>JAWRVZ010000100.1:10000-610000 GCA_037043235.1 Rhodeus uyekii | reverse complement strand
GCTGACGGAGGGAGCCCAGTATCTTTGACTGCAGCGACTGGTGAAAAGATAAGCTGGGGTCCATGGTGGCTGGTGGAGAACGTGAACCCTCTCCCCGCTGAGTCCTCATTTGGTCGTGTTGTTCTGTCACGGAGCGTTAAAGGGAGGACTCAAGATGCAGGTGAAAGGGTAATTTAATATACAATAACTAAATAAACAAACATAACAAAAGAAATACCCACAGGGGGGAAAACATACTAAACTAGGAAACATAACATCACGCAAACAAACCAGAGAGCAAGGCAGGGAATAACAGACACGGGGATCACTAGCATGGAAGGACATCTAGGAATGACAACAACACGACACAGGACAGCAAACACACCAGGATTAAATAGGGCACATGAGGGAAGGTAGTGATGAGACACAGCTGAGCATGATTAAGGGAAACAAGGAGGCGGGGCAGACACTAATGAGACACACACACACACAGGAGAGAGAGCAGTGCCACGGTTCTGTCCACTAGAACACTAATAACACTGGAAACAGAGACAGAACTGTGACAGTGTCGTTGCGTTGTCTTTCCCTGTGTCAGCCGTGATCAGTGCTACCCAGTGTTGTTCTAGCCCAGTTTAGTTTAGTCTTGTTTGCCCCCTCGGGGTTGTTTTGTTTCATCTTTGCTTTATTTTTCTAATAAAGTCCAGTCTTTTCTGCATTTGGGTCCTCGTCCTTCAAATCCCTGACAGAACGCAACGACCATAACTGGACCCAGCAGAATGAGCATTCGGATCTTGCCATCCGCCAATGCTCAGGAAAGACTGGCCCATCAGCGAGGACTGGCAGCACTTCGGCAAGAGGGGCTGGAGGTGAGGGCTTTTGCTCAGTGGTTCTGGACCATGGCCAGGGGTCTGGACTACGAGGATGCGGTTCTCAAGGGCATCCTCAACCTCTGTCTGGATGATCCTTTGCCTCAGTGGGAGATGGAACAGCTGCAGATCTTGGATTTCTGGAGCTTCTCCAAGCATTTGCATCACCGCAAAGACTGGCAGATTCTCTCACCACCACCAGATATCGTCTGCAGTGACCACCTTTCCCCTCTGAGTCAGGCCGTCAATTCCCCTTTGACTCCCACTGAGAAGCGGAGACAGAGGAGGCGAAGGAAGGGGCCAGCCTCTGCCCCAGAGGCCGCAGTCGTCCCGGAGGCCGCCCCAGAGGCCGCAGTCGTCCCGGAGGCTGCCACACCAGATCCGACGGACTGTGCACCTCCTCGTCGCCCTCGCAGGCGGCGGAGGAAGAAGAGGGCTTCCCCCGACCCACAGGCCACAGAGGCCTGCCTCGCCCTGCCGGCGCCGCCCAAGCGCCTCGCCCGTCCAGAACTCCCAGACCTCCATGTCCGTCCAGAACTCCCAGACCTCCATGTCCGTCCAGAACTCCCAGACCTCCATGTCCGTCCAGAACTCCCAGACCTCCTTGTCCGTCCAGAACTCCCAGACCTCCCAGGTCTGCGCGACTCCACCAAACTGCTGTTTCCTCTGGCACTGCCCTGGCTATCTGCTGGAACTTTAGACCTGCCGGAGCCGGCCTGGCTCACCCCTCCAGCACCGCCTGACCCGCCAGTCTTGTCTGAGCCTGCCTGGCTTGTTCCCCCGGCTCCGCCATGGCAACCCGCCGGTAACCCTCTCCTCCCTGAGTCACCTTGGCTCGTCCCTCCAGTTCCCCCTCCCTGGACTGTGTTTTTTTTTCATTATGGACTGTTTTTTGGAGGCATTTTTTCATGTTTGAGGACTATTTTCAGTTATTTTTCATGAAGTGAGGACTGTTTTGAGTCATTCTTTTTCTTGATGATCTAAGGACTATTTTCCGTTTTTCTTCTTCTTGATTTGGGGACAGTTTGAGTTAACATTTTTTCAGTACCTTTTCGAGGACTCTTTTGAGTTGATATTCGCAATGTTTTGAAGACCTTTTATTTCTGAGTCATTTTCATGTTGTATTTGAGTACTGTTTATTTTGCTTGCTCGTGTTTGCCTGCCCTGTCTTCCCTCCCTTGTCTTGGTGTTCTTTATTTTATTTATTTTTCTTCCCCTGGTCTTGTTCGCTTTTGTCTTGTGGGTCTGTGTTTTCTTGTCTTGTGTGGGGTTCCTCATAGGGACGCCAGGTGGCGCCCCTTTAGAGGGGGGGGGTAGTGTCAGGGTTCTGCCACATTCAGTCTAGTCATTTCTTGGTTTTGTGGCAGAGCTCTGACACTACCGTATTGTCTCGTGTCTGATGTGTGTGCGCATGGCCTCGAGTATTCGAGCTGTGCGCGCGCTTGTCTGTGTAACGTCTTATGTGCAAGTTATGATGTCTGATCCCGAGACTGATCCCGAGATTAATTGCCTTCCTCCTGTCTACTTAATCTCCCTGTGTTTGCCGTCCTGTGTCGTTGCGTTGTCTTTCCCTGTGTCAGCCGTGATCAGTGCTACCCAGTGTTGTTCTAGCCCAGTTTAGTTTAGTCTTGTTTGCCCCCTCGGGGTTGTTTTGTTTCATCTTTGCTTTATTTTTCTAATAAAGTCCAGTCTTTTCTGCATTTGGGTCCTCGTCCTTCAAATCCCTGACACCCTCATGTTCTCCCTAGTCTTTGTCTCTTGTTGACGTTGGTTCCGTGTCGCTTATGTGTGGATGTATCCCAAGTCTTCCGGGTTCCAAGTTTGCAGTGTTGAGTGCCGTTTGTTTTCTCGTTTTGATTAAAGTTTTTTCTGTTTGAATCTCCAAGTTTGTCCCATGTGCTTCTGCATCGCACACCAGCAGCACCTTTCCGTAACCATGTTGTATCATCTCATAAATAATCATTACAGCAGTTACAATACATTATAATAATTCCCTATTCATGCTTCTAACATTTAAGAGTAGCCTACAATGCTTTTTTTATTTATATGCATTACACTGGTATTCTTAATGCATTATAATGCACATATAATGCTTCATAAACAACATGGAAAACATGGAACCTTTATAAAATTGATATATGATGCTTCAGTGGTAGGACAACTTAACTTCTGAAAGAGTCACCGAAAATGTAATTGAATGGGAATACTGGCCCTCACACATTCATGGCTGCCTTATGTATGAATTAGAAAATACAACTTACATGAATCTGATTAACCAGAATAAAAGAACACTGTACACTGTATATAAATGTTTATGTTGTATATTTAAATGTGGTTTTGCTTATTATTTTCAGGACAAGAACAAATAAAACGAATAAGCTGGACAAAAAAAAAAAACATGAAGTGCACTTTCACTCGTGCAATAACACTTCTAAATATCAATCGAAAATAATTGTTAAAATAGGATTGACCTTCTGATGTCTAGTTTCTTTTTGTATATATAAATAATAAGCTACCTATTAAAATTTTTCTATATTACTGCATGTGTATTCAATTTGGTCTCCATGAGGATAATTGTCTGAGGACTTGAGAACCAAAATTCTCCAGAGATCTAGATGTTCCTTTGTCTACACTGCACAACATTATCAAGAAGTCAGCAGCCATATCACCCGTAGCCTAAGACTGGTTGCCCACTTAAGCTAAGCAGGGTTGAACTGGTCAGTACCTGGATGGGAGACCTCCTGGGAATGACTAGGTTGCTGCTGGAAGAGGTGTTAGAAGGCCAGCAGTGGGTGCTCACCCTGCAGCCTGTGTGGGTCCTAATGCCCCAGTATAGTGACTGGGACACTGTACTGCAACAAGCACCGTCCTTTGGATGAGATGTTAAACCGAGGTCCTGACTCTCTGTGGTCATAAGAAATCCCAGGATGTCCTTCGCAATAGTAGGTGTTTAACCCTGGCATTCTGGCCAAATCTGTCCGTTGGCCTCGGTCCATCATGGCCTCCTAATCAACCCCATACTCTAATAGGCTTCAATGCTCTGTCTCCTCTCAACCATTAAGCTGGTGTGTGGTGAGCGTTCTGGCGCCATAATGGCTGCCGTCGCATCATCCAGGTGGAGCTGCACTGGTGGTGGTTGAGGAGATTCGCCACATTCTATATTTCACGAGTTCACACTTACCAATGACTCAGGAGTATTAAGGTATGCATATTTGGCGTGCTGTCCAAGGAGAGGGCTCCGAGCTCTGTATTTAGCCCGAACCTGGAGCACTCCCCCCATATTCCTGACTTTGATAGGAACAATTAAGTGTGAGGAGCCGGGGTGGTGGAGGGATGCCGTAAACTGTCGAGGGATGTAGGTGAGTCGAACATGGCTATATATACACGCTTCCTCTCATGCTGATAGGATGAGGTGTAATTGCTGATGATGAGTTGATTGCTTTCATCCTTGAACGTGTTCCTCCCGAACTTTGTTAATAAAACCTAATTTCACGAGTTCACACTTACCAATGACTCAGGAGTATTAAGGTATGCGTATTTGGCGTGCTCTCCGAGGAGAGGGCTCCGAGCTCTGTATTTAGCCCGAACCTGGAGCACTCCCCCAAAAATTGCAACCCAGTCGGACAGCCGCTGAAAGATGTTGATGACCCCCAAAAATTGCGAGGTGATAGCTGAGGGGGTTAGTCGCGAGTTCGGGAGGGCTTCTTGTCTCGTCAGTAGGGAAGTTTGGTGTTCATATTTCCAGAAAGATGAGCATCACTGTTGGGTTGCTGTAGAAGGCCTGAGGCATAGAGGAGATGATATTGCTTTAGCATTGGAGATTTTCTTGTTGTTCAATTGTTGCAAGAAGGCGAATTCTGTGAAACTTGGTTCCTGGGAGTATATAGGTGTACCTCGGGAACCCTTCCCCCCGGGCTGTCGTAAGAGCAGGGAGGCACGTCGCCACCGCTGCGGTGGAAACCCCCGTGGTCGCTGCAGGAGCAGGAGGTACATCACTGCTGTGATAGCGGAAACCCCTCTGGGCTGCGGTGGGAGCAGGAGGCACGTCGCTGCCATGACAGAGGAAACCCCTCTGGGCCGCTGTGGGAACAGGAGGCACGTCGCTGCCATGACAGTGGAAACCCCTCTGGGCCGCTGCGGGAGCAGGAGGCACATCACTACCGTAGCAGTGGAAACCCCTCTGGGCCCCCGCATTAGCAGAAGTCACGTCACAGTCACGGCAGTGGAAACCCCTCTGGGTCCCCACGGCAGCAGGAGGCACGTCGCCGTCGTTGCAGTGGAAAACCCCTCTGGGCACCCGTAGCAGCAGGAGGCACGTTGCTACCGTGGCAGTGGAAACCCCTCTGGGCCGCTGCAGGACCAAAGAGGTACATCGCCGCTGCGGTGGTGGAAACCAATTTTGGAGAGATTGGGCTCCCTTGGGAGTATGGAGGCATATCACTCCTGTGGCTGGGCTCTGGTGGGAGAATTGTTGCTGCGGCAGTGGAAAATTTGAGAGACTTTGTTCCTTCGGGAACGTCAATGCTGCGATAGTGGAGGATTTGGTGAACCTGGCTCCTGCGAGAACGTCACTGCTGTGGCAGTGTAGTAATTCCCCATAGGCTGACTCCTGCGGGAGTGTGGTAGAACATCATTGCTGCGGCAATGGAAGCAAGTTCGGAACTGAGCTCCTGCGGGAGCCTCACTGCTGCGGCAGTGGAGTAATTTCCCCTTAGGCTGACTCCTGCGGGAGTGTGGGGGAACGTCATTGCTGCGGCAATGGAAGCAAGTTCAGAACTGAGCTCCTGCGGGAGCCTCACTGCTGCGGCAGTGGAGTAATTTCCCCTTAGCCTGACTCCTGCGGGAGTGTGGGGAACATCATTGCTGCGGCAATGGAAGCAAGTTCTGAACTGAGTTCCTGCGGGAGCCTCATTGCTGCGGCAGTGGAGTAATTTCCCCTTGGCTGACTCCTGCGGGAGTGTGGGGGAACGTCATTGCTGCGGCAATGGAAGTTCGGAACTGACTCCTGCGGGAGCGTCACTGCTGCGGCAATGGAAAGCAGTGGCCATGAAGTTGTAAGTGGGGAGGAGCTGATGCTTGACTGATGAGAGTTTGAAGAGCTTGTTTGATGTGCGATCTGTTTGATCTGATGTGGCTCTTAAAAGCTTCTGAAGACCGGCGGCGGAATGCTTGTATTAGCTGTTGGGAAAGGCCTTTTGTGCCGCCGTGGTTGCTGTGCATATGCGAAATGAATGGCTGGATAAATGGTCTGTTGGGAATCCGGTTTGAAGTAGCGTAGCTTTAAGTTTGGAACTAAAAGTGTAATGGGGTTGGAATCATCTATGGAGAGTGGATCGGATGGGAGTTTAACCTGCGAGTTTCTGAAATGGGAGTTTAGCCTGCGAGTTTCGGAAATGGAGGTAGGCTAGGAGGATTTGATATGGTTGGATTGGTGATGGAAGATTAGAGATGTAGGTGAGATGGCCTTTCTTCGTTTGATGAAGTAAGAAATGGTTTCGTCGTCAAGTACTGACAAGTCGGAAATTGTTGGATGTAATGGTGAGTTATGAGCGTCTGACGAAACCGAAATGCCAGTATGAAGATAGCTTCACTGCTGCGGCAGTGGGATGATTTCCCCTTGGCTAACTCCTGCGGGAGTGTCGGGGAACATCATTGCTGCGGTAATGGAGGTGGCAGTGGAAGGTGAATTGCTGCTGCGTTAGTGGAGAACTTCCTCTGGAAACTTATCACGTGTTGGATGATGGAGATTGTCTCTTTCCTCATCTTCTGTTGTCTCTGTGGCAGTGAAAGCCATTTCTGGAGAGACTGATTTGATCGAATGTAACTCCTGGCTTCCGATGACCTGCGGCCCAGTGCTTGGGTCTGCTAGTTTTAGAACGAAACATGTGATGGGGTGATTGAAGTCGTCTGTGATGAGTGGGTCAGATGGGAGTTTGGCCTGATCTCTTAATTAAGGTAGGCTACGAAGGATTGTTGTTGTTCATGGAAGATAAAGGCCTTTATGGTTTGGTCTACCTTACTTTCGTCGTGCAGCGCTGACGAGTCAGAATAAGGATAAGAATAAGATTTGGATTAAGGTTGGATGTGATAGAATCTGAGGAAACTGAATCAACATGGCTCGATCATGGCGTTGAGTGTCGGACAACATTTGGGTGGAATCCTTAGTGAAGAGTGGGGATACAGATTTCCAACGTAATTGGTTGTCTGGAGTCTGAGCTGGTGGGTTGGGTTCTTGAGATACCTCTGATGAGCAGAGGATTAGATTTCAGCAGAGGGAAGTAGATTTCACCTAGTTAACCCATGGTGAAGCTGGATTGGGGGTTCTTGGTGTTGTTGAAATGCAATATGGAACGGTGGTGGTGGATAGAGACAATGTGAAGCAGACTATATGTGGAGTGGAAAGTCTTGAACTCTTCCACTCCACATGTAATCTTCCAAAATGAGTGGTTTGAAGAGAAAAAGGCTTGAAGAATGGAAATTTAGAGGCGTTGAGAAATATCAACTCTGAATATTCATATACTGGTTGGAAATGGGTCCACCTCTGGTGGCAGCAGCCTTAACTTCAGTGAAGATTTGTGTTCTACTGTTGTTGGCGACAGGGGTGGTTCCGAGCAGGAGTGTTTGTGGAATGGCATGAGCATTGCAGAGAACAGGATGAAAGGAGATTTAGCATGGTGGAGAGAATTAGGTGGAAAATAGGCCAGTGCCAAAGCCACTTGCGGAGGCAACCTCACGCTTGGGTTGACGCCTGGAGCTTGGAGAGAGACAGGAAAGGTAGAAAGGGAAGATAAAGCAGAGTGTCTGGGCCTGCACCGCTAGCGGAGGCAGCCTCACGCTAGAACCGGATTGTAGGGCTGCAGGCCAAACATAAGGGAAAGGTTAGGTATGTGCTTCCGTGCTGAGTCTGCACCGCTGGCGGAGGCAAACTCACGCTTGGGGGGCGGCGTGACTCACCAAAGGCTGGCATGTGAGGTGCAGTGTGCTGCTGCTGCGACTTAACGCTTGAAGATCTGGTCTTGCGAGGGAGAGAGATGAAGATTTAGGGAGCGAAGGTTTGAGGCATTTTTGAAGGTAGAGTGAATTTGGAGATGGTACAGCTGAGACTTGTATTCTAGTTAGTTATGCTTTGGTCATTTTCCTTTCACTATTGATGCAAGTGCTGAGGTGTCGTAGGAAGTTGAGTAAGAAGATGGCGGATGTCTTGATGGAGGAGGTGAGTGTAAGCCTTGGGTGCGATGACAGCGTGGTGATGTTGGAAGCTCGGTTGCAGTGTTTGTTGAGCTTGGGAGCTCCTTTCATCAGTGGGATACGGCGAAGGAACTTGAGAGAGGAAGTTTTCATCATCAAACAGGTACATCTCAATCTTGGACATTGTGGCGGAAAGGCGGGGCATCACATGATCGCCTGCTAAATTCCAACACGTTGGCTGGCGCTGAGCCAGAGAAAGCGCTCAACACTTGAGCTATTCAGTGTTTTCAATCTCTTGAAGATTATTTACAGACATCTAAATATACACAAGTAATAACAAAACTCCCCTATGGTTTGTAAAATACGCTGATTTCCATAAAGTATATAACCTTTTAATTATAAAATTGACAGGGAGTTTAATTTATATCAAGTGCATGTTGCATATTTAATGACTAAACACACTTACTTACCTGCTGGAATTCGGAATATCAAAATTGATGAAAGTTAACAAACTTATTGGCTTTAAATAGATATTTATCATAGATTTAAATAGATCATTCAAATATCATAGACTTATAAGACTTATCATAGACTTAAGAATTGAAGACAGTGAATTACTTTGATATAAGAAGTGCATTTGGTTTCTTTTCCAGAGAGTCCACTTAATAGGTGATTAAGTTGAATCATCCAGGCAGTGTTGTCAATGAGCTCTTGATTCTTGTGTGGGCGGCTGAGCGCGCGATCTGGAAGCAGCGCGCGCGATCAGGCTGTACTGCACGCGATCTGACTTTGGTGCGCGCTACTGCTTGAGCTGCGAGGGGGCAGCACGTTAGTTTAAAACAGTCACATTTCAGACGTGGATTCCCCGAAACAGTAGCATCGAGATGGCACAAACTGCTTGTGATTTAGCATTTGCTGAAATCAAAGCGCTGGGAGGATTACAGCTGCTCTTGTTTGTGTGAGCTGACGGAGAGAGAGAGTGTGAGCTGAAACAGCGGCGGCCTGGCGCTGGTGGAAAGCTCGTTCCTTGCGGGAAGAGGGCGGCATTGCTTGAGACTCAAGCTTGACAACGAGCCTTATGAATGCGGATGTTTCGCTTGCGGTGGCGAGAACAGGCCTCGCGTCTCACTGTGCGTTTGGTTGTTTGTTGCTTGGGATCCGTTTGTTTGGTCTGGCACCCGTGATGAAATGCCAAGGGTGATATAATATAGTCAGCGTGGTGTTAGGCGGATGAGAATCGCTCCAGATTCCGGAGGTTTTGTAGAAAATCCATCTAACGTGTAGAGCTCGATTCCGGCTGTATCGTGACCGGAAAGTGGAGCCGTATGCCCTAAACTGTCCAGCTGCCGTAAACTGTCGAGGGATGTAGGTGAGTCGAACATGGCTATATATATATACACACTTCCTCTCATGCAGATAGGATGAGGTGTAATTGCTGATGATGAGTTGATTGCTTTCATCCTTGAACGTGTTCCTCCCGAACTTTGTTAATAAAACATCATAAGTGCATTGAGCTCTGGAAAAGCGCTATATAAATGTAACTATGTATTATTATTAAGTTTGCAACCAAAGGCACTGTAGCTAATCTTCCTGGATGTGGACGAAAGAGAAAAATTTATGAAAGGTTAGTCCGGATGGGGGATAAGCAGCCCCAAACAAGTTCCAAAGAGATTCAAGCTGTCCTGCAGGCTCAGGGTGCATCAGTGTCAGCGCCAACTATCCACCGGCATTTGAATGAAATGCTCGGGCAGGAGTATGGCAAACCAACTGCTGACACAGAGACATAAAAAGCAAGACTACAGTTTGCCAAAATGTACTCCAATGTAAGCCAAAAATACTTCTGGAAAAATATATTTTTACTGAAAATGGAATGAGACCTACAAAGAAGAAGAGTTCTGATGTGGCCAGCAATGAGTCCAGATCTAAATCCCATTGAACGCCTGTGGAGAGATCTTAAAATTGCTGTTGGGAAAAAGGCGCCTTTCCAATATGAGAAACCTGGAGCAGTTTGCAAAGGAAGAGTGGTCTAAAATTCCAGGTGAAAGTGTAAGAAGCTTATTGATGGTTAAAGAAAGCAATAATTTAGTCTGGCCAATTTTTGGAGATTTCTGTCAAATTATGTCAAAATTGCTTTTTTCCCTCTTTTTTTTGTTTTGTTCCCATAAAAAAAAGAGAAATAAACGTGTATAATATAATACTTTTCATATTGAAACCTTCGTCTTCCTCCTCAGTGGCTAAAATTTGCAAATCATTTGAAGTGATGTTTTTTTAATGAAAAAAAAAGTTTTTTTATGATTGGGTAAGTATACAGTTTGAACGGTATGAAAATGATTATGTTTATGGAAAGTCCTTTTTTGTGGAAAATGGTTCCTTTTGTATGGAAGGGAATCAGTGCTCAAATGACACATAATTTCAAGTTACAAAATGACAGCAAAACATGACAGCTACTGATCGGCAAGCTTTTCACTGTTTGGAAAAAAAAAGTAGCTTTGACATTTTTATTATGCCTCTTTTCACGTTTCAAAAGAAAAAAAGCTGAGTTTGGAACTACGTGGTGGGTAAATGGGGGCACAATTTTGAAGGTTTGACTGGACTGAACAAACATTGTCAAGAGAATAGATGATTGTACTGTCCTGAAGAGAAAATGTTTTTTGAAAAATAATTGTTATTTACAGTGTATATTATTTTGTCAATTTTGTATTGCAAAACACTTTAAAGATACAAAAAAAATATTAAAGATACAGTTGTTTTGTGGAAGTTACATACAATTTTTATTTACTGGATATTACAAGTCCATTATAAAGAATGACCGCAATTTATAAAATGATTCATGTTATGAGTTCAGTATCGACAACGAAATCTGTAAATTATGTATGAACTGTCCTTGGACTTAAGATGAATAGAGACCTTGAGAAATATACAAAGAGAAATATAAATCACAGGTTATGTGAGATCAAATGTCCTCCCAACATTGCCACTGAAAATTGATCGATATTGCTTCTTGAATTATGACTATAAAATTATAGGCGTCTACACAACACATGGCTTGGTTCTCAGGTTCAACTTTATTTGGCTAGAATACATGCAGATACTGTATTAACAACACAAAAGACAGCAAATGTCCACATTTCCAAAACTAAGGAAAAATGAACTTCTTCAGAATAGAAAACATCCACTGAAAAAAGACCTTACAAATCCTTTTCAAATAATTTATAATACATAAGTGGTTCAATGAGGCGTTATTGTATTTATAGAAATACTGCTGGAAAGTTTATATTTAGGCTTTTTCCCCATCAACAGAGCATATCATTTGTTAGAACCTTTTGAGTGATTAAAATAATAATAATAATTGTAGCCAAAGTTCAAATGCATTATAATATTGCAGATCCCTTCTTGCATCTGAAATTGGTTGTTTTCCATGAACTTTAATGCATTATACTTTCTAGTGGTGTAACAGTGAATTGATAAGTATTACAATGTATTATCACTGTGGTTAAAACTATTCATGAGACCATTTAATGCATTAAAAGGTGCACAATTCATGCATTAAACATACTTTTAGAATGCATTGTACTGTACATAAACGTAGTACAAAGTAAAGTGCTACAAAAAAACCCAAAATGTTCTTCTATACTTACTATCAGTAATTATACGTCAGAAGTCTTGGATTTTACCATTGTCTTTGATTCACTTACATCATTCACAATGCTTCATGGGCTAAGCAGTTAATTTACATAGTTAATTATACAAATACATACATTTTTTAATTTATGCAAAGCAACTGAAATGTTATACAAACAAGGAATGAAAATGCCACATTTCACAGGAAAAAAACTGATTCTTTTTTACTAAAACCACGAAAACATTGTATCTTCATCAGAGTCGGGTTGCACCAGCCATTCATAAGATCTTACTTAAACTGGAACGTAACGTCCACATTAGCGGCTTAGGAACTCCTGGCTAATTTATATCTATTTGGTTGACCCATTTGTTCCCTTTCAGGGAACTCGAGCTGCGTCGAAGCGCTTGGGGAAATACCCTGACGTCAGTCACGTGAAGATCTGTGCAACCAATGAGAGACGAACACGTGTGAATGCGTCACCGCCGGCGACGTGCCGGTGACGTCATGAGAGAGCATAAAGGCACGCCGAAAACCCGGAAGCGACAGCTCTGAGTGTCTTCAGCGTGCTGTGTGTTTGAGAGTGCTTTAGTTTCTCCTGCTAGTTTAAAAAGTTAGGGAAACTTTGTGTGTGTGATATATATATATATATATATATATATATATATATACACATATATTATGGCGGATGAGCAGACATTTAAGCCGTGTGTTTTTCCCTGTCCGCGTTTTATAACGGGCAGGGATACACATGGTATGTGCGTTATCTGTCTGGGGGCGGAGCACGCTCGGTCGGCGCTCGAGAGCCCTCGCGAGATGAGGCGGGTCCCAGTCACGGTCCGGGAGCACGTGCTTTGGGCACGGTTTCTCCCGATCGTGCTGGGGCTCCGGCACTGACTTTGTCTAGTTCTGTGGAGCTAGATGTAGGTAGTGTCGATCCGGTCAAGGGGTATTCGCCACCCTCCTCGCCGGCATTTGAGGAGCTAGTCGAGGTTGTGGCGCGAGCGGTCTCTCGTCTGGATATTGATTGGCCGGCGGAGACCAGGAGCACTCGCCCTAAAAAGAGTATGTTGGACGAGCGCTACCTGCCTGCTCTCGTCACTCCCCAGCGCCGGGCCATGCCTTTTCTTCCTGATCTCCACGCTGAGGTGTCGAGGTCATGGAGAAAGCCAGCCTCCAACAGAGTACATACACCGCAGAATGCTATGTATGCCACTCTTGTCGGGGCTCAGCCCTATGGTTATGGAGGGATGCCGAAAGTGGACGAGGCTCTTGCGGGATACCTTGTTCCCCAGTCGGCAGCCTCGCTCAAAGCCCCGGCGCTCCCCACCAAACCGATGCGCGTCACGTCGTCTTTGGTGGGAAAAGCATACTCTGCCTCCAGCCAGGCTGCAGCGTGCCTTCATACTTCGGCACTGCTGCAGGCCTACCAAGCAGAGTTGCTAGGGGACCTCGACGAGGGCAGTGGTATTGGTCCGGAGGCAGTGGCAGAGCTGCGCCGGGCCGGGCCGTGGATTTGTCTCTCCGGGCCACTAGGGAGACGGCCTACTCTGTCGGCTCCCGAGGGAGTCCGCCACGGGAGAACTACCCCCTCCAAGGAGGGTCCTAGAGCATTCCACCCGAGTTTCTGGAAGCCCCGGCCCAGTGGTGAAAAAGCTCACAGTACCAGAGACCAGCCTCGAGAGGCTGGTTCCCTTAGTAGAGTACCAGGCCGCGTGATCGCGTCTGCCGGGCATCTCTCAGTGGGTCCTGCGCACGGTAACCTGCGGGTATGCCATCCAGTTCGGGGTTTCTCCACCCCGCTTTTCGGGGGTCCTACAGTCTCTGGTGGGCCCCCAGCAGGCTCTGGTCATGGAGCAAGAAGTAGACACTCTGCTGGCGAAAGGGGCCATCGAGTATGTACCCCTCGCAGACAGCGAGTCCGGGTTCTACAGCCGGTACTTCATAGTTCCAAAGAAGGATTGAGGGTTGCGGCCCATTCTGGATTTGCGTCTCTTAAATCGCACAGTTATACGTCTAAAATTCAAAATGCTGACGCTCAAGCAAATCGTAGGGCAGGTCAGGTCCGAGGACTGGTTTGTCACGATCGACCTCAAAGACGCACATTTCCATGTCTCCATCCTCCCGCAGCACAGGAAGTTCCTGAGGTTCGCCTTTGGGGGGAAGGCGTACCAGTATCGGGTGCTTCCTTTCGGCCCTGGCACTCTCGCCCCGCACGTTCACAAAGGTAGTGAACGCTGCTCTAGCTCCGCTGCGTTCACTGGGCATTCGTGTCCTAAACTATATCGACGACTAGCTTATTCTGGCCCAGTCGCCGCAGTTAGCAGCACAACATCGAGATGCTGTTCTCGCACACATGAAGGAGCTGGGGTTAAGGCTGAACACCAAGAAGAGTGTACTTTCTCCCGCGCAGAGAACCACTTTCTTGGGAGTCATATGGGACTCAGTGGCCATGTCTGCTCGGCTGTCCCCCGGGCGCATCCAGGCCATTCGTTCAAACGTCAAGAGCATCAAGCTGGGCCAGCCACTCACGGTGAAACACTTCCAGAGGGTGTTAGGGCTCATGGCAGCAGCATCCAGATTTATCCCACTGGGCCTGCTGTATATGAGACCCCTGCAGTTGTGGCTAAAAACCAAGGGGTTCTCCCCGAGGGGAAACCCGCTTCGCACGATCAAGGTCACGGGGCGATGCCTACGCACCTTGAGTATGTGGAAGAACCCTTGGTTCCTTTCTCAAGGCCCTGTGCTGGGAGCTCTTGGTCGACACATGACGCTCTCGACAGATGCCTCCCTCACAGGCTGGGGAGCGGTCCTGAGGGATCGCTCCTCACAGGGTCTGTGGAGTAGTCGGCACCAGACCTGGCACATAAACATGCTGGAGTTACTGGCGGTCCGCAGAGCACTTTGTGCGTACTTCCCGGACCTACGCGACCACCATATCACTGTTTTCACCAACAGTATGACGGCGGTTGCGTACATCAACCATCAAGGGGGTCTGCGTTCGCGGCCATTGTACAAGATGGTGCGACAGATCCTCCTCTGGGCCCAGGGGAGGCTGCTCTCTCTCAGGGTGTTGGAGCAGAATGTTGGAGCAGACGCCCTGTCGAGACTGCCCTCTGTGGTTCTCGCTAACACATCCGGCGCCTCTGGGGCGGGATGCCATGGTACATACGTGGCCGAGGCTATGCCTGTACGCCTTTCCCCCGATCGCTCTGCTCCCGGTAGTTCTGGCCAAAGGTCCATCTCACGCTATTGGCCCCCCACTGGCCTACCAGAATATGGTTCTTGGACCTCGTGTCCCTCCTTGACGGAGTTCCCTGGGAGATTCCGATCAGGAGGGACCTCCTGTCTCAGGCGGAGGGTTGCATTCTTTACCCCCGCCCACAGCTAATGAAGTTGTGGGTCTGGCCCCTGAGGGGGTCCAGCTCATAGAATCCGGTCTCTCAGCCGAGGTTGTAGAGACCATTCTTCAGTCCAGAGCTCCCTCCACGAGGAAACTTTATGCCTTGAAGTGGAAACTTTTCGCGTCTTGGTGTAGCGAGAGGCAGGTGAACCCAGTTACCTGTCAGGTTGGCAAAGAGCTGGAGTTCCTGCAGGAAAGATTTGCGGCAGGGCTGTCCACCTCCACCTTGAAGGTCTATGTGGCTGCCATAGCGGCTTGCCATGTACCTCTGGGTGGGGTGTCCTTGGGCAGGGACCCCCTAGTCACTCGTTTCCTCCGTGGCACACTAAGGCTGAGACCTGCGGCACAGACCAGGGTACCTGCTTGGGACTTGTCTTTGGTACTCCAAGGCCTGTCCCAGGCACCCTTTGAACCATTAGAGGAGCTCCCTATCAAGCTCCTCTCGCTTAAGACGCTTCTTTTGCTGGCTATCACCTTGCTTAAGAGGTGGCTCCCTCATGCCTCGGGTTCGCGCCCAGGATGGCGAAAGCCTTTCTCCACCCGAGGCCAGGCTATGTCCCCAAGGTTCCCACTAATGTGGCTCGGTCTATCACGCTGCAGGCCTTCTGCCCTCCCTCATTTGACGATCATGAGCAGGAGCACAAGAACAAGGTCTGTCCAGTGCGAGCACTGGACCCTTACGTCCTCAGGACTGCCACCTGGCGTAAGTCGGACCAACTGTTCGTTTGCTTTGGGGCCCCCTCCAGCTTCCAAGCAAACCCTAAGCAGATGGATAGTCGAGGCTATCTGTCTAGCTTATGAGTCGGCCGGACATGCTTCTCCTTTGAGGGTCCGGGCCCACTCCACTCGGAGCGTGGCGGCATCCAAGGCTCTCCTCTCTGGAGTTTCTTTGCCTGATGTTTGTGCTGCGGCTGGCTGGTCCTCGCCGCACATATTTATGCGGTTTTACCAATTGGACCTCGATTCCGCCCCAGGAACCAGGGTGCTCTCTCAGTGAGTTGGGACACACCCGGATGCCGGCGTCGCTGAGGTGATGTTGGTATAGCGTTCCCCAAGTGCTTCGACGCAGCTCGAGTTCCCTGAAAGGGAACGTCTCTGGTTATGTATGTAACCCTGGTTCCCTGAGGGGAACGAGACGCTGCGTTTTTGCCTCAGCTCCTTGCGCCTCCGGGCCTGCTTCAGACACTCTTTAGCTGTCGCTTCCGGGTTTCGGCGTGCCTTTATGCTCTCTCATGACGTCACCGGCATGTCGCCGGCGGTGACGCATTCACACGCGTTCGTCTCTCATTGGTTGCACAGATCTTCACGTGACTGACGTCAGGGTATTTCCCCAAGCGCTTCGACGCAGCGTCTCCTTCCCCTCAGGGAACCAGGGTTACATAAGTAACCCAAGACGTTCAAAAATGTGATGTTCACCCTCAATATTCCTTAAACTAAGTCAACAGAAATTGTTGAAATGCTAAGGTTCAGTTAATGATTATGACTGCTGTAGGAAGGGTTTGTGTTGAAGAGCCACTAACAAAGTAAGTTTATTCACATAACGTTCTCTCTCTTAAAATATAAGTGTGTGGAAATGTCAGCATTATCAAATACGTCTGTCTGGTAAAACGTTTTGATGCAGTTCAGTCAGTAGTGCGTAAATTGTAACCTGTAACCTGGTTTCCTGTAGCTCAAACAGTAGAGAGCGCCGCTTGCAATGCAAAGGTCATGGGTTTGATTTCCAGGGAAAGCAAGAACTGATTTGAATGTCAACGTGTTTCTTGAATGCAATGAAAGTCGCTTTGGATAAAAGCGTCTGATAAATGCAGAAATGTAAATGTAACAGTGCTGATTTACTTCAAGACTAGGCTAAGTTGTAACTTGCACACAACTGATGCAACCGGCCCCCGTGCAGAACAACGGCAGTTTAATCACCTGTGATGTGAGTGACGTGAACACCACTCAGTTCAGCTCCCTTCTTACATTCGGTGAGGTTGGGATTCACGTCCGTCTCCTCTACGGTCTTCCTGGAGGTGTAGGTGGATTTCCAGCGTAGTAGAACGATCCTTTTGAAGTATTTCACAGTATTGTTCTTCACACTGACGAAGCAGAACGTGTTGATCATGCTGTTGCTCATGGCGATGCACTCGATGATGTAAAAAGCCACCAGGGAGTTCCGCTCTCGAGAGATGAGCGTCGGGTGGAAATCACGCAGGATCGTGTAGCCGTAGTACGGAGCCCAGCAGAGGATGTACGCCGTGAGAATGCCGATGAGCACCATGACTGTTTTTCTCCGGCAGCGCAGACGTTTGCGTATCTGCTCCGTTTGGAAACCGGGCACGCTCTTGAACCAGAGTTCACGGGAGATGCGCAGGTAGCACAGGGCCATGGTGAGCACCGGCCCCACGAACTCCACGGCGAAGATGAACAGGAAGTATGAGCGGTAGTACAGCTGCTGGTCCACCGTCCAAATCTGTGCGCAGAAGGTTTTGCTGCGGTTGGCCCCGTTGGGGACTTTGGTCGCAGACGCAAAGTATGCAGAAGGTATGGAAATGAGCACTGGGACGATCCACACCCCAGTTATGAGACAATATGCAGTCTGGAGCTTCATTCTGGGCCTCAAGGGATGAACGATGGCCATATACCTAAACAACAAATACGATCATGGTCAATTTCACTAAAAACATGCATTTTACTCTTTAACACCAACAACCCTGTTTAACCAGGTGCAGATATCTGCACTGCTACGGTGTTGCACCATGTAAAGATTCACTGCCTTTATTTTATTTGACAAAAAAAAGTGATCGGTTTGAGTGAATGATTCAATGACTCACTCATAAATACTTCTCTCATCTCATAACTGAATGAATCAGCGTTTTTGAACAAATCTCGAATGAGTGATTCAGTGACAAATAAAAGTTCACAGTCACTTGTCTCCACCTACTGGTGTAACGATGGAACTGAGTAATTGCATAATTACGTAATTATAGATTGCTCCCTCACCAGTACCACTAAATTGTAAATGGTCACGTATTTCTGGAAAATATTTGAAATTATTGCGAACTTTACACTACGGAGTTTTGTGTATAAACCTAAACAGTTAAAGTCACCATAAAATCATAAGGGACAATTCTTACTTTTTAATTAGTTTTTAATATTGCACTATTTATTCAAAATGATTTATCTGTGCACGTCATTGGAATTTTAAACTCATGCTCCTTGTAATCTTGAATCAGAAGAACTTTCCCTCCCTCTCGCAGCAACATCTCTTCTCTGATGACGAGGGCCGCCCTACATTCGTTCTTGTTCAGGAAATGTTTCACTCTTTGTTGGAAGAAAAGACAAGCGCAACTTCCATTTCATGCTGACTTTAATACAATTATTGTGCTTCACTGATGCTTTCTCCTGGAATTTCTCATCTGATACAATGCGTTCCATTTGTGTTATCTGAAACTTATCTTTTCAATTTTTAACTAATCCATTCAAAATTGAATTTTGCTTAATTATGGACTTTCATTACAGACAAGTCAAACAATCACAAGTCAAATGTAATCACAAGTGGATTTCATGTGGCCTTTATCATAATTAAAAATTCAAACAAACTCTGTCCTATTAGCTGTTTAAAATGACTTATTTAAGGGAAACTTCAAAAGCTATTTAACACTACTGTAGAAAACGTACAGGAGCCGAAATGCTATCTTGATTCATTCTCTGAAATATGACTAAACTGATAATCAATATTGTCAATGTTTTCACATGCTTTATTCCATTTAAAGCTGTTGGGAGGGATGTGCAGCTTACATAAAGGACACATAATTGTTGTTTCCTCAAGCCATGTTTTATACATTCACTGAAAAAAGATATTAAAGGATACCTGCAGAGAGACGATATTTTAAACAATTTCTTGGTGTGGGATTATCACTGTCTCTACATGTTTCAATAGGTTGGGTTATATTTTTTAAATAAATAAGGGTTCAGACTTAATATTCTGAATGGATGACACCTGTTTTAAGCTGGTAAACACACTTTTGGTAACGTGGGTATATAAGGGTTATAAGGGTTTTCTTGAGCCATTACAATGCATGCATAATTCTGTATAATATGTTATATAATATTATCAATAATCGTAACAACAGTTATAACTCGTGTTACTTAAAGCAGAAACCTAAAACCACTAAAACAATATTACCACATTATAAATTTTTACATTAAAAATGTACTGTAAGGTATAGTAAGATACATTATAACTGCTTTCAAATGACATCAATATTTACTATATTTACAGTATATCCAGCAGTTGTTATTCACACTAGTCTTTCCCTTAATACATGGCAAATTATTAAATCCTACTGGAAAGATCTTGTTGCAGAGCATGAAATATTTTCTCACAGTTTTATATATGAGCAGCACCTGCATAATGCATGAATCTGAAAGGCAAGAATATTTGGCCAACTAAACATGCGGGAGTGAGGTATGATATCAAATTCACACCAACCTGTCAACAGCGATGGCCAGTAAGGCATTGGTCGACACGTACAGAGACACGGTCCTGAGGTAGTTGACGGAGGCACACAGCACTTTCCCGTGGTCCCAGGAGAGCTGTTTGACCACATAGTAATCCACCAAGAAAGGGCAGCAAACCACGGCCACTATGAAGTCGGAGATGGCCAGGTTAGCGATCAGCAGGTTGGTGAGGTTCCTGAGTTTTTTGTATCGGGCCAGAGTGGCTATGAACAGGAAGTTACCGAAGCCACACACCAGCATAATACAGACAAGGACCGCTCCGATGACAATGGTGGCCACGAAGTAGGCCAGTCCCTGCGTGGTGTCTGGCATCTCATCTGCAGGAACGCCATAGTCCATGTCATAGAAGTCCGTGTCAGTGTCGTGGACGTCAAGTATGGGCACTTGACTATGAGGGTTCACGTACACGGCGGCCACGTGGGAGATGTTTGCGTCCTCCATGGCAGGAAAACGAGAGAGCTCTTGTACTTTCTGTCGGGTTTCCTGTGTCGTGATGTTCTCCTAGCAGTCAGCGGTCATGATCCAGGCATGCTCTTGTCTTTTGACATGTTTCAGATTTGATTTTCAGAAGGAGAAAGAATGAAACAAAACATAAACACAGTCAACCACACTGAGGCTATTTCAGGGCAGTTGGAATATACTTTGGTAAACAACAATACCTCTATTTGAGATGGAAAGCCGACACTTCCAGTTTTCTAAAAACAAATCTTTCATGTCTGCATGGCAAGTATTCACAGAGTTTCAGTTCTCTTTCCTTTTTGACATTTCTCAGAAAGAAGTTCACAGAGACTGAGACGGCAGAAAGCGTACCCTGTTTGTTTTCTTTCTTTAAAGTTTTGGTGTTATTGTGAGAGTAGACACAAAAAAATAAATCAATTTTTAATGATGAAAAATTTAGCTGCCATGTGGAAATAAATCCACCAAAACACGGATGTTGAAGTGTAGTTCACCCAAACATTAAAATCATGAAAATCCTTACATTTCATGTGTTCATCAGAGAACTAGGGATGCCTGATAAAACCATTTGACTCACAGCAGTTCTCCAATAAATGTCTCACTGTGGAAATGTAACGTTCAATTTCAATTTCAGAAGACTTGCGATATAGCTTTCGGTGAAGCTTTACTGTGCTTTTAGTTCATTAAAGATAAATTTCTCTTTCGCTGTAATTATATGATAAAGAGTAACCAGAATATTATTCAAAATGTTGCCTTTTATGTCCAGAGAAAGAAATAAGTCATTAAGATTTGGACAAATTGGAATTTTCAATTTGAGATTAACTGTTCGTTTAAATAATGAACAAATCTTCATTAACAAGGATCATTTAAAGAGCCCCATTCTGTGTATTCTGCAACATGTCACGTACAATTACTTAATGGCACAGGGATGAAAAAAGTAGAGGAACATGAAAGCTTGTTCTCTTTGAAAGAAACATGAATGTGCGAGTATTGATAAGCATCCAGACCTCTTATGACCTTAAGACCTTGCAAAGCAAAAGCATTTAGGTTGTAAAATATACCATCTTGAAAAAAAACCCTAAGTTTAACCTAAAACCTAAATTTCAAAGTAGAAATTAAATTAAAGAATTTTACATAGTTAAATTTTTTTCTTTTGTGGCGCCACCACACATGTATTGTCCAAATCGGTTCAAAAAAGATTCTGCTTCTATTAAACGTGCATTAAAAGGGTATTCATTTACTTGTGATTCACAATGTAAAGCTTTATGTTTTTTAACCATGAATTGTAATTAGAGTAATAGCACATTATAACCACATGGTATGCAAATAATAAACAGACTAATGCAATGCAATTGTTTATATACGGAACTGGATTATTTGTTCATGCACTTTATTATAGGCTTAAAGAGGCATTATAATCTAATGTTAACTGTGCTTACAATTATTGTTTGCTTTCTTGAAATGAAAAATCAATTATGTGTGCTGACCGTTTACTTAATTACATTAGAGCACGGCTGTAACCAGTTAATAAAGTGGAAAAACAATAACAGACATCTATAATGACGGCGAAGTTTTCTCGTGTCATGTTGTGGATGAACTTACCGACTTGTGAGGGTTGAGAGACGCGTGCCATTGCCGCTGGTGCGCGAGGTTTCCTGCCGCATGTGTGCCGCGCGCGATCAGTGCAGCTCCGCTCGAGTCCTTCACACAGATGAGCATCTTCTCTCTCCCTCTCGTGGCAAATGAGAAAGCGTGATCATTGACGTCTTCGGTCCTCGAGCACAGGTGTGACGCTGCTTCCAGAAAGCTGAAGTCTCAGTTGAACGCAGTGCTTGAATGAAGAGCTTCCGTTGGGTTTATACCTCATGCATATCCAATGGATATTATATATATATATCCAATTGATCTATGGATTTTATTTCATTAGTTTATTTGTTTGTTTTTTAATTGTTTCTATTAACTATAATAAAGTTTGATTTTGAAACACTAAACGAAACGTTATACTGTATTTCTTACTATTTTTTTGTAATGCAGCAACATTACTCCACTACAGATCTCCACTACTTTTTTATTTATTGTCCTCCACTGGGAATATAGACTGGAAACTGGTGGTCAGTGTTGAGAAACGCATTACAAGTCAGATTACTTTTTCAAGTATCTAGTAAACTAATCCATTACTTTTAAAAAACGAGTTGCATTTTCAAATAAGGCAAGTTACTTTGTTTCCGCATTTATTGACTGACAGCTCTCATGTTGAGAGAAATCAGGAGTAGGTGCAAAGGTGTTCATTTTCATGGCCTTTTAGTTTGTCATTTTCATTCACATGTGTTCCTTTGTTTAGTTTTCCCTCTCTCTGATCAGTTGCCATGTTGATTCATTTACTCTCACAGGTGTTTATCTTTACTTCCGTCATTTGCTTTATATTTAAGTTGCAGTCAGCTCTAATTAATGCTTGTGTTGTCTGCCAGTATTTGAATTTAACCGTGTGGATTATTAAATCCTCTGAACCTGATCTTCATCTTCTTTGTGTATTCCTGCAACTTCGCGTGACAGGTTATTGTGGATGTAGACTAAATGTGAGCAGGCATTTATTAATATCACTTTAACAAGTAACATTCGGTATTCCTCAAAATGAATTTAAAAAACAGTGAAAAACAGCAGACTCAGAAAAAATTGACTTTATGTATTTAAAGTTTTATGTATTAAAATTCATTCATAAGTAAAACTAACTTTAGATAAACATCAAAATGCGTTTTATTCTTTCTTTTTAATTGCTGTTTAAAGAGTGTTGAACTTTGTTCTCCATAATGGTCGCAGTTGAATTGTGTGAGTGGCGGCCTCTACAGTACATGTGTGACTTTGAATTTCATTAGGCCTGAGGATTATTATTTCAATTATGGTATCTTTACATTTTCCAAAATTAAAACTTCTGTTTTGCCAGTGAGCGCAAAGCTTCTGGAGGAATACAAAAGATTTGCAAGAGAATGCAGAATTATTGGCACATTTTTCCTCCCGTCTCGTTTTTTCTTAATCACCATGTCCCTTTAGGGGCTCCTTAAGGAACCATTTAACTTGTATAATTATAATTTTTCTAATACATATTTAATGTTTCAATAAATTATTTAATCAATCTCACAAGGACTACATTTTTAGTCGCAGTGAAAATTCAGTCCTTGTGAGATTGATTAAGCAAATAGTCAGAGCCACTTCAGCTCACATTAAGCTCAAGTAGACAGATAATGGCTTTGTGTTCTCTTTAAAAAACAGCATTATGTGAAGCAACAGTCGCTCCATCAGTTCATCCGCTGAGTAAGACTGCAGACGGTATAGCAGGACAGGAGTGACCAGTGGGGGCGAAGCTTTCTTTTAGGTAATGAGGAATTGAATATCACCACAACATAATTCTTTCATCTCTCACATTTACACTGCTAGAGAGAAGACAACTGCTGTTTCTGGAACCACAGCGGCTCCCTGTTGCTAAAGGCATTTTTAGAAAAATTCTATTGATATAGTTTTCGTTCTAAGAAAGTGAAGATACAAGAAAAACATCTGATTTATTAAAAAGCCATAGCCAGCAGGATAAACAATATTTGCCTTTCAATGGAACTCTCATTCAAAGCCCTAAGAAGCACGTATATGCAATCTAACCAATCATGTGAGAGGATGTCAGAGTGGGTGACAGGAGGGCACCATGCTGACCGCTCTAACGACACCAGAGGCCAGTCCCGAAGGACTGGTTTCCTAGGTAGATTTTTTAGCAGTGCGGGGACTTCTGCCAAATATATCTTGAAGTAATTAGGATCCTTTTTCAATGCACACATCGAGTCAGTCCTATAGGCCAGAACAATATAGCTAGGCCAGTCACTCACTGTTAAACAGTTCCAGAAACTATTGTGTCTGGTGACAGTAGCGCCCAATGGCCCACCTTTTGGCCTGCTGTATGAGATCTCTACCGTGGTGGCTCAAGACCAGGGGGTTTTCCCCGAGGGGCAACCCATCTCACATGATCAAGGTCACGCGGCAATGCCTTCGTACCTTAGACATGTGGAAGAAACCCTGGTTTCTGTCCCAAGGTCTGTGTTGGGAGCTCAATGTCATCGCAGAGTGCATTGAGTGCAGAGTGGATGGGGAGCGATCCTAGACAGTCGCTCAGCACAAGGTTTGTGGAAGAAACACCATCTCTCCTGGCACATCTTTTGTCTGGTAATGATGGCTGTCTACATGGCTCGCACCATATCCTCCTGTGGTTCCAAGGGAAGTTGCTGTCACTAAGGGCAGTTCACATCCCTGGGACACAAGGTTAACACTGGGAAATAGAGGATCCACCCTGTGGTGGTCGAGCAGATCTGGGAGATATTCGGTCAGGCACAAAGTAGATCTGTTCGCGTCTAGAGAGACCTTGAAAGACCTTCACTCTGGTTCTCCCTGTCTCGTCCAGCTCCTCATGGACTGGATGCTATGTCTCAGGGGTGGCCGAGGCTACCCCTGTATGTTTTCCCCCAATCGCTTTGTTTTTAGGCAGGTGGATACATCTGCGTCCTGAGAAACGTCTCTTTGTCCACTCTGTCTCTATGTCATCCAGCTACTCTGGAATGGATGCTTGGGATCGTACTTGGCCGAGGCTTCATCTACACTTCATAAGAATTCCCTGATCTTTCTGCTCCCAGTGGTTCTGGAGATTGTTTGCATGTGGCTTGGCCTCTGAGGGGGCCCAGCTCATAACTCTGGTCCTTCAGCTGAGGTTGTTGAGACCATTAACTTCTGCAGAGCTCCTGCCATGAGGAGACTATGCCGTGAAGTAAGCTTCTTTATGTGGTGGTCGGCTGCGGGACCCTTTTTAACTGCCCCTATGGTACAGTGCAGGAGATCCTACAATGCCGGCTCACTGCTGGGTTATCTCCATCCACCTTAAAGGTGTACATGGCAGCATTCGCTGCTTTGCACATTTGGGTGGACGGTTTGGGGATAAACCCACTGCTCCTCTGTAGCACACAGTGGCCAGGAAATATTCTGCTTGCCCTTTGGGCATTGGACGCTTATACAAAAATTATATTAAAATGAAATTAAAAATATGTTTAGGCCCCCTAACAAAAAAGCGGGTCCCTGGTGTCCAAGCAGAGACTGAGCGAGTGGTTAGCTGAGGCTATCTCACTAGCTTTTGAGTCAGCTTTTTTTCACAAGCTTTTTTGACCGCAGCCGTGTCAATCCGAGCCCTCTCCACTAGGGGTATGGCCAGCATTCAGGCCCTTCTGTCAGAAGTTTCTTATGTTTGTGATGCGGCAGGCTGTTTCTCTCCACAAACTTTTTAGGCTCTAAAGCTTAGACCTAGATTTCTCCTGGGCCCAGGTGTCATCACATCTGACATGCACTTGTCGCATTCCCACCACGCTTTGACGCAGCACGAGTTCCCTTGAAAGGGAACATCTCAGTTACATATGTAACCTTACTCCCCTGAAAACAGAACGAGACGCTGTGTCCCTTTGCCCTACCTCGTGCGTGATTGCCAACAGCATCCACTTCAGACACTTTTAGCTGCCGGCTGTTTGACATAGCATATATTTATAGATTCCTGGTTCGTTACATCACCCGCTCTGACATCCTCTCATGCGATTGGTTACATTGCACCCGTGTTTCATGACGCATTCATGCAGAGGCGTTCCCACACGCTTTGACGCAGCATCATGTTCCCTATTCAGGGAACTATGGTTACACACGTAACCGAGACGTTCTCCACCTCTCAGACAATACTTTCAGTAAAAAGACTTACGCATTGCAAAATAAATAAATAAAACGTTTTTTTTTTAAAAACCGCTTTGTCAGAACAGATAAGCTGAACATATTTTGCGCACAGAAATCTAGTCCTGCAATTAGTTAGTTGGCAAATTCTTAAATTGATCTACATATGCTAATGTACTCAGGGTATTTCCTGATTCAGTGTGATGCATTCTTTATAAGAATCGTGAAGAATGATTTAATTAAAGAAGACCGCAGGAGGAATAGATTTGTCAAAGGTAATTAAGGGAATCAATATGATAAGAAATAATGGGCTTTTACGACGTGTGGCGCTTACGACGCCATGGTCAAATGTAAAAAATGCTTTAAAACAGGGGTGTCAAACTCATTTTCACCGAGGGCCACATCAGCATAATGGCTGTCCTCAAAGGGCCTGAGGTAACTTATAAATGTAACTAAATGTAATCTAATGTAATATAAAATAAATGTAACTACTCCTTAATGTTAAATAACTCATTATTTATTATAACGTATTCAAGTGACAATTACAGTTGCATAGAAACATATGTTTGCTTGTTGCTCTAACATAAATCCTTTAAAATTTTGTCAGCATATGAAAACCCACATAACTCCATTAATGAAGGATCAAACTGTCCAAGTGAATAAAGAAAAATAACATAAAACTGAGCTGTAAATAACGTATGACACATGTAGCATTTACAAAAAAAAGGCTGCACATCCAACGGATGGTTTGATGACAACAATTTGTCTGCATACACACATAAGACCTGCAAACATTAAATAATTACAACAGCGGCTACACATAAATAATATGTAATCAACCAAAAATACCAAACTAAAGGCTGACTCAGTTCACAACTATTTTGGTCAAGTTTTTCGGTTAGTCTTTGATCAGGAGATGCTGCCTGTCCTTGAACACACCAAGTGGATTCTCTCTCTACTATCGATTGATCATGTTCTGAAAAGGATAAACACAAAACAAAATGCAAGCACAATCATTAAATTGCACACGGTTCAACCGTTCTTCTTCGTGGTTGAATTACACTTTATTATATTTTAACTAAATTTAAAAAAAAATGCTTACCTGTGTGTTTTCTGACCAGATGTCGGGCACCGTTTTCCCGTTGCCAGTGTGTCAATGTCTGGTTTTAGGTCCTGTGCTGAGGCAATGCGTAGAACAGCATGGAGGTTGTCATCTGTAAGGCGTGATCTGTGCTTGCTTTTGTTCAGATTCATTATGGAAAAAAACTGTTCGCACAGATAGGTGCTTCCAAACATGGACAGAACACAGGCAGCAGACGGTCGAAGCTGTGGCAATAAACCAGGGGGCAGCAGACGGTAAAAGTCCTGGATTGCAGCATCCTGGAACTTTGCTCTCAGGCCACTGTCGCTTTGAAGCTCAATCAGCTCAATCTGAAGGTGTTGAGGTGCAGTGCAGACATCGGTGGTGAAAGGATTGGCAAAGATGTCAAAGCCAGACTGTTGTGCTGAGTCAGAGAAGCGCGGATCAAACTCAGTCTTTAACCTGTTCAGTTTGGTAGCCAACTGGGCACATGAAAAAGTCTCGGGGAATGAGGCTGACATGCTCTGACAAACAGGATAGTGGACAAGATTGTCCTGTTTCACTTGCCACATCCATAAGTCCAGTTTACGCTGTTTGCGTCCCTGCAGCTTCTGATTCAGCTGGGCGAGATGGTCGGTTATGTCACACAACACAGCAAAGTCACATATCCACTTTGGATCTGATAGTTCAGACATGAGTTTTCCTTTACTCTGCATAAAAAGAGCAATGTCTTCCCTGAGTTCAAAAAATCGCTTGAGGACTTTGCTCCTACTCAGCCACCGCACTTCTGTATGGTAGCACATCCCCGTGTTCCAGCCCATCTCCAGCAAAATCTGCTGGAACTGATGGTGATTCAGCTTCTAATGCACTGATACGTTATCAGAGGCGTGTGACAGTTCATTTTTTGCATTTTCCCCTTCATTAGTCCAACCAAGCCCACTTTTCCACAACAAATTGCCGGTGCACCGTCTTTACTTAATCCTACCAAGTTTTCCCACTGCAATGCATTTTTACTTATGGACTTCTCCACCGCATCAAAAATGTCCTGTCCCGTCGTGGTCCCATGCATTGCAGCCGCATCCAACAGCTCCTCAGTGATAGAGAGGTCCGACTTTACGCCTCTAATAAAAATTGCTAACTGCGCTGTGTCCGTGTTATCTGTGCTTTCATCAACAGCTAATGAAAAAGCTGTGTAGCTGCGTGTCTCCTCGGCCAGCTGTGCTGTTAGATTTTCTGCTAGTTCCTTTTCTGCTAGTTCCTGGTGTTTCTAGATAAACTGACATTTATGTAGAAAAAAATCAGATAAACTACATATTTAGATAAACGACTGACTGGTCGGGACAGACCTGCTCACAGACCTTCAGCATGCACTGCTTCAAAAATGCTCCCTCTGAAAAAGACTTGGAAGCGTGGGCGATTTCTTCACCCACAATGAAGCTAGCTTTCACCGCGGCCTCGTTTTTGGCTGTGGATTTCATGAACAAACTCTGCGACCGCAATTTGCCTTTTAATTCTTGGGCTATTTGTTGCTTTTCTTGAAGACCAGCTTTACCGTACTTATCTCCGTGTTTGGTGTCAAAATGTCGACGCAGATTGTACTTTTTGACAACCGACACCGCCTCGTAACACAAAAGACACCTGCATCTGCATCAACTTTTCTCTTTCTAGACATTTTGTGATCGTTCTTTATTTCTCAATTAAACTCGTTGCCATGGACACTGCCGCGGCTAGCGTAGTCGAAAGGCATTGTGGGAAATGTAGTTTTTGGTCAAAGCACGCACTTAATTTATTTTTTGGTATTTCTTTTTAGACACTCAAAACTTTTAAGCTCTCGCGGGCCACATAAAATGACATGGCGGGCCACATGTGGAGTTTGACACGTGCTTTAAAAGAATATGGCAGTGGGCTAGTAATTGCAATTCAATACAAACTCATTATAGTTTGAATTTATATTAAATACAATAGCTGAACTTGATTTTTTTTGCCATGTCCCTGTGTGCTTTATTAACTTTTACATGAAAAAACTTTAATTTATTAAAGGCAAATTCTGGGCTCAGTACAAGTAAGCTCAATCAACAGCACATGCACTTAATGTTGATTACCACAAAAAATCATTCTGGGTTGTCCCTATATATATATACAATCTTGCTTACAGTTGAAAAGGAACTTGATAGGGCCAATTTTGCAAAGTTTAGTGCATAATGCCAAGAAACGTAAACAGAAATGACCGGAAATGTACAGTTCAGCATTGAAATCCTCAAAAGATTTGTTTCCTTTACTTCCATTGTAGGTTTCTCACTGTACCTCCAGGGATGTAGGTCTAAATAATTTTGTTGTAGTGTCTCAAATTAGCTTGTTTTTAAATTGGTATTAACTGGTTTGTGTCTCACTAAGACATTCAATCTTGCTTTATAGTATTACAAATTGAGCATGGAAATAGAGCATTTGTAGTCCCTTAGTCGTTCATTCATACCATTCTAGCCTATCATAGTGCTGCTTTAGCTTTAAAAGTCCAAGGCATTTAGCAGTGTTCATTGGGCTGTCATGGCAACCGCCACCAGTCTTGCCCCATGCCACTATGGGAGGGTCAGGTTCGCCTCTCAGCGAATTCTCTCACTGGGATGTGACGGTTTGATGGGATCTATCATTAAGACTCTATCAAGCCATTGTGGAAGAGTCACACCCAAGAACCATACTTTTTTCTCCAATTGATGCACTCTAATATCGAAATTAATTTCAAGCTGGCATCTCATCACTTATCCCATCCCTCAATGACTAACCCTAAGGTGCTTGACTACATTTTTAAGAACTTATCTTATGCCAAGAAGGTTATATAAGGGGAAATGTCTTAAATGATTGTATAAATTCATGTTCTAATGAAATCACTAGTTATTTAAGGTAACCACTTTGGGTAATGTTAAGTTTAGGTTTAACTTCAGGATCAATACCCAGTACAAACTCAGTTATTGCAATTACTATAATAAGTACATAGTATGTACACGGGAAAAAGGACTGTAATGAAATGAAGTGCTAGCAAATATTGTTCCGTCATCAATTAATAACTACACAGGAACAAATAAGCAACACAACACAATATTAAAATTCTAGTAGCCACTATTAACTAACAAGAAACTCGGATTATGAAAGTAGTAAATAATAGCGTTTTGTTCAGTTAGGTAGTTGTTAAGATTTGGATAGTCATGACTCAAGTGTTATTACTAGGACTGGGGATTGGTTTGGTTTAGGGTTAATTGCACGTCTTTATGATTTATAGTCATTATAGTTGCACTTTATTTTACAATATGTACACTTACATGTACTTACCTAAGAATATACAGGGGTAATTTAAGGTCACTAAATGTTTTGAGATTATGTTTAGAGACAGTTTCAGGATTAGTACCAAGTTATTACCCAGTTATTGTAATTACTATACTAAGTACAGTTGAGTTCACTTATCTCGACTCACGGTTAACTCACCAACCCTATTATGTCGAACACTAATATCTCGAGCACAAAAGAGGGACAAATTCGCCACTTCACATGGTTATCTCATGACAAATGATCGTACCTAGTTCATTACGCATGCGCTGAGTTTGCGTTGCACGTTGCTCTGTCAGTGACGCTTCTCTCACAGCGCCGCGCAGCACTCTCTGAAGTGAAAGCACATATCGTTCTTTCGCTTCTCAACGAGCAGCAAGTGCTGCCGTGGGTCCACCCACATCCCAAAGCCTCATCTGCTTCTGTGTGCACATAAAGCCCTCCTTCTCTGATTTGATTGGTTTTCTTAAATATTTTGACATTGGTTGGTAATGAGCGGTTAATGACCAATGAGTATGAGGCTTAGATAAACACACACACACAACTGCTTCTGTTCTGACGCGCGCTCTGCTCAGCGCCACTGCGGATTGAAGAACAAAGTTGTTAAAAGACGGGACGAAGGCGAATTTATTGAGAAAGCACATTAGACAGGCAGAAAGCAAGAAAGAATGAAATCTAGTACAGCGTGATGACCTCACGAATATGTTGTGACTGTTTACACTGTGAGTGAAATTGTGTTTGCAATGTTGGAGAATATAATTAAAGGTTTGTATCGAGAATCAAAGGTGTTTTTTATTGTATACTGGTAAATCTCTGTTGTTAGTTGGTGCACATATGCCTTTTGAGTATGTACATTTTTATAGCATGCCGATCGCTTCATACAAATCGCCATATTGGCTGTTGGTTATCTCAATCATCGGTTCTCTCGATGCTTTTTTGCAACCCCCGATGCCGTAGACATAACCATATTCCACTGTACAAAGTATGCACATGGGGAACAGTACTGAAAAATAATATGCTACTGTTATTATTACAGTTACTACATGCAACATATGTGACAAGCACAAGTATTCTAAAGTGAAGTTCGTGGTAACCCACTAGTAGTGACTTGAAGCAATTACTATACAAAATCTTCCAAAAACCTCAAAAGCATGCAGTGACTTCAGTCATTACTAGGGATGAGTGAGTACAGCATTATCTGTATCGGTACTCGCACTGGGCGGGCCTAAACCAGAAGTGGGCTGGATTGTCTTGAAATGGGCGGGGCTTTGTATGTTATTTTTAATCATGCAATTGCTATGGGATGAACATAAATTGTTTGTATTTATTGTTGTTTTAGTTATTGTTTTATTTGTTTTATTTATTGCTGATTAGAAAACTTTTTACATGACAGCATCACCATTGAGCTTTAGATCAATGGTTTTCATCACGATAACAAACAAACTATAGACAGAATAAGTTTTGCAACAATGAATACAACACATGTGGTTGCAATTATGAAGAAATCATAATTTTTAATCATCATTTTTTGCGTGATGTCCAGAAACTGGTTAGAGCCAGCATAAGGTTAAAAAAGAAGAAAAAATCTTCAACAGGCAGAGACGCAACGCTAGTCACATTCTACCAAGTACCACGTCTGAATAAACCCCACGTTTACCAGAACTCTACAGGTTAATAAGTACTACAAACAAACCAAAGTTAAATTAAACCAGAGAGAGAAAAAGAGCTGTTCTCTTCTCAGTGTTCTGTGTGTGAGTGAGCAGAGCAAATCTGTATGTGTAGGGGAGGGGCGCTGTGACTAGCCTATCACAGAACACAGACACAGTCAGCCACCCAATGAGGATTTTTATTCAATCCGAGCACAGATATTGACTCGTATTACTCGTATAATACTCGTACTCGGCAAAAGAGCTTTATCCGTACCGGATACTCGTTTCAGCCGGCAGCAATGTCACCCTGAAGCCTAAGACTGGTTGCCCAAAGAAGTTAAGCAGGGCTGAGGCTGGTTACTTTCCTGGATGGGAGACTGACTTGGTTGCTGCTGGTAGTGGTGTTAGGAGGCCAGCAGGGGGGTGCTCACCCTGTGGTCTGTGTGGGTCCTAATGCCCCAGTATAGTGACGGGGACACTGTACTGCAACAAGCACCATCTTTCAGATGAGACGCCAAACCGAGGTCCTGACTCTCTGTGGTCATTAAAAATCCCAGGATGTCCTTCGCAAGAGTAGGGGTGTAACCCTGGCATCCTGTCCAAATTAGTCCATCATGGCTTCCTAATCATCCCCTTTCTCTGATTGGCTTCATCACTCAGTCTCCTCTCCACCAATAAAACTGGTGTGTGGTGAGCGCTATTGTGCAATATGGCTGCTGTCGCATCATCCAGGTGGATGCTGCACTCTAGTGGCGGTTGAGGAGATTCCCCTGTCCATGTAAGCGCTTTGAGTGTCTATGATAAAGCACTATATAAATGTAATGAATTGTTATTACAGTGGAGTTTGGTTATGTCGACGGTGTCGAGGGTTGCAAAAAAGCATTGAGATAACTGTTTCGTGAGATAACCCATATAGCATATATTACATATATTAACATACAACATATATAATATATTACAGATTTTCCCACTCTCAGATACAGATAACCCATACACAGTGCTTGTGCGCAAAATTCACACAATAAGAAAACAAACACAAGTCAGAATCAGAACAAAAGTAAAAGGCAGTCTCTCCTCTCGGCACTAAGAAGGTGTAAGGATAGGCAAGGAGAGGGAATCAGTTGTGGGATGAGATTTATTAAACTCAAAAAGATAACTCAACAGAAGGATCTTTAGCAGGATTTAGCAGAGAAAGTCACTGTGCAGAGTAAACAAGGCAGGCAGGATGAAGGATCGCGTTCCACAGGGCTGGATAGAGGTTCAATGGTGGCAGGGAGCTTGGAAAGGGGAGTAAACCAGATGCTGTGCCAGGTCCCAGAGAAACTTGCGGAGAGTCAAAGGGCGCAGCGTCTTGATGGAAGCAGAGAAGGAAGCACAGGGACTCAGGCCAGGCAGACAGGGGAGCTGGGGAGACAAAAATAAAAAGGGAAAAAACCAGAACCAGCAAATACTAAACTAGAAGGAAAGGACTAGGGAAGAGAGGGAAAAAAATAGATAGAGGAAAAGCCCTAGGAACAAAGCAACAAAACAAAAACACTGACTAAGAGCAGACACAAACTAGAACTAAGATAAACTAGGAAGGGCTAGGATGAGCTAGGAAAAGCTAGAAATTACAAGAAAGCCTAGAGCTATGAGAGCCAGCAAGATCTGAAAGACAGCAATACAATCTGACACAGGACAGAGAGTGAGAGGGAAATATAAAGGGTGACAAACGAACAAGGAGCAGGTGTGAGCCATGAGTGTAATGAGTTAACAAGGGGGTGGAGAAAACTAAGCACATGACACAACAGCAAAGAGATCAAGACAAACAAGGACAAGCACCCTGAACTTGACAGACACCCTGACAGAAGGTGTCAGCTGAGATGAGAAGAGCCCGCCCTCATGGCAGCACAGCCAATCACGTCTTCTTGCATGATTGACAGTTCAGACAGCCTATCAGCGCCAGCTGTCAGAGTGATAGTGGAAGTGCAGCTGTCAGAGTGATATTGTAAGCGCCAAAGACAACAACCCTCGCAAGAATGAAAAAGGAACATTTATTGAAGTACATGATGTGAGTTATTAAATGAGAATGTACATGCTCGTGTTTTTGGTGTCTTTTTACACAACAGTGTTTGCCGCTATTTGTTTGATGAAGCGATCGGCATTCATCTAAAAAAAATTACATACACAGTACATTGTATGTTTGCTAACAACAAAAGGCATTTGCAAAACCACCACAATAGAAACCACTTTCGACTCTTGATACAAACCTTTAATTATATTCTCCAACAATGCAAACACAAAGATTGCTCACAAAATCCCAAAAACCGTGCGGGATGCTACAGCGTGTTATCCCTCAGACGAGATCAACGACAGGGAGTGAACCGTGAGCGGACCGCGATCCACGTGCAACGCAAACTCAGCGCATGCGCCGTGAACTAGGTATGCAAATTAGTCACAAAATAACCATGTGAAGTGGCGAATTTGTCGTTTTTTTGTGCTCGAGATAATAGTTTTCGGCAACATAACCGAATCGACATAACTCACAAGAAAATAATAAGACAAATAGGGAGTTTGGCGGTTCCACTTCAAAAACGTCGACATAATAGTATTGGCGAGTTAACCGTGAGTCGAGATAAGTGAACTCCACTGTATTATTATTAATTATCCAGCTCAACTCTAGTCATTACTAGTGAGTCATTATGCTTTTCACGTTAGAAAACTGATCCAAATAAATAGTATTTCCTTTAGAAGGATCTGGTAACACTTAGTAACACAGTCATTACTAGTGGGTTACCATACAGTTCATAATTAATTATACATTATGAACTCATAATTATACATTATGAATTCCCTCATTCAACTGAGAAATATTATTTACTAATTTATCACACTTTCTTGTTAGTTAATAGCAGTTAGTAATGTTAATATTGTGTTACTCATTTGTTCCTGTGCAGTTCTAAAGTGTTAGAATTTTCTTATCAGAATCTTCTTATCAGTCACTTTGTGAGTGTGTGCTTCCATGCAGACTGTGTTTATATTTGCAGTCTTGAGGATTGAGACAGACTCCGTGACCTAAATGGCAGCGCTGTAACCCAGTGGGTGAGTGCTAGAATGTCAGCAGGCATTACGTTTACAGGGTCAGATCACAGATCAAGCACCTTCAGAGGCCAACGTGATCTACACGGAGAATATACCGATGATAACAGAGAATGAAAAGACTCGGACAAGGGTTGCGGTCGTTGCTCGAGTCACCCATTAGAAATGGTATATAAATGGTCACATCTTTAAATATTTTGAGTCAGGTTAGGTTTTATTGCTATTGACATTAAAGCTTTAAATATCAGGCCATTTGGCCACAGAAAACATGCATATGAATACATTCTTTAGAAAACAAAAAGTTTGCAAACCGCAAAAAGCTGATCACGTTCCATCTCTGAGGTGTGATTCTCTGGTTATTAAAGTTATACATGTTTGTTTGTTTTCCAAAGCATGTGCATGTGAACCTGGAGAGGTTATTTTTGTAATGATTTTCCTTCTCTTCTGAAGAAAACTGATCTGTCCTATGAATTACTCTTCTGGAGTTTTCATTCATGGAAACTTGTGGGGGAAAACACCTAGCCTACATTAATTTTGTGCATTATTTTAGCAGTAAAGTTTTATGGCAGCTCTGTTGTAAAATCTGCCTCATTCTCTAAATCACCAAACATGATTCACCTCTTTATTTAAATACTCTCCTACCATTATTTTTGCAACTGAAAGAGAAACTCCAACAAATCCATATGCCACAAGTATTGCACACCTTTTCAGGGCTAATCTTTCACTGCGTGTCTTTAGTAGATTCTGACAGCAACTTTTTTAACACCAAAATAGGATTAGTTTAAAAAAAAAATAAAAAAATACAGTGTTATAAAAATACAGTTTACTTATCTCGAGTCACGGTTAACTCGATACTATTATGTTGACGTTTTTGAAGTGGAACCGCCAAACTCCCTATTTGTCTCAGCATTTTCTTGTGGGTTATGTCGATTCTGTTATGTTGCCGAATCCTAGTATCTCAAGCAAAAACGAGGGACATATACGCCACTTCACATGGTTATCTCGTGACTGAGAGTTCACTGCGCATGCGCTGGGTTCACGTTGCACGTGGATCGCACGTCAGTGGTGCCAACTTGCCGTCTTTATTGCTATGATTAGCACGTTTTCAGACCACTCTAGCACAGCTTTTCAAAAAAGCGACTAGCGACAAATCTAACGACTTTATCTGGAGTTATTGGAGACTTTTGGAGACTCTCTGAAGTGAAAGCACATATCGTTCTTACTCTTCTCAAGGAGCAGCGAGAGCTGCCGCATCCCCATCCCAAAGCACTCACAGATGCAGGGAGAGCAGGAGATGTTCACTCCTCCACGTGCAAATGAATCGCGCATGTCCGGCAAGCACTGGCTGATTACAATGGCAGTACGGGATGTCAAATATTCTTTGTCTAAAAAATAAGCTGAAGCCGAATTTGTTGAGAAAGCACATTAGACAGGCAGAATGCAAGAAAGTATGCAATCTAGTACAGCGTGATGACCTCACGAATATATTATGACTGTTTACACTGTGAGTGAAATTGTGTTTGCAATGTTGGAGAATATAATTAAAGGTTTGTATGGAGAATGGAAGGTGTTTTTATTGTATACTGGTAAATCTCTGCTGTTAGTTGCTGCACATATGCCTTTTGTTGTTAGCAAACATATACAGTGTGTGTACATTTTTATAGCATGCCGATCGCGTCATCTAATACATAGATATATTGGGTGTTGGTTATCTCACTAAACGGTTATCTCAACGCTTTTTTGCGACCCCCAAGGCTGTCGAGATAACCGAACTACAGTGTATATAAATATATATATATTTATTTATTTATTTTTTGTTTTTGTAAAAGCAAGATTAGTATCTGGCCCATGTACTTAGTACATGTCTAGTTTATTGGTTACCATTAACGTTTGGTAATTTAGTGTTATCTCCTCAGTTTTTAATTTTTTAATAAAGACGGTTTTTAAAAGATCTACATTGAGAAATAGACATCTTCTTGGATATTTCCACTAAACTCATCTCACTTCATTATGGGATTTAACTAAAAGAGAAGGTGGTTTAACTATGCTTACCACATACAAAAGCCACCTTGAAATACGGCTCTCCAACATTTTCGTATGTGGCTATTTGCACAATTAATCTTTGCACATTGTAATCTGCAGTATATCCATGACGTTCACACACAGTTATCTGTGATTATCTGTCATTTGTTCAGGGCGTTATTGGTTATTTATTATAGGTGCTATTGACCTCAGCCTAATCATTAAATAGCTACATGTGCTGTTACTCAGTGGGAATGCTCTGAATGCGTTTCACTCTTTTCATGCGTTTATTCACTCTTTGAAAAATGCTGTCTGTTCATCTGTCATGTTTCTGCACAGTTCTGCGTATCACTCTGAAAGCTAAACACAGCAGACACAAGAATATTCCTCATTGTGGAATATCAATGCCAAACGACAAAAACCTCATTGATCTCCCAGTGAGAATTCAATAGCCAGACACACACACACACACACACACACACACCACACAATTTGTACAAGGAAAATAATGTACATACATCGAACACACCTCTGTTCATTCGACACACTCATTCATCATCCTCCCATTTGCTTCTAGCCATTCACGTCTCTCTCAATGTCAAAGGAGAGCATGTTCATTTAGAAAGCAGACTGTAGAGTAAAGGAGAGGGAGCTCTGCCAGCGTATGCTTTGAGCAATCACTCGAGGATGCTTCAGTGTGATAATAATCCATTATGACAGAGAATAGCTCCATCTTCAATCAGAGCATGGCACAGACCCCCAAAGCCCTGATGTGGATGACTCACCTTCACCTGAGCGGGGCCACAGAGCCCCAGTGCGTCAGACGGATTGCACATCGTTACCAGCTGATCAGCTCCAAATGCCTTTTAACAAAAGTGGACTTGAAATTCTGACTGGGTGAACAAGAAACTGTCATAAAAATCTTTGGAATTATTATGATTTGATAATGTTTTTGAAAATACTCTTATGTCCACCAAGTACGTATTTATTTAATCGATGGAAAATTTGAATATATTGTAAACTACCTGTATTGTGTTTTTTGGGGTATTCCCTTCATTCAGTGTGTTGTCAAAGTGCAGATAAATGCAGTTTTCAGGTTCTAAAATGAGTCCACTTTGATGAATACAGTAATACCTACGCCATCGTTACTGTTCATGTCACTGTGTGTCAAAAGCTGAGATTCAGATATGAAAATGAGTGTTTGGTTTCTGGCCAATCACAGCAGACTGAGCCGTCTGACCAATCAGAGCAGAGGAAGCTCTCAGAAAGGCGGGGTTTAGAGAGAGTGAATCTTTGATCAAACCGTTTCAAACACTGAGAGAAAAGAGCTGATGCTGCAGTGGATGTTATGAGAAAGTGATTTTGACCTTGAATGCATCTGTTCTAAGAGCCTTTAAAAACTGTAATAGGGACACACGTTAAAGCTGATTTTTTTTGCAGCCATTACTGCAGTCTACAATGTCACTTTAAAAAGGGTTTGAGTTATTAATAATCAATATCTAACCTGACAAAAAAAATTATTTGATGTCATCTGTGTTGTGACAAAGTGACTGTTTTCTTTCCAGTATGGTACATAGTGTACATTTAATAAAGGATGACAGGCCAGTTTATGGTGACCGACCACATATATTGTAACTAATACAATAATATAATATATTGTAACATATACTGTAACTATCATAACTACTCGACCACATATATTGTCATGACGTCCTTAAATCTGTGCACTCTGTACTTCTGCAGGACACTCACAATAACCTACTTTTTCTCAGAGTATGTTTCCATAGTTACTTATTACACTCACCTGTTTCTTGTTCTCTGTGTATATGTGAGTCTTCCTTTGCGCATTATTGTATTGTTTTGCCAAAGCTGTTTTGGTGCTGTTTTCCCACTGTTATACTGTCATCGTCTCTGTCCTGGATTATCTTCTTGTTTTTGTTTTAATAAACTGCGGCAAAAAGATCCACGCCTCAACCACTCCTTACCTGAAATGTTCCACGCATGATACTTCAGATTAGAGGTTCTGCAAAGGACTGGTTTTCTTTTCAGCTTAAAATTCACTCTGTGTTCATCCGCTCTCTCATCTTAGAATGATTTTGTTCCCGACCAATAAAGTTAGATCTCGTTTCCATAATCTCACAAATTCTGCTAGTTATTTTGGTCATGACACTACAGTAAATACAAGATAATACAGTGAAAGAAAGTCACATACAGAAGTAGGACAAATTAAATATGACACTCCACTCAAAATTATAAGCCAAAAATATGATTAAACACAAACTGTTGGCTGACTAGCTATTCTGAAAAATGTAATCTTGTTTTTAATACATTTTAAATGAAAGACTAAGAGGAGAAATTGCAAAAATATTTACCAAGGATGCCAATATTTGTGGAGCCCATTGTCGTAAATAAGGTCTTTAAATGAACTTCACCTTAGAGTAATTACAATCTTTTTTCCATGCAATAAGATATCAATTTCATAAGGTTTGCCAGCAGGTAAAGTACTAGATATGTGTGTGCCATTGCCAGACTGTAGTCGAAAGGTTTAGTTGTTTCATGTGGCCTAAAAGAGCAGGCCCTGCAATTTTCCATTGTCAAACAGAAGGTTGTGAATGCGTACCATTGTGATCATAGACTGAGCTGCTGATCTGGAACAGCAGAACTCAAAAGATCATTCAACACGGCAAAGCCCTCGACAATGGAGGTGCTTTTGCTGGCCTTGTGCACACGGGACTCCACTGGAAGAATCCACAGGATGAAAAGTGCTTTAGCTATTTGTCCCCGTGGCCCGAACAGGCAGAATTTAGTCTAGCATGAGACAGCCAAGGGTGAGCACCCTAGTTTTCCCACACTAAAGGTGCTGAGGGGGTAAAGCACTTAGCTGAAGATTGCGGAGGTGGAAACATCACGCGCGCGGTATGTATAAGACCAGGTACCTGCGTGAGGTGCGCAAAGAGAAGTACGAGCGCTCCGATGTCTTCGAGGAGCCCAGCAGCCCAGAGACGGAGTCGGCTCCGGCCGGCCGGGCCCCGAAGGCGGGCGTCCCGGGCTGGGAGAGCCTGCAGGAGCTGAACAGCCGTTTCGCGCGTTACATCAACCGGGCGCGCGTGCTGGAGCAGCGCAATGCGGTTTTCCGCAAACAGCTGGAGACTCTGCAGCGCATGGAGGAGGCGCCGGGACTGGAGGAGGCCTTCAGCGAGCAGATCAGCGTCAACAGGCAGCGCATCCGAGAACTGCTGTCTGACCGGGCCAAGCTGGAGAGAGAGCTGAAAGATGCCGAGCGCATGCTGGACGAGTACAACAGCAGGTTAGAAAATCTGACAGATGAAGAGTGCATAAGAGTGTGCAGATAACACCTTACTTAAAGCTCTTATGTATAATGCACAGTTAAGGTATTTATAATGTACATTACAACACATTACATCTTTTCATATATAATTGTAACCATTAAAATGCATTATAATTAGGGATGAGCGAGTACAACATTATCTGCATCTGTATCTGTTAACCATATGAATTATCTGTACTTGGACTAGTCATGTACTGCGGGGCCTAACCAAGAAATGGGTTAACCCGTATGTTATTTTTAATCATGCAATTGATATGGGTTGATCAGAAATTGTTATATTTGTTGTTGATTAGAAAACTATTTACATGACAGCATCAGCACCGAGCTTCAGATCAATGGTTTTGATCACGATAACAAACAAACTATATACAAGTTTTGCAACAATGAATACAACACATGCGGTTGCAATTATGAAGAAATCCTGATTTTTCATCATTATTTTAATGGAAAAGACCCGCAAACCTGAGTGACTGAGAGAGAGAGAGAGAGAAAGAGAGCTGTTCTCTTCTCAGTGTTCTGTGTGTGAGTGAGCAGAGCGGGACACAGCAAATCTGTATGTGTAGGGGAGGGGCGCTGTGACTAGCCTATCACAGAACGCAGACACAGTCAGCTACCCAATGAGGATTTTTATTCAATCTGAGCACAGATATTGACTCGTATTACTCGTATAATACTCGTACTCGGCAAAAGTGCTTTATCCGTACCAGATACTCGTTTCAGCCGAGTATCCGGCTCAACTCTAATTATAAATGAGTATAAATGATTCTGAAATGAGTAGTTTGTCATGTGTTTCAATGAATAGATAAGTGTTATAATGTATTATAACTGTGGTCTCAATTGTTCATGACATCATACAATGCATTACAAGGTACTTTTATAATGCATTATACATAAGGGCTTTAAGTAAAGTGTTACAGAAAATTCTGATATAATTTGAAACCATCACAAGGGAGGGTTAAAGCCTGTTCTCTGTGTTATTATCGTATATTATTTCTTTATTGTTATCATTCAAGTTATTTTGCTTGGCGTGACTGTTGACCAATGCAGATAAAAATTAAAAATAACCAAATATTGAGATACTTGTGTACTTTTGCATCTTCAGGATGAATCTTTTTCTGTATTCCTCAAGATGTAAGTAGCTTTAGATAGAGGGTCTGCTAAATGAATAAATGTAAATGAAAAAATGTAAGAGCTATAAAGAAGCAAAAACTACAGTCTACTGTAGTCAATTGACTTATTCATGTGGTGACATCTTAATAAAACAGTGTTTTCAGTAAGAATGACAGAACTTTGACTAAACAGCATAAACTCCACATTGTAGTGAATTCTGATCAGGAACAATCTACTCAAACCGCAAAGAGATGGACAAATGCTTGTAAATGTGTTTAAAGCACTGCTGAGGGGCTGAAATAACAGAGAAGACAATAAATACTATTTAAAGTTTGATTGATTTACAGCTTGTTTGTTTACTTGCTACTATGTGTCTTAAAATTCATAAATGTATTTATGAATACATCCACTATCCACTATTTTATATCGAGTGTCTTTAACTACTATGTAGTAACATTTTAATTAATCATTTGAATCGATGCACTTATTGTGTGAAAAGATGTTTTTACATGGTACGTACATTTAAAAATACCTTACAGCTGTAATTAATTTCTGTAATTACATATGTTGGCCTTCACTCACACCATATCCCACTCTTAAACCTACACAAACCACCAAATCCTACACTTATCCCTCCTTAACAGCAGCACAAGGGTCTACATCGACACAGTAAATACATACAGTAGTACTGTTTTTGTGATGTAAGTACATTCTAGTTAAAGACTCCTAATATACAGTGTGACCAACTCCTGTAGTTAATTCTTCATCAAAGATCCTCAATGATTCAGTTAGAAAATACTGTTTCCAGATAGAAACCTGACGTTTAGTCATTACGTTTTTCACAGGTCAAGGGCGTAGTAAATGGGAATAACACCCAATGAACCTCTGAATCATGGACATGACATCAGACTCCACTGATCAAAGCAGCGTAGAGCAGATCAATAATGCTCCCTGATAGGAAAGAAATGAAAAGCGTGAACAGACGTGATCGCTGTGATGACCTGTACTTGAATTGTTCTCTGTTGTCCACAGGTACAGAAATGAATGTGAATATCAAGAGCAGCTGCGGCACACGCTGGAACAGCTCAATAAGGTACAAATACACTGTGCCATTCTCTGGCCTGCAGTTTCTTAGGCGATCATAAAGCAATAAAGCCACAAGAGAACACGCATTTTAGTGATATAAACACAGCCGAGGGCTGTCTGTAAGTGCAAGGTGAAGTGCCTCAAACCCCCTTAACTGCGGTAAAATCAATGAAACACAGACTCAAGTGACTTTTGTTTTTTGTTTTTTAGAAATGCAATACTGTAAGCTACTCGACATGCTTTGGATTAAGCCTAAGGCTAGAAACATATATGAGTTCTTCCAAATGTAAAGGCTTTTCATTGTCTAAACTCGCACTGTTAAATTTGTGTTATTTTTTTTGTAACTCACATTCTCTGCAATAATAAATGGGGTGGTATAGCAAACCGTGGTTTAAAAACTAACTTTCAGGTCTACTGTAAAGGAATTTAATCAAACTGGAAGTTAGCCAAATATTAAACAGGACATATTGAGCTTTTGTTTCATGCTCATCTTTTTTTTAGTGTATAATGTTATTGTTTGAGCATGAAAAATCCAAAGTTTCAAAGTCACTGCGTCTGAACTCCCTGAACTGCCTCTATTGTAGTCGTAAGTTTTCTTCCAGGGACCAACCCGTCACAAAATTCCTCATATTAATACGCAGAACAAAGGGGTGAGGCCAGCTTGATTTAGTATTGTGGGGGGCAGGACATTTACCAAACATGTTGAAAGCGTTTGTCCAATCACAACACACTGATCCAGCCGACCAATCAGAGCACAGTGTGCTTTCAGAAGGAGGGGCTTCATAGAGACAGGAACTAAACAGAGCGTTTCTGACAGAATAACAATGACAAATATGAAAAACTACATGTGCTGACCAGGTATTTGCATACTTGTGTCAAGTTTCTTTTCTTGGTTTACGATCAAACCTTACCGCTGATAAGGAATTAATTTAATAATTCCTTAGGAAATTCACTACAGCTTATCTGCAGTACAATGAAACAGGGCTAATAGGAATCTTAAAGAGGATCATGCTACAAACCATTTGATAGAAAATCTTTACTTGAGAGTGAGATGTCTTGTTAGACCAGATGTTTCTGAGTAACTGCACCACCATTGTTCACTGTACAATGTTTTCTAGAGAAATTATGAATAATTTTCTCTTGTGTTTGCTTTGCAGGAAGCAGACACAGTGCTATTGAGGAACCTTGAATATCAAATCCAGCTGCAGTTCCTTCAAGACGATGTCAACGCTACAAAAGAGAGGCACAAAAAGGTAGGAGACGACTATAGCCCCTATTTACACTTCTGTCTTTTCGAAAGTTCTGTTATGAAATTGTTAGCTGCCAATAGAAATATTCACTGAATGAAACACCGTAGGATACTGAATCCACTTACTAAAAGCATTTCAAACAAATGATGTCGTATTGCACACACCAGTGATTGCGTGCTGCTCGTCACATGACAGTTATTCCTGTGCAAAAGATCACGGCATCTCTCTTGCACAATTAGTTTGTCTTGCACAACAGCGAGTCAACAGGAAATCAAAAAGTACCCTTTTTAAAATATCATGTTTAATTAAATGTGTTACTTGGGTGTTCTTTGTAATTGCAATTTTTATTGTGCAATTTCTGAGAGAAGACTCACTGAAAACCCTATTTTTCAAGTTTTGTATTACATTTTTTGTTCTCATTGCATATCTTAACGCGTATCTTGCTTCACAGAAATCATTGTTGTTGAAAGGTTTTTTGTTGTTGTGCTGAGGTCTCTCAGAGAGCACAATTTGGCACTACACCATCTTTTAAATGTGGTGTCAGCAGTGTTTTTCTGAGCCGTAGAGTGACAGTCCATAGTGCGACTGTGCATTATCTTTACTCAGCAGGGCAGTACATTACATTCAGCATCTGAACGCCAGAATATCCTCATCAACAGGCACATTATTTCAGAAACTGTGACAGAGCAGCTGGGAGCACACTCCAACGTCTCTGCTTTTAGCAGTGATTGAAGTCTCACTGGAATTAATGTTTAATATAAAAGCACAATTCTGTAATGGCAATAATCTGAATGCTAGTCAATGAGCTTAATACTGACCCCAAATCCTATTTACAAACTTAAGACAGATTCAAAGTATGAATTTCAGTAATATTCTTTATCTTACATTTACTTTAACGACTCCATGAAATAGCTTAGTTTAGTTTTCAATCTTGAGCTGCTATTTTTCCTATTTTCCCATTGGGAGAATATATCAATGTTAATGTTAATTAACATTGATATATATATATATATATATATATATATATATGACATTTTTGCTGCAAAAAAATTCTTCCTAGCTATTTTTCTATTAACAGTTGTGAATCTAACTAACGCCACAAATTGTAATATGGCATTACACATCTTTTAATTCCATGTCCAAGGATTATTAGGAACACTAATACTTTGTTTGACCCCTTTCACCTTCAGAACTGCCTTAATTCTACGTGGCATTGATTCAACAAAGTGCTGAAAGCATTCTTTAGAAATGTTGAGCATCTTGCAGTTGATGGAAATTTGTGGGATGCACATCCAGGGCACGAAGCTCCTGTTCCACCACATCCCAAAGATGCTCTATTGGGTTGAGATCTGGTGACTGTGGGGCCATTTTAGTGCAGTGAACTCATTGTCATGTTCAAGAAACCAATGTGAAATGATTCAAGCTTTGTGACATGGTGCATTATCCTGCTGGAAGTAGCCATCAGAGAATGGGTACATGGTGGTCATAAAGAGATGGAAATGGTCAGAAACAATGCTCATGTAGGCCGTGGCATTTAAACAATGCCCAATTGGCACTAAAGGGCCTAAAGTGTGCCAAGAAAACATCCCCCACACCATTACACCACCACCACCAGCCTGCACAGTGGTAACAAGGCATGATGGATCCATGTTCTCATTCTGTTTACGCCAAATTCTGACTCTACCATCTTAATGTCTCAACAGAAATCGAGACTCATCAGACCAGGGAACATTTTTCCGGGCTTCAACAGTTCAATTTTTGTGAGCTTGTGCAAATTGTGCCTCTTTTTCCTATTAGTAGTGAAGATGAGTGGCACCCGGTGGGGTCTTTTGCTGTTGTAGCCCATCCACCTCAAGGTTGTGCGTGTTGTGGCTTCACAAATGCTTTGCTGCAAACCTCGGTTGTAACGAGTGGTTATTTCAGTCAAAGTTGCTCTTCTATCAGCTTGAATCAGTCGGCCCATGACCTCTGACCTCTAGCATCAACAAGGCATTTTCTCCCACAGGACTGCCGCATACTGGATGCTTTTCCCTTTTCAACCATTCTTTGTAAACCCTAGAAATGGTTATGCATGAAAGTCCCAGTAACTGAGCAGATTGTGAAATACTCAGACCGGCCCGTCTGGCAGCAACAACCATGCCACACTCAAAACTGCTTAAATCACCTTTCTTTCCCATTCTGACATTCAGTTTGGAGTTCAGGAGATTGTCTTGACCAGGACCAACCCCTAAATGCATTGAAGCAGCTGCCATGTGATTGGTTGATTAGATAATTACATTAATGAGAAATTGAACAGATGTTCCTAATAATCCTTTAGGTGAGTGTACTCAAGAGAACAAAATGATCACTTCCTAGAAAGTTGGTGCAAATATCAGTAATAAACATGGAAGTTGCTGCAATCGGCTCTTTTTCCCTCCATCAGATATGAGGTTATAGATCTCAGTGCATCAGATGAAACGCATTAAGCTCTGTCATGTTTTCATGCATTCAGATGCTGGTGTTTGGCAATGCAATCGTGTGAGACGCTTCTGGAGGGAATTAACTCAGAAAGTTTTTTATTGCGCATTTTAGAACTTGTGTGCATCTTGGCGGTTCCATCCCGTGTTTGTACAATATCCTGAAATTTGATTAAAAATAGGTTGATTTGAGAACATATCATAAAGACTTTCTCATATGAGAGTGGATTTAACTGTGGAAAGTGAGGACAGAAAGCCAGAAGCTGTTCAACTGCTCACGTCTGTCAAGACATCTGATGAGGCGCATGAGAGAACTTAAACGACAGATGCTTTTTATGCAGTCATGCATATGTGTCTAAAGCCATTGACTTGTCTAGTCATTCACTGTTTATTTTACATGAATATCATATGAGAAAACAGGGATTAAGATAAACACGTAAGTTTGGATACACATTCAGACAATACTGCAAACTTTGTATGCCGTCACAAATCTGTCACATCCCCAATGACAAAGACAGCTATTTCTGAACACTGCACTAGAATCAATTGCTTTGATCATTTGTTATTCAATTAAATGTAATTAATCTAGTTACCTACATAATCATCTATTTTCTTTTTATTGTTCAAGGGAAACATCCTCTAACGATTCCTCCTCAGTAATGAAATTGACCTTTTAAACAGTCTCACTCATGATGTCCACCTCCATTGATCACTGTTTTTTCTTCCTCCACAGAACCTTGCTGAAATCCAGACATATCTAAACATCCTGAACCAGATCAACCAGACTCTCCCCTTCATGGCAAACCCATCTGTCTCAGAGGTAGGGTGACCTTGTGGCTCGCAGCGCCTCGGGCCCGTTCTGACTCTCGGGGTGTCACATGGAATAAGAATTGTGCGGCAACGGTGCCAGTGAAATTAGCGTGGCGCTCTGAATGTGCCCTGAGTGATCAGGCTCCCTGAGCGACGACACCCTTTATCTTCCGTCATCGCCGTTCTTCTATGGCCGTGTGCGGCAGGGCTTGTCACTCGCTTCGTCACTGACATGTGAAGCGCACGTTTACTGCAGGGACTCGGAGGAAAGTCCAAATGCGAACACTTTAGAACCCATGTTTTGCTTTTTGGTTGTTGTTTTTTACTTAATTAATTGTGCTTGTTGTACATTCTCTATTAGTGATCAAGTCACTATCAGATTGTTTCAAAGCGGCTTCACATATACAGGAAAAAGTAAATTCCCCTGGGTTACACAGAGCAGGTTTAAGCTAATCCCAGACTAAAAAGCATTTTTGAGCTGTTTTAACTGAAAGCATATCTTAAAAAATGTCATTGTTTTGTCTCAAAATGCACAGCAGTAATGTTTTGTTTCTCTAAGGCGAGTTCGTAAAAGCAACTTAAATGTCCTAATTGAACTAAAGCCTGATCTTGGCTTCTGTGAAACTGGTTCTCAATGTTGCAGAATTCATCAATAATGAAACAAATTAAACACTCATGCATTTATCCAAAGCGACTTGCATTGTGTTCAAGAAACACATTGATATTCTAGTCAGTTCTTGCTTTCCCTGGGAATCAAACCCATGACCTTGGTGTTGCAAGTGCCCACACTCTACTGTTAGAGCTACAGGAAAGCAGATGAGTACTGAGCAGAAGACAATAATGTCATTATTCAGCTCAAGTCAGTTCAATAAGTGCTGATGTTGTTAATCAATTATGAAACAAACGTATTGTCTGAAGAAGTGTCATTATTCTGATCATTTTAGTTCAAATTTGTTCTCATCTAATTGTGTTAGTGCAGATTAATTGATAATATAACTAAATATGAATAGCCTATAAATTGTCTGCTAATGTGGAATATTAGAGTCCGATTAAAAAAATTGTGAGTGAAACGTCACCGTTTTCACAAATTCACATTTTTGTAGTTCACACGGAGACAATAACGGCATCGTCTTGGTAAAAGTTTGTGTTTCATGGCGTGGTTGTGTAAATTAACAGCAAAAGCACATAAAAAACTTTCTGTTTTAGTTGAAAACAACGTTGTGTAAATGGACCCTGCATTTAAGAGCTGTTTAATTGGTTTTATTTGACTGGAGGTACAGCAATTAATGAAAAAAAATCAGGAAAAAATTATATAATTCCTTTAAAATTGACTGTTTTAAATGTTTTATTACTTGTCAGTTCAAAACATTATTGAAATACCTTTTACTTTTTAATGAATAGTTTTGACTGAATTGAATTCTTCATGTAATAATTCAATGTTTTTTTCTTAATAAAGATTTTTAGGGCATGTTTGACCTTCAGCGCTTTAGCAGCCCTTTTAGAAAAGTCAGTGTTGGGATTTGAAAGGTGTATAGTGACGAGTCGAAATGAAATATGTTCAGATATCAAACGTACTTTGATCACAACCGCATGATCTCACCTACTTTTTTTCTGCAGGATCAGGAGCGTCTGAACGCTCAAAGGCGGGTGCCGGCGCTGCGGACCCAGCTGGAGGAGTACAAGAGCGCCATCTGCCAGCTGAAGACTCAGAAGCAGCGGCTGCAGACCGAGGTAGGAGAGAGGGGGATTCTGTCTTTCTCTGAGACACAGCAATAATCAACATACCATCATCATAATGTGATAATGTTCCAAGCTTGAAGCGAACTGCACATATACAATCACTGGGCTGTGATACAGTGGCCAAAAAATGATCAAATTAACGATGGACAGAATTGTAAACTCTTGAATTAATTTTCTATTCAAACGTACGATGATCCTTCGTTTATCGTGGTTAATGTGGACTGGACCAGATTAACCCCGCACAATTGGTGAAAATTCGTGAAGTAGGATCAGCCAATCAGCTCACGGGAGACATCCTCTCGCGCTCTCATTGGTCGATCTCGCTCCGGGAACCAATCACGTGTCTTATCTGAGTGTCGTGGGCGTGTACAAAGCCTCTGAGAGAGTTTCTCTCTTTGTCTGCATCCTGGGAAACCGTTTCTCTTGCATCACGATGAAGCAACGCTGCTTTCCTCAAAACGGCTGCCGATATGGTGATATTTTAGAATTTGTATTTTTCAATGAATATTTTTGAAAGATCCGCAATGCACTGAGACCGCGAAACTTGAACCGCGAAGTGATTACTGTATATGGGAGCCTTTTTAAATGATACTTCCACCAAAAATTGAAACACGCTCTGCAATTATTCGTCCTCCAAACTCATATGACTTTCGTTCATCTCCGAGACACAAATAAAGATATTTTTATGAAATCGGAAAGATTTCTGATCCGCCATTGACGATCCATGATCACCTATCAAAATTGTGCTTAATTTCCCAGTTTTTTAAAATATATATTAAAATAATTCAGACCCAGCACAGGATAGTTGTTTTGCATACAAAAGTAACTAATATTAAGATTTGTTAATAATACCATTAACTGATGCTTAAAATGCAGCTTTAATCCCATGAATAAATGACAGTTTGTTAAATATTCACATATAAAACAGTTATTTTAAATCATAATAGTATTTCACAATATTTCTTTTTACTTTATTTTTCAACAAATTACAGAAGAGACTTTTTTCAAAAACATAAAAAATGTTGTCAACCTCAAATTTTTGAACGGTAGTTTTATATACAGTACATTCATTAGTCTCTATCAAGTCTGCATCTCTATAGATGTCTTGAGTTTGTTTTACTCTCACTAAACATTTGTAAACTACGGTGTAACATCACACTTCCCTTTCACAAGTTATCAGAGTAGACGTCCAGTGTAATTGCCATAATGCATCTGTTTTTCTAGACCTCTGTGTTGGAACAAAACATCAAGACCACACAAGAGAGCTACGATGACGAGATCCAGCTGTACAACGAAAAAATCGAGACTCTCAGGAAGCAGATCGACGAGGCTGAGAGATCACTAGATAACTACACCAATGAGTGTCGACAGCTGGCCATGTACCAGAGCTCTCTGGAGAATGAACTCGAGCGCTACAAGAGAATCATCGAGAATGAAGACAACAGGTGAGATGACAGGACGACTGGTTAGTCTTGTCCTCCTTTGCCTCATACAGACTCATTAAGACATCCTCGCAAAAAATCTCTGATTTATGTGTAATGCTGTCACATCGTTTTATTATGACAATTAAGCTCCAGTATTTCTCATTACTGTACTGGCCAAAAAAGTCATCATTACAGTATTTCAAGCTAGAAATAATGTAATTTTTCTATGGGTCAGGGCAGGCGAGCCGCCACACTGTGGCAGTATTACTCCATCGCTCTTTTACCCAATAATATTTTATTTAATCTTAATCTGCAATTAAAGTCTTCAAAGATATTTTAGAATAACTATATTCCATCTATATTCCTTCATAAACACGCTTTATGTTTGATATTTGTAATTTTTGACAATGTTTTCTCTTGGAGCCTTTCTCGAGTCTTTAATATGGCTGCTTCGTTTTCTTTCTCTTGAATCTAGATTGAATTCAGCGATAATTGGGACACCCATTACTCTGCTCACAACCAGTTCCAAATACACCCACAGTCCTAGCGTGACCAGGAAAGGAAAAGGTGAGAGTCTGGTGGTGGGGGTGGGACGGTTATGTAACATGACTGCATCGTTGTGATGGTCTTTGTGAACAGGCAACAAATCAAGAGCCAGCAGCTGCTGGACGAAAGAAGATTTACGCCCACTCAGCTGTCAATCAAGCCCACTCTGTCTCGCTCACTCGCTATCAGGCTAGCTGAAGCTAGAAGCATAATAATATTGCCTTTTAGATCCTTGCATGGGCCCTGTTAACAATGATAAATGACAATGACCTTTATGTCTGCGCTCATGGTACCGTAGCGCGTAACTGTGGTTTGTTAAGAGTCACAAACGGTTTCTACAGAAGAAAGCAATTGGTTTAACTTTGCCCATGTGTTTGAGCGCGTGATGTTTTTGTTTCAGGGTAATTCTTACTAAACAGTACATCTCTCGCTCTAAAAAAGAGAAGAAAGAACTACAATTTTACAAATAAATAGACATAAGAGTGTAAATACGGGTGAAATAATTTCACTATTTTGGTTTGTCTCTGGGCTAATTTTAACATTTTAAAATAGAAAAATATTTCAAAATATTTTTCTTTTCTCCAGAGAAATGTTTCAAACAAAATATGTTAATATAGGTAATAATCAATTATATAAGCAGTTAGTTCCCTTTAACTAGTCTTGTGTAGCCAGACCTTCGCCTGCTGACATAAAGTTTGAAGTTTATAGCCGCTGATATTAGCGAAAGGATCGTCCACTGTATCGAAGTGACGTATCACAGTTTTGTTTTGTTCATAGTTTCCTTCTCAGTGAGGCACTTCACCCAATCGTCCGTAATAGATAAATAAAATCACTTCGAAAAGGGTCTGCCATGAAATTGGTACACACCTTAAGAGAGACGCACTTTTCTCTACTTACATAGTGTATGATTGCAGAAAGAACTTTTTTTTTTCATTAAACATTGTTGGTGCAACAGATTTTATCTTAAAAATAATATTTATTTTGTTTAAAAATCCTATAAATGTGTGACGTGGGAAGGAGGGCCTTTTTACCCCACTTAACCACGGGGTAAAACCAGCATAGGGCAAAAGGGCAAAAGTATTGATACAAATACTTCAGGTAAAATAATATGTTTTAAATAATGTAACAATTAAAACAATCACTTTAGCACAGTTCGTACTACTTTTTATTTTAATAAATAATAAAAAAAAATTGGTCAATAAGTAGAATATCTTTAAAACATGGTACATTTTTGTGCCATCAGGTGATTTAAAAGAGAATAAAGCCCCGTTTTACCCAATTTTTCTGTATTAAATTTAACCAGGTGTCTCCAAAAAAAAAAACTTGAAAGTACAACTATGGCCTCATTTATAAAATGTTGTGTAGAAACCGCCCTACGTTTGATCTTATGATCATTTCTCAAATTTGTGATTCAGAAAACCAAAATCATGTGTACGTCTCTCTTCTAGATTTGAAATTTATAAATCGCAAATGATCTTAACATTGTGCACAGCTGAATGGTTTCAGATCTCCATCTTGTAAATAATCTCCATAATGTAAATAATCGTCTAAATAATCCCATTAACATATAAAAGCACCAGTCAATGTCCAAATCCTTTACTTGATAACGGCGAGCAGCAAGAATTGCTCAGATTTTCATATACCTGTTTCATATACCTCTCTGCCAAAAAGAAAGGTGCGTACGTCTGCTTAGACCAGGGGTGGGCAAACTATTTGTCTCGCGGGCCACATTGGTTTCTTAAAATTGCCAGAGGGGCCGGGGTGAGCACGGTTCGCGATTGTTGGTGAGGTGAGCGGATCACGATTGTTGACGGGCGCTCACACAAGCGCTCATCAATGTGGCTGTCTACTGTCATTACATCTCCAGTTGTGTGCTGGTGTACCATTTCATTGGTGTCTTTTTCGATTGAAAAAAATGGGCCTGTGCAGTGTTGCCACCTTCTGGACAAACTACAATCATTAGGGTACATGTGCGAGCTGAGCGTAGAAAAATCAACCTGTGTGTGGTTAGATTCTTTCTAAATTTACAAGTGGAATTCTTTACAAACTGACGCTCCATCATGAGAGTAGAAAGACCTAAAATAAAAAACTGGCAGTCGAAGAAGACATTAATGCCTGTTATAGTGACCCTATGAAGCAGTGCTGAGGATACAAGGCGTACTTTGCCAGTGCAAAAATATGAGGTCTAGCTACAATCGTTTTGAGAGTATATTTCATGCCTCAGCTTGGTCAGAGCATACTTCAGTAAATACTTTAGTATTTTTTTTTGTTACAGAGTTCACAAAGTATTTACATAACAACACCCTCAGATTGCACCAAAATCTGTTACCTGCTTTTTTTAGATATTACCCAAGCCATCCAAGACATCACCAACGTAAAGCCTCGTCAGAAGCACTTGGCTAAGAAAGTGATTAAAAAGAAAGAGATCACTTCCAAACAAGTTAGTGGACTTGAGAAGGCAGCAGAAGAATTTGAGGAGGAAGAAAAAAAACAAGTTACTGAGGAGCAGGGGGCGAGAAGAGAGGAGCATGCTCCTCGTGAGGATGTGCCTGATGGTGCACAGATCAGCAAGGCCTTCGACACGCTCTGCAACATCATACGTGACCGCATGAGGCGGGTAAGGAGACCAGAGCCGATCGCTGACTTTTTCACCAAGGGACGTTACGTGCTAGTGACAGGCGACTCTAGCTACCTGGACCCCTGTTTCATTTCAACCACCCCATCTGCCAGTCACGTCTATGTTACAATCGGAGATGGCATGATGCCTTATGATCCTAACTGGAGAGGTACACCTTCACCTCCCCCTTTCCCCCCATCCGGACCAACACCCATAACCCCTTCCGATCCAGAAAAGGGAAAAGACAATGGAGATAAGAAGCCGGGTGGAAATGGTGAGAGGGGGAAGTCTCAAAATGGAGAGCCTCATCCAAAGGTGAAAGAACCAGAACCAAGCCCCAGTCCACCACCAGGCCCTCGTGACAAAAAAGTTCCCAGTCCTCCTCCAGGCCCCAGGCAGCCCTCACCCCAACACGGCGACAAGATCCCTGAGGATCCTAGAGGCTTCCGAGGCCCTCCACCCATGCCATTGCACAGTTCCATCCCCCCTGACTCCATGAGATATGAGAAGGTAGAAGTAGTGGAGTCAGTGGAGAAGCTCTCGCCTGACAAAAAAGTTAAGGGCTATGAAGAGACGACCACAGTGGTGGAGACCATGATCGAGAAGACTAGTAGAAAGAAACATGCCGATAGATCATCTTGCCACTGAAACATCCCACACGTTCTATCCCTTCTTGCCTCGGACCTGCTCCAGTTTTGCCTCCTGCCTGCCGTTAGCGAGATTCCTACTGCTGCTGTTAACTTCCTGAACAGTTTCCTTTGGCCTTTACTGTCTGAAAACTTGGGAAGCCAAAAATTAGTTACACAAAAAGATGACTAAGAACTGTGACATGGAGAAACAAGCTTGCCCATTTTAATTGGATTCACAGGCTCTTTTCCAAACCTTGTGAGCTGCCTTCTTGGGCACCAAAAGGTATTGAACTTCATAAGTGAATGACTTTGAATGCCCTAACTAGGCAGTTATCTGCTGCATTACTTTGTGCACAAGGGAATCTGTGATCAAATTTATTTCAAAAGAGTTTACCAGATGGCTTACAACATTATAACATTTTCAGTTTTATATTTTATATTCTGCATTTCCTCTTGCTTTATTCGCCATCTTGGATGGATGTTTTTACTGTGGGATTGCATTCTCTGCAAAATATACTTGCAGCCCTGGTATCATAAAAGGCAGTGACTGGAATAATTGTATCAGGTCTAAGATGCCTTAAAATGCTGCCTAGGCAGGTAGTTCCCTAAGTTCTGGAACAGAGCCACACAGCTACCCCATTAACATGTACAATATCACTCTCTTTTGCCCTTACCCTGAAGTCAAACTACAGCAAACGCTTTTATTTGCTATTATTTGGTTCAATTTAAGATGCCAGCATTGCCCACCACAGTCTTGACGTGTACTAATCACACCAAAAATAAACACTGAAACCAAAAATCTCGACTTGTGTTGTCTGTTAGTTGAGTCACTATATGGCACTGTCACCATTCTTACAATCAATACCTTGTGAACAAACATCAGGTTTTAAGGTGCAGTTTTACACTGAAATGAATGAAGTTATTTTTGAGAGAGTTGTTTATTATTATGTTGACTCACACAAGATGAGTGTTCTAGGAAAAGCCGTTTTATTCTACATGAGGTGGCTGCCACCTTAAAATCACTGCATTCTACTTACTCAGTTTTAACCTCCTACTTTAGGTTGTAGAATAAATCAATCATAAGTCAGTGAAAATGTCAGTGCATTTCTGCACCAATAGGTGTCAGAATAAATTCCAAGACCACTATCATATTAATTATCATATAATTATATATTATGAATAAGTGCAGACAAAAATTACAGCTTTAATAATAAAACAATGTTGGTTACACTTTAGACATTCTAATAACTAAGTAACTTTGCAACTACATGTCTTCTAAGTATTAGTAGACTGCAGTGGAGTTATCTCGAGCCACGGTTAACTCGCCAATACTATTATGTTGACGTTTTTGAAGTGGAACCTCCAAACTCCCTATTTGTCTCAGCATTTTCTTGTGGGTTATGTCGATTCTGTTATGTTACCAAATCCTACTAGTATCTCGAGCAAAAATGAGGGACATATGCACCACTTCACATGGTAATCTCGTGACTGAGAGTTCACTGCGCATGCGCTGGGTTCGCGTTGCACGTGGATCGCGGTCAGTGTTGCCAACTTGGCGCCTTTGTCGCTATATTTAGCGAGTTTTCAGACCACTCTAGCACAAATTTTCAAAAAAGCGACTAGCAACAAATCTAACGACTTTATCTGGAGTTATTGGAGACTTTTGGAGACTCTCTGAAGTGAAAGCACATATCGTTCTTACTCTTCTCAAGGAGCAGCGAGAGCTGCCGCATCCCCATCCCAAAGCACTCACAGCTGACCCGGTCCTCACACAGCAGGTCCTCCCAGATGCAGACAGAGCAAATCTTCACTCCTCCACGTGCAAATGAATCGCGCATGTCCGGGAAGCCGCCGCTGGCTGATTACGCAATGGCAGTATGGGATGTCAAATGTTCTTTGTCTAAAAATAATTAAATCACTACACAAATATAAATCGCTGCATTTGTTTGACTCACACAGCCTCAGTCACGTACTCTCGTCCACTGTGTGTGTGCGCCTGTCTGTGACAAAAGCTAACTAACTGGCTTGCTTATCATGTCTCAGTCAAACCTGTACACCCAAAAATACAGGAAGGAGTGGGAATCAAACCCTGAATTCCAAAGCTGGTTAAAACCATTTATTGGTGATAATACGCAGGCATACTTGTTAGACAGACAGAACGCAAGAAAGTATGCAATCTAGTACAGCCACACAACGCGCACACACCCACACACACACACAACGCGCACGCACGCACGCACGCACACACACAAACACATCCCTGTTTCTGGTTCTATGTTGTGAGCGCTGCTCAGCGCCGCTGCGGATTGAAGAACGGATTTAAGGTTATTAAAAGACGGGACGAAGCCGAATTTGTTGAGAAAGCACATTAGACAGGCAGAACACAAGAAAGTTTGCAATCCAGTACAGCGTGATGACCTCACGAATATATTATGATTGTTTATGCTGTGAGCGATCATTGTGTTTGCAATGTTGGAGAATATAATTAAAGGTTTGTATGGAGAATGGAAGGTGTTTTTTATTGTATACTGGTAAATCTCTGCTGTTAGTTGCTGCACATATGCCTTTTGTTGTTAGCAAACATATACGGTGTATGTACATTTTTATAGCATGCCGATCACTTCATCAAACAAATTGCCATATTGGGTGTTGGTTATCTCGTTAAACTGTTATCTCGATGCTTTTTTGCAACCCCCAAGGCCGTCGACATAACCGAACTACACTGTATTAGGTTAGGTTTAGTAGAACGATCTGAATGGTTACTATATAAAAATAAACATACAAAATAAAGTGTTAGCAGATATTAAGGAGACAGTCTACTAATACTCTAATGACTGCTAGTTGACTTGTAATTACAAAGTTACTTATAGTTAATAAAATGGCATAAGTGGACTATCGAAACAAAGTGGAACTGAAATGTTTAGTCAGAATGCTATAGTAACACCAGATAAACAGTACTATTAACCACAGACCTTAAGAGGGTAAGTTCAAACTCTACAGTCTATCTCTTTCACTCCTATGTGTGAAGTTGCTTCTCTGCGTGAGCCAGTTGCAAAATAAAACTCATCCATTTTTCATTAAATTGACCTTGCGGGATACAGACGTGACCTCTGTATAATCTACTATACAAGGCCCAGAGAGCAAGAGAGGGAGAGAGAAAATACTGAAGTATCACATTCAGAATTTAAAGGAGGCCTCTGACTTGGGAAACAGTGGACCTTTTTGCCTGAGATGTTAATGTTCACAAGTTTTTTTTTTAAAAGTGTTTTTTTTTAATGCAACTACAATTGTACATTAACATAGCAGTAGAATTGGGTATTGAGAGCAAGTTTCAAATTTTTAAGAACCGTGGATTCGATGGCATGTGCATTATGATTCCGCTTATTGAGTCCTGTGTGTGTGCACATTTTAATAAGACCCGCGCGCTGTTTTCTGTGCAGCACACATATCCAAAAGGGTGTGAAAACAACAGAAAGCCGCCTCGTATACTGACTAGTGCTCAATACTGAACAGAGTTCTCTTCCGTGTCTTTTTGCACCTGAACGGACAAATACACACATAAATATGTCAAAGTATCCTCATAAACACAGTTGATTATGTCTTTAGTGATCATAAACAGTTGACAAAGAAAGCGCACATGTAACAGTATATTGGATCAGTGCAGCCTTAAGGTGACGGTAGCCTAATATTCCTGCTGCCATCTCTGTAAATCAAACAACAAAAGACAAAGCTGTTCTTGGCTGAGATACTTTTGTAACTATACTTGCAATGTATATTTTATTCATAGTGTTATTTTACATTTAATTAGTTTCTGTACCTGAATTCCTGAAAATCTTAAAACACTGTTTATTTCAATCGTGTTTCACCTAAGTGTTTACATATCTTTAACAATGCTTGGTTGTATTTGATGTGGTGATTTAAATCCCAGTGTAAGTGTTCTTTAGCCTGTTGAGTTTTGTTCGGCCACAATGAAATGTTTAGTAATACGACTTAGATTTTGTTGTCAGCTTCTTGGGAACCACAAAACCATAGTTTGGAAGTTTGACTCAGACTCAACCAACCCACTTGGGAAATTATTGTCTTAATCACTCAGGTGCTTTAACAAACAGCTAAATAGATTTATTATATATAGGCAATGCTATGAAATATGCTTTGTTTGGCCATAAGCAGTATCATGACTCACATTCCATCTCTCCATAATAAAAACTAATCTTCTCCTCACAAAATATATCTATATATTACAGAAAGAAATATCACTGCTCTGTTTGCAAGATACTAAACTTTAAGGAGAACCACACAAAATGATTTACAGTCACAAACTGTACAGCAGAGGTGGGGGACAGAAGGGTAAGCCAGAACATAATAAAGTGTAGATATATTTGGTTTATATACATTTCTGTAAAGAGTTTTTAAAAAAGGAACATCAAAAGAAAGATCCTTTTCAGTTGGACAAACAGTGGCGGCAAAACATACATTTGGACACTCGAGTCACACTTTCCAATTTGAATGTCACTGAAAAAAAAATTCAAACCAAGACAAAATAATTCTGGAGGTTTTCGGAGATTTGCAAAAACTTTCAGTGTGTGTTCACACTTGTAATTCGGTTCGATTGGATTGTTTGGTCAATCATTTAGTCCTGCTCCGCTTAGCGTTACCATTGCCATTTATAACACAGAGCCTAAAGGCACAGGGATATGTTCACAACCTGATTTGTCAGCTTTTATTTGATATTTCGCGACTGAACTTGGCGAACATCCAGAACAACGCTGTGTGCTGAGATAAATGCGCTCGTTGTATGTGCGTAGCTACATATGATGGTATTTTGACCATCTGAGAACAAGTGAAGAGCTTATAAAATGCGTCAAGGACTCAAAACAGTAGCAGGAATCTTGCTTGGCAACATTATGATGAGAAACAACGTGGACACAAAAAGCATTGTGTCATTTTTATGGTCGCATCTTCCTGTTTTTGGTTCATTTGATTCTTTGGTCCATGTTGGGTTCATATTTAACTCGAACCACAGTTCGGGAGTTCGGTCTGTTTGTTTGGTGCGAATCAGGGTCTGGATGGCAGCATTCGCACGCTTATTCAAATGAACCGAGAGTTCGTTTTAATCCAACCAAACATGCCAAGTGTGAACACACCCTTATCTAACTGAGGTCAAGAAACCTGTACCTTCATGAAACCTGACAAACTTCAGAAGAAGCGTCTGAATGTTTTGCTTGTAAAATGAGCTTGTGCTGTCTTTCTTTACAAAAACTGCCACTTGCATTGATATTTTGTGCAAGGACATTTCTAAGTGTGTCTCAAGTGTCTGAATAGTTTTCAGGGCCACTGTATCATTCAGAGAATACACTTCATTATGAGAGACTCACATCAGACATTCATCAAATAATCACGAGAAAAAAGAGAAAGCCGAGAGAGAATGGGTCAGGAATATATGCTAATACAGAGAGGATATCATGCACATGGCTAGATATTTTTACTCAAAATGCTTTTCAAGCTTCTTTCCACAGCTTCATCTAATTCTTCCTCAAGCTCTTCTTTTTTGGACATGGCCAGTTTGGACTGGTAGTCCCTCACCACTTGGTCTATGTAAGGGGCACTTTGTGTTCCGTGCAGCATGACGGTCCACTCTTTCAGCACGCCGCTCTGCGGGGTTTCTCCCTGGAAACCCACCTCCAGCTGCCAGGTTCCACGAGGGTCCTCACCCCACGTGTGGGTGGTCATGAAGGGCCATTTGTCGAAGCCCACCTTGGTGTCATCGTCCCGGGGTCGGCGGCTAAGCAGGATGGACTTGGTTCCCATGGGTGAAGTCATGTTGACGTTGAGGTCTCCGCGGCGACTGGCGTTGACAGTGATGACGGCCTGCACGTGCTCCAGATACCGTACGAAATTGTCCTTTCCCTGGCAGGCATCGGTTGTGATGCTCAGCACCAGTTTATTTCCTGACTGTATTTTACTGCACAAAGAAAGAGAGCAAGAGAGTGAGATATTATAAAACTTGTGCATTTAATACTGCTAGGAAGCCAGAGGCAAAAGATAAAAGAAGCTATGACGATGGAAGACACTGTCTAACTGGCACATTTACAGACAACAGATGGCATTTTATCAGGTGTGCAATACGTTAACCACTGCTGTGTCCCCAGCACCACGCTAACAGGGGTTGATAGACATGCTAAAACTCCAGGACCTTTCAACAAAGATAAATGTTATGTTCTTCCATAATCACTTCTCTGAAACGATGGCAACAAACTCAACATCCTGACTGATAAATATTTATTTGGGGGAAAAGACCATGTAGAGAAGTTATGCAGATTTTCTGTAGGATGCAAATCCAAGTTTCACAAAGTTTTACTTCTCAAACCTTATATGCAATCCGTCTTCTAAACACAACTGGGTTTGAGAGTGCATTTAGAAAAATTAAAAACCCATTTATTTACCTAATTTGAAATATCTAAATAGTCTAATTTCATTTTCTTTGAAAAAAATGTAGGACTCAGTAGGACTTTCTTTTATCCATTGGGAACTGGGTGCTGAAAGGTAGGTGTTACACCCTGGAAGGGTTTAAAAAAAAGGTCTTGATGAGGAATAAAGAGGGTGAGATGTTAGATTTGGATAAAACATTTCAAAGAGTGTCTATTTGCATAAACCTTGTTGACAGAGGCTATTTATGCTAACTCTGCCCACTGGCTCTGGTTGGGCTGGACAAAATGATGGAAGACTTTCATTTTTGAAAGTTTTACTTTAAAGTTGTTACGCAATGTGTGCGTAGCTGGCGTGCGATGCGGAGAGAGAGAGGCGCGGAGCACGGAGTCAGGAAACAAAACACTTTAATGATAACTGAAAACAAAACAGCACATGGGAGTGCATAAGATCAGGAGGCATCCACACGAAGCAACTGAACACAACATAAGATAACTTTATGAACTGACAATCTGGGGAGTGAACATGGGGAACTTAAATACTGGCAATGATAACATGAAACACAAAACACCTGTGAATAATCTGTGATGATGGGAACTGAAAGTGACGGTGAGAAAAGGAACAGGGAACATGTGACAAGGAAAAGGCAAACTAAGAGTCCATGGTGACGGTGAATGTGACATTACTCCCCCCCTCCGGAAGGCGCGACCTCGCGCCAATGACAGTTCAGAGAAGGGCGGGGGGGTGGGCATCCTGGAGACCATATAACTAGTGTCATGGTCAGGGTGGTCTCCAGGGTGGTACCGGGGCCATGGGGAACCAGGGAGGTGCCAGAGGAAACAGGAGCCAAGACGGGGGAAGAGTCCAAGGTGGAGCTGGGGGAACCAGGGGCCAGGTACCGGGCGGTGCAGGTGGGACCGGGGACCAGGCACCGGGAAGTGTCCAGGGCGGTACTGGGGGAATTAGGGCCCAGTCCTCCCCTGGAGGCTCCGCCTCCTTTGTCCCACCCACCCTCAGGCTGGTGTTATAGCCCCCCCCCCAAAAAAATATTTAGGGAGGAGCTCCCGAAGGGTAGGCAGGGCGAGGCGCGCTGGAGGAGGCTCAGGGAGATCTCTGAAGGCCGGCGGCGGCTCTGGCTCCGGTTCTGGCGGGTCGGGCCACGGCAGCTCGGGCTCTGGCGGGTCGGGCCACGGCAGCTCAGGCTCTGGCGGTTCGGGCCACGGCAGCTCAGGCTCTGGCTCTGGCTTGAGGAGCTCTGGCTTGAGGAGCTCTGGCTTGAGGAGCTCTGGCTTGAGGAGCTCTGGCTTGAGGAGCTCTGGCTTGAGGAGCTCTGGCTTGAGGAGCTCTGGCTTGAGGAGCTCTGGCTTGAGGAGCTCTGGAACAGGCGCTGATGACGGGCGTCGAGGCGCGGGAACAGGCGCTGATGACGGGCGTCGAGCCGCGGGAACAGGCGCTGATGACGGGCGTCGAGGCGCGGGAACAGGCGCTGATGACGGGCGTCGAGGCGCGGGAACAGGCGCTGATGACGGGCGTCGAGGCGCGGGAACAGGCGCTGATGACGGGCGTCGAGGCGCGGGAACAGGCGCTGATGACGGGCGTCGAGGCGCGGGAACAGGCGCTGATGACGGGCGTCGAGGCGCGGGAACAGGCGCTGATGACGGGCGTCGAGGCGCGGGAACAGGCGCTGATGACGGGCGTCGAGGCGCGGGAACAGGCGCTGATGACGGGCGTCGAGGCGCGGGAACAGGCGCTGATGACGGGCGTCGAGGCGCGGGAACAGGCGCTGATGACGGGCGTCGAGGCGCGGGAACAGGCGCTGATGACGGGCGTCGAGGCGCGGGAACAGGCGCTGATGACGGGCGTCGAGGCGCGGGAACAGGCGCTGACGGGCGTCGAGGCGCAGAGCTCGGGACTTCCTTGACCGTGACTTCAGGTCCGTTGAGCCATAAGGTGAGGTTTATGTTCTCCCTCAACGAAAACCTTGTTCCCTCATGGACTCGCAGGATCCCCGTGTCAAGCCCCAGTTCAAAAAGTGCGATGAGGAAAACGTCGCTCCACTTCACCCGATGCGAGAGCTTGACAAAATCCTCGACATAGTTCTCCAGCCGTCGTCCATTCTGCCGTAGCGCCAGCAGTTGAAGTTCCATTTTTTTATTTTTTATTTTAACAATAGTCCTTGAAGGCGACTATACCTGGTCAGTTCTTCTGTTACGCAATGTGTGCGTAGCTGGCGTGCGATGCGGAGAGAGAGAGGCGCGGAGCACGGAGTCAGGAAACAAAACACTTTAATGATAACTGAAAACAAAACAGCACATGGGAGTGCATAAGATCAGGAGGCATCCACACGAAGCAACTGAACACAACATAAGATAACTTTATGAACTGACAATCTGGGGAGTGAACATGGGGAACTTAAATACTGGCAATGATAACATGAAACACAAAACACCTGTGAATAATCTGTGATGATGGGAACTGAAAGTGACGGTGAGAAAAGGAACAGGGAACATGTGACAAGGAAAAGGCAAACTAAGAGTCCATGGTGACGGTGAATGTGACAAAAGTGCAGTTTAAACCATTATGTTGTAATATTTAGTCAAGTACTTAGTTAAATAAGCATCCAAAAACATTACATTCAGTTTTCTCTTAAGTACAGTAATACCTCGAGGTATGAGAGGAGAAGCAGATGTCCCCCGAGAGAAATTGAAGGTAGTCAGGCGAAAAAAGGTAAGAAAAATGATCAAAAGTACAGAATACAAATCGAAAAAAGTCAAAACAATAATAGAAAATAGAAAAATAAAAATAAAATATATAAGCTAAGTTCCTGCTATTCAAGAAAATTACAGTTTTTACTAAACGAAAAAGGTACGAAAAGTGATAAAAAGTAAAGAATACAATTTTTTTTAAAAACAATAATACAAAATAGCTGAGTTATTAGCGATGAGCGAGAACAGCATTATCTGTATCTGTTAACCATTTGAATTATCTGTATCTGTATTCGGACTGGGTGGGGCAGGGCCTAATCCGGATGTGGGAGGGATTTAACCCAGAAATGGGCCTGGCTTTAGCCGGTATGTTATTTTTTATCATGCAATTGATATGGTTTGATCAGAAATTGTAATATTTATTGCTGATTAGAAAACTATTTACATGACAGCATCAGCACCGAGCTTCAGATCAATGGTTTTGATCACGACAACAAACAAACTATTTACAGAACAAATTTTGCAACAATGAATACAACACATGCGGTTGCAATTATGAAAAAATCATAATTTTTAATCATTATTTTTTGCGTGAAGTCAAAAAACTGGTTAGAGGCAGCAGACGGTTAAAAAAAGAAAACAAATCTCAGACAGGCAGAGACGCAACGCTAGTCGCATTCTACCAAGTACCACGTCTGAACAAACCCCACGTTTACCAGAACTCTGGTTAATACTAGTTAATAAATACTACAAACAAACATAAAAAAAAAAACCTGAAGCTGAAGAAACCCTAAATGTTAACGGAAAACACCCGCAAACCTGAGTGACTGAGGGAGAGAAAGAGAGCTGTTCTCTTCTCAGTGTTCTGTGTGTGAGTAAGCAGAGCGGAACACAGTAAATCTGTATGTGTAGGGGAGGGGCGCTGTGACTAGCCTATCACAGAACGCAGTCACAGTCAGCTACCCAATGAGGATTTTTATTCAATCTGAGCACAGATATTGACTCATATTACTCGTATAATACGAGTACTCGGCGTGCTTTATCCGTACCGGATACTCGTTTCAGCCGAGTATCCGGCTCAACTCTATAAGTTATGTTAATTTAAGTTACGTAGTGTTCGTGTAATATTACGATATGGAATCAAGTGTCTCCGTACCATGTCTTCCTCCCTCCTCCGCACCTGCCGCTACTGTCTGTAAAAACTTATAATTAAAACCACATTTGATTTGATATCACACTGTATACATGTACTATAATTGTGTGTGTGTGTGTGTGTGTGCGTGCGTGCGTGCGTGCGTGCGTGCGTGTGTGTGTGTGTGTGTAAAAACTTTTTTTTTTCCATTGTTACGGGTTTGGAACGGATTAATTTGTTTTCTATTATTTCTTATGGGAAAACATGATTCGAGATACAAACAATTTGAGTTACGAGCTCCACCCTGGAACGGATTATGCTCATATCTCGAGGTATTACTGTATATTCTTTAAAAGGGTATTATTTTTCTACTCTTTTTAAAAGTATGTTTTCCTTTTTCACATCCTTAATAAAATCAGTGCAGAATAAAACATCCCTAGATTCGATCTGGGCCAGGTTATTAGATCACATTCATGTTCCCGGTGACATTTACAGAGTTACCTAATAAACACGTATGAATGTAAAGACCTCTCTGGCCATTGTGGATTGGTGCCAGTCTCAGACAAATTTGTTTTGCTACAATTACATAAATGTCAAATAAATAATCACTAAAATTACTGTTTGTGCAAGAAGTAGAGCTCTAATGCAAAGCTTCTTTTCTCATTTCAGAAATAACTTACAGTTCTACCGTTGTGTGCTTCTCCCATATCAAAACTAGCAGCAAAACTGGCCCGTGGAAAAAAATGATTATGTGTTCCTCTATTTTCAGTGGCACACCATTGTGGTGCCAACAATGGGTTTGGGCCATGATGGGGTTTTTTTCCCTCCACGAGGCTGCTTTGTTGTGGCGCGAGCACAAAGGCCCGCCGCTGCTGACTGGCTGTTTTGTGCCGCTGCGATGATAACGGCGGAGGACTTGAGTGAGCGGCCGTAAAGTGGATGTAATGGCATTATCAGAGGCAGGTCTCCCAGCCTGGCCCATTACGCTGCTCAGATTAGTGGGTGTGTTTGTGTGCACATCAGTCTTTGAGAGGCTAGTGTTTCCCAGGAAACTAGTTGATAGAAATATCCAGAGGCCACACAAGAGGACACAAGGGTGTGGATGTGTTTGGTGCATAAAGGCGAAACAACGGTTATTAAAAGAGCTATGGGAAACATCTAAGGAAATGTACGAGCGGTTGCGAGGCAGATTTATTTTGCACATAAATATCAGAGAAACTCTTCACTTTCGTTGCTAGCTCTTGTCAATCAGGCTGCTGACAATTTTATTTGTAATTATGGGTGTCATTCATAAAACGATTTACATAAAGTAAATGGGACAACAGTAAACTAATATGGAAGATTGTGACGTTTACTTCTCGCAATTCTGTCTTTTGTTTTTGCCACAAGATAAAAACATTTAAAAAATAATAATTGTGTCTTTTTATCTCAGACATTTTCCCCACGCACGATTGCATGTCCCAAATTTTGTTTCAAAATGAAGAGTATCTTAACTCGCAGCGATCTGACAACATGCAACTGTTATTAATGGCTTTGTTTACAACAGTAGACAGAGGGAACACTGTCTGGGAAAACAAACTGAAGTCGTGAGAGTTATCAAGAAAAGTGGTAGAGCTGACACTGAGACAGCGCCGTGGGGCTTCGGAGACGATTATTAATGACCATTATTACTGATAAAACAGCAAGTAACATGAGTTGATGCTTTCTTTTTAATTACCGTTCTGGAGAAAAAAAAGGTGTTGCACTGCGTGTCATTTGTCGCCTGCGAATAGGTTGTGTTTTTCTGCACTGCAACAACTACTGTTATCAGCAAGATGCCAAAAAAGAACATTCCATATTTATCCAAATATATCTTCATTATATGTGTTTGTACTTATCTTTGACTATAGTCCTAGTATGCAGTGCACTTTTTTGTCCCCATCGTGTCTTCTTAGATGGATGGATAGATATTTTCAATTTTCTTTCAAGACATATTATCATTTCTTGCTATTGGTGTAAATATACCTATAAATTGCTAATTATATTGGTTATGATCAATGAAAGATCTAAAGATAAAGACTCTGAAAGTTCTGCAAGATGTGTAAAAAGCATATTTTTGAAAAATAAATAATTTTATAAAATATAGATATTGCTAAATATTGCTGAAACTTGTATTAGCCTAGACAGTCGTACGGGGAATAGATTAAAACTTGACGTTTTCTGTCTGCACTTGTCGTTTTGTTCTGTTGTTAGTCCATCTACGCTTAATCATTAGCCAGCCGTATCACACAGCAAATGCTCTGCATGCTTCTACTCATTACCCTTCACTCACATCTTTCCCTCTACCGCTGCTTAATTGCTCCTCGGCCAGAGCTCCCATCAACTCTGCCTTTTGGGTATAGCATTAGGGTCAACACTTTGTCGATGGGGATTTTCACAAGGACACCTATATATAAATAAGAGCACATACGTACACGCAGACAAATCCCTCCCTCAGTGTAATTGCAGCTGTTGCCATAGCATGCAATGCCCAGCAGTGAGTGGGAGATGTCTAATTATAGTAGATGTGAGAATGAGAGGCTGAGAGCGAGTGCAGAGAGTCAGGAGAGCTGACACACGCAATATGCCTTCACACAGAGCACGGAGGGGGTCAGACCCGAACGGATCATTCTATAATCAAGCTACCGCTATCACACACACAGGTTAACACACTATTTTTAGCATGCACTGTAAAATGTGGCAACTGGTTATATATTTTTTTTTATAAATCAATGTATTTAGTTGGATTCCACTGTTAAATAAATAAATATTTTTTTGCGTGAATCTATATTTTTTTCAGCATGGGGCTTTAAGATGGGTTTTATGCGCTCTTTTTTACATCAGGCCTAAAAACACCCACTAGCCATGGTAAACTGTATGGTATACTGTATATATATATATATATATATACAGTGGGGAAAATAAGTATCGAACACGTCATCATTTTTCTCAGTAAATATATTTCTAAAGGTGCTGTTGACATGAAATGTTCACCAGATGTTGGTAACAAATCATTCAATCCACACATGCAAAGAAATCAAACCATAGATGTCCGTAAATTAAGTTGTTTAATAATGTTGAATGACACAGGAGAAAAGTATTGAACACGCTTACTGAAGCATATTTAATACTTTGTACAAAAGCCTTTGTTGGTAATGACAGCTTCAAGACGCCTCCTGTATGGAGAAACGCGTTGCATGCATTGCTGAGGTGTGATTTTGGCCCATTCTTCCACACAAGCAGTCTTTAAATCTTGAAAGTTATTCTATGAACTCTGATCTTTAGTTCTTTCTTAAATTTTCAATTGGATTCAAGTCAGGTGATTGGCTGGGCCATTCTACGGCTTTATTTTCTTTCTCTGAAACCAATTGAGAGTTTCCTTGGCTGTGTCTTTGGGATCATTGTCTTGCTGAATTGTCTCATTCAAATGTTGAATAAGTAATATATAGGCATGTAGCTTTGAAGTTTGTATTCAAGGTGAATCTGATTGGTGAAACGTCTTTTTGCAATTATTATTTTTATTTTATCCAAAGAGTAATTTTTCAGAGCGCTAACAATATTTGTAATAAACAAATGGCAGGTTAATAAGACAACTACATATTTTTTTTATATTTTTCACACTTTTACAAAATGTAATAAATTTTGTCGAATATGTGGCTTTTCCTTTACGACTGTTGTCACAAGTTCTTATTATTTTCAACCATTCTACTAATAAATGCGCACTGCATCTCTCTGTTAGTGTTACTGGACCTTAGTGCTGCATTCGATACAATTGACCACAAAATCCTTCTGAATAGACTTGAAAATTATGTTGGCATTAGTGGAGTTGCATTAGCCTGGTTCAAGTCATACTTATCTGACCGTTATCAGTTTGTAGCAGTAAATGAGGAGATGTCATATCGGTCACGGGTTCAGTATGGAGTTCCTCAAGGTTCAGTACTAGGACCATTGCTTTTCACCCTGTACATGCTTCCTTTGGGTGCAGTTATTAGGAAGCATGGCATTAGCTTTCATTGTTACGCTGATGATACTCAGCTCTATATTTCTTCTCATCCTGATGAAACGAACAAATTCACTAAATTAACAGAATGCATAACTGATATAAAAAATTGGATGACTAATAACTTTCTACTGCTTAATTCTGAAAAAACAGAGATTCTAATTATTAGACCAAAAAGTTCAGCACATAATAATCTAGACTACTGCCTAACACTCGATGGCTGCTCTGTCAAGTCTTCATCGTCAGTTAGAAACCTGGGTGTGCTCTTTGATACCAATCTTTCATTTGAAAGCCATGTTTCTAGCATCTGTAAAACGGCGTTCTTCCATCTTAAAAATATATCTAAATTGCGACATGCTATCTAAGACAAATGCGGAAAAGTTAGTTCATGCGTTCATGAGTTCAAGGCTAGATTATTGTAATGCTTTACTAGGTGGTTGCCCTGCACGCTTAATAAACAAATTCCAGCTGGTCCAAAATGCAGCAGCTCGAGTTCTTACTAGAACCAGGAAGTATGAGCATATTAGCCCAGTTCTGTCAAACCTGCACTGGCTTCCTATTAAACACCGAATACATTTTAAAATCTTGCTAATTACTTACAAAGCATTAAATGGTTTAGCTCCACAGTACTTGAACGATCTCTTAACACATTATAGTCCTTCACGTCTATTGCGATCCCAAAATACTGACCAGCTTATAATACCTAGAATATCAAAGTCAACTGCTAGCAGTCGATCCTTTTCCTATTTAGCTCCTAAACTCTGGAACAGTCTTCCTATTACAGTTCGGGAAGCAGACACACTCTGTCAGTTTAAATGTAGACTAAAAACACATCTCTTCAACCTGGCATACACATAACACATTATACATACATTTTTAATCCAAATCATGTAAAATGATTGTTAGGCTGCATAATTTAGATAAGCCGGAACCGGGAACATTTCCATAACACCTGATGTACTCAATACATCAGAAGAAGAATGGCATCTACGCTGATATTGGTTTCTGTTTATTCCGAGGTTACCGTGGGCAGCTGGATCCGGGCCATATCCAGATCAGATGAAGGACCTGGACACGAGCACAGCACTGCCCTGAAGTGTCTGTGGAGATCGTGACTCTACTGGACCCTCCCCTGTGACGATCATGAACCCATCTCTAACCGGACCAAATTGGACTTCATATTGGACTTGAATTGTTGTATAATAATCATGCACTGTTTGGCTGTTGGCCAGAGGAGAACTGGTCCCCCGACTGAGCCTGGTTTCTCCCAAGGTTTTTTCTCCATTCTATTCTTCATTCGTTACGTCACCTGCCGGAGTTTTGGTTCCTTTCCGCTGTCGCCTATGGCTTGCTCAGTTGGGGAAACTTAACGCTTAAAATTCATCAATTGTATTGATTCAGCTGCTCTTTTGGGGCTTCTGTTCAGCCAAACAAACTTTGTTTAAATTGTTTTTCCTGTAAAGCTGCTTTGAAACAATCTACATTGTAAAAAGCGCTATATAAATAAAGGTGACTTGACTTGACTTGACTGCACACAATCCAGCCAATCCCCACCCTACTTTTTTCCTTCATCATCCTGTTCACTAGGACATATTACTGTCAGGATGCTGAGGTAAAAGGGTTGCAATCAAGCTTAGGTGTTGTAGTATTATTGTTTGCTTTCTGGTGTATTTTCTGTACTCACTGTATCTCCTGCACAGATCCAGCCACACAGTGGAATCGTTCCGGAACAGTTTTCCACTCACGGGCGAGTTTGACCATTCCTCCGGCATCTAACACTCCGTAGCCAAACAGATGGTTGAACTCCAGGCCCACACCATTCCTCCTCCACTGGTGCACCTCGTCATGCAGTTTGTTCCTCTTAGAGGTGAGTACTGTCAGATGCTGCAAGTCCCTCCAGGTCAAGTTTGGACTGCAGAAAAACACACACATAAAAATAAAGGACATACAGTAATACCTCAAGATACAAGCATAATGCATTCCAGGGAAGAGCTCGTAACTCGAATTGTTTGTATCTTGAATCATGTTTTCCCAAAAATAATAGAAAACAAATCCGTTCCAGATTATTGGTTTAGACACAAACACACAATTATAGTACATGTATACAGTGTGATATTAAATCAAATGTGGTTTTAATTATACATTTATACAGACAGTAGGTGACAGGCAGGTGTGGAGGAGGGAGAAAGGGGGGAGGAAGGAGGTTGGTACGCAGACACTTGATTCTCTATCTTACCTTACATGAACACTACGTAACTTAAATTAACATAGCTTACGTATTTTATATTATTGTTTAGAATTTTTTTATTTGTATTCTTTACTTTTGATCACTTTTCGTACTTTTTTCGTTTAGTAACAACTGTAATTGTCTAGAAAAGCAGGAACTAAGCATTACTGAATTTACTTATTGTTTCGACTTTTTTCGATTTGTATTCTTTACTTTTGATCACTTTTCTTATCTTTTTTCTCCTGACTATCCTCACTTTCACTTGGCGCAGAACTTTAACGAAATTTCTATCGAGGGAGATCTGCTTCTCCTTTATCCACAACAACAGAAGCCTCTCCATCTCATCATTCATATTCAAACACAACTTTGATATAATCGTCACGCCCTTGGAAGGATTTACATTCTTGGTAACATTCTTCTGCTTTAGGATGGTTCATATCATGGATGTACTGCAATCATAAGTGCACGCAAGATCACTCATGCAAGCACCGCGCTCATATTTATTCACAATTTCATGCTTCATTTCCATGGTCTTGCTCGTAGGATTGCTCGTATCTTGGAATACTCGTATGTAGAGATGCTCGTATCTCGAGGTATTACTGTACAGTCAAGCCAAGGAAAAAATGCTATGATAATGGCTGTTTGTCATAAACTTAAAACATTGAAGGCTCCTTTATGCTTCCAATCCTAATAGATATCATATAAATGTAAAGTAAAGGTGCTCTATTGAGTTAATGACTTCCTGTAAAGAGCACATAGCAACAGAACAACAAAACCCTTGTAGTCACATATGGTTTGTCAAGAGTCATCTACTTAAGATGAAGAGCACTGTGCAGTAGAGGAAGCGGATGTTGACTATTTGCTGGATATTTTCGGGAAATTAGTCCTAGAGATGGGCAGTAAGACTAAAATCACATATCAGGCACGAGTTAATGGTTTATGTTTTATTATTACACAACTCTCGGGAATATTTCAATCTGATAAATCACAGCATTCAGCGCCAAAACATTTCTGAATGACCACCACTCATCTCTGCTGAATAAATGACCGCTCAACTGGACAACCAGTCTTACAAAACGGTCACTAATTGTAGTTAAAAAAATATATATTAATGTTATGGTAAAGTTGTATTGCCTGAGAGAAAAAGAAAAAGAAAAAATGTAGGACGGGACTTGACTGTGTGCTTCAGTTGTTAATTGGACAGATCAGATGTAGGCACTCAAAAGTGTATTCAGATGAAAGTGAGATGAAGATGAAGATGAAGATAAAGTAAATGATTGAAGAATCCTGTATACGCCACCAGAGAAGTCTGATGTTTCATCATATCCAATTATGACATTTCAGTTAAACATTACAAAGAAAAAAATAAACATGAAACGCATGCATCGAGTGGGTCAAAGAAAGATCAATAACATGCATTTAGAAAATTTTCTGACGTTAAAATAGAGGAAATCTACTAAATAATTTAGATTGCAGATTACTGCTAATACATGGATTAATATTGTAATATTGTGAACTACTTTGTGTACTTACATGTATATTTGAATAGAGTACCATGAAACCTCCCAACCCAACTGAACAAAATCCTTCAGCCATACTTCTGGTGCGGCTCAGGTATACAAACACATGCTAATGAACCAGCAGTTTACCATGTGTATTTGCTCTTGGCTGAACAAAGAAGCCAGCTCTCTTGCCACCTACATCATTACTTAGTACTGAGCAAACACAAAGACTTTACACTGGAAAGGTCATGTCAACAGTTATGAACACCAGCCCTAACATCCTACTGAAATGTATGAATGGAGGCAGAAACGATGTGACAAAACTGCCTCTTTCCCAACAATTGCTTTTTACAAAGCTTTCTTAAGTGTAATGAACCAGCCTTTATCCCGCTTGGTGTTGAAGTCACAAACAACTCGCCTCGACTCGTCCAGACTGAAAACTGTTGCAAAAACTTGCCAAAATGTTTGTAAATGTTTGTAGCAATTTATATCTCTGTAGTCAACAACTATTGTTGTGGCACGTTTATTCTCGCATCTCTGCCTGTTCCTCCACCACATGTATATAAACACACTGCAGTTCTTGATTTGTATTTGAAACTTGTTCCTCATCTCCAGTACCCTAAGATTTCTCTTTTTGCTTTCTGTTTGTTCCTCAGTTCTGCTCACTTGTGGCAATTGCTTTATCTAGGACTCCTGATGATCTCAATGAGATGAGCTATGCCCATTTCTGACTGAGATCCTGCTTTCTGTTATGTGCTCTTTTCTCTAATTAGGATTAACCTGTTTCGTTTTCTTCAATTTAATCAATTTATCAATATCGATCACAAGTTGGACAAGGAATACCATAAAGCTCATAACTCGGACTGTTGGTTTTTGCATTGGTACATGCTACTTTCACAGCATATGCATGACATTCCTCGATGTCAAAAAAGAGCACTTTAGTATACTTTTATAAAGTGTACTTATTAAGTTGGCTTGAGAAAGCCAACTTAGTGATATTGTATCTAAACTTATTATTATTTTTATTATTATTTTTCTTCTTACCTAAAATTCTAAAAGAATCTCCTCCTACAGCTTTAAAGCTACAACCACTAAACTCTGCTCAGACTTCAGACCTGTTCTGACTTGAGTTGCTATATCGTTTCTAAGGGATCGGGGTACGATGTTCGCCCCAGGGGCGAAAAAGCAGCCGAAAAATCCCATTGACTTAACATTGCGACGAACTTTGACGATTAATAACTCGGAGCGAGGAATTTGTAAAAAGATGAAACTCGCCACATTTGAAGAGGGTGACAGCCTCTGTAAGAACATACCACACAATGGGGTAAAAGTTGCACCCCTGGGGTGCTAGAGCTGCCCAAATTTGCCCCATAGAGATGAATGGGGAAGGCTGTCCCATGAAACACCATCTACTATGGCAAAATGCATAGGGATTTTGAATTGAACATAGCTCTGCAGCACAGCGTCACAGAGACAAGGGAGAGGGCTCATTTTACTCAGGCGACCAATGAGTGTCTCAGGATCACAGTGAAGCTATTAAGCCACGCCCTAGCAAACATTTAGAGCACCTTAGCAACCCATCTCAAACTGGCAAACTGCCAATCACCAATGTTTTCAACACTTCCTAGCCACGCCCTAGCAACCATTATCGAGCACCTTAGCAACCAAATGCAAAGCGAGATATCTTCAGTTCTAAATGTCGTAGAGGCGTTGTGGTTGGTTTATATCGTTCATACTGTCAAGCAGCCTTTGAAGTGACATCAATGGCAGAGGCTTAGCCACTCCTTAGCAACCAAACAAAGTACCCTAGCAACCGTTTAGCCAGACCTATATCTCTGCATCAGAAAGTCATAGAGACATGGGGGTTGGGTCTATTGGCGCCATTCACTGACCAACTGAATCATCAGTAATCTCCAAATAAATCTTGTTAGCGACATGTTTTAAAGTTTAAACTCTCAAAACTTTTTAAGCTTGAAGCTTTTACAACTAATTTAAACTTTCAGGCTGGGCTTTCTCAAGCCAACTGAAGTTTATAAAATAAACTTCCTCTATCTAGTTACACATTAAGATTATACTTATACTTATTATACTTATTTTAAAGGAAGACACTTATGTTTGTTGTAAAATGTAATGTTTTAAACTAACTAAATGCATATTATATATAATTGATTTTAACTGTATCTCAAATTAAGGTCATATTAAAATTTTGTTTACATTTTGTCTATTTTTTTTTAATCACTTATGTGTCACGGACTCAGCCACGCCCCCTGCAACAGACTCCCACGCTCCGCCCACTCGTTCCCAGTCACCTGATTACTGAGTACCCGCACCTGTTTCCCATCACAAAAGCCCTATATCACAAGCCCTCACCCTGCACTCATTGTCTGGTCTCACTGACGTCACACACAGACTGCATCGCTACTCTTTACGTCCCAAAGCTACCTGCTCACCACGACTACGCTCCCGAGTTCCCAAGACTCCACTCCTGCTCATACTTCCTGGTTCTAGTAAGAACTCGAGCTGCTGCATTTTGGACCAGCTGGAATTTGTTTATTAAGCGTGCAGGGCAACCACCTAGTAAAGCATTACAATAATCTAGCCTTGACTCCACGTTTCCAAGATTCCAAGGTTCCACTAGACTGTTCACCACTTCAGTTAAGACATTCACCAGTTCCAGTGTTCACACCTGTTCACTGTTTCGTGTCCTGACTTTCAATAAACCTCTTATCACGCTCTAACCTCTGTGTCCTCCAGTCTATCATGACATTCGGCGGGACTTAAATACATCTTTATATATCATTTTTATATATCTACATTTTTATATATTATCTAGTGTCTTTAAAATGCACTACTCAATGTACTGACAAGAAATGAATGTGAACTAACAACACCGTCACGTGTGGCTGTAGGAGGTAAGCACGCAACAAAGAGTTTTAGTCATAAACTTAGAGAAACGAACAGGGAAAACACAACCACAAACGAGAACAGACAGAGATTGAGGGAGAACTCAGGGTATAAAAAAATGACTAATGAGCTAATCAACAAGATGATTGACAGGACACCGGTGACAAGGATGAATTGCATGAAACATGGGAGAACTGAAAACATGAAATGAAAACTGCGACAAACACACTTAAATTATTTTGAATGTCCTTTAGTATGTTAGTAAATACATCAAAATGTATGTAGCTATGTAAAACACTATAGAATCAAGTAAAATTAAACTTTAAAAAAGTATACTTAAGTATGTTGAGAAATATTGTCACTAAAGTGTACTCTCTTTAAGCACACAAGAGGCCTTTAATTTTAATTATATTATCTGCAAATGCACTTTTTCAAAAGTATAATATAATATTTTATTCTACCATCTGTAAAACTCCATCTTAAAAATATCTAAATTACGACATATGCTCTTAATGACAAATGCAGAAAAGTTAGTTCATGCGTTCATTAGCTCAATACTAAATTATTGCAATGCTCTACTGGGTGGTTGCCCTGCACGCTTAATAAACAAACTCTAGCTGGTCCAAAACTCAGTAGCTCAAGTTCTTACTAGAACCAGGAAGTATAAGCATATTAGCCTGCTTCTGTCAACACTGCATTGGCTCCCTATTAAACATCATATGTTTTAAAATCTTGCTATTTAGGGTTAGGGGCTTTATATACAAAGCCCCAAATGGTTTGAATCCAGATGGTTGCCAGTCAACACTAGGAATTTTGATAATTTTCATTGCCCTCAGAATATTTTGTTGTGTGAAGAGAACATACAATTTCAAATTAAAAATAAAACAAAAATATAGAGCCTCTGCTTTTAAACAACAACGTTTTACTCTAGCTTCATGTATTATTTTTTTATCAATACTTGAATGTGGGTACGTTTAATATAAAAATAAACCGTTTGAACCAACCCTGAGAAAAATAAGAAAAATAATTCAATGACTATCTGGATGGTATATAGAATGATAATCAAAACACAGAGTCCAAAGCTTAATGGTCGTTTCCTCTTCCTGGGACAGTAACTTTAGGCTGTTTCACCTTCTTCACTTGTTTTTGGATATGGAGATTCTGTACTCTTTCAGAAGATGTGTAATAGCACCCCTACCATATACAGGGAGTGGAGAATTATTAGGCAAATGAGTATTTTGACCACATCATCCTCGTTATGCATGTTGTCTTACTCCAAGCTGTATAGGCTGGAAAGCCTACTACCAATTAAGCATATTAGGTGATGTGCATTTCTATAATGAGAAGGGGTGTGGTCTACTGACATCAACACCCTATATCAGGTGTGCATAATTATTAGGCAACTTCCTTTCCTTTGGCAAAATGGGTCAAAAGAAGGACTTGACAGGCTCAGAAAAGTCAAAAATAGTGAGATATATTGCAGAGGGATGCAGCAGTCTTAAAATAGCCAAGCTTCTGAAGCGTGATCATCGAACAATCAATCGTTTCATTCAAAATAGTCAACAGGGTTGCAAGAAGCGTGCGGAAAAACCAAGGCGCAAAATAACTGCCCGTGAACTGAGAAAAGTCAAGCGTGCAGCTGCCAAGATGCCACTTGCCACCAGTTTGGCCATATTTCAGAGCTGCAACATCACTGGAGTGCCCAAAAGCACAAGGTGTGCAATACTCAGAGACATGGCCAAGGTAAGAAAGGCAGAAAGTCGACCACCACTGAACAAGACACAAGCTGAAACGTCAAGACTGGGCCAAGAAATATCTCAAGACTTTTCTAAGGTTTTATGGACTGATGAAATGAGAGTGAGTTTTGATGGGCCAGATGGATGGGCCCGTGGCTGGATTGGTAAAGGGCAGAGAGCTCCAGTCCGACTCAGACGCCAGCAAGGTGGAGGTGGAGTACTGGTTTGGGCTGGTATCATCAAAGATGAGCTTGTAGGGCCTTTTCGGGTTGAGGATGGAGTCAAGCTCAACTCCCAGTCTTACTGCCAGTTTCTGGAAGACACCTTCTTCAAGCAGTGGTACAGGAAGAAGTCTGCATCCTTCAAGAAAAACATGATTTTCATGCGTCCAAGTACTCCACAGCGTGGCTGGCAAGAAAGGGTATAAAAGAAGAAAATCGAATGATATGGCCTCCTTGTTCACCTGATCTGAACCCCATTGAGAACCTGTGGTCCATCATCAAATGTGCGATTTACAAGGAGGGAAAACAGTACACCTCTCTGAACAGTGTCTGGGAGGCTGTGGTTGCTGCTGCACGCAATGTTGATGGTGAACAGATCAAAACACTGACAGAATCCATGGATGGCAGGCTTTTGAGTGTCATTGCAAAGAAAGGTGGCTATATTGGTCACTGATTTGTTTTTGTTTGGTTTTTGAATGTCAGAAATGTATATTTGTGAATGTTGAGATGTTATATTGGTTTCACTGGTAAAAATAAATAATTGAAATGGGTATAAATTTGTTTTTTGTTAAGTTGCCTAATAATTATGCACAGTAATAGTCACCTGCACACACAGATATCCCCCTAAAATAGCTCAAACTAAAAACTACTTAAAATATTGATACAAAAATATTCAGCTTTGATATTAATGAGTTTTTTGTGTTCAGTGAGAACATGGTTGTTGTTCAATAATAAAATTAATCCTCAAAAATACAACTTGCCTAATAATTCTGCACTCCCTGTACAGTGGAGTTCAGTTATGTCGACAGCCTCGGGGGTTGCAAAAAAGCATCGAGATAATCGTTTATCGAGATAAGCCATATAACATACTACCGATTTTCCCGCATATAACCCGCAGAAGCAGATAATCCGCACACCCATATAGCCAAAGGGTTTTGGGTTTTGTGTAAAGAAATCGTTGGCATAACCCGCACCCATAGATTGATGAACTTTTTTGTGTAAGATCACATTTTGAATTTCAAATGTTGCTCGCATTAAGTCAATTATCCATAACTGTTCAGGCTCGGTACACAGTGCTTGTGCACGAAATTCACACAATAAGAAAACAAACACAAGTCAGAATCAGAAGAAAAAGAAAAAAGCAGTCTCTGCACTCGTTCCTTTAAGAAGCGTGCTGTGTTGATCATCGGATGAGATGAGAAGAGCCCGCCCTCATAGCAGCACAGCCAATCATGTCTTCTTGCATGATTGACAGCTCAGACAGCCTATCAGCGCCAGCTGTCAGAGTGATAGTGGAAGTGTCAAATACAACAACCCTCGCAAGAACGAAAAATTAACTTTTACTGATGTACATGATGTGAGTTATTAAATGAGAATGTACATGCTTGTGTTTTTGGTGTCTTTTTACACAACAGTGTTGCCGTGATTTGTTTGATAAAGTGATCGGCCCCTAAAAAATGTACATACACTGTACTGTGTATATGTTTGCTAACAACAAAAGGCACATGTAAAACCACCACAATAAAAACCACCTTCGATTCTTGATACAAACCTTTAATTATATTCTCCAACAATGCAAACACAAAGATTGCTCACAAAATCACAAAAAACGTGCGGGATGCTACAGCGTGTTATCCCTCAGACAGATCAACGACAGGGAGTGAACCGTGAGCGGACCGCGATCCACGTGCAACACAAACTCAGTGCATGCACAATGAAATAGGTACGCAAATTAGTCACAAAATAACCATGTGAAGTGATGAATTTGTCCCTTTTTTGTGCTCGAGATATTAGATTTCAGCAACATAACAGAGTCGACATAACACAAGAAAATAATAAGACAAATAGGGAGTTTGGTGGTTCCAATTCAAAAACGTCGACATAATAGTATTGGCGAGTTAACCGTGAGTCGAGATAAGTGAACTACACTGTACTATTAAAAAAATGGATTACTGGAAAATTTCGTCAATTGCAGGGAAAGATTTAGCTGTATAAAAATAAGAGAAGACAGCCAAACCAGTGAAACAAAACTTGAGTTCCACAACAGTCTAATGAGCCTGAAGTACCAGATACAGTTCTGATTGATCTGATTTGATTTGTTTCCTGGCATTCAGTAAAACACAGGGTAATTGTTGGCTTGAAGCAAAAGTGACTTTCAATTTGTTTTTCATGAGGTGATCAGCAACACTCATGCCAGTTTCATTCCTCTTCAACAGCTGAAAGTATGTGGATATGAAGTGCTTCACCCGAGGGTCTCAACCTGCACTACACATTTACACTGAAGAAGAGCATTTTGAACCTTTGTCATTTTTGCACAGCCACTTTATTTTTTGTGAACTTTAACTTTTTGAAAGAGTTAAGATGGCATAAGATGCAGAATCCAATAACTCTGTATGTAATGTGAGTTTTCAAAACAAGTAGCAGGACGCAGGAATAAAAGAACATGACGCAGAATGTTTACTGGTTGGCAGGTTATGCAGTAACATCACCATTCAACTCTCAATTTATTGGGAATGCAGGTTTGGCTATGGCATCAGCACCATTTTGTTGTTAAAAGGGTATCAATCATGCATGAGGCAAGAGTTGTGCTTGCGGTGCTGCGCTCTAACACAAACCTCGTCAGCCATAATCTACGATCTCAGCTGGAGTCTGCCAGCACCGGGTGTTTGCGAGCAGTCTTATTGTTTCATAAATCTTTCATAGGGACTCACTACTCATCATAGCTGTATGCTGGAAAATAAAAGTGTACATACTTGGCCTCCAACGCCAAGGCAAACACGCCAGCAGCCTCAGGGGCAGCAGCAGATGTGCCTGAATGACGCAGTGTGCAGTTTCCATACAGATCTGTGGTGGCCTGGAGACAGAGACAGACAAAGAGAAAGTCTTAATTAAACATTAGTGCCAATGATATCCTAATTACACTTTAGACAAGAGTTTACAAGTCCCCTTGTAGTCAATAATTTTATACCTTAAAACTCATCTATGATCACCAAAATTACATATTTAAACATTTTTTTCAATGTAAAAAAATCTTCTTCATTCCTTAGCTTGAATGTAACTCCACACCCTTGCTTCGTTTAGCATACATTGAACCATGAATAGCTCAGGATTCAGAACTTGCTCAACATTTACTCAAGTTACTTTAGTAACACTGCACAAGGATTTCACTCTTTATAACATCAGACTTATAACTGTAATTAATATGATTCGCCTTTGGCTTGACTACATGATGAAACGGTTAATAATGTGTTGCTAATGTTACACAAACCATGTTCCCATTCACCGTCTGAGAGTCAGAGTGGCCTTCTAAAAATTCTCATTCTTAGAGACACTTTGAACATCAGAATATCAGTGGAGAAAAACATATAGTTCATCATAACATGGTAATATACATCATATACATAATTAACCCACTAGATGTGGAAACTTTACAGAGAATAGCTGAAGAACTAATTTGTTCTTGACCATGTGTTGCTGTGTTGGACTAATGAAATTCATCTGTTGTGTGACTGTTTAAATCCAATTCCGTAAATTCCTGTTGTTGCTGATTCAAATTCCAGCTCATCAACTGAATGGAAGCCAAATCATAAATCCTAAAATCTTCCCAACTCTGTTGATCATACATGGATCTTCTAATAAAGTACTTGGTTCAGCTGAATGTAATGCGGAATACCCTGTAAAATCTCAAAGCTTTATTCTGCAACAGAACACTTTGAGGTAATGTAGATGCTGGAGTTGCCTTGCATTTCATGATCGATCAAAGGCAGGAGATGAAAGAAACATTCCCATTTGATGACTGGACAACCATCCATCCAATGACTGATGGGAGCAAACCTTACTAAGAGCAATGAGATGAAAGCAAAGATTGTATTAGTGCTTCGTTTTAGTTGATGTTGGTCTAGTTTTTGTGAAAATATTTGAATAAATACCATATTTTCTGAGAAATAAATGTGTTTTCCTTCTTTAAAAATAAATGTGTTTTCCTTCGTCTCATACAGTCATACAATGAATAAAGTGAGTTATAGGCGATCCCCATTCTAATCCAAAAGCTGTTTGCTAACCACCACAACAGGGAAAAAGAACAGAAGAAGAAACAATCAAGCACAAAAGAAGAGTTCAGATGGTACGCTAGAACTTGCTAGTTTTCGATTGATCCTTGTGACGTGCTCCACAAGCTTCATGGAAAGGAAACCAGCACAGCAGAAAGCGACCATTTGTGCCATTTTTGTTGTTGTTTCATATCTAGGTGCTGAATCAGAGTCAAGCGATAAACTGATGGCTCACAACACCAAACTACATCAACCCTGATCGCACTGACTGAATCCAGACTGACACGAGGCAATTCTCGCCTTTCCATTGACAGGAACAGCTCTGATGGACTAACCACAGTCTTCATCTCAAATCTATTCTTTGAATCTGCAAGATATGCTCTGATTAAGATCCTAGATGAATGCATGCCTCCAATTACATTTTAGAGTCATTGTTCAGACACAAAATGCATCAAACAATTAACTTTTATCAATGTCATACCCTGTATTATCACGCTGCGCAATTAGGCATTGCATTTCAAAAGGATACTTGAACTGCACACTCTTGAGCAGTAAATTGAAACTTCTTGAAAAATGTCAGGATTAGACTCAACGTCATACAACCAAAACATATTTATCCCACACTCCATTGCCTTTCACTACAACATAGCTTTCATTTGTTTTTGTGATAAAAATAAGAAAAGAAAAGAAAAAAGAAAACAATATATATATATATATATATATGGTAACAAAAGAATAATGAAAAAAAATTATAATACCGTTACTTACCGAAATTATTCTGCAATTATAATTAAAAGTACTTGACGCCTTTATGCAAATTGTATTCATAATATATGAATTAATGCATCACATCTTTTCATAAGTAATTTGAACTAAAAACGTATTACAATATTTACAGATACATTGTTACTTCTAAAATCGTCTCAGGTTACGTATGTGTAACCTGAGACGATTTTAGATGTAACAATGTATCTGCAAATATTGTAATTGTACGAATTCGAGGGAACTTGCGCTGCGTCAAAAGCGCTAGGGGAACAATATACCAACACCACCTCAGTGACGAAGACCGACGAGTGTCTCGTAGCTCACTACACTCAGACCCTTAGGGGTCCCAAAGCAAACAAAAAGCTGGTCAGTCTTATGCCAAGGGGAAGACCTGCCTGCACTGGACAAACCTTATTTTTAAAATTCTGGTCCTGGTCACCAAAGGGGGGAGGGCAAAAGGGATGCAGCACAATAGACCGAGCAACATTAGTGGGTACCTTAGCTACATGGCCTGGCATGGGATGGAGGAAAGCCTTAGCCATCCCAGGTGCAAACTTAAGGCAGTAGGGAGGTACAGAAAGCACCTGTAGGTCCCCAATTAATTTTAGCAATGTGATGGCTAAAAGGAAAAGAGTCTTTAAAGTAAGAAACTCAAGAGGAACCTTGGTCTGTACTGTAGACCTCAGCCTGATGGTACCACAGATGAAGTGCATGACTAGGGGGACCCTGACAACAGACACTATGTCACCTAGAGGTACGTGGTGAGCGGCTATGGCAGCCACGTAAACCTTCAGGGTGGAAGGGGACAGCCCTGCAGCAAAACAATTTTTGCAGGAACTGCTGGCACTTTGCCAATCTGACAGGTAACTGGGTTCACCTGCTTCTTGCTACTCCAAGAAATGAAGAGTCTCCACTTCAGTGCGTACAGCTCAGAGGCCAAGCCCAAAGTTTACATAGTTCTGGGCAGGGGTGACGTATCAAGCCGGTGCCTGGGACAGAAAGTCCTCCCTGACTGGAATCTCCCAAGGAACTCCATCTAGGAGAGACATTAGATCCACGGACCACATGCTGCCTGGCCAACGTGGAGCAATAAGTGTGAGATGGACCTTGTCCTGTCGAACTCTCTCCAGCACTCCCGGGAGCAGAGCAATCGGGGGAAAAGCATACAGACATAGCCTCGGCCACGTGTAAACTATGGCATGAGAGAGCTGGATGGATAGAGAAACCATAGAGGACAATGGGTCATATCTACGGACGTGAATAGGTCTACTTGTGCTCGGCCGTATCTCAACCATATCTGCTCCACCACATCGGGGGGGAACCTCCATTCTCCGGGCCTCGTCCCCTGCCTCGACAGGATATCTGCTTCCACATTCTGGTTCCCAGGGATGTGAACTGTCTGTAGAAAGAGCAGTCTCCCTTGAGACCAAAGGAGGATCTGTTGTGCCAGTTTGTACGGTGGCCATGAGCGCAGACCCCCCTGATGATTTATATAGGAGACCATTGTTTTGCTGTCAATTTGGACAACCATGTTGTGGCCCCTGAGGTCTGAGAGGAACGCCTGAAGCACCCTCCAAGCAGCCATCATCTCTAGCAGGTTTAAGTGCTAGGATAACTGGTGCTTGTGACCTTGGGTGAGGTCTCTCAGGATCGCACCCCAGTCCGTAAGGGACACAGGAAAAAAAGTCCCGACGCGGGGATGGACTTGGGCTGAGATAAGGGCTGAGATAAGGCAGCGCCCGTCTCACAATCCGCCGTCAGATCCATTTGCGAACCCCAGGACCTAGATTGCCACAGAGCCTCGACTACAGCCAGCGGGACCCAAGCCCTGGGGAGCGCGAGCCTGGGCGGACTCAGGATCAAAGACCGCCAGGCGGGAGGCTGACTGCAGTGATTAAAGTCAGCACTCTCAAGAGCTGACCGAGCATGCTCTACTCCCAACAAACAGTGAGTTTGCTTAATGTTTGATTTGCCATTTTGTTAAAATTGGAGAGCCCTTTTCTTTTAAACAAGTCAAGGGATTAGTTCAGTCGAAACTCAAACAACCAGCGCGACAACAGCACACACATTCTCACACAATTCTCGCTGAAGACACTCAAAGCTGCGTTCACCGGTTTTGGGTACATATTTATCACCCTGGTTCATGACATCACTGACTTGTGACTGTCAATCGTTCGATCGCTTACATAGTGCTTCATAAGACTATTGTCAAGGTATTCCCCTAGCGCTTTTGACGCAGCGTGAGTTCCCTTGAAAGGGAACAGTTGTTTTCCATGCATTTTACTTTTATTTTCTAAAAGTGTAATAACGAATATGTATTTATTATAATGTGTTAAAATGTTAAAAAAATTGTTTTTCCATGTTTTATGAGAACTTTCCACTGATATTGGTATTTTTTCTCATACTCCCATATCCATCAAAGAAACCATTTTTACATTTTCAGAAAACATAATTGATTTATAAGCTGTTTTCCAAAGGAAACAAAGCTGTTTTTTAAGGACAAGAATTTCTGATATTACCATCTTTGTGGGGACATTTTCACACACACACACACACACTCACCACACCAGCTTCAGGGTTTCGTTTACGGCCGTTGCTGAAGGTGGAGGCAAGGGTGGAAGAGCAGCTTTCATCATAGAGTGCAGTGCGTCCGTCATTGATCGCCGAGTTAATAGAGATGGTCCACATGCTTGAGGCGTATCCGTCGCAGTTACAGTCGTCATAGCTACCACCATCTCCGGAGGCCCACACATAGATGCTGCCTTTCCCACCTCGGCCCTGTTGGACACACAAAGTGGCACGATTATGACCCCTACTTATCCCTGCTACAGCTCAATAAGGAGCAGTCGTCTCTCTTTGATATTTTTCTTTAGAGCCTTTGAGATATCCTCCATTTATCACATAATTACTCTCATATAACCGAAAGTAATTCAACAGAGACATCAGAGAGGCGTTTCAAGACCTTTTAAAGACTCAAACTCTCTTCTGAGTGTTGATGATTCAGTCAGAGGCATTGTGTTTATGCTTCTTGTATGAACATATAATTTTGATGCTTTTAGCTGAATGCAAAAGCGTTTTTTTTCTTTTGGCTTTGGGTTTTATAGAGGCAGGCACCTGACAGGAGAAAAATTGTACAGTGCAATTGTGATCTTAAAAGGGTGCTTGATTATTGTTATTTGAACAGTATGTGGTTATTTTACCATGCTAACATATTTAGGGCCGATTATGGTCCTTCGGGACCTTTGAGCACCAGCCTCTTTAGAGTAAACAAATAAGATGGTGTCTTCATATTCTGCAGCTGCTACAGAAAATTCAGACTTTATTTTATAATAGTTGAGACTTTATCTCAAAATGACTCATTCAGCTTCTGACAGTCTTAAATGTGACTAATAAACCTGAATTGATGTAGTTTGCGGTATCTGGTAATATAATAAATAAAGTCTCGACTGTGTAATACAATAAAGTCAAAATTACACAACACATTTTAATGTTATATGTTTTAATATATTTTTAATTTGTATTTAGCATTCTTCTTGGATGTTAATGAAGCCTAGATTGTCTTCACCCTTGCAATGTATTAACAAAGTGGTGTGTAATTACGCATCGTTCAGAAGCCACTGGTACAGCTGAGATCTTATTTCTTCAACCCAGGCTCATTTAATAAATGTGGCTGTAATGATGTTTATGCAAAATATTGTTTATTGTTGCTTACTGCACGTTTTGTGACACTTTGAAAGCTAAATGATCGATTGGTGGGGATAAATTGGTGACTGTGAATTTGATAATTTTTTAGTACACTGGCTGTTGCACACATCACTGCAGTTTGGAAATTAAATGTCCAATTTGAAACTGGAAATAACATTGCATAACTTACACTAAACCCTACACTAACTTAAACAATAGTGTTAACAAAAGCAAACAAAATGAAAATGAAATAATGTATTGCCTTCAGCTACTTCACACCTGCATGATAGGTGATGCTGACCAAGAATACATTTGTCCTCATTTATTAATCTCATAGGTTTTGAACGGCACGTTTCCTTGCTTTGTCACGCTGCGATTGATCGCACCCAGTGTGAATAGCTCAATAGGGATGTATCGTTTTGATATTGATTTGTGTTGCATTGTCCCAGCATTTAGTTAGAGCAGGGGTCTCAAACTCAAATGAGCTGGGGGCCGCAGGAGGCAGAGTTTGGGGGAGGCAGGGCCGCATTTAGTATTCCACAAAAAAATATTTTCTCAAACGTCATTATTGACAGTTCTTTAACTTCAATGGGTTCTTCTGAGCATGAACTGTCCTGAACATAAACAGAATATTGAAGAATATGAAAGTTTTTTCTGAATATGACTTGAGGCCTGCATCGCTTCCTCTCACACAGCTGAGCCACATTTGGCTTGAGAGAAGAAACTGTTGAGACTCTCAATATAGCTTGAAGATGATCGTCAGTAAGTAGACCTGTACTTGGACTTACTGAAGTTCAAGGTTGAGGAAAAAGTTACAAATTTTTTCAAGATACCAAGTCATTATTATGAGATAATAAGTAGCCTAATTATTATAAGACACTTTCTCATTATTTCAAGATATTAAGTCATTATTATGAAACTTTTTCATTTTTTCAGATACTAAGTCAATATTATGAGAAACTTTCTTATTTTTTCGAGATACTTAGTCATTATATTATTATGAGAAACCCTCTCATTATTATGACTTAATCTTGACTTAAATATGGAATGATCAACTACGGTGCGGGGAGATCTACCTGTCAGCAGGGGAGGGGATTCACAGCAGCACTCACTGCTGACAGGGAGGAGTAAGAGAGCAATATGTGCGTTCAGAAAGTCTCCAAAGGTCGCCAATAACTCCAGATAAAGTCGCTAGTCGCTTTTGGGAAAATTGTTGCTAGAGTGGTCTGAAAACTCGCTAAATATAGCGACAAAGTCGCTAAGTTGGCAACACCGTTTCTCTGTCTGAATCATGCCCGGCCGATGCCCCGCCCCCGGGAGTCATTTACCCCACTTTGATTGGCCCCCGGGAGTGATATACTCCACTGTGATTGGCCGCCAGGAGTCATATACTCCACTGTGATTGGTTGGCTTGTACAGCTCCAGCTCGCACGAAAATGGAACCTTTCCCACACACACACAACGCGGTAAAGCGCTATTCATTCAAAACTCGCGGGCCGCACTTACATTAAACTTTCATTTTATCCCGCGGGCCACAAAATATCGTTTCGCGGGCCGCATGTTTGAGACCCCTGAGTTAGAGGCACCTTTTTGAGCACAGTTTGTCTATCAATATCAATTTTGCATTTGGAGTGCGTTGGTTTTTGGTGTCATATATCTAAATGTACTGGCCCCATTTTTCTGGAACATGATCCAACCTTATTACACATCCCTTGACTGATTAAATGAATATTGTGGTGCTCAATGTAGTGAACAAAACCTCTTCATCTCTCTATTTCCCTCTCACTTCTCTTCCTCGTATAGTCTTTTTGAATGGAAACACATCAACTGAGCTCTGAAACAATTAAGGAAAACAAACGATTGCACTTTAAACACTTTGTCACAGTTCTGTTATGTCTCTGTCTACTTCCTGTTTCCTCCCATTATTAGTCAGTGTTTTACACCTGTCTCGTCATCAATCACCTCATCAGTCTTGTCAGCTGTGTCTTATTCCCTAATCAGCCCTTGTGTATATCTACCCTGTGTTTCATTAAGTCTTGGTCCGTTGATGCAAATGTTTGTAGTTGTGTTTTCTCCCGTGTTTCCTTCCCATTGGACTGTGTATCTCTGTTGGATTGCTTATTCAATTTTGCATTAGATGTGCCCTTTTGTTTTGTATGTAAAGTGTTTATTTTGAGTTTCGTCATGAAAGTAAGTTTGATCATATAAATTTCATTCCTCCACAGACCTGACTAGTCACCGCCTAAAGACTATTAAGAGTTGGTAAGGATGAATTATGCAGAAATATTTGCTACGATTGCCTGAAAGGGCCATAGCTTTACAGACTTTGCTATAGACCTTTGCCATCTCGACGCCATTACACCATACAACGACGAGACACTCAAGTCGCTGTTTCGATCACAAATTACCATCCAGTGAACCTCCCAGACACCACAGGACTTAACTGCCGTGAAGCCGTTCTTAGGTGTCTGGAGATTGTCTACCCCCGATCCACGCAGCAGCCACAGCCAGTCTTGTCCTCATCATCCACCTCTCCAGCGCCCTCTCCTCATCAGTCTGCACCACCGCTTGCTGCTCGTCAGCCTGCACTGGTGCCCAGCTGCCCGTCAGTCTATTCTTGTACCTTTTTCCTCCTTGTGCAGACTCATTAGGTGTCCAGCAGAAGGCTGCAGCCAGCCTCAAAACATTATAGTTTGGGGACCCCTGATGTGGAGACTGAAGAGCAGTCAAAGAGCCGCATGTCTTTTATAGTTTCCTGGTTCATGACGTCACTCTCAATCTGATGTCCTTTCAATCAATCAATCAAAATTTATTTATATAGCGCCTAACAACAACCAAAAGGTGCACAAGGCGCTTTCCAGAAGAAGAAGAAGAATGAATAAAAAAAGGGTCATTTTACGTGTGTTTTGTGTCTTCAACGCAGCGTGGGTTGCCTTGAAAGTGAAATAATTTACTTGTCTGGTGCTGACGTTTACTGGTCTGCTGGTGTTGATTACCATAGAAAATCATTTGAACCTTCATTCCAGAGAGGTTGAAAGCAGTAGGTATGCAGGTAAGTATGCAGACACGGATTCTAGAGTTTATTCTTTTCTCTGTATTAATATTACAAGGCCATGACACAGAGGTTGAAAGACTGAATATAACACTGCAAAAATGTTGTAGAAACAATTTTCACTGGCTAGTAAATTTCACAATTAATTATGAAGAAATGGCAAGTAAACATAGCTCTGAGCAAGACTGAAAGAGTATTTTTTTGTATAGCATTTTCATATAATCCTTATGTTTATTGCAATACCCTATTATACAGTAACCACAATTTTTCACTGACAAGATTTTGCGGTAATCAACATTATGTCAAACATGCCGTCCCATATACCCACAGCATTCCTTTAAGCCACGCCACCACCATCAAAACCACAACTGAATTTGGCATTTCATTAGCACTCTCTGTAGTATCCTACTTATAAATAAATGAAGCACATGAGAATTGTTTTACATCTGACCCTTAAATTGATTAAACAGCATTCAATATTACTCTCAGGCTCAACCTCAGTCCTCTAAATGCAATGAGAACACCTGAGGGACAGACAAAGTCTTCACCCATCACTGCTATTCTTGTCCAATCTGATTTCAATTGCAAAGGGCTGTTGAAAAAACCCAGAGATTACTTTGCGTGATGGCTCTGCTTGACAGGTGGGTCACCCTCATAAATCCTGGTCAACAGAGGAACGCACAGCTCCATTTATACACATTAGCTGAGGCAATTTGTGAAGGCACCAGTCACGGACAGGGGATATGCAACTAAATGACACGTATCGTGTGATGCATCAGACTCTGCAAGGTTGACAACTGACATACTATATGTTAGAGAACTCTGCAGAGGATTGAAAATGTAATGGTAAAGACTAAAAATGTAAAAACATTTCAATTGGTTAATGGTAAGTTTCTTAGTTTTCTCTTGTATGGCGTTATGTTAGATTAATTTTATTGCATTCATTTAGTACCATGTGTTTTCCTGTGATGATGGGTGGGCGAACTTCCAAAAATGTCATATTTTGAGCTGAATCACGTTCTTTCCAATTTTGAGATGTACTATCAAGAATCTCCAGACTGGAACAAGCCTATGGACATTTCTATTTGTACAATTGCACCATTGAATCTTTCCTTAAATGTCCAAAGAACCAAAGACAGTCTCAAAAATACAGGTTGAAATCAATGTTTTTTCTTACGTTACAAATTACCTTATAACCAATCATGTCACAACAGGGCAAATCATTAACTATCTCTGGAGCACAGCAGTCTCAAGAGAAGCCAGGTTATCCTGGAACAATTTTCTGTTGACATGAAAAAATTGAGTTCATATTTAATGTGATTTCTAGGATATTGCAGATACATGAAAATATTTCCCTCTGGAAATGCAAAGTGTAGTTCTAGGTAATCTGGCTTTATATTGAAGTTGAATCTCTAAATAAACTGATATTTAAAGAACTGTGCAATTATTTGCCAAGGTGGCTGGTGTTACAGTTGATCTAAAGTGGCAGAGAGATCAAGAGGACTATGAACACCAGGTTTTTATCTGATTGGACCAGATGTTACAATTCTGTACCTGTCTGTTTTTTTGTTTGTTTTTCTCCACAGGTGATTCATGAGGGAATCCCTTTTGCTATGCTGCAAGTAAACTCTTGCTTTTAAACAGGACTGTTATAGCTTAGGTACCTTATTGACTCCGTCTGCCATGGCCTGCAGGGTGAGTTCACGTGGGCCGTCCACCGTTTTGCCGTCATCGGTGGGACCCCAGCTGGCACTGTAGATATCAATAACTTGTGGCATGTGGCTGATGGAAGAGGCCTCAATGATATCTGTCATGAAGGGCTGGTCCAGCATACGAATGCCTGCAAAATTGTGAGACTAAGAACAACTTGCAGAAAAGAAGAAAATATATTTCCATGGTAAACTATCATGCAATGCTTAGTTACTTGATCTAGTAAAGACCCAATATACTCACTGGCAAAGTTCTTCTCATTCTTCAGTTAGTATTAAAATGACTTAAGCATAAAATTTAGCCTAAGTTTGAGAATATCCCAAAGCCGTTCACGTTGATGAGAGCGATATTTAGTTGAATATGTAATATTTAATAGAATATTCTTATCTGTTAACTTTGTCTGACAGCCTCTGACTGTGTTTTTTAAAACAGGACTGTAATAGACATTGTCAGGAACTTTGGTAACACTTTATATTGACTTAGTTTATCTAAAACTTTATCCATTTCAGACATTCCACCAACTATAACTAACTTGTGATTTAGCAGTCAATTAGCAGTCATTAGAGTATTTGTAGATTGTCTGCTTAATTTTGGCTAACATTTTATTCTGATGCTCCCCAACAGACATTCTACTGACTATAGTTATATAGTAATCATATCAGTCTACTAATACTCTAATTAGAGTTAGTTGCATATTAGTAAGAGTTAATTGGCATGTAGTTGCAAATTTATTGTCTAACTGTCTAAAGTTACCGAAACTTTACATTTATTATGGGAAACTTACCTGCTACCTTGGAGTTGTAGGCTACACCCACCCCACAGATATTGTTGTTTGAAACTGCAGAGACCTCACCAGCACACCTGGTTCCATGACTGAAAAAAAAAACACATTCAGAGATGTCTAGAGTTACATATTTCACAATGATATAATGATTAAATGTAAAACAATTAAATTGTTACGGAAGGAGGATTGTGTGCAATGCGGAGATAAATATCCCAGAAAGAGATATAATGAGTGGTCATAGGGCAGGTCAAAACCTCTCTCAGTAGAAAATATTATTAGAAAAGTTATGTTTGTGAAATAAGCATTTATGTGGTACATATTTATGTGGCTGTGCTGTGCTATAGTATATGGTCATGCTACCATTCATTCAAGTGCTATTAAATCATTCAAGTGCGATAAGACGCAAAAAAGAACTCAAATCTATACTGCCGCTCATCTGTGAACAGACTTTTGCACTTCAACAGACAAAAAATCCCCCACAGACTTATGCCAAAATTCCCATACTGTCAAGAATCCTTAATAATCACAATCTTATATTAGTTAAAAAGTGTTAAATGCATGCAAAGAGTTAATAGTAAATAGGATGTTTGTCAGATCATTTGTGCATTTGGTTTTAAAGTGACAGCAGCCTAATAAACCTGCTGCTGTCTGTGAGTAATGTCAATCAAACAACAATAGAAGGAGAGAAAATCATTCACTCCTACTGACTGAATAACTTTTGTAGCTTTAACGTGGATTAATCTATATTTAATTTATATTTTAGCAGCACATATATCTTTAATTTGTATTAAATTATATATTACATATGATATGATATGATATTATAGTTAATTAAGTTATTTGTTACAAATCTTTCCAGTCTTCCCAGTTTGCTCTTGTTCGCTTTTGGACATATTAAGTTTTGTAGGTTTGGTTCTTACAACTCTTGTACTCAGTAATAATCTCTCAATTTTGAAACTGAAAGCTACAGTGGAGGGCATGAGTTTCAGCAAATAACCAGTTCCCTGTCAAGGGAACTCGCACTGTGTCGAATGCATATGGGAACGCTTTAGCGTGATTGTCTCATGAAGCGCAATGAAATCCAGGTGTGCGAGTGCACGTTGCCAAGGGTGACGTCATGAGCCAGGAGTATATAGAGCACGCCGTGACCCGGAAGCGGCATTAAGTCTGTACTTTTTTGTAACACTTACCTCTTTGATGGCGGATACACAGTCTTTTCGGCGTTATGTCACTCCCTTCCCGCGTTTCATCACGGCAGTGATACACACGCTCTCTGTGTGGCTTATTTGGGCGAGGACCATGCATGCTCAGCGCTTGAGAGCTCTGAGTGTGCAGGGTGTTTACGGTTGCCACTGCGCAATTTCTGCTCACGCCAGGCAGTTTTTGAGGGAACTGCTCAGGCTCGCGGTCCTCGTGCGTCTGGACCCACTGCAGCTGAGGCTCAGCGGCGGTCGCGCTCATGGGGATCGCAGTTAGATTTAGTAGCGGGGCTGGAGACGGGCGATGCTTTTTCTCCTCCCTTACCTGCTGAATCCACCCTCTCTCAGGATTCGGAAGCGCACCATGCGGTGGTTACTTTCGACCTGGGTGAGGACGCGATACTGAACCTCTCAAGTTCTGAGGAGCTGGAGGTGGATGTGGTCAGTATCGACGTGGATGAGGTTGAACTGCCATCAACCTCACCCGCGTTTGAGGAGCTGCTCGAGGTTGTGACTCGGGCAATGGCGAAGCTTGGTCTCGAGTGGCCAGCCGAGCCGAGGGACGCTCGTCCTAAAAGTAGGCTGGACCAGCGTTACCTACCTGCCCGGGTGCAGCCTCAGCGTCAGCGTTTGCCTTTATTCCTGGACCCCCACACCGAGGTGTCGAGGTCTTGGAAGCGGCCCGCCTCCCACCGAGTGCACAGCAGTGCACAGCAGGGGCTAAAGAACGCGGCTACGGGGCGATGCCTAGAGTGGTGGAGGCGCTGACGAATTACCTCGCCCCCCATTCATTCAGGGAACGTCTCAGATTACTTACGTAACCCTAGTTACCTTAGAGGGAACGAGACCCTGCGTCTCTTAGCCTCAGCTCCTACACATGCCGGTTTGTTTCAGACACTGGTCAAGCTGCCACTTCCAGGTCACGGCATGCTCTATATACTCCTAGCTCATGATGTCACCCTCGGCTACGTGCACTCGCACACCTGGATTTCACTGCGCTTCAAGAGATAATCACGCTAAGGCGTTCCCATATGCGTTTGACAGTGTCTCGTTCCCTCTAAGGGAACTAGGGTTACGCAAGTAACCTGAGACGTTTCTGCCCATCACGCAAATAATCTGTATTTAAAGTTAAATTAAGGCCATTGTTCACAGGATCTTTGGCTCTGAGCACATGACAATGTTGAAAACGGTTCGTTAGCACTAATACTCAGAACATGCAGGAAATTGCAGAAGTAATCAATTTAGAAACATCACTATAAACAACACCAAACAACAAACAGAAAGAAATTATGGCATAAATAATTTCTGCATAACTCAAGAACCCAAACTCAGGAACCCAAAACATAATGAAAATTAACATAACTCTGCTTTATATGTGTATTCAGCATTATCAGAATCTGTCTTTATCATGTAGCATCTACAATCAATTGCTAATGATTTTATCATTAACATCTACAATTTTAGTATGGACAAATAGATACAGTGGAGTTCACTTATCTTGACTCACGGTTAACTCGCCAATACTATTATGTTGACGTTTTTGAAGTGGAACCGCCAAACTCCCTATTTGTCTTAGTATTTTCAATTCTTTAATGTCAATTCATTAATATCGCCGAAATCTAATATCTCGAGCATAAAAAAAATAAAAAAATTTGCCACTTCACATGGTTATTTTGTGACTAATTTGCGTACCTATTTCACTGCGCATGCGCTAAGTTTGCGTTGCACGTGGATCGCGGTCCGCTCACGGTTCACTCCCTGTCGTTGATCTCGTCTGAGGGATAACACGCTGTAGCATCCCGCATGTTTTTTGAGATTTTGTGAGCAATCTTTGTGTTTGCATTGTTGGAGAATATAATTAAAGGTTTGTATCAAGAATCAAAGGTGGTTTTTATTGTGGTGGTTTTACATATGCCTTTTGTTGTTAGCAAACATTTACACAGTACAGTGTATGTATGTTTTTTTTAGATTAATGCCGATCGCTTCAACAAACAAATCGCGGCAACACAGTCGACATAACCGAACTCCACTGTATTTGAATATTGCCATGACTCAGATGGGGGTGAGCTCAAGACGTGTGCTGGTAACAAATGCTAGAGACTGCGGTCTTTAGTGTCCTTGTTAGCACACCCATTTCCCATGCCGCACACGCTGGTTCGAATCCCAATCTGACCAGTTCGAGTTAAAAATGGAAAATAAGAATATTTAAATTTTACTTAAAGAATATTAAACATTACTGAAGTCATTAATGTTGATCCTTGCTCGAATTAAAAACCGACTCATAAATGTACTAAATGTTCTAAAATGGACTCTAGTACAGAGAATCCTCAGGAAGAGCCTCAGCATGAAGCACAGCAATGGTTGCCTCCTCTCTTCCACTCAGACAGAGAGCACTTCTATTTATATATAAGCGTCTGATTATGCTGTGAGTCTGCAGCTCAGATGATATTACTGCTGCTCTCACCACACGCCCCAGCATGCTCCACACCTGCAACGAATGCTGGAAAAACAACAGGGTCTTGCCTTCTATTAGATTGTATATATCCTTGCTGCACACTGTAAAAAATATTAATTATGCCAAGATTTAACTAATATCCTTCTACAAAACATTCAGATTTGTACTGAGAAATCAATGCACATTACATCATTTTATGTGGTAACTATCGATCTGCACAACTAAATATTTTCAAAATCAACTAGATTACGAGTTTCCTGAAAAACAAATCTGTTCTAAGAAAGCCTTGTAAAAGATGGTTTTAGGGTCACCTGACCTTGAACAGACATGAAGGGTTTATCGAGTCTTGAACCTAAAGTCTAATCATAACTCTGGCAAATGTTAGGTTTCAATAGAAAAACAAATAATGTTTTATAATCAGTGATTATATTAGTATAGGTTCTCAACCAGAAAGGTACATATTAACACAAAACATGGCATATACCGTGATTTAATTGACAGTAGTCATTAGAATGTAATAATTTCCCATAAAAGCACAGCAATTAGTAGCCAGGATCATGTTCTTTATTTGCACTAGCAATTTTTTGCTTTGTGTCTGGTACAGTAATAGTCTTCGAAGCTGCGATAGTGTGATGGGGTTCTTTGAGCATTGCAGCACGGCGACAGAAGGCTTGCCAATCTTCACTGACCTTCCTCCCGTAGGGCACCTTCTGTCCACCATACATATGCAGAAGAAATATCTCACTGCCTGCTGCACACATTTCCACAGTAAACAGCTTTGCATCCAAGCCAAAAAAACATCTACTCTTTTTTTATATAATTCAGGTTTTAACAGGTTCATAGCTAGGAATTCAGGATCTTTTGAGATAATATTGCTCTAGACCCTCGGCATTTTTAATACGGTTTAATCAGGCTAATGTACGTAATGGTCTGCTAATGTGTGGTGAACATAGCACATGTCTCCCTACAAAAGAAGAGCAGCTTGTTTTAGGTGAATTCATATCTGTTCAATGTTCATTTTCCAGCCAATTCTGAGAAAAAACGCAGGAATTGGGAGATACAATCTCCCAATTCTGAGGACAAAATTCAGAACAGAATTGAGCCCCTAAAGCAGGGGTGGGCAAACTATTTGTCTCGCAGGCCACATTGGTATCTTAAAATTGACAGAGGAGCTGGGGTGAGCGTGATGCGCGATGCGCGATTGTTGACGGGGGTGAGCACACCGCGATTGTTGCACACAGGATTTTTTTTGCATGCTCACACATTACAATTTTATGTATACTGTCTATAACATCTTTACCTTGTGTGTCACTGCTATTTTACTATGAAAAAAGAGAACATACGGGCATGAATTAATAAAGAGAATATGTATGCGCATGAATTAATAAAGTAATCGCACTAGTAATACAATTAATCAAATGTATTTGCTCTAAAGTTGGCATTCATTAAGGCAGTAGACCTCTAATTTCATGGTCTTATATCTGATTTAAAGCATCCTCTTTATTAAACAACTTTTGTTAGATTTAATGCATACTTACTGGTGGCAGAGAAATCCTAACCCTAACCTAACTTATTCAATTATAACAGCACTGTCACACCCTCATGGACTCTTATTTTGTTGTTATTCAGTCACATTTGTTCCTTTGTTTGCGTTTCCTGCCACTCATCAGTCAACATGAAACTGGACACTTCATCTTCATTAGTCTGTCTGCTCCGTCACCAACAGAACACTGGACCTAAGAATGGATTACACTGCAAATGTTACAGTGGTGGCTCAAACATACCACAATTTTTGTCCACATTCACTGAACATTTCTGACGCCTTGCTGTCACCAGTCCCTTTGACAATGAGACTCTGAAGTCATTTATCTGAATCGAAGCTAACTACCACCATCCAATAGACCTCTCAGACACTACCAGACTTGACTGGAGGGAAACAGTCATCAGGTGTCTGGAGAGTGTCTACTCCTAATCAGACCCCAATCCACCACCTTCGACAGCGATATCATGAGAGCCCCCTGAGAGCTACTGCCTACTGTGACATGTCAGCCAGAGCCCAAGGAGAAGATGACCCTCGCCCTGGAAGAGAAGCCCCCAAGAGAGTCTGACTAGGGTTGTAAGCACGCGACATCTCCAGGCTGACATCGCTGACCAGGATGTCATCGGCCGCTTCAACACCCTGACTCCTTCATCCGTCAACTCCACCATGATCTCTCATCCCTGCAGTGCTCTGGGTCTATGATATCGGACGTTATTCTCCTTTATCGCCACTGGGGTCTCGTTGTTCCAGCATCACAATCCCTTTGCCTACTCTTTAGTGGCTCCATAGAAATGTGCGATCTAAGCTTAAAATTGCAAGAAACAAACTCAGAATTTTTAGTTTATTTCTTCCAATTTGGACTTTATTACTTACAATTGAGTTATAAAGTCAAAACTGTGACATATTGTTATGAATACGAGCTCCGCGCTCCCCTCTCAGGCCACCGGCGAGAGCTTACATATATACTGACGCACACACACTACATTTCCCATCATGCAGTTCATTGGACTGGTTATTGCACCAGCTGGACACCATTACATGAACTATAAAAGACTCACATGCATGCACACACATGGTAAGGTCTTGATTTACTATGGTTATCAGTCTGAGCGTTATTAGCCTGCCTTGTTTAACCTGTTAACGTTTCTGCCTATTACCCGTGTTTGATTCTGTTCTGCCTGCCCCGACCTGTGTCTGCATTATTGCTCGTGAATGTTATCTGCCTATCTTGACTTCCCCGCCTGGATTATCATACCTGATTCTGTCTGCCTGCCTTTCTGACTCTTGCCTGGATTATCGTTCACGTATGCTCTCTGTTTGTCTGACCATCTACCTGTACGACAACTCTTAATAAAGACACACATTTGGATCTACCTTGGTCTCCACTCTCGTAACACATATATACTTGCAGTTATAATGGCTGAACTGTGAGATAAAATGCCAAAATTATTTTTTTTATTCTGTGGCGGAAATAAAAACTTTTTGATAACAGCTTTAACTAGTGGTGTAGAAATTACATATTATTTTATACATAAGCTGCTGTATTGGGTTCCAAATATGAGCCTCAATCATTTATGAAATTGAATCAAACTAAGATAAATAAATTGAATACTGTTCTGCTAATTTAATGTACTGCAATAATTTTTTTAACATAAACGTTAAGAAAGCACTTAAAATCACAAGTACATATGTGAATGCAAATGCTTTTAGCTAAAAGCTCGCTTTTGTGTGCCACTGCATAACAAAGTGTACACAATTATGTTACATTGGACCGTAATAGTGAGACTTTTGTTTCACTATTATCCACACAACTCCCTCCCTCACATAAACATCTCTCATTTGTTTTGTTTCATAATGCACAGCAGAGAATCAAATCATTTATTTAAAGAGAACGAAGCAAAACATTGATTCAAGTATTAAAACTACTTGCATCCCCATGAGCATTAATGAATGTTTATTGTACAGTAAAATCCATTGAATACTCAATCATTGATCAGTCCTACTTGACTAAGCAATTACTTGATTTTGAAACATGACACAAAATGATGTCCCAATTTTCCTCCTAATCTGCATCTCACGGTGGTTTTGGTCAGGCCTATAGCTCTGATAAGAATGTAGAAGGAAAGGCTCATTGTGCTGTGTTAATGCAGCTGGGCTGAGAGCCAGTGAGAAATGACTTAATGGGGTTATGTGCAAGGAAAATCAATATAGAGAGGCAAGGAGTCCTTCATCCAACCACTGCTAAGAAACACAGTTGCAGGTCAATGCATCGCCTGCCTACAAGGGGTGAGCATCATGAGCAAAATCTTTTATGAGTAGTGTTATATCTTCTGTGGTATGCAGTCTACACATTTAGGGTCAATAAGATGTTCTCTATTTAGCAAAATTGACAGTAAAAACATTTATGATTTACAAAAGATTTATATTTCAATAAATGCAGTTCTTTTGAACTTTCTATTCATCAAAGAATCCCAAAAATGTGTCAGTGTTTCGACAAAAATATAAAACTGTTTTCAGCAATAATAATTAGAAATGTTTCTTGAGCAGTGATTCAAAGATATGACAGAGGGATGTAACATATGCACTCCCTCCTTAGGGGAACGGGGGTAACATTAGTAACCTAGACATTGCCATTCAGTGAGTCTCATGCGACTGACATCATGGGGTCACAGCCACTGAACTGTTATGAGTGTTTGAGACGCAGATGCTAGCAATCTCAACCGTACCATTTTGGCAACTGCCCTCACACTTTTGTAACCTACCCAACTCCACATGTAAACCAAAAGGTATGGAAGGAACAAGGCTAACTCTGGGGTCGTAGCTGATGTTTTTTTAATCATGACATTTCATTGGGAAGAGTGCTTAGGATCTACCATGAAGGGTAGAGCGATTGGAGGAGGCAGAAGATTGGCATTGATCATTAAAAGGTGCCTTCCATTAATTCTGAGCCTCCTCATGCACCACCGGGAAGAAAAGCACTGGAGCGACACATGCATTACAGCCAGGAACCAATCATCCATCCGCTAGCGCAAGCGGCCCAGGAAAGCATAGCTGTCAACTCTGAATCTGATTCAGCGTTTGAAACCACCCCAGAGGAGGACTGCTCAGCTTCCTCATCCAGAGGACAAAAGTTCACACTCCGATGCAGCGATCAACATGAGAAAATGAAATGAGAAATGAGAAACAAGGTGCCTCATGTGAGGGACCCCTGCCAGAATTCGACATCTCAATAGGACATGGCATACTAGAGGAGTGGGAGGCCCGTGGGCTAACCAGATGGAGAAGCTCCCACTGTATCTCTCAGATTTCCCAAAGTGCTAACCAGACCCACAGCTTTACTATGAAAAGTGGCAGGTGGCTGGGTAACAGCAGAAGGGAAGTGCCTCCATATTAAAAAAGGAGAATTGCGACCGCAATGCCAACATGGGCATGTTCTCGCACTGAGAGCATGCACCACCTGCACTCCCTGAGCATGCTGTTTGTCCAGGCAGGTGTGACAGCAATCATGACCATCAGATGAAGTCAGGATACCACCACATCCAGAAACACACGGACGAAAGACATCTTAAAAAACATGCGGACTGCCTGTGCTTGCTCTTGAAAAGCTGCAATTTATCCACACACAGCAAGCTGGATAAGAAACAACACTGAATGCACCTGCACACTTGCAGAGAAATCCCATGATATGCTGCAGAAGCAATTAAAATGTCTGCTTTTGGAGAAACAAATGCTGTTTTTGCACTTTTCTGCTGTCAGAAATATGCTCTCTCTTGTAGGTATATTGGAATGAACGATCGTTGTACAACCTCAAGGCTCCTTAGCATAATGTGAATGAAGTGAGTAATGTGAGTAATTTGTACCCGTATGTTTGGGTAGGTGTGAATTGTCATGCAAATCTCACTGGTCAATGTCCATTGGTTCGTTTAGTTACCACTTGGAGGTAATTGGGCTCCTGGGCTCTGTCCGACATAACATTGAATGTTATTGACTGAAGTTTGGATTGGATGAGCCATAATAGAAACTATGGTTTCTTACAGAACCTGAGACATTCTCTAAAGATGGAACGAGACGCTGTGTCAAAATGCTTGGGGAATGACGTACCAATGCCACCTCAGTGATGCATGCCGAAGATGTGTCGCAGCTCACTATGAGAGATAACTCTTGCCAGAAGAGCCTGAAAGGTGGCAACGCTTCTAGTGGAGAGGGCGCTTACCACCATAGGGCAGTCCACCCGACTTAATAGCCTCAGCTATCCACCTGTTCAAAGTATGTTTAGATGCCGGGTCCTACTCGAGGGCTCGTTGCAGAAGAACAGCTGGTTGGTCCTACGCCACAAGGAGACCTTGTGGATATAGGGGTCCAGTGCTCACACTGTAATGACCTTGTTCTTAAGTCCTGGCCATGATCACCAAAAGGGGGAGAGCATAGAACGCCTCAACCCACAGAGTAAACGAGTACCAAAGACGCGACACCCAGAGGTACATGGTAAGCCCAGAGCAGCCACGTAAACCTTCCGGGTGAGCGAGGATAACCATGCAGTGAAGCTATCCCATAGAAACTTAGTATGGTGGGCACTGGCAGGTAACTGAGTTTGGCTGCTTCTCACTGCCGCACAGTTTCCTCATGGTGGGGGCTCTAGAGAGGAGAGTGGTCTCAGCGACCTCGGTTGAGAGACCAAAACTATGCGATAGGCCCCCTTGGAGGCCAAGCCACAGAAAAACACAGTTCTGGCCAGGAAAAAGCTATACAGACCCCCCCCAAACCCCCACCCCCACCCTGCCCGCCTGGGACGAATGACCTCCCTGACCAGAGTCTCCTAGAGGACTCCGATGTGGGGGAGGTTCTAGGTCTTAACCCACACAGGCCAGTAGATTGGGCAATAAAGGTGAGATGGACCACAGAGAACCGTGGAAGCTTAGGGGGCGTGAGCAGGAATACTTCTGCTCGGCTGGAAATCTCCCCATCTTTTCCCAGGGCCTCAGCCCCTGCCTCAACAGGATGTCTACTCCCACTTTCCCGGGATGAGAGCTGTTTGGAGAAGGACCAGTCAACCTAGGACCAAAGGGAAAGCTTTGAGCTGACATAGGGCAGAGCCAGTCTCAAACCCCGTTGCCAGATCCAATTGTTTTTATTATTATTATGTGAACCACGCTCTAAAACGTGTTGGTTTGCAATTAAGTTCACGTAAACACAATCAACACAGAGCTTTGCTGAAGACACTCAAGGCTGCCGTTTCCAGTTTCCATCATGCCCTTTAATGATCCCGGATCATGACGTCACCGACCCGCAATGATCATTCACACAATCGTTCAATCGATTTCACAGTGCTTCACGAGATTACATGCCAAGGTATTCCCCTAGTATTTCAACACAGCGCGAGTACCCTTGAAAGGGAATGTTTTTTATGTAGCATTACAATAAAGTGTTAGCAAATTTTAAGAAAAAAAGTCAACTAATACTCTAAGGGTAAGAGTTTGCACCATTACTTATTGTCAAAAGAATGTTCAAAAGGACCATCAAAATAAAGTGTTACCAAAAGTTAACATGCCTTGTATTAAATACCTTCAACATTGTGTCAATAGTCTTTGCACTGTGTCCTGTGTATTTTTCACATTTCTGCATGTTTCTTGCCACTTTCAAATGAAGTAAAAAAAAATCTGTGCTGTCCACTGATATTCTCAAAAAAAAAAAACTACCGATGTACACATACTGTCACACTGAAAACCACCTGCGAAAAACAGAGCTCATTACCTGTTAAACCAGTCGTCTGTGTAGCGAGGGTAAGGGAACGGGTCATTGCTACTGAAGTCAAAGCTGGCTTCTGCGTTCTGAAACATCAACAAGAAATAAAGCATCAAGGTTTACAGACTTATGAATTAGTGCCAGTTATGTCAAAACAAACAGTGTGCTTCGTTTCAATAATTAGCCATTCATTATTTAGTAACCATCACTGGAATTCCCATTGTGCTCTTACCATTGTGTTTTAAGCTGCCCCTCATTAAGCATTCCTCTAGCTATTCCTTAATTAACTATCCACCTGCTCTCAGAGGTAATATATTTAAACACTGCTGGAAACATGACACGAACACCTAAATTATGTAAGGAATTTCATTCTGGTCTGGCTCGTACTTGTATAAAAATAAAATATAAAATGAAGAAGAAAAGGTTTGTGTGGGTGGTACGACCAAAACCTAATATGCAGGCAATTCAATGAATGACAAATGTGTGATGCTTTTTTTTTTTAAAGATTTTTTAATTTTTGAAAGAAACTTTACTGCTCAAACTAAGGCTGCAAGTATTTGATCAAACATACAATAAAAACAGTAATAGAGTGAAATACTATTACAATTTTAAATATATGTTTTCTTTGTGAATATATATATATAGTAAAGAGTAAACTCTTCCTGTGATCAAAGTTGATTTTTCATCATCATTACTCCAGTCTTCAGTGTCACATTATGCTGCTATTAATAATTCTAAATTATAATGGTTCTTATAGTAACAATATTGAAAATAATCATACTTACTAAAAATTCAGGATTATTTGATAAATAGAAAGTTCCAAAAGAACAGAATTTATTTGAAATAGAATCTTTTGTTACATTATAAATATATTTACTGTCAATTTTGATCAATTTAATGCACCATTGCCAAATAAAATTATTAATTTATTGTTAATATTACTGAGCCCAAACATTTGAATTTTTCTTGAACAGCAGATTATCATATTATAATGATCTCTGAAGCATCATGTGACACTGGAACCAAACTTTGTTTATAATGTTTTCCTGTGACCACTGTAAAGCTGCTTTGAAACAATCTGTATTGTAAAAAGCGCTATATAAGTAAATGTGACTTGACTTGACTGGAGTCTAGAGTAATGATGTTGAAAATTTAGCTTTGATCAAAGAAATAAATGACATTTCTAAATTGTAAGAATATTTCACTAAATTAATGTTTTTTTCTGAGTGTTTGATCAAATATAAATGTAACCTTGGTGATCATAAGAAACTTATTTAAAAAACAATACATCTTAATAGTTAAAATTTTTTGAGCAATGTCATAAATAGTGTAAAACAGTCCTGAAGGCTGTACAAATAGATCTACCACACTATAAACATTATGAAATGTCACTGTCTTCTGCCACACAGTATATGACCTGCCCTAAAATAAGGAAAGCTACAGGAACTGTAAACATATTTAACATAATTTCAGCCAGCGAAATCAACAAATGCCTTCTTCAGAGCGGAACCAGGCAGAACCCTTTGGAGAACCTTTCACATGCTCATCAATGGTCAGTCGCTCCTATCGCCACAGTGCTGGCAACCATACCTTCTTTCATTTTCTGGAGCATTCATCACTCTGAGAGGCCTGAGCATGGCCTTCATTAGGCCAGAGTTGAAAAGATGGTTCGCTTGGGTAGTCAACGGCTCCGGGCTGATGAGGATGCAGCCTGGCATTTACCAGGGTGACTCAGTGGTAGACAAAAGGGAGGCCCTTCTTTCCAAAGGCCCGACTTAATGACATGTTTGGAGCAGGTAACTGGGAGGATGAAATGGCTTGGAGGAGTTTTTCATAGGGATGAAACTGATCACCAACACTGGACCCTCAAAAAGGAGATTCACTGGTTCTTCCAAATTGATCTAGTCTCCTAGTTGAACCACTGGTTATTGAAATAGTTATGACAAGAATTTCCTGAAGCAGTTATTGTTCTGACCATAAGCTCAATGTTAACTATTAGCAAAAGCCAAATGCATGCAATGTGAAATCCCTTCTTAACTGGTAGAGATCAAAGTCACAAGTTCAATTCACAAGTAATTCTCAAGTCCCTACCATCAAGTCAAACGTCACAGTACCAAATAACAGAAGCAAGTATATTTTATATTTATATCATAGCTTTCTTAATTATACTTATTTATAATTATTATCATTCTTAATTATTATAACAATTATAAGAACAATTTTGAAGGTAAAAAGAGAAGGCAAATGCATAATTCTATAATATAATATAAATATGAGACAAAAACTTGTCTCAATATGTGAATTTTGAACATTTGCAAATGGAGTAGCATTTCTATCCCATGTGCTCAAGAGAACAAAATCATCACTTCTTGTGCCATTGCCACAAAATATCAATAATAAAAATGAAAAATGTTCTCTTGAGATGCTGATGTTTGGTAACGCAATCATGTGAGATGCTTCTGTGGGGAATTAAGCCAATTAATTCTGAAAACTGAATTTGACTCAGGGGTTTTAGAACCACCAAACCAACATTTGAGATGCTGCAATGCAATTGGTCTGCTGGTTAGTTCAGCTATCCCGTCACATCCAATCCATGGCAATTACTGAACCCTGAGACTTGCATGACCCGTTCCATGAACCGTTATCATCAGTTTCAGGGTCCAGGAACTGCCATGGGGAAACTAGATAAAAGCTGCTGGGAAACTGGTAGATTCTGAGAGAGAGTGGACTGAGATGACTGCTGCACAAACATAACACAACTCAAAGTCCAGGCCTGGTCCTCTCTATTCCTTCACTGCAGTCGCTCCTCCTTTTGTGCTCTGAAAACTGCTCTATGAGATACAAAGCCAGCACAGCTCATTAACAATCATGTCACCAGCCTTGCGCCCGCCGTTCTCGCATCTCTCGACCCCGCCCCGCTCGCCAAACGCACATCTTGCCATTTCCGTCCATTTTTTAATGCAATATTCCAAAAAGTAAGTGGATGGAAACATAGTGTTCATACCATGAATAAAAAAAGTCCACTCTCTCAAGAGTCTGTGCACAGAGATATTAGAGCACAGAAGTCCCTGAGCAAATGGCTCCCAGAGCCCCAGCACACAGCGAGGGTGGGAAGTGCAGGAACAAATGACACATCAGTCTGCTGTGGTTTACAGCAGTGCGTCTGTCCATAATCCATCAGGGCAATCATGGAGATTCAGATTCTGCCGTTCATGTCGGCCTTCACTTCATCTCTCTCAGAGGGGAAGAAATACTCTTCTCTCTGCCGCCCAAGAGACTTCATTAATGGAGAGCAAGACAAAAACATGAAATTGCATCAGTGCTTCAAGACATCATCAGTTATACTGATATTCTGAATTGCAATGTACACACACACACACACAAACACACACATACGGGTTTTTGTGGTTTACAAGGACACTGAGCCCCAAACCAGTCTGTTGGTGGTTTACGGGGACACCCCTTTCCGCTTGCTCTACAGAGATGAGACAACTATCAAAATTTTTCTTTTGAGCCCCACATCACAGATCTCACTTCAGAATTGCTATACACACAACACAACCTATAATATGACAACCTGACAATTTACCTACTAACGAGGACTCTGATAATCAGACGCACAAACTCTGCCCATGACACAAAACTATATTATAAGGACTAACTGGAATTATGAGGACAGTTGCTGTACAATACACACAAGTGTCACAAACGTGTATTAGAGGGACACAAATGAATTAAGAGGACACGGTACACACATACACAACTGAATACATTGTGTATTATAAGGACACACCTGATTATGAGGACAGTTGCTATACAATACACACAAGTGTCACTAACGTGTATTAGAGGGACACGGTAAACAAATACACAACTGAATACATTGTGTATTATAAGGACACACCTGATTTATGAGGACATATGATTAGAGTCACCTGTGGGATCATACTCACACAGACACAACCATTTAAAAAGATGATATTGTAAAAAATTGTGTATGATTATGTAAATATGCAACTGTATTTTATAGGACCTACTATTTGTGTTCTGATATGCACATATGAGCATTTAACAGACATGAGAACATATAACAGAGAACAAAGTGCAAAGTTTATTAATGTAGTTATTAATATTACAATTACATAAATCAAGTTACACATACATTTTTCTCAAACATTTTAAAAACATTTCATAAACAAATTGTAATAAAAATAGCTGAAAACAAACAAAAGGGATAGTTCACCCAAAAATGAAAATTGTCAAATTTCCTCACCGTTATGTTGTTCCAAACCTGTATGATTCTCTTGCATCTGTTCAACACAAAAGATGATATTCTGAATAATATAAGTATCCAAACATTTGACAGTAGCCATTGACTTACAGTGTGTGTGTAATATATATATATATATATATATATATATATATATATATATATATATATATATATATATATATATGGGTGATTCTCATGAAAACATGGTTTTAAAAATGTCAAACATGAAAATTTAAAAAATGCTTGAATTAACAAAAAATTATTTCAGACATTTGAACCAAAGTCTAAATTATTTGTGCACATTATTTTAAAAACATTCACTTACAGTTTAAGACATTTTTGAACATAATTTCCAAAACAAGTCCTAAAAATTCTCATTACTGCAACAGTCTGAAAACGTCAATGTTGTTAGAAAAGCTAATACATTTTAACATTTTTAAAATTGGATTATTAAGAATCATGCACAGTAATTTGAAATTCTGAAATGTTTATTTTTAAATTAACAGGATTTTTATTTTGAATGCTTTTTCGCATCACCACAACACCTTCCACAATTTACAACCTATTTTTTTAGAATATTTAAATGAAACCTGACCATTTTTTTAATTATGTGACAAATCTGAAGGAACATAATGTGTAGAGTCTGTACAAGTGTTGAAAAGTAAACTGTAAACTACAATTTTTCTTTTAATTAAATTAACATTTATAGAACTGTTTTGGTAATGATATATAGGTTTTGGAAATGAGGTTGATTATCTTGGTAATGATAATAAGTATCTAAGGTTTTGTTAAAATCATAAAATTTAATGTAGAACATAGCCATGGATTCTAGTTTAAATACGTTTAATTTTGTAGTGCAAAAATACATAAAATATTACATATTTAAACATAAGCAGAAGTAGTAAAAACAATAGAATAAAGATAAAAGAAATAAAGAGTCCTTCATGTTTTTCAGGTAGATCTAACTGTAGTTTCAGGAAACATGTTTATCATAGAAGGTTTATGCCAAAAGCAGGAGCAAACTAGACAGAAGATATAATAAACCTAAGGTTGTTTATTGTGATTAAGATCATGGGTTGTGTACGATGTCCTCATAATTACTCCTGGTGTCATATTGTGGGGGATGGGCAGAAGTTCAGTGTTAATCTTATACAGCAGTCAGATGGAGTCATGGGTTGTGTAAAATGTCCTCATAATTACTCCTGGTGTCATATTGTGGGGGATGGGCAAAAGTTCAGTGTTAATCTTATACAGCAGTCAGATGGAGTCATGGGTTGTGTAAGATGTCCTCATAATTACTCCTGGTGTCATATTGTGGGGGATGGGCAGGCGTTCAGTGTTAATCTAATACAGGACAGTCAGATGGAGTCATGGGTTGTGTAAGATGTCCTCATAATTACTCCTGGTGTCATATTGTGGGGGATGGGCAGAAGTTCAGTGATACTTAAATACAATAGTCAACACCCGTTATGCAAAAGTATTTATTTATAATATCTATCCCCTTAATATTTCAACCAAGACTGGCCCTCAGCTGAGACTTGATGATAATGATCAACAGGTCATTAATTTACCTGTTACGTTTTGTCAAGATGATGCAGAATCTCCATGAGCTGCATATATTGTATTTTACAGAAAAGTAAAATTACTGTTCAATAAGTAAGCTTCTTTCTCTCTCTCTCTCTGACACTTTTTGAGAGCATTAAACAGGTCATTTATTTAGCTTTTGAAAAATTTGGCATGAGCGTTTATTTCTAATATGTTCTGTAATGGGCTCTCATGTTTCTCATACAGCAGTACATATGATCTATTGCCGATCTGTGCTATCTACACTGAATTTGCCTATCAATTTCTTTCTCCTTTTTTTCCTTTTATTCTCACATTCTTCTGCACTTTTTATTATTTTTCTTATATCTGTAAAAGATTTCTTAATTCTTTAAATGCTATTAAAGAAAAATCTAGTACTGTATTAGATTAGCACTGAATGTCAGCCACACAACTAAAAGTCTGTAGTATTGTAGTATTTTAAGTCTGATTGGATTTAAAAATTTGTCAATTATACAACATATTAGAAATAAATGCTCAGGCCTATGCCAAAATTTTCCAAAGGTAAATACATTACCTGTTTAATGCTCTCATGAAGCGTCAACTGTTGATCAGTATTTGAGATCTTGCGGGAGAGAGAAAGGAGTTTACTTATGGAACATTCATTTTTTTAAACATACGCAAAACACAACTTTACATTTCTGTATATACATAAAAAAAGATTCTGCATCATCTTGGAAAAATGTAACGGTAAATAAATGAGCTGTTGAGTATTCTCATCAAGTCTCAGCTGAGGATCTCTTTCTGCACAACTGACCAAACCATTGCACTGTTTTGTGTCAAATTGGATTCAAAATGAAGTACTTTAATTTCTCCACAAAGATCACATACTCAACATTAAAATGTGTGATTAGATAAGTACAGTGAGGAAAATAAGCATTTGAACACCCTGATATTTTGCAAGTTCTCCCACAAATCATGAAGGGTTTTGACATTGTCATTGTAGGTGCATGTCCACTGTGAGAGACATAATCTATAAAAAAAATTAACCCTAAACTGTTAGTTTGCCTTTAAATTGTCCACCTCCACTCCATGTATTATCCTATATTAGATGCACCTGTTTGAGGTCGTTAGCTGCATAAAGACACCTGTCCATCCCATACAATCAGTAAGAATCCAACAACTAACATGGCCAAGACCAAAGAGCTTTCCAAAGACACTTGAGAAAAAATTGTACACCTCCACATGGCTGGAAAGGGCTACGGGGAAATTGCCAAGCAGCTTGGTGAAAAAAGGTCCACTGTTGGAGCAATCAGTAGAAAATGGAAGAAGCTAAACATGACTGTCAATCACCCTCGAACTGGGGCTCCATGCAAGATTTCACCTCGTGGGGTCTCAATGATCCTAAAAAAGGTGAAAAATCACCCCAGAGGAGCAGGAGCTGGTCAATGACCTGAAAAGAGCTGGGACCACCGTTTCCAAGGTTACTGTTGGTAATACACCAAGACGTCATGGTTTGAACTCATGCATGGCACGGAAGGTTCCTCTGCTTAAACCAGCACATGTCCAGGCCCGTCTTAAGTTTGCCAATGACCATTTGGGTGATCCAGAATAGTCATGGGAGAAAGTCATGTGGTCAGATGAGACCAAAATATTACTTTTTGGTCATAATTCCACTAAACGTGTTTGGAGGAAGAAGAATGATGAGTACCATCCCAAGAACACATCCCTACTGTGAAGCATGGGGGTGGTTGCATCATGCTTTGGGGTGTTTTTTTGCACATGGGACAGGGCGACTGCATTGTATTAAGGAGAGGATGACCATGGCCATGTATTGGGGAACAACCTCCTTCCCTCAGTTAGAGCATTGAAGATGGGTCAAGTCTGAGTCTTCTAACATGACAATGACCCGAAGCACACAGCCAGGATAACCCAGGAGTGGCTCTGTAAGAAGCATATCACTGTTCTGCCGTGGCCTAGCCAGTCTCCGGACCTAAACTCAATAGAGAATCTTTGGATGGAGCTCAAACTCTGTGTTTCTCAGCGACAGGCCAGAAACCTGACTGATTTAGAGAAGATCTGTGTGCAGGAGTGGGCCAAAATCCCTCCTTGCAGACCTGGTGAAAAACTATAGGAAACTTTTGACCTCTGTAATTGCAAACAAAGGCTACTGTACCAAATATTAACATAGATTTTCTCAGATTTTCAAATACTTATTTGCAGCTGTATCATACAAGTAAATAGTTAAAAAATAATAATACATTGTGATTTCTGGATTTTTCTTTTTAGATTATGTCTCTCACAGTGGACATGCACCTACGATGACAATTTCAGAACCCTTCATGATTTCTAAGAGGGAGAACTTGCAAAATAGCAGGGTGTTCAAATACTTATTTTCCTCACTGTATAAATGGGTTACAGTATACAATGCAATTTATATGAGTTACAATAGGAATTTTCCAACTGTGAACAGATTAGCCAGGGAAAACATTTAAAAAATACTTACCAGTAAACACAGCTGTATGTTACTCACCTTTAAATTAATTTATGTATTTTATTTCAAATCCATCTTCATCTTTTGGATTTAGTTTGGTCCTCTGGGATCTTGTTGCTGTCATCATCCCCTGCAAATCCCAGCGTAGATTAATGTTTTAAATCACTTTTACAGATCACTGGCCTAATCAAATGCTTTACACATTTATTTGTTATAGAGGGTTAAAATATTTGGAACATTACTGATTATTATAATTTACATGCTAGGAAGTGAAACTGTAAAACAATATATAGATTTTTCTCTCTCTTTCTCAAGCACACTGTGACTGTTTTATACGGACTTACATACACTTACATCAACATCACCAACTAAAAACAGCATTAAAAGTAATTATCTCAATTAAACAATGACGCAATCGGCCATTACCCAAAATAAGTGCACTACCAGCTATTATCTTTATTTGTATGACTTGTAGTGAGTAGCATCATACAGATATTACATTATTTACATGATAAATTAACAAATTAATTAATAATAAATTAATTCCTCACGCGTTGTTATGAGGAAATGTAATATACATGTAGTCTGGTGCTATTTAATTTCACAATCGTCAAATTAGCTTTAGAATAACTCGAACTACAAACTATATAAACAGAAAACTTGACTTAATTACACATAAAACGGTTTATTTATCATTATTCTTACCTGATTGCTCTTCACGTCGGTGATTTCTGCGCATGCGCAGTCAGTCTCAGCAACAGAGCGCGTGCATCTCAGGTCGGAGAACAGGGTCATCAAAATATGGGTGATATTATCATTATTCCTTTTTGTTTTATTTAATTACTGTAGCTTTTTAATGTTTTTGTTGTTATTTTGCAAGCAACGTCATTTTTTCCCCATAAACCTTTACACTGGTTTGACAAAAACCGTAATTATGAGGACATCAGGCGATCAGCCAATCAAAAGCTGCGATTCAGACACATGTGTGCATATGCATGAGATGGTGCATTACCGGGACCCGGCTACAGGGGCACTGTCTCATACACAGATTTTACACAAAATCAGGTTTTTGTGAACTATAAGGACTTGAGCAGAAATTTTGTTTTCCAGCTCTCCCAATGCATAGAAACACTTTTACATTGTCCGAATTATGAGGACACCGACCCTGTCCTCATAATTCAAAATGTCCTCATAGTGTTGCGTGTATTCAGATGAAATGTCCTTGTAAACCACAACAACCAACACACACACACACACACACACACACACACACACACACACACAAACACACATATGAAGCTTCAGCGATTGTTTGGTTGAAAAATAAGTAAGGGATAATGTACACTCAGCCAGTCATTACTGCAAAAAGATCCATAAAAATGGAATCTTACATTACTTTATAAAGGCCATATAAGCCATGAAATACAATATGAATGGGAGTCAAAAGTCTATCATCCACTATACAATCACCGTGTCTTATTGCTTTTACACTGCAAATAAAAAAACTAATTCTTACTAATTTTCCAGTACAAATAACTAAATATCATTAGATCAAGATTAATTTACTTGAGATGCAATTTACTTAATACAATAATATATATATATATATATATATACAGAAATACCTCGGTTTACGAGTGACTTAGTATAGGATCAAATCAGTGTACGAGCATTGTATCGGAATACGAGAAAAATATTCCCTCGCCCACGCGCATTTTTGTGTGGAAAAGATCGAACTCGTCGCGCGCATTTTTACTGGAAATATCCTAATGACAGCCTCTCATAAAAAAGTCACTCGGTTCCAACCCCTTTATCACCCCTTAATTCCTTCATTCTCTCAGCATCGCTCGGTTTAGTTGCATCAATCACCACAGTGCATTATTTTACAAGTTGTTGTTCATTCCGTTAATCATCACAACAACTTTTCCATGTGAATATGATGAAACTTTATTAACAGACAATGTGTTACCAACATGACACATTACATACTAATGAGGCTCACGTGTGTTCTCAGTCCAGCACCCAGGGGGTAATGACGTTCTTAAAGGGCCATACACTTTTAGAGAACAGCAGACTATAACAGTTATAACTCTGTACAGATCATATGTTGGTACAAATGTTTAAGGAACTAGTTAATCTGATGTGTTCAATAAGTGTTAAGTTAACAGTCTTGTCACTTTAAGAGGGTGGGGTTTCAGGGGGGCTAGAGAGAGAGAGTTGAGTGTGAGGGATGAGAGAGGGCTCGGAAGCAGAGATAGTTTTAATTCTTCTGTTATGTACAGTGTGGGTTGCAGCCAGAACAGCAATCCATTAGTTCTCAATAAAGTCATTGTCTGGTTATTAAAAGTAGCAATGCTACAATGTAGTGAAATATATACGTACAGTACAGCATATAGAAAAAAGGTATGAAATTATCCCTGTAAGCAGTAACACCCTGCCCCACTCCCCTCTCCTCTCAACTCCATCACACCAGCAGTGAAGAGGTAAACTGTGCATTACAGTAAATTGTCAAGTATTTTTGGAGTTTAATTGTCAATTATTAATTAGTATTTATATGAGCTCTTAATGGTTATAATTTTAAATGTAATTAATAGGTTAAAACCAAAAACATATCTAAAATGGGCATTTATGGTCATGTGGAACGAATCAAGTGATTTTTATTGCATTCTTATGGGGAAAATTGTTTTGGTGTACAAGAATGTTGGGTTACGAGCTCTTGGAACGAATTAAACTCGAAAACCGAGGTATTACTCTATATATATATATATATATATATATATATATATATATATATATATATATATATATATATATATATATACGTATATGTATATATATGTGTATATATATATATATATATATATATATATATATATATATATATATATATATATATATATACCGTATTTATTCGAGTATATCGCGCACACGTGTATAACGCGCACCCCTAATTTTCGATTAAAAATCGGTATAAAATTTTGTTTCACACTAAGCATTGTAATTGACAAAAAACGTTGTTGAACACGTGCAGCCATGATAAAAAACATTTATTTATTGTATAACATATACTTATATAATATATATATAACATATTTATTGACAACATAAACTAATGAACGCAATACCGAAAGAGAATTACCGGTAAAATATTTATTTAAAATCCTTGGACGTCAGATTCCTCATCAGAGACACTAAAGAGTTGCTCCCATTCTTCTGGAGTTAATTTTTCATCAGTGTCTCAGTTGGCAGGAACATCTGTTCCCTTTCATGGGAACTTCGAGCTGCGTCAGAAAACGCTAGGGGAAACCCTTGACGTCAGTCACGTGAAGATGTGTACAACCAATGGGAATTTTACGCGTGTGAATGCGAGTCACGGAAGTGACGTCATGAACAGAGCATAAAAGCGCGCCGGAACCCGGAAGTGACAGCTTTGAGTGTCTTCAGCGTGCGTGTGTCAGAGAGTTTGTGCTTGCGAGTTTCAAACCTCCCATTGGATTGCGTTGTGATTATGGCGGAGCAGACATTTAGATCGTGTGTTTCTCCTTGCACTCGTTTCATTACGGGAAAGGACACACACATTCAGTGCGTTGTCTGTCTGGGAGCGGAGCACGCTCGGTCAGCGCTTGAGGGCGGTGATTGTGAGAACTGCGAGAGGTTCTCATTGCGTACTCTCCGCTCCCGTCTGGCAGTATTTGCGGATACTAACCAGACTCGCGTTCTTCAAGGTTCGGGACCCGCTGCGGCTGAGGCTCGGCGGCGTTCTCAATCTTGGGGATCGCAAATGGATCTCACGGAAGGTTGCGGGGCGGGTGAGCCCGCCTCGCAGTTCGACTGTGCTGATCCCAGTTCCAGCCGGAGGTTGGAAGCACGCGTTTCAGGCGCGGTTTCTTCCAATCCGACTGGGACTTCGGTGCTGTCATTATCCTGCTCTGAGGAGGAGGAGGTGATTAGCATCGATCCGGTTGAGGAGGCTTCGCCACCCTCTTCACCGGCGTACGAGGAACTGATCGAGGTTGTGACACGAGCAGTCTCTCGTCTGGATATTGATTGGCCGGCAGAGACTAGGAACGCCCGTCCCAGCAAAAGTAAGTTGGATGAGCGTTACCTTCCGGCTCGTGTCGCTCCCCAGCGCCGGGCAATGCCTTTCTTCCAGGATCTCCATACTGAGGTGTCGAGATCTTGGAAGAAGCCAGCTTCCGATAGGGTGCATACATCGTCTAGTGCGATGTACGCTACTCTTACCGGAGCTCATCCTTACGGTTACGGAGGGATGCCGAAGGTGGACGAGGCTCTTGCGGGATACCTTGTGCCCCATTCGGCATCCACTATTAAAGCCCCGGCGCTCCCCACCAAACCGTTGCGAGTCACATCATCACTGGTGGGAAAAGCATATTCTGCCTCTAGTCAGGCTGCAGCGTGCCTGCACACCACGGCACTGCTGCAGGCCTACCAAGCAGATTTGCTGGGAGACCTCGATCAAGGTGGCGGTATTGGTCCCGAAGCAGTGGCAGAGCTGCGTCGGGCCATGGATTTGTCTCTCCGAGCCACTAGAGAAACGGCCTTCTCTGTCGGGCGCTCAATGGCAGCTCTGGTGGCTACGGAGAGGCATTTATGGCTCAATCTTTCAGCCATAAAGGATAAGGACAAGTTCGTTTTGTTGGACGCCCCTCTGTCCCCTTCGGGCTTGTTCGGCGACGCCGTAAAAAGCGTTGTCGATAAGTTTCAGGAGGCTGCACGACAGCAGGTGGCGTTCAGCAAAGTCCTTCCCCGCCACCCTTCACGTGAGCCCAGTAGCCAAACACGGGCTCGCAGTTCCTCGTACAGGGCCTCACAGAAGGAGAGTGTTGCATCTCGTTTACCTCCCCCTAATAAAGGGAGGTCGGGACAACACTCTCGGGCCCAGCCTTCTGGTAAAAGGATGGATCTGAGGAACGTCCTAAATGCCAAGAAGGCTACCTCTAAGCGTTCCTGACGCCAGAGGCAAGCCGCACCAAGGCGGTCAGCTCCGTGTCCGGTTCCCGAGGGAGCCCGTCTCGGAGGCACTGCCCCCTCTAAGGAGGGTCCTAGAGCATTCCACCAGTACGGTGTCCGGAAACCCCGGCCCTGTGGTGTCTCTGCTCGTATCAGAGATCAGTCTCGAGAGGCTGATTCCCTTAGTAGAGTTCCAGGCCGCATGGTTGCGTCTGCCGGGCATCTCTCAATGGGTCCTGCGCACAGTAACCTCCGGGTACAAAATTCAATTCGGGGCTTCACCACCCCGTTTTATGGGGATCCTATCGTCCGCGGTAGGGCCCCAGCAGGCTCTGATTATGGAACAGGAAGTAGACTCTCTGCTGGAGAAAGGGGCCATCGAGTATGTGCCCCTTACAGACAGACAGTCCGGTTTCTTCAGCCGATACTTCATAGTTCCGAAGAAGGATGGAGGGTTGCGGCCCATTCTGGATTTGCGTCTTCTAAATCGCACTATCTTGCGTCTAAAATTCAAAATGTTGACGCTCAGGCAGATTGTGACGCATATCAGGTCCGAGGACTGGTTCGTCACAATCGACCTAAAAGACGCATACTTCCACATCTCCATCTTTCCTCAGCATCGGAAGTTCCTACGGTTCGCCTTCGGGGGGAAGGCGTACCAGTATCGTGTACTTCCGTTCGGCCTATCGCTCTCACCCCGCACGTTCACGAAGGTCGTGGACGCTGCACTGGCTCCGTTGCGGTTACAGGGCATCCGTGTCCTCAATTATATAGACGATTGGCTAGTAATAGCCCAATCGTCTCAGTTAGCAGCACGTCATCGAGATGTCGTGCTTGCTCACATGCAAGAGCTGGGGTTAAGGTTGAACACCAAGAAGAGTGTGCTTTCTCCTGCTCAGAGAACCACCTTCTTGGGAGTCATTTGGGACTCGGAAACAATGTCTGCTCGGCTATCCCCCGGGCGCATTCATTCCATTCAATCAACTGTCGAGAGCATAAAATTAGGCCAGCTACGCACTGTCAAACACTTTCAGAGAGTGTTAGGGCTCATGGCAGCAGCGTCCAGCGTTATACCGCTCGGCCTGCTGCACATGAGACCCCTGCAGTGGTGGCTCAGGACCAAAGGGTTTTCCCCGAGGGGCAACCCGCTTCGCACAATCAAGGTCACGAGGCGATGCCTACGCACCTTGACCCTGTGGAAGAACATCTGGTTCCTGTCACAAGGCCCCGTGTTGGGGGCTCCGTCTCGACGAGTAACTCTGTCAACGGATGCCTCCCTCACAGGTTGGGGGGCGGTTCTGAGGGACCGCTCCTCACAAGGGCTTTGGAGCCTGCGGCACCAGTCCTGGCACATAAACCTGCTGGAGTTACTGGCGGTCCGCAGAGCGCTACTTGCTTTCCTCCCAGACCTAATTGGGCATCATGTCACTGTTTTCACAGACAGCATGACAGTGGTGGCTTACATCAATCACCAGGGAGGTCTTCGTTCTCGTCCGATGTACAAATTGGCGAGACAAGTTCTTCTCTGGGCCCAGGGCAAGCTGCTCTCACTCAGGGCAGCTCACATCCCTGGAGTCCAGAACATAGGAGCAGACTTCCTGTCGAGGCAGGGGCCGAGGCCCGGGGAATGGCGGCTCCACCCCGAGGTGGTGGAGCAGATTTGGAAGAGATTCGGGAAGGCACAGGTAGACCTGTTTGCCTCGGTCGAGAATACTCATTGCCCTCTATGGTTCTCCTTAACGTACCCAGCGCCGCTGGGGCAGGATGCCATGATGCAGGTGTGGCCGAGGCTACACCTGTACGCTTTTCCCCCGATTGTTCTGCTCCCGGGAGTTCTGGCCAAAGTTCGTCGGGACAGGGTCCGTCTCACGCTGGTGGCCCCCTTTTGGCCCAGCAGGATCTGGTTCTCGGACCTGATATCCCTCCTAGACGGAGTCCCCTGGGAGATTCCGGTCAGGGGGGATCTTCTGTCCCAGGCGGAGGGTTGTGTTATTCACCCCCGTCCAGAACTTCTGAAGCTGAAGGTCTGGCCCCTGAGGGGGTCCAGTTCTTCGAATCTGGTCTCACAGCCGAGGTTGTAGAGACCATCCTTCAGTCCAGAGCTCCCTCCACGAGGAAACTCTACGCTCTAAAGTGGAAACTCTTCTCTGCTTGGTGTAGCGTAAGGCAGTTAAACCCAGTAACCTGTCCCGTTGGCAAAGTGCTGGAGTTCCTGCAGGAGAAGTTTGCGACAGGGTTGGCCCCTTCTACCTTGAAGGTTTATGTGGCTGCCATAGCGGCTTGCCACATACCTTTGGGAGGGGTGTCCTTGGGCAGGGACCCCCTAGTCTCTCGTTTCCTTCGTGGCACTCTAAGGCTGAGACCTGTGGCACAGACCAGGGTTCCTGCCTGGGACTTGTCTTTGGTACTCCAAGGCCTGTCCCAGGCACCCTTTGAACCATTAGAGGAGCTTCCTATTAAACTCCTCTCCCTAAAGACCCTTCTTTTGCTGGCTATCACCTCGCTTAAGAGGGTCGGGGATCTTCAAGCTCTCTCGGTGGTTCCTTCTTGCCTCGAGTTTGCGCCCGGGATGACGAAGGTTTTTCTTCACCCGAGGCCAGGCTATGTCCCTAAGGTTCTTACGAACGTGGCTCGGTCTATCATGCTACAGGCCTTCTGTCCTCCCCCCTTTGACGATCATGAGCAGGAGCGAAAGAACAAGGTCTGTCCAGTACGAGTACTGGACGCTTACGTCCTCAGGACTGCTACCTGGCGTAAGTCAAACCAACTGTTCGTTTGTTTTGGGACCCCTGAGGGGGCTCCAGCTTCCAAACAAACCCTAAGCCGATGGATAGTCGAGGCTATCTGTCTGGCTTATGAGTCGGCCGGACATGCTTCTCCCCTGAGGGTCCGGGCCCACTCCACTAGGAGCGTGGCGACCTCCAAGGCGTTTCTCTCAGGAGTTTCCCTTGCTGATGTTTGTGCTGCGGCTGGCTGGTCCTCACCGCACACCTTTATGAGATTCTATCAGTTAGATCTCGATTCCGCTCCGGGAACGAGGGTGCTCTCTCAGTGAGCTGAGACACATCCGTAGGCCGGCGTCGCTGAGGTGACGTTGGTATAACGTTCCCCTAGCGTTTTCTGACGCAGCTCGAAGTTCCCATGAAAGGGAACGTCTCGGGTTACGTATGTAACCCTGGTTCCCTGAAGGGGAACGAGACGCTGCGTCTTCGCCTCAGCTCCTTGCGCCTCCGGGCCCGCTTCAGACACTCTTTTGCTGTCACTTCCGGGTTCCGGCGCGCTTTTATGCTCTGTTCATGACGTCACTTCCGTGACTCGCATTCACACGCGTAAAATTCCCATTGGTTGTACACATCTTCACGTGACTGACGTCAAGGGTTTCCCCTAGCGTTTTCTGACGCAGCGTCTCGTTCCCCTTCAGGGAACCAGGGTTACATACGTAACCCGAGACGTTTCTCCGGTTTCTTCGCTTTCTTCTGCGTCTGAATGGATGAGGAAATGAAGCGGCGAGGGGACGTTTTTTTTTTCTTCGCCCTCACGTACAGTGAGAGGCTGCAGCCTGTGTTACGGGATGTAATGTATCATGCAATCGGCAATCGATTGCTTTGGGCTATGTTGCGGTTGTTGCCGCGGTTTATGTTTGAATACAGTTGCTGAATTGCACTCACGAGTCTGCCTTTTATTTTATGCATATATTGCTACTTAAACAGCCTGTAAAATGCGCAGCGCGAACTCACAATTCGCCGGCGCCCTCAAAGGACCGGCCATATATACCGTATTTATTCGAGTATAACGCGCAAATTTTTCTACCAAAAAAATAAATCAAAGTTAGGGATGCACGTTATGCACGAGGGGTGGGGTGGGGTGGGGTTTGTTTTGACGGCCGGTCCTTTGAGGGCGCCGGCGAATTGTGAGTTCGCGCTGCGCATTTTACAGGCTGTTTAAGTAGAAATATATGCATAAAATAAAAGGCAGACTCGTGAGTGCAATTCAGCAACTGTATTCTAACATAAACCGCGGCAACAACCGCAACATAGCCCAAAGCAATCGATTGCCGATTGCATGATACATTACATCCCGTAACACAGGCTGCAGCCTCTCACTGTACGTGAGGGCGAAGAAAAAAAAACGTCCCCTCGCCGCTTAATTTCCTCACCCATTCAGACGCAGAAGAAAGCGAAGAAACCGGAGAAACAGATGTAGCTGCCAACTGAGACACTGATGAAAAATTAACTCCAGAAGAATGGGAGCAACTCTTTAGTGTCTCTGATGAGGAATCTGACGTCTAAGGATTTTAAATAAATATTTTTACCGGTAATTCTCTTTCGGTATTGTGTTCATTAGTTTATGTTGTCAATAAATATATGTTATATATTTTATATAAGTTATATATGTTATATAAGTATATGTTATACAATAAATAAATGTTTTTTATCATGGCTGCACGTGTTCAACAACGTTTTTTGTCAATTACAATGCTTGGTGCGAAACAAAATTTTATACCGATTTTTAATCGAAAATTAGGGGTGCGCGTTATACACGTGTGCGCGATATACTCGAATAAATATGGTATATATATATATATATATATATATATATATATATATATATATATATATATATACATTTTAAATTTTTTTGCATTACATTGAATTAAATAAAGTTAATGTTCACCAAATGTATCCACTAACACTATATAAGTGAGGCCAAAGTGTATGACATCATTTTAATCACCATGGAAACCGAATACATAGAGGAAAGCACATTGAAAGATATACATAAAACACACAGAATTCAGCAGAAGCTGAGATTGATGTGGTCTGCTCTTTGGCAAGTCTCCATTTGGCTGCCGCCTGGAGACTGCAGTTAGCAAGCGATGAATTAAATCCAGTCCCCTGTTGAAAAAATCCTTCAAACGATTATGCTAATTCACTCCTCATCCCATATTAGTCCTTATTAGGCAAATTATTCTGAATCTATTTTTAAGCTCATTCACTTTAAGGCAGACACACACAAAAACATTTACATTGTGTCTTTCACCGTGTATAGCTCTGCTGAACTCTGTGTATAAAAATACAGAGCTTATGGTGAGTAACAAGGAGGTCTGGGAGGAACTGATGCTAAATAAAACAGTAACAGGGGAGGACATGGTGAATTATGCTTCAGCTGGGCCCAGTTGGAGACATCAGACAAGCAGAGCGTGCAGAAGCATTATCCCCCACCCTAGTCAAACCCAGGGTTTTTGGGGCTAAAACTCATCTGTGGTGCACACTCACGTCTCCCACAACTCACAGAGCTCAACAATAACGACTCTATTTCACTGGGAGAGAAGCATTTGTGAAAATTCAGCAGGAATAGAATTCTGGTTCCATATCCCATTTCAACTCCACAGTAAATACTGTATATAATAAACAAACAAAAAATCTAAAAACAAAAAAACACTTTTTTAGAAACATAAGTGAAATTGCTGGTCAGTCAAACAGATAGCCTTGTCGCAATCTCACACCATTTGTCACATGTGCAGGATGAGGACTCAATATGCAGGGTGGGATGTTGCTTTTATTAACAAAATAAAACAAACTTCAAACATAAACAGCCCCAAGGGGGAAAAACCAAGAAACAGGACAAGGCAGGATCAGGCGGGACATGAACACTAGAACCACAATGAATAGACAATGACGCGACGCAGGACAGCAAACATGAGGAGATTAAATATACACAGGAGGAAAGATAGGGACAAATCAAAGTTAACCAGGGGAACAAGGTGGGAAGGGTTTACAAAGACAAGACACATTATATGCATTCACATTAGACAAAAGACGATGCGAAGCTGGTGACAACCAAACTGTGCGTGCAATACCAAAACACAACATGAAAGCACGTGGCAGAAGTAAACACGAGCGTGCTTACAACACTGCACAAGGACACGAGAGCACGCAGTACAACAAGAAACGTAGAGCGCACGAGGAGAGCAAACACTCGTCTCAGGCGCTCACGACAAGGACGAACACACGAGTCATGAATGTCCGAACCCTGACACAAAACCAAGCCCGAACAAGACCGTCTGGGGATCGGACACTATAACCCGCACACAAGACATTACACAGACAAGAGTGTACGCGACTCAAACCCTCGAAGCTGCGCGCACACACACAAAACTCAAGACATTACGGTAGTGTCAGAGCTCTACCACAACAACAAGAAATTACTAGACCGAATGTGGCAGAACCCTGACACCATTGGCTTAGACAATATTGTTGTGGCATGTTCCCATTTCAAGGGAACTTCAACACTGCGTCACTGTGTTGACATTAAAGGAACATTTTCTATTCTGGATTTGAAAGTAAGCTCTGTGATTTCCACTGGTTTAAACGAATACCTGCCTTCTGTTGAGTCTAGCTTTGAGGAGTTGGATGTAGAGGGAGGTTTTGAATTACGTTGCAGATGTCAGGGAACCTTCACAACCCTGGCTCAAGCTTGTAATTCAAGTGGTGGCTGAGTTAAGCATCAAGTAGCCTGAATAAACTGGATGAGCGTTTCCTTGTGAGTGGCTGAGCCCAGCCACTGAAACTGAACCTCCCGTTCTTTCCTGACATCCACAATCCGTGATATCATATGTTAACAGTCCATGACATCAATGTCACACTTGCAGGTTCTTTGAAAAATCCAGCCTTGCCTTCCATGCCATGCTGTATAACATCAACACTGGCTTGCAAGGCCTACGAAGCGGTAGGTAAGGCTGGTGGTTCCCTGCACACAATGGCGGTATTAGGGGGCTACCAGGTTGACCCAACATGGTTAAAGAGGTCTGCCAAGGAACAGACCTGTTTCTTTGACCTATAAGGGAACCTATAAGGGATCAAGATAAAAGAGAAATATTTTCTGCTGTATCCGTATCTCATCGTCTGGACTATTTAACGACATGATGAATACCATTGTCTATAGCCTTCAGGCGAAGAAGAAGCAATCATTCCAGCAAGGTTAGGGTTAGGGTTATCCCTCTGCCAGACCAGCCGCCTATGGACATTCATTATTCAACTTTTATTGTTAAACAATACTGCTACGATCTACTGATGAATTAAATGAAGCCGGTACCTTCGTCCAGTTTTGTGATGAACGTTCAAACTGTTATAAAATTGTCAGAAGAAGCGATCATGACCCGAGATGTACTCTGGATAAACCACCGACGTGGGTTTCCCGAGTGACGTACGTAAACAAAACGTATTACATCATCTGACCTTTACACTGTGGAAATTGCCTTTCGTGTCTTGTTCACGTGTATACATGTGAGAATGTTACGCCGATTTTTCCAGCATAAACAATCGAATATTTCACCGAAATCTTTGATTCTTTCGCGGGATTGTTACATTGTAAGGTAAGTTAAACAACTACATATTCATTAGGAGTATAAATTTGGCCTAGAACAATGCAGGGTTTCAGATGATTTCTATGCACTAAAATGGAGATCGTGTCCGATTGTGATGAACGCGTTCAGACATTGTTTTCTATAATTCCCGACTTGTATTTTATCATTAAACAAGACCAGGATCTAGATATCGTATAGGATGCTCATGTACCAGGGTCCAGAGTTATCAAATATTGAAATAAGTGACATTTTTAACCATGTTCCGTACATCACAATGTATTCATTGAATGGATTTGTCACGTGGTACCCGTTACTTTTCTCAGCGCACTTTTGTACATTATTTCACTCCATCATAATCACACTGAAAATTAGAAAACATTTAGAGCAAAGATCAAATGAGATGTTGTTTGAGATCATTTGAATGTCATAAATGTATTTTGATTAATTTTAGTACAGTTGTATTCTTTTAAGATAAATGTTTGTGGCTCAGTTATTTCATGTGTAACGTACATCACGGTGTCCAGTTTACAAAGTGCTCCATTGCTATAGACAACTAAGAGTGCCTACTATTTTGGTTTTTCAAGTTAATATTAACATAAATAAATGCTGTGTGGGCTTATCTGAGGGCTAGCCCAATTAACAGGTTATTTCTGGCCTTTTTTTTGGACACAATGTGATGTACGTTACATTTCTGGAGGGTTCTCGATCAAAGTGATTTTTTTCTATGGCCTGTTAAGATTTTATCTTCCCTATTGCTGCATTGTAGAGAAGGGTTATTAAGGTATCAAATATGTTTGTTTCCCTAAGACTACTGGAGTTTCTGATTTTCATCCTCATGTCACACTTTTTGGACCACTAGCATATTTTTGCATATATAGGATTGGGTTCCGAATGTGATTTCTCTTGCCTACAAGATTTTTTTTTTTTTTTTTACATTTATGAATTTGGCAGACGCTTTTACCCAAACAACAACATTGACATTCTAATCTGTTCTTGCTTTCCCTGGGAATCGAACCAATGAACTTGGCGTTGCTCTATTTGAAAGCATGCTCTATTTGTTTGAGCTACAGGAAAGATGAATAGTATTTCTTCTCTTCTAGGCGTTAGAGCTCATTTCTCTTGGAATGTGTCTGCTTTAAAGACATTGTCAAGAGGTGTTCCTTTGCAGGATGTTTGTGCTGCGGCATGTTGGTCCTCTTCATTAGGTTTTCAGATTTGAAAATCATTTGGGTTGATTCATTCGAGCTACTGCAGCTTTGTACTTGTCTGTACTTTTCACAACCTGTCATTCAGGCATCCTTTCAGTATGCCAGTGTGGCTATTAATATTGATAGTATCAATGCGACAACCCCAAGTTACCATTAAAGGCGTAGTCTCAGTGTTACATATGCAACTTGGCCTGTGCAGCTTCTTCACACAAATTAATCAGGTAGCGCCATTTGCAGGTCCAGTAGTCAGATACTAAACAATGTCATTGTCACTATATCTGTCAATAATCTGTCTTATATTCTTAGTTTTATGATTAATGCTTTACAATGTTAAAACAGATAATGCAATGCAAGACGATGATGATTGAGAGGAAAACAAATAAATGTTCCTCAAAGGCCTGAAGTCTAAAAAAAGATGTATTTGCAATCAAGTAAATCTGTGTTGCTTCAGTCCAGGAAGTTCAGTTCATCATTTGTTTGTTGCTGCATGAAACTAGTAAAGTCAACACAAAAGGAAACTGTATTAACTATTTAAAGATGTTGCATTGTTTTATGGCACCAAATTATTCTTTAATCAAATTCGATTCGGACTGACAACTCTAAAGTTCACAACTCTAAACATCAGAACTAAGACATCATTGCTGTTGCCTTGACACTGCCACTCACTATAAGAGCATGAAACACTGTAAGAGTGTCTTAGCATGTCCACACCAATATTTTTATCAAAAGTCACGAAGGACTGGCAGAAAGAAAATACTGCATCTGTTCTGACAGTCAGACAGAAGTAAAGATTGACAGATATCTATGTATGTAAGTAAGGCGCTGATGATTGATGTATGATGTGTGGTAGGATTTCTTAATTGCCAAGATACAGCAAAATCCCATTTCAGCGGGTAAGCGACCTCAACCATTAGCTGCATATTTAATTGCGCACTGGTCCAAATATGTCATTTGTTTGAAGAAAAGAAAGCTTGTCTTTGTAAACTTTTAGAGCAGGGATCATTGCTATACATTGGATTTAGTCTACTATCTAAATGCTGTAATATTTTATAAGCCACACAAACATTAAACATTAATTTGGTTGAGAAATGGAAAAAAAACGCATTATTGTGCCTCTAGATGTGTGAGAGGAACTCAAGATTCAATGCTGTACATTGTATGTGTGCACAACGTGAGTCACTTAATGTAATGACTTGAAATTAAAATGTTTTATCTATTTAATAAACATGAAGAAATTACTATTTTTGGACATTTGAGTAGTCATCACCAATGAAAAGTACTTCATCGGTAACGTTACATTAGTTAACAGTAGTTAACAGCATTCGTTAACATGGACTAACAATGAAAAGTACTTCTAAAGCCCTTTATAATCTTAGTTCATATTAATTTTAACATTTACCAATACAGTCGAATCATAAGTAACAAGTTACATACAATGAACGATTGCATTTGTATGAACTTATTCTAATAAAAATGAATAAATACTATAAAAAATGTATTGCTCATTGTTAGATCATGGATTACAAATGGGAACTTTTTGCAAATTTTTACAATATTTACAATTACTTCAAATATTGTATTAATAATAAAACTGAGGATTAATTGAAAAAGAAAAGTACTTACATAATTTGAGGCGAGATCTGGATGTAGATAATCAATACCTGCAAGGTGATTTCAAAACGTTACTGTGCGTTCAATCTATACATGAATTATGCTGCCATTGACATTACTAGTAATTGAAGTAAAGGTTTCTACAACAGGTTTACATGCACCCAAACTCTTTAATCTTCTCATAACATCCACTGCAGCATCTTTGCTCTCAGTGTCTGAAACGGTTCGATCAAGGATTCGGTCTATCTAAACTCCGCCTTTCTGAGAGCTTCCTCTGCTGTGATTGGTCAGACGGCTCAGTCTATTGTGATTGGCATGAACCAAACACTCATTATCATATCTGAATCTCAGCTCTTCCTCAGGTCTTGATGCACAGAAATACAAGCAGTAACAATGGCGTGGGTTTTACCGTTTGCATCTCATAAAGTGGATTTGCTTTGGCAGCAGAAAATAGCGTCCTCTCAACATGAACAACACAAACCAAACTATTCTGGTCTCAGATACAACTAAAGAGTTTTTTCAGACACTGTTTGCCAGCAGACAATGAAGACTATAGACTAGCATTATGTGAATTAGTTAAAAAAACAAGACGTAACACTAGAATTATTAACGACTCATTTCAGGCAGTTCAGAATCGCTCCTTTATTTTGGGAGACAAAAACTCTATTTATCTGCACTTTGATCAGCTATATTACACACTACATGAAAGGAAAAATTACAGTCATAATAGGTGCACATTAAGTAATTTAGAACTGGTCTACGTTGGACAGACATAACTCACCATCATCCATGATAGCGATGGTCACACCTTTGCCGGTGAAGCCCATGTTCCAGGCTTCAGCCACATTGAGGTCCAGCCCTGGGGTTCCATCTGCTTGGCCTGTATTTATCTAATAAAAAAAAAATCAAAAGTGTCACACGAGCTGAGCATCCACCGCACTGAAAATTAGATGTTATGAGGAAGGAGGTGCGGTAGGGAAAATAAATGTCATACAGATATTACACTTCGCTGAAACCCTGCTGTGAAGTGTTTATAAATGACAAACTAAATTAAAGAACGTTATCCTTGGCAAAACAGACAGGGACGCCTGTCATGATAAGCCCTCGAGAAAAAAGAAGACATCACCTTGTTTTGACGCTGGCTCATGCAACAATGTTGGCTAATGAGGAAAATCATTTAAATGACGAGTCATCAGTGATCCTGACTAATGCAATACAGTTCAGTTCCGATGCTGAAGGTCAAATTAAATTAAGACATTATGAACAAGCATTACTTACAAGATACCACTGCTTGGTGAAAAGCGGGTCACTCATATTGACGTCAAAGTTGTTGATATCTCTATATCCCCGCTTTTGACGACCAAAACCCTCCTGAGGAAACACATTTTTCACCTGAAAAACAAAGCAAAGGCAACTTACATTGGATTTCAAGCTTCAGACTCAAACTTCTTTGCTTGAATACCGTGATACAGCCAACAAATAGTGTACTTCCTAAATATGGCACGGCACTATGCACCTTTTTACTTATAGTAAGACTTTTCATGTGATTGAATCAACTGCATTATTTAACAATGATGATGACACAGCTGTTTTCTCCAGAGCTCCTTTATGGCTTTGCAGCTGCTTTCATAATGAGGAACTTTACAGTTGTTGAACTGATCTGAATTAACACTGAACAGAACTGATCTGTATAATGTCACTATTACCTTTTTAGAGGTGCGTTACTTTTTATATATTTTTTATTCTGTTATTTTCCTGTTAATTACTATGAAGCTGCTTTGAAATGCTTCTGTATGGTTTAAAGTGCAAAAAAATAAAGGGGATTTGGCTTGATTTAAACAACACTTCTATAATATCAATTAAAATATTTTCAACAGTTGCTGATACATTTTTAAAAACAAAAGTTGTGAAAGTATTGCACTGTAAATTAACTGACTGTGTCTTTCTTTTGTTGTTACATAAAATATTATTTGGTGTTTCTTTGCTTTTCTGTATTTTTCCATAGAGTAAGGATGAATATTGTCTGCACGTCTCAACAGACAGAACATGTTATCAGAATGATTTGGGAAGTGTCTCTGTTAATAGTTGGAGCCTGAGCCGAATTCAGCCTTGGAGAAGCTGTGTTCCCTTTCAGGGAACTCGAGCTGCGTCGAAACGCTAGGGGAAATAGCCTTGCGTTAGTCACGTGAAGATCTGTGCAACCAATGAGAGACGTGTGAATGCGTCACTGCCGGCGATAGCCGGTGACGTCATGAGGAAGAGCATAAAGGCGCGTCTGAAACCGGGGCGCGTCAGCTCTGAATGCCTTCAGCGTGCTGTGTCTGTGTGAGAGTGGTTTTAGAGACTGAGATAGCTTAAAAAATCAAGAGAATGAGTGTGAAAAGTGTGGCGAATAAACAGAGTTTCAGACCGTGTGTTTATCCCTGCCCACGTTCTATAACGGGCAGGGATACACATGTTATGTGTGTAATCTGTTTAGGAGTGGAACATGCACGGTCGGCACTTGAGAATGCCGGCTGTAAAGACTGTGAGCAGTTTTCTTTGCATGTTCTCCGCTCCTGCCTGGCGGTCTGTAACGAGGCCGCCCAGGCTAGTGTTCCCCTCGGTTCGGGACCTGCAGCAGCCGAGGCTTTGCGGCGCTCTCAGTCCTGGGGTTCACAAATGGATCTCGCTGAGGCTGCTGGGGTGGGTCCGTCCTTACCTCAGCCTTCACGAGATCAAGCGGGTCCCAGTCACGGGCACTCTTTGGGAGAGGCTCGTGCTGTGACTCCAACACTAGCTTTGTCGAGTTCTGATAGTGAGATGGATTTAGCTAGTGTTGACCCGGTTGAGGAGGCTTCGCCACTCTCCTCGCCGGCGTTTGAAGAGCTAGTTGAGGTTGCGGCGCGAGCGGTCTCTCGTCTGGATATTGAGTGGCCGGCGGAGACCAGGAGCGCTCGTCCCAGAAAAAGTATGTTAGACGAGCGTTACCTGCCGGCTCGCGTCACTCCCCCGCGCCGAGCTATGCCTTTTTTACCCGATTTGCATGCTGAGGTTTCCAGATCGTGGGAAAGGCCAGCCTCTGAGAGAGTTCATACACGGAACAGTTCGATGTATACTAATCTCGTAGGGGCTCAAAGTCACTGTTATGGGGGGATGCAGAAAGTGGACGAGGCTCTTGCGAGTTACCTCGTGCCCCAGTCTGCGTCCTCCATTAAAGCTCCGGCGCTCCCCTCCAAGCCGATGCGCATCACATCGTCTTTGGTGGGGAAAGTTTACTCAGCCTCTAGTCAGGCCGCAGCGTGCCTGCACACCACGGCACTGCTGCAGGCTTATCAGGCTGAGTTGCTTGGGGACCTCAACGAGGGCGGCGGTATCGGTCCGGAGGCAGTGGCAGAGCTGCGCCGGACCATGGATCTGTCTCTCCGGGCCACTAGGGAGACGGCCTACTCTGTCGGTCGCTCCATGGCAGCTCTGGTGGCCACGGAGAGACATCTATGGCTCAATTTGTCGGCTATTAAAGATAGGGACAAATTTGTTTTGCTGGATGCCCCTCTGTCCCCTTCGGGCTTGTTCGGCGACGCCGTAAAAAGCGTCGTTGATAAGTTTCAGGAGGCTGCTCGACAGCAGGTGGCGTTCAGTAAAGTTCTTCCCCGCCGACCTCCACGTGAGACCGCCAGTCAAGCGCGGTCTCAAAGCTCTTCACACAGGGCCGCTCAGAAACGAAGTGTCACCACCCGCCTCCCTCCGGTAGAGAACCCCGGGGGGTCGGGCCGACAGGCTCAAGCCTCTGGTAAAAGGGGCGATTTGAGGGTTGTCCTGAACGCCAAGAAGGCTAAGAGTAAGCGGCCCTGACGCCAAGCCGCAACGAGGTGGTGTATCCCTGGAGCAGCTCAACAGTCAGCCCGCCATGGGAAAACCACCCCCTCAAAGGAGGGTCCTAGAGCAGTCCACCCGGGAACCCGGAAATCCCGGCCCAGTGGTGGATATGTTTTTAGCACCAGAGGCCAGCCCAGGGAGGCTGGTTCCCCTAGTAGAATTCCGGGATGCGTGGTCACGGCTACCCGGTATCTCTCAGTGGGTCCTGCGCACGGTCACCTTAGGGTACGCCATTCAGTTCGGGGTTTCTCCACCCCAGTTCTCGGGGGTCCTACAGTCAGTTGTAAGCCCTCAGCAGGCTCTGGTTATGGAACAAGAAGTAGACACTTTGCTGGAGAAAGGGGCCATCAAGCATGTACCCCTCGCAGAGAGCAAGTCCGGGTTCTACAGCCGGTACTTCATAGTTCCAAAGAAGGATGATGGAGGGTTGCGGCCTATTCTGGATTTACGTCTCTTGAATCGTGCGGTCAAGCGTCTAAAGTTCAAAATGCTAACGCTCAAACAGATCGTAGTGCAGGTCAGATCCGAGGATTGGTTTGTCACAGTCGACCTCAAGGACGTCTCCATCCTTCCGCAACACAGGAAGTTCCTGAGGTTCGCCTTTGGGGGAAAGGCGTACCAGTATCGGGAGCTTCCTTTCGGCCTAGCGCTCTCACCCCGCACGTTCACAAAAGTCGTGGATGCTGCTCTAGCTCCGCTGCGGTAACGGGGCATCCGTGTCTTAAATTATATCGACGACTGGCTTATTCTGGCCCGGTCGCCGCAGTTAGCGGAGCAACATCGAGATGTAGTGCTCGCACACAAAGGAGCTGGGGTTGAGGCTGAACGTCAAGAAGAGTGTCCTTTCTCCTGCTCAGAGAACCACCTTCTTGGGAGTCGTCTGGGACTCAGTAGCGATGTCGACTCGGCTTTCCCCCGAGCGCATCCAAGCTATCTGTTCAGCCGTCAAGAGCATCAAGTTAGGCCAGCCACTCACCGTCAAACACTTTCAGAGGGTGTTAGGGCTCATGGCAGCGGCATCCAGCATCATTCCACTGGGTCTGCTGCACAGGAGGCCCCTGCAGTGGTGGCTAAAGGCCAAGGGGTTTTCCCCGAAAGGGAACCCGCTTCGCACTATCAAGGCCTACGCACCCTGAGTTTGTGGAAGAATTCTTGGTTTCTGTCTCAAGGCCCAATGCTAGGGGCTCTGGCTCGGAGAGCCTCTCTCTTGACAGATGCCTCCCTCTCGGGCTGGGGGGCGGTCATGAAGAACCGCTCCTCACAAGGTCTATGGAACAGTCGGCACCAGACCTGGCACATAAACATGTTAGAGTTACTGGCGATCCGCAGAGCACTCTGTGCGTTCCTACCGGACCTTCGCGACCACCATGTCACTGTTTTCACTGTGGAAGGGGGCGAGACCAGGGGAATGGCGACTCCACCCCGAGGTGGTGAAGCAAATTTGGGAAAAGTACGGCAAGGCACAGGTCAACCTGTTTGCCTCGGTAGAAAACTCCCATTGCCCTCTGTGGTTTTCGCTCACACATCCGGCGCCTCTGGGGGGGGATGCCATGACACAGGCGTGGTTACGCCTGTACGCCTTTCCCCCGATCGCTCTGCTCCCGGGAGTTCTGGCCAAGATTCGCCGGGACAAGGTCCATCTCACGCTAGTGGCCCCCCACTGGCCATCCAGAATATGGTTCGCGGACCTCGTGTCCCTCCTCGCGGGGTCCCTTGGGAGATCCCGGTCAGGAGGGACCTTCTGTCCCAGGCGGAAGGTTGCATTCTTCACCCGCAACCAGAGCTGTTGAAGCTGTGGGTCTGGCCCCTGAGGGGGCCCAGCTCATAGAGTCCGGTCTCTCAGCCGAGGTTGTTGAGACCATCCTTCAGTCCAGAGCTCCCTCCACGAGGAAACTCTACGCTTTGAAGTGGAAACTCTTCACTTCCTGGTGTAGTGAAAGGCAGGTGAACCCAGTAACCTGTCAAGTCGGCAAAGTGCTGGAGTTCCTGCAAGAAAGATTTGCGGCAGGGCTGTCCCCCTCCACCTTGAAGGTTTACGTGCCATAGCGGCTTGCCACGTACCTCTGGGTGGGGTATCCTTGGGCAGGGACCCCCTAGTCACTCGTTTCCTCTGTGGTAGACTAAGGCTGAGACCTGTGGCACAGACCAGGGTGCCGGCTTGGGACTTGTCCTTGGTACTCCTAGGCCTGTCCCAGCCACCCTTTGAACCTTTAGAGGAAACCTCTATTAAGTACCTCTCGCTTAAGACCCTTCTTTTGCTGGCAATCACCTCGCTTAAGAGGGTCGGGGACCTTCAGGCCCTCTCCGTGGCCCCTTCATGTCTTGAGTTTGCGCCCGGGATGGCGAAAGCTTTCCTCCACCCGAGGCCAGGCTATGTCCCCAAGGTTCCCACTAACGTGGCTCGGTCTATCACGCTGCAGGCCTTCTGCCCTCCCCCATTTGATGATCATGAGCAGGAGCACAAGAACAAGGTCTGTCCAGTGCGAGCGCTGGACGCTTACGTTCTCAAGACTGCCACTTGGTGTAAGTCGGACCAACTGTTCGTTTGCTTTGGGGGCTCCTGAGGGGGCCCCAGCTTCCAAGCAAACCCTCAGCAGGTGGATAGTCGAGGCTATCTGCCTAGCTTACGAGTCGGCCGTACATGCTTCTCCTTTGAGGGTCCGAGCCCACTCCACTAGGAGCATGGCGGCATCCAAGGCTCTCCTCTCCGGAGTCTCCTTGTCTGATGTTTGTGCTGCGGCTGGCTGGTCCTCACCGCACACATTCATGAGGTTCTACCAGCTAGACCTCGATGCCGCCCCGGGAACCAGGGTGCTCTCTCAGTGAGCTGGGACACACCCGGATGCTGGCGTCGCTGAGGTGGCGTTGGTATAGCGTTCCCCTAGCGCTTCGACGCAGCTCGAGTTCCCTGAAAGGGAACGTCTCGGGTTACGTATGTAACCCTGGTTCCCTGAGGGGAACGAGACGCTGCGTCTTTGCCTCAGCTCCAGGCGCCTCCGGGCCCGCTTCAGGCATTCATGCTGACGCGCCCCGGTTTCAGACGCGCCTTTATGCTCTTCCTCATGACATCACCGGCTATCGCACGCATTCGTCTCTCATTGGTTGCACAGATCTTCACGTGACTGACGCAAGGCTATTTCCCCTAGCGCTTCGACGCAGCGTTTCGTTCCCCTCAGGGAACCAGGGTTACATACGTAACCCGAGACGTTTCTGTGTGTGTGTGTGTGTGTGTGTGTGTGTGTGTGTGTGTGTTAATATGGTCTGCATTGGTGGTGATTAACTGGCACCATAAGGAGACGGAATGACTTGTTTTTCTCAACAAGCCTGCAAGATCTGCTTCAGACTCTCTGCTCTTGTGTGGAAAATTACTAGTTTTGTTTATCTTTCTTTCTTTGCCAATCAGAATCATTTAACCTTCAGCAGTGATGTATTTAGTAGCCTCTGTTAGAGTACAATTGCTGTAACAATGTTATTGTATGTGAGGCGGCGTACGAACTCCTTGTGAAACCTGAAGCTTCTGCTGATGAAACTGCAAACTAAACTTCACTAACTCCTGCTCTTCATTCAACATCTTAACTGTAAATCCCATACACTTTGCTCTATAAATATTTAAACAAAAAATTAAAAAAGCTTCATGCGTTCTTTTCTTATCGACACTTGAATGTGTGTACATTTGATTAAAAAAAGCAACATTTTGATCAAAAAGAAAAAGAAAATCTTGTTTTTTTTCAAAGACTACATCCAGATGGGATTCAAAGCGATCATCAAAACACAGATTTAGCAGCAGTCCTAAAGCTCGTCCTAGCTCAACATTTCATTCAGTAACATTAGGCAGTTTTGTTTAATGTTGATGATCACGTTTTTGTACATATTCATATGATAATATGTGATATTGGTTGTTTCTGTTTCTTCTTGTGTTTGATTCTGAGATTCTGTACTCTTTCAAAACATGTGTAATAGCGCCCCCTATTGTATAAAAGTGAAAACCTGGCAAAGTAGAAAATTCTGTCAATGGTGTAGAAAAAGGCATATTTTAGTAAACACATATAAAGTGGGACCAGGATTGTTATTTTGTCTGAAACTTTAAAATATTATTTTATTAAGCTAATACATTAAAGGCATGGTAGGCAGTCTGTTCGTCATACCTGTGACATCATAGTCGGAGTGGTTCATGACTCAAATTTCTACATTTCAATGGCAACGCTATCAACGGCGAAATTAATCTGCAGCTGGTCTTTACGTTTATATTTAAGCTCTTTTTATGTTCATCATTATTGTAATGTTTTTTGAGCCATGAGGTAGTTTAATGCATTCTCTTGTGATGTTTTGCATAATCTGCTGTACATTTTCATGTTTTGAAGGAGTGGCTTTACAGATGCTCTGAAGGAAGGGTGGGATAGCCTTTGCTACCCTCCCTGATTGTCGCCTACATTACCTTTCAGTTGTATCTAACGTGTCTAAGCAAAAAAACAAAACAAAAACATTTTGCATACACTCAAAACATTGCAAGCTGATGACATTTTAATCATATTAGCACGATAGCAGAGCACAATATTCGCAGTTTGTAGAGTTGTAGAGTGCAGGATTACTTATGGTTGGATTGCTGTCCTTTAAACCGGTACACTAAAGCATCTTCACAGCGAGACCCTTCAGCTCAACAGCAGCAGAAACCCCCCGAAGCCCATCACTACCAAAGCACGACATCAGCCATGCCTCACAGACAAAGAAACCCCCAATTACACTCACACATTAGCATAAGCGCTCTCTCCCAAAATAAAGACAAAACAGATCAAAGTCTGCACTCTGATTCAAAGAGTGCTTTGATGGCTCAAACCGGCCCTCCAGACAACACAAATACTAAAATCAAATGAGCATTTTCATTTTCACGGCCATTTTGCTTGCTAATTTACATTTTGATCTTGGTTCTGTAGAGACCAGATCAGAGATCATTTTAATGCTCAAAACATTGCAAGCTGATGACATTTTAATTATTTCCATGAGCAGCTGGGATTCCCAACCTCATATGAGTATATTGTGAAACTTATATTTTTGGTTTTGCATTCTGATTGGTAAAACAGCATTCCAATTGTGCAAAAATGCACAATATACTAAGAGCTATTATGTGAAACACCTGTTCACCTTGCAAAATGTGTATATCACTGCACAGCACTCCATTATAACCTTAGTTTACAAACTATGAGACATATATTCATTTACTTGTACTTATAATTAATCCATAATAAAATAATGTTTTAAAGAAAAGTATTAAGGGCACATATTATCAAGTAATATTTTGTGAAAAATCACATTCATGTTGGAATAAACTTTTAATTCACCACAATATGCGTCAAATTGTTACTTTGCACCTATCCATCCATTAAAGTCTCAGCTAAATCAATTGATACTGTGGGAATGCTCTGTGTGATTGTGTCTTGAAGCATGTGTGAAATCAAGTTATTGGTGTGAAGGAACTTCAGAGGCAGGTGACGTCATGAATCAGGAAATTATAAAAGGCATGCCAAACAAAGCAGCGCCAGCTTCTAATTAGCTTAAGTAAGTTGCTGACAGGCACGCAGGAGATATGGCAGGGCGACACAGTGTCTCGTTTTCTTCTTCAGGGAACCAAGGTTACAGTCATAACCTAGAGGTTTCCTTTTACAGGAACCCACACTACGTCAAGTGTACAGTCCAAGTGTAGGTCAAAGACCCTTACGAATGTGTGTGGTAGGGACAAGTCCACCGCACCACAAACTTCTTGAAGGGAGACAGAACTTGACTGGATTCTCTTAGATAGTCTCACAGGGAGTCAGGGACTCGCCTTGGTGAACCAAGCCCGAATCCCAGGCCGGTATCTTTGTACATAATGCAGGCCTCAGCCTCAAAGTGCCACGGAGGAAATGTGTTACCAATGGGTCTCTCCCTATAGACATTCCACCCAAAGAAATGTAGTAAGAAATGATGACTGCCACATAAAGCTATTCAAGCCATGTAATAGTGTACATGTAGCCAACAGCATAGTTAAATGAGTCCTGCTGATGAGCACTGCACCATGAAGGTAAAAGTTTCCACTTTAGGATGTATAGTTTCCTCATAGAAGGAGCTCTGGAGTGGAGAACGTCTCATTGTAACCATAGTTCCCTGAGAATAGTTCCATAACATAGTTCCCTGTTTCTCCTAGGGGTCGCTATGGGGAAACACCCTCGGTGTGACAGGTATCTGAAGCAAATTATCTAATCGAGTCAAAGAACTTGACAATGCTGGCAGCTGCCTATGACGTCACCACGGGTGCGGCTGCAGGTATAAAAGGAGCACACAAACAGTAAGTCATCCACTTCATATCTGAAGGGAGACAGCAGCAGGAAGGCTCGAAGCATGGTAAAGGGACACAGCATCTCGTTCCCTATTCTCAGGGAAGTATGGTTACAATAGTAACCTGAGACGTTCCCTTTCCAAGGGAACTCTATGCTAAGTCCCCTAGGGGTCGCTATGGGGAACGGAATACCAACGCCGCCATGCTGAAGGGCTTGACTGCACTTAATGGGTAAAACCATCAGTCAGAGAGTTCTAGAGTCCGAGGGAGTGCAGGAGCCACTCCACTCAGGACTGAACCCGCAAAGCGGAGACCTAAGCCACAACTGCTAGGCCTACACGCTTAGGTGCTACTGAGCTCTAAGAGCGGCAGGGCTCACAGCCAGCACTTTGCAGCTGTTCCTCTAAACGGGAACAGCACTCAACGCTTGCGGCACAGCAAGGGGGTTCAGAGGAACCACTTTCTTACATTCTTCACCGGAGCGGAGGCCATAGTAGTCGGCCTGACAACGCTCGTCAGCCAAGTCCAGTTCAGGGTGACTCCACTGCCCTCGTGTCGACCCAAGTCGTTTGGGTTCAAGCAAGAACTGAGGTGCAGTACCGCTTCGCTCAAAAAAGTAGGGCCAACCTTCCGAAGGGTACACTCTCAAGATGAAAGAGCCAAAAAACTCCTGTACTTCAAGAGCGCAGCAGGCAGAGACCCGATCTCCTCGGAGAGGCCTGATGACACCCCTACGCATCAGCCGACCAGAGGAGGCAGGAATACTTTACCTCGCCTACCACTCGCTAAAGGTCGCCGAGCGGAGCTTCATGAAGTGGAGGCCTCGGCAGAGAATAGTCTCGCAATGAGAGGAAGCCTACAATGCCACAGAGAGGAGGATAGCCCTAGAGAGCTCAGGGAGCGAAGAAGTGCCCTCTCAGACCCCAGGCAGTGAGAAGGAGGCTTAAGAGAAGCCGACGATTCGCAGAAAGTGCCTGAGGGAGCATACACACCTACACCTACGCCGCTCACACCTACCCCTTTTCCACAACTAGGCTCCTCAGGAGCTCATACGTCAACACGACTTGAACACTCAGGAGCGACTAGAGGGGCTCTGCTAGAGAGCAGACCCTCCAAACCTGGATGGCTGCCCAAGTTCACTCGTGACCCGGGACGGTGCACAGAACAACTATAGAGAAAGGACAATGGTCCTCCCAAGGGCTGTGTCAGCATGCTGTTATCACACTGTACTCCAGGCCACTAGCGAGAGGACTCGGGAGTCATACCCCAGCCACAGCTTGGGGGAGTAAAGGATACAGTGAGTTACCAAACACACGGGAAGACTTTGCTCATCTCGCAAAGACCTAGCAGGTTGAGCTCAGGAGCGAGGATGTTAGTCAACATGCTCCTTCTTACGCCACAGGCGGGGGCGAGGGGGCTTGAGTTGAGCCGCTGAGGAAGGCCTCGGCCAAAAAACACTTTTTTTTTTACACAGGCTTAAGCGAGTGGGCCCAAACGGTGCCACCGACTCTAGCTCCCTCCCTCCAGTAGCCTGGGCGGAGCTCGGGGGAACGGCCTACATCTCTCCTCGGAGAGGGGCCTTGACGACGCTCTAGGAAGTATGCAGATGTGCACAGGTAGGCTGTAAGTGAGCCACACAAACAGCACCCTGCACGCCTAGTATTGCGGGGAGCGCGCGCGCTCACCCGCGATGAGGAGAGAGAGAGAGAGAGAGAGAGAGAACGCGTTCTCCCGCGAAAGCTCGGTCGCGCCAGCGACCAGTTCGCCGGCAAGCACCAGCTGCTCGCAATTCAACTCGAGCGCAGCCTCAGAGAGAGAGGTGAGGCCAGGCCTCACAGAGGTGAGGCCAGGCCTTTTTCTAACCCCTCTGACAGCTCCATTTGCGACCCTCAAGACTTAGATCACGTCATGCATCGGCAATAGCGGGACCCGAGCCCTGAGGATGTAGCATCGAGCAGTGACTGTATAGCTCTACACACAAAGAAGTTGATGCTGCTTTGCTCGGCATGCCTTTTATAGTTTCCTGGTTCATAATGTTACCCGCCTCTGATGTCCCTTCACACCATTGGCTCGATTTCACACGTGCTTCGTGACGCAGTCACACAGAGCATTCGATTCAATTGACGTAGTACGAATTCTGATGAAAGGGAAATTTCATTACCAAGACCAAAACGCTAACAATGAAAACCACAAAGCTCTCTGCAAGGGCATGGATTACTCTCAGTCCTGTAAAATACGTTGCACCAGCATTCTTGTTGGAGACACATGAGAGGTCAGAGCTCTTTGACCCTATTGAGCCACTGTCAACAATCAACACATGCAATTATTAAAAAAAATTTAATTGTGAATCTTCCCATTTTAAAAGACCCAGGTACAGAACCTCCTCCCATGCCCCCTCTGTTGGACTTTGTTTACAGGGGGGATAATGTATTCTTAGTTGATTTTGTATTGTTCTGTTTCCTGTGTTAGTTTTTTGTTTCCATGATTATTCATTGATTGTTCAAAGCACTTCACCATTCACATCTTTTCTTTGGTGTGTGTTAGTATATGTTGAGCCTCAATTCTGTCTTTGTTCAATCTTCAGTCTCATTAAGTTGGTTGTTCTGTTCATGTTTTTGACATCTGCGTTTCCTGAGAACCTTTGTTTAATGTTCAGTTTGTAAAATAAAGACACTGCTTCAGCTTTTTTTATGAATAATCATATTAATTGAATATATATCCATCAAGTTCCAAATAAAATGTTTAAAAAAATCTAATGAAATGTAGAACCTTTTATTTGTAAAGTATTTAATTTACTATAGTTTAATTTACCACATTATTAAGTATATAACTGCTTCCTCAAGTTTCCAGTTGAAATATATATCATGATATTACTGTTATAAAAATGACTCATACTGTGATTTGGGATTTTAATCATAGTACAAAACTGTACTATATCCATGAGCTTCTTTCTGCAATAGATAACAAGAAAATCTAGCTCTACCAGGAGCTAGATTCAAGGACATGATAATTGAATTGAACAAATTTCAGCTGAGAGGTGAGAAAGTGACAGGTACAAGGATTAAATTGGCTTCATGGGTTTATGGGTCGGTTCAGTCACCGTAAAAATTCAAATAATTTGCAGAACATTTTTGAAGAACACCAATTTCGCAATCAGTTGCATTGTCTTACCATCTGTGATCCTTAAAAACATCAGAATGATTTTACCTTGGATTACCTGATTAAGGGAACCGATTCAGGCAAATGTTCTTATCCTGTCTGTTTCTCTCTCATGTATCTCTGCTCTGAGTACGTGGTGTTTCCTGTGGGACTGCACTCAGAACAGCCTGTCTTATCTCCTCGCATCTGACATACTCGTGACTCAGATGTTGCTGCTTCTCAAAATGGCACCGAACGCTTCATATGTGTCTCCCCTTGAACACTTTCCTTTCCCTTTGCAGACAGATCTTCACATGCAATTATATTTTAATCATTTCCATTTATTCAGTTAGAAGACTGCTTCATCTGAAGTGACTTTCAAATAAGAAAACTACAAATTGAAATTATTAATCGAAGAGAGAAAACAAGCAGTTGCAGATTTGCATTCCCTAGAGAAAACATGTGCAAAAATGTCTTTGCATAAATATCCTTCTTAACTTTGTCCATAAAGTTCTAAAGAACCCATTCTTATTTAAATGTGTCTTTAAGGGCGAATTATGCAATAATTGCTCCACTAGCATTGTTGAATTAAAAACCAGAGCAACACAAAAAGCCACAGTACCAATGATTTACTTTTAGATGAGATAGAAGAAATCGTTTTAGATTGAACATGATTTAGATTACCCAACTTCACAGTCTTACTGTGCACAGTTCAGTACACCTAAAAATAAAGCTTCAATAAGGGGGGTTTCCCAGCAAAGCCATATGATAACCAGAACAATAGGTTAATACAGAACCGTTTTCCAGAATACTGAACTATGAATACTGAACTTTTTATGCAATGAAAAGGCTCCATATATGGATATATAAAATTCAAATAAAGAACGTTTATTTTTAAGACTATAGCTAATGTTATCTTTGTAATCCTTATGTTAAATGTAGTGACTAGCTTTGGAACTATGTCCATTTACGGAAGTGAAATGATCCATCGCGGACTGTCATGTTGATGTTCAGCAGCACAATGAAGAACAATGTTATGCAACAGGGAGAGACCATCCAAATGAAGGAGAAAGCAAATATTACCCGTGCCTCGGGGGTAAACAGCTTGAGAGGACAGTGTGAATGAGCAGAACACAAAAACAAGAAACAGATCAATACACGGCACTTGAGCTGAAAATGATTGTGGCGATGGAGAAACCTTCCCTCCATTCTTCTGCATTGATTCTGAAGGGCCTTTCAGGGTCATTCGAAGATCCTTTGATTGAATACGAATGAACGCCTAAAGAGACTACAGTTCAGGTGAATCCATCACAAAATGTGATGCTTTTACTTCAGATTTACCAACAGGACACAGGTCACAAATATATCCTTAAAATTAAGCATTGAAATTGAATTATTTCCCAACAAACTGCATAGACCCGACAATATACAAAATCTATATGCAACAAGGTTGTACATTTGGGTTTATAAATTCCAATGGTTTCATGCAGTTCGCATCCCAAACTACATGGTGGTTGGTACAAACCAACACAATGTTTATTCCTATTGCAATAAACCTGTATGTTGTAATGTAGTCTGGCTAATATTTCCCTTTACTTTCTGTAGTTTTGTTCATGGCTGAATGGATGTCTCTTCACTGAGAAAGTAAAAAATGACCTAAATACACTGGGGAAAAAAAAGTATGCATTGCTTAAAACCAGGTCATAGTTAATTAAGACGACAATTACAAGTTACCTTTTTTTTACACCGTATTTAGCTAAATTCCACACATGACAGATCCTTTCACCAAAATACAGTAGATTTTGTTTGGACACAACCTTTGACGTCAGCAACAAAAGATATTGCAAGTATTTTCTTTTCCTTTTTTGTAATAGAATGATTTTATAGTCAGTTGTATTTTTATTATTTGCAAAATGGCTGCTCTCCGTTTTTAGATTGTGGCCCTCAGTAGAGACCCGCTGAACTAAAGCACATCAGAGTCTGTTAATGAGACATGCGTCATTTTTCAAGAAGATGAATGGATGTAATGTGATGGGACTGTCATTTCTGAATTTATTACCCTGGTCAATGGAACGGACTCTAATTGAATCAAAACACTAAGCGGGGGACGTTTTCAAGCTATCATCCGTGCAACCGGATGGAAACAGGCATAGAAAAATAGAGGCATTTGTGATCTATGAACTTAAAACCTAAAACACTGGCTGCATCCGAAATCAAATTCTGTTCTTCTACTATATCACTCATCTTGTTCATTCGCTGGTCCCCTCTCGAATTGTACTGTAACTCTCTCTTAATTGGCTTATCACACACTTCTCTTCTCACAATTCTCTTCTCTGCTCGTATTATAACCCGAACTCCATCTATACAACATATTACCCCATCGCTTCAACAGCTACATTGGCTTCCTATCAAATTTCGGATTGATTTTAAAATTCTTCTCCTCACAAATCTCTTCATAACCTCTCTCCACCTTACCTTTCAGATCTCTTACAGCCCTATATTCCTTCTCGCACCCTCCGCTCTTCTTCTCTGATTCTCCTCCATACACCCTCTGCTTGTTTAACCACCATGGTTCATAGGGCCTTTAGCCGTACTTCTCCGCGCCTCTGGAATTCTCTCCCAGTCAACATTCGTGATTCAGACTCATTATCTCAATTTAAAGTTAAACTTAAGACTCGTTTATTTAGAATAGCTTATCTTTCATGATTGTGTTCCCTCAAGTCTAGCACTTTGTTTTTGTTATTCTTCAGTGGTCATGTTTGTATTTGCTGTTTTCTACTTATTTATGGTTTATTGTCATTGTTGTTTACTGTTATTCATTAATATTGTTGTTGTTGTTTCTTGTTGATGTATGGTGACCTTGGGTGATCTGAAAGGCGCCTAAAATAAAATGTATTATTATTATAATATAGCAGGCGGAAAAAAAGTTACGTTTAGTATGTCAGAATTCACAGTACTCATAAAACAGTAGGTGGACAGTCCCTGGATGAGCTACTACTTCCTGCGAGATTCTGAAGTGTGCAAACGATGGACACTTTACTATCCCATGAGGCCACGGGAGAGGATTTATGAATGGCAGTGAAGAGATGCAACTATAGTAATCCCTCGGCACTTCGCAGTTCAAGTTTCGCGGTCTCAGTGCATTGCAGATTCTTCTAAAATATTCATTAAAAAATAAAAATTCAAAAATACCACCATATCGGCAGCTGTATTGCGGAAAGCAGTGTTGTTTAATCGTGATGCGAGAGAAACGGTTTCCCAGGATGCAGACAAAGAGAGAAACTCTCTCAGAGGCTTTGAACACGCCCACAACACTCAGACAAGACGCGTGATTGGTTCCCGGCGTGAGATCCACCAATGAGAGCACGAGTGGATGTATCCCGTGAGCTGATTGGCTGATCCTACTTCGCGGATTTTCACCTAAAGCGGGGGTTCCGCTCCACATTAACCGCGATAAACGAGGGATCACTGTATTGGTAGGTGACGATAATGACAACATTGTGAATGTATTACGTCCGGATTCCATTCAAACTACACATTCACATTCATTTTGTCGTCGTGGATCATTTTTTTATTCAAAAAGTACCTACTCGTGCGATTTGGGACACAATGTTCTTAATATATTTCACTTCAAGATAATGAAGGAGGAAAAAAATGCAAATTCTAATTTTATTTAGAATTTTATTCAAATTCTTAAAAGTCCCAGCATACATTTATTTAAAATTTGGCATTAAATATGAAATCTGTTTGTCTGGCTGGTGCCCAGACAAGGTTTCACCAGCAACGACTTAATTTAATGCACCTTTCTGCTTTGAAGATCTTTGCAAATAATGAGTGCAGCTCGATATGTAGATGTCGAGGGTTCTGAAATATTTTATGCCAGTGAATGAGTTAACACACTCCAGCCGGAAAGATGCTTTTGAGAGGTTCAGCCCTGATGAACAGACTAATAAATAATTCAACTCTTCAAGCCCGAATGAAACCCGCAATTGAACATTAATAGCTGTTTAGTTATTAAAAGTGCAGAAACTGAACAGATCCTCTCATGTGAGTGTAAATTAGTGCAGTACCGCCTCACAGGATTAAGGAGGATGAGTATAGGATTAAATCTCACAGATTGAAATCTTCCCATTTTCTGTCTCAAAAATCCAACTATGCTTCATTTAGAGCAGAACAATTTTTGTATGAAATCGTAGTCTCACCTTCAGACATAAAGTGCAAAACTGTGTTTAAATGGTAACGGCACTGTTGTATAATTTGTGTCCATGAAATATAGCTGGTATAGAATAAAACAGGGCTTGCAGGTAATTCAAATAAATCGGTAATTCACTCGTCTGAATAAAAAAGTTGCTTATCTGCAACATATACAGCAAGTGTTTTGTGACAGTGTTGTGAGCTCATTATGTATTTAGCACGAGTAGCACATTGACCAATCAGCATCCAGGATCATAACAAAACATTTTCATTAATAATAACATAACCTCATTCAAACTCCAGAATGTCATACCACCTGATAAAACAGCACTCAAACATGAAACCAGTTCACACAAACAATGGATCTGGCATCAGATTAGCTATTGTTTTCCAATTACTGGGCTAGTTTCTATGGGAACAAACGCACTGTGAGGTTCTGGTCTTACCCGATGATCCTTCGTCAGGCGGTTGAGGTGGCGAAGGCTGCGTTTCCTGCGAGTTTTAGGGACTTCCCGTGGGTAGAAATGAAATAGCCCCTCGCCGAAAGGAAGCTGAAATGAAACGCATCCGTTAGAAGAGTTTGACCTCTTAAGAAGTGTGGAGTAAACCAAACCCAGGAGATGCACTTGAGTTAGATTGATTTAATGTAATGATAATGTTCTGTTTTCAAAGGTCACGATACAGAGTGTCTGGTTATAAGTCAATATTTCATCCTGCTGTGTTGATCATGTGAATTCATGAACTGACACTCATCAGCATGAAAATGTGTTGAAATTGGCCCAGAAAAGAAGCTGATATTATTTGTGCATGTAATATTTGCAAAAAATTGCTATCATAAAATATTTATGAGTCAACATCTATTCCACTCCACCAACATGATCATTTTGGTTTCATTACTTTTTGAACACTAGGCAAAAACTTTATTGACTTACATTGATCTACAAAAACTAATAATTATTCACTATAAATCCAGATAAGTTATCATTGAGGAAATGTGTTGCATTAGTTTTCATGATAATAAACTCCAAGACTAAGTTCTACTACAAAGGCATGTTTATTGCACTTAAAATAATGTTTTATTGCAGAATATGTTAAAATGTCAGTCTGCTACAAATAAGATCTAGTTGCATCCTTCTAAATGTAAAAAATGGCTCTGAAACCCTTACTTCTAAGCTGTATTTTGGCATCTGTATTGTATTTTTCATTTTAACAAATTAACAAAACATTGTATATTGCGCTATAATTGTCTCCTTCCCACAATATATTTTCACAGGCTGTCATTGTTCATTTGAATCTCGTTCTTAAAGGGTTATTTCAGCCCAAAATTGTAATAACCCCATAATTTGCTCACCCATCATCAGAGTTATTTAAGAAATCTTGACTGGTTCCTGAGATTTTGAAGCTCTAAAAAGCACATCATCCATCATCATTACAGTAATCCATACGACTCCAGTGGATTAATAAAGAACTTTTTGTAAGATAAATATTTATAACTTTATATCTATAATCCAGTTCAGGGTCATTGGAAAAACATACCTGTAGCAACATTTCTGTGAAATGATATTACGTTACGTTGTGGACGTTTCACGAGAGCTTCAAAGTTAAATGTCCAATTTTTAGTGGCAATAAAAGCATTTTCAGTTTTATCTTAAACAAATGAACGTGAATCAACATTTTATTACAGTGGTTTTTGTACGTATCACCACAGCTCTGAGTTAATGGTTAATGGTTAAAAGGTTATTGTTTTAAAAAAGCTACTCAACAGCACTAACCAAAGCATCTGTGACATGAAAACGCAATTGTTGAAACAACCATGGCATTTTGAGTTGTATCTACAAGTCGTTGAGCTCGTTTATAAGTCACAAATTGTTTAAGAGAAATGTGGGAGAAGCTTGACTTTGTTGTTTGACTTTCTGCTGGGCTCACCAAACCCTAAATCCAACAGAGGTCAGAGGTCACTCTTCCTCCAGAAATACTCACGTACGGCCATTACAGGAAGCCAGTGATTATAGTTTATAAAGTTAAAAACTATTTCCCTTACAAAAATGCCTTTATTAATCCACTGGAGTGGTATGGATTACTTTAATGATGATGCATTATAAACCTGGGAAGAGCCTTGATATATTGTTTAATATAACTCATGAAAGAAGAAAGTCATTTACACATTGGTGAGTAAATTATGGGTTAATTTGTGAACTAACCCTTTATGTGACTTGCAAGGCATTCAAACCTTGCTTATCAAGGTGCAAAGAAAACAGTGAGTTATGTCGTTCAAAGTGAGCATACATTGGTTCAGACAAAGAGCACGCAAATTAAAAGAACCAAATCTCTCTCCCAATGAGCCGTCCGTACGATAATAAGTTTAGAGTTGTTATTCCAATGCGTGGCCAGACGTGAAGCTCTGTTCCACACCAGTGAGGCTCAGCTCTGATGTTTTGACATTTGACAAGGCTGATTTGTCAAGCTAATCAAGTCCTCTGTTCTGTGATAAATGGCCCTTTATGGAGATGGAATAAATAGACATTGGGATGTCATATGAAAGACGTGTTTACTATTTACACTAGAGTAATTCTCAGTCATTTTCTTGCTGCCCCTGATAGCACCTTATAATTCATTGTAAAATCTTGTGAATAATTGTAACCACACTTATAATACATTATAATAAACATTTAGAAAGTATTCTAATCATTAATTTTTACTTGTGTAAAGGAACATAATGCATTATAACGCACATTAAGAATACCTTTATCATGCATGATATATAAAGGTTTTTTTACATAAAGTGTTGCCCATTATACAACTAGATAGAATAACATTAGCATAATCAAAATGGCAAGCCGTGCCATTCAGTGAATTTGATGGGTTAATTTTTTGTTTTTATGTAAATATTTCTCTTGTACAGCAAAAACAAGACATGATGTGATTCAGGTGTGTAATATTTTCACAATCCTCTCTTGTAGCTACAATCTCCACTAGCCAAAAATAATCATTTGGAACCAATCCTAACGATATCAAATATATGCCATTCAAGAATTAAATAACATCCTACAGGATGCATTGACATTTAAGTTTATTACTTGTGTTATTATTTCCACATTTTTATTTGAAGTATTCTTCTTTTATCCCTGTAGGATTGGCAGTTCCAGTAGGGGTCCTTTGCACATTCCTTTAGGATATATGAAGGAAAAGAAATTAAGACTATATGACCATTAAAAAACAATAATCTAAGAGTTGCAACTTGTGAGTCTATATGTTGCACATTGAATGTAGCACTTAATTCAAGTTGCTTTTGGTCTGTTGTAAACAAGAACACTTTGTACTCAGAGCTACACGATTGGAGCATTGGCTTCAATATTGCTGCATAATTATATATACATTTTAAAAATGCATTTATGCATGATGCTGCCATTCTACTGTTACTTGCCTTCCTCGCGCTCCCAAAGCCATGCTCCAGGGCAAGTTGATGAGCATCTTCATTCGTCCCCTCCTGCAACTGGACCAGAAAATGATTGGTAAAGATGAGCTCCTCGTCTGCTGCAGCTATAAGCGCCGATGCATGGAGCAGAAAGAGAGCCACCGCTGTCCCATCTCTGAAGAGTCCACGCATGGTGTGTGTCTTCTCTTCTCCCGTGCTGTCTGTGAGTGAACGCTGTCAAACGGAGGTCGCTTCAGCAAGGCTCGTCAGGACGCATCTCTCTCCTCGGTCATCGGTGCATGAGTCGTTTGCGTGTGGGACCGCATCTGTGTGTTCAGCCTCCCTTTAATTTATAATTCATCGGCGTAAACGTGTGGCTCTTTTGCATGTGACGTTCCGCGGAAAGACGCCCAATAAGCGGGAGCGGGTGTGGCCGGTCGCCTCTCTCCCTCCCTCGGTGTGGTATGGATGAAGAGCTGTACTTTCAGCACCCTGGAGAATTCCCCCTTCCGACACGAGTTCGTTTGTCTTGGATAATCACAAAGTTCGACGCGTTCCCCAAAAGAAATGCACCTCGTAGTTTTGATAAAGTTGATCATTTGGACTGTAAAGGTGTTGCTTGTTCAAAGGATGATTTGTATCCTTTTATTTAGTGATTTTATGTCATAGACTACAAGTTTGATTAACTTTGTTAACAGCATCCCGGTAAACACAGAACGTTCCCATATAGCTCTCGTTGGGTTATTTTTTAGGGGAACCAGATAAGTTCTCCATTGGTTATTTTTGTAACCTACAGAAAACAGTCTGGAAACGTTCCCTGCAGGTTCTTTTTTGGGTTAATTTTGAAACCTAAAGAGAATGTTCTATTTACGTAAAGAAAACGTTCCTGGCTAACCTACAGGGAATGTTCAAATGTTCAAAAATTAGATTAAACAAATTGTTAACTGGGATTAATGTGATTTGATGTAAAACTCTTTGCCTAACATGCAATCAATAACTTATTTCTCATGTGATTTCTTTAGTTGCTGTTGTGGTTGATGGTGCTGAAATGGTGTGGGGGATGTTTTCTTGGCACACTTTAGGCCCCTTAGTGCCAATTGGGCATCGTTTAAATGCCACGGCCTACATGAGCATTGTTTCTCACCATGTCCATCATGACCACCATGTACCATCCTCTGATGCTTCCAGCAGGATAATGCACCATGTCACAAAGCTCGAATCATTTCACATTGGTTTCTTGAACATGACAATGAGTTCACTGTACTAAAATGCCCCACAGTCACCAGATCTCAACCCAATAGAGCTTCTTTGGGATGTGGAGGAGCGGGAGCTTCGTGTCCTGGATGTGCATCCCACAAATCTCCATCAACTGCAAGAACCTCCTATCAATATGGGCCAACATTTCTAAACAATGCTTTCAGCACCTTGTTGAATCAATGCCACGTAGAATTAAAGCAGTTCTGAAGGTGAAAGGGGTCAAAAACAGTATTAGTGTGTGTCATAATAATCCTTTAGCTGAGTATATGTTGCTCCTCTCATCCTTTCATAACTCTAGAAGTGCCTTCCGTTCTGCTCTCTCTCTCCTTTTGTCCATCTCTGACGTGAATATTTGGATTGCACTGTTATCTCATTTCTGTTTCTAAAAAAGTTAATTTTATATGTCAACTATAGTATAATCAGTGAATGTCTATTTGCATAATACATTTGAATATAATTACTTACGGTTAAATGCATCAAACTTTACCCGAATCCCACGTTATCCAACAAATTCAGCCAAAGTTGACCAACAATATTTAAACACTGCGTGTTTTATTTAAATAAAAAACAATGAACAGATTAAACATTTCCTTATTTGCATTTTATGACTTCTTCCCTGTAGTAAAAAACAAAACAAGAATTGCCACAATAATATTTGTTTATTTGTTTGAAATTATTAATTCCATTTCAATTTCCAGCCAACAAAAATGTGTAATTCCTCATCATAGTTTTTAGTCTTAGTGTTCTAGTGTGCAGTCAAGAATACAAATGCCTTTTTTTTTAAACTGTAATAGATAGATAGATAGAATTTTTTTGTCCCTTAACGGGAAATTTGTTTTCACAGACGTGTCGTCACAGCAAAGCAGAACTTTTTATAATAAAAGTTAAAATATTATCAAGACAAGCATCTGTTTCATTTGGAATATTGTTCATAGTTGAGTTGTGAATAGTATGACCAGGAACTTGTGAAAAGGTTTCGATTTTGAGTTGACATTAAAGACTGTATGCCCGTATCCTGTGCTGGTTTGGATTCTTTTTTAAATGCAAATGAGGAGCTCTTCTTCATTCAGACTGAAATGCTTCAGTATGTGAGTTTCCATAGCGGAGTGAGATTATGAAGGCAACAAAGGGCTAAACGTCCATCATCCTCAATGCGGCGTTTCCAACTCCATTCAGTGGTGAAGGCTTCTTTTCACAGGATGCCCATTACTGACACCAATTAAAATCCAAGCATGAGGTCAGGGAGGAACGCATGTACTGTACAAACAGGTGTTGCTTTACTGATGTTCTTCGTCCTGTAGAGGATACACTACAGACATAGGGAAAACGTCATCATAAGAGTGGCTAGTCTTCTGTGTTCTGTGATTGAACGTACTGTAGATTTAACGTTGTATAGTCATTCAATACTGGGGTTTCTATTGAAGTGACCTTTTCAATATGTGTCTCTGAATAGGCTCTCTGTGTGTGAACATCAGTGCGTGTTTGGCTGAAACGCTGTGTCCTCATGCTGGAAGGACAACTGTCTAGCAGGTTAGAAGTTAATGTAAGTCTGTGTTTAGGTAGCTGACTTATTATGTAACTGTCTAGCTATTGTTTTTTATTTCTTCTTTATATCTTAATTATTTGTCTAAACAGCCAAATTGTTTGTCCATAAACATAAAAAGTATCTGTTTAAATGTGTTTGATCTATTTTGCAATGTGAAATAAAATAAAACTAGGAAAGCAACATGCTAGAATGAGCAATGCGTGAGAGAAATATTAATTTAAATCAATATATTCTCCACTGAAAACTTTTAAAATACATTTATTTCATACTACAAACGCATTTGCATATTTACTGGCATATTGCATAAGAATTACTGATATAAATATTAGAATTACAGTTTATTTGGAGTGCTTTTTTATCGTACAATGTAAAATTTTTTGTATGACTATTAGTAAGGATAGAATGATCATGTATTATATCAGTTTTAAAATGCAAGACATTTAAATTGTACCTAAATATCAAATATACTTAAGTATATCTTTATTTGGGCTTCTGCTCTATTTCTGGATCAATAAAGTGTACTAAGTACAAAATTTGTTATTCTAATTTAGTAGACTAATTAAGTATATCCAATTTATTATTCTAAAAGTACAGTTGCAGGGTAATTATATTGAGTACATACATTTTTAAAGAATTACTGAAATCAGACGTCTGAAAGATCCCTTTCACATTAACGCCTGTTCATTGATCTTTTTCTTTTTCTCATTTCATTCACAGTCTCGCTCCATATGCACCTTCAGTTCATTAACACACACTGCATGTTTCTCCAGATATTATGATGGTAAATCATGCATGTGTCCTCGCATTACAGTAACCGTAGGAACAACCAGCCAATTGTGAATCAATCTGAAAGGAGAGGTTGTACTCTTGATGAGCTTGTTTAAATGCACTTGAACAAATACGCATACACCTGCAATTTACAGGGGAGAGATAATAATTAGTGCTGTTTGGTTTCTTCTGTCCTTGCTCATGGAAAGGGAAAAATAAGGCTATTTGAAAGAATGTCTTACTGAGCAAGGCAATAAACACAATAGATAAAATAAAATGGATTTGTCCTCCCAATTTTCAAAATAGTTCTCAATGATTATGGGTTTGTTGGGTTTGTTGGGCTTTATGGGCTTGTTGTCCATTTTATTACCAATTTCTTATAAGTATATAAGTATACTTTTTAAAACAAACCATTTAAATATTAATGTAGTACAACAATTTTGGGAGAAAAGGTGCCTAAATAAGAGATGTTTTCTCTCTCTCTCTCTTTTTTTAAAGCATATTTAAAAACAAACCCAAGGTTGACCAGTTTGCTTTACACAAAATGAGAATAACAAAAGACAAAACTAATATCAGACAAAATCAGGCAAAAATAAAATATAGCAGCAGTTATCAGGGTTCACGCAATATAAGGCCTTTAAGCACATTTGTAAAAAGGTATGTTTTATTTAGCAAGTATGTAATCACTTAAATCATAGATGGAAAAAAATCATTAACAGCCAATACAGGCAATTTACTAAGAAAATTAAGTTTGAAGAAGGTTTCTGAAACAATCTCCAATATTTACCAAACGGTTTGATGAGTTGATGAGAATGAGGAGTTCAACCATATAATATGAATATCATGGGAATATGCAAAAACTTGCATGATATACAATCCTTTATCCTCGTGAAGATACCGTTACTGATTACCGGTACCTTTTAATTACCCACAAACCACTAGAGTTCCCTTTGAAGGATACTCGCACTGCTTCAAGCGCTATGGGAACTTAACTGCATGATTGCAGCATGAAGCACGTGTGTAATCAAGCCAATCGTGTGAAGGGACGTCAGAGGCAGGAGAGAGGATCGTGTGAAGGGAAATCAGAGAGAGCGCCCAGGCTTGCGTGTCCTGCCGCTGCTAAGGCTTCGCAAATGGATTTGTCAGAGGGGTTTGAGACGGGCTCCACCCTAGTTGAAGCATGCTCTGCGTTTTTTTTTTCAACCCTAGGAGAGGCACCAGTGCAGAATTTATCCAGTTCCCAGGAGCTGGATGTTGCTTGTGTTGAGGTTGTGTCACAAAGCGACCCCCAGGGATCTGCTTTGGATAGTGTGAGTTTGTTTAGTTGAAAAAAATAATGATGGCTCAACTCGCAACAGCACTGTTGTGCAAGGTGTTATTTATTGTGGAGACACCAAAGGCATGTAAGAAAAAAAATCCACACGTGATGAAGTACATAAATAATAATAAAAAGTGAAATTCCTCTAAAGTATTAAAGAAACAACAAATTGAAAAACAAAGATGAAAAAAATTATCTTTATACAAAAAAAGGTATCTTAAGTATACTTCTCTCACGGCACCACATCTGCACGCTCTTTCCAGACTTGGTGAACAAGTCCCATTTTGAGTCTGGTACTCTCTTTTACACACCAGACTCCGCCCCTCTATGGCCGTACCACTTCCTTGGTCATTAGCAATCAAACTCATTAAACATCAAACTTCCCCTCTACATAATAGAGACAAGTTTAAACACAAATTCCTCCAATAAACATAATAAAACACATAACAAAAAACCAAAACAAACACATAAGTTATAACTCTTTTGGGCGCCACCCCTCTAAACAACACAAATGGTTTCGCCTGACTTTGCGCAGAGTACCGGCATGGCGCTAACAGTGACATCATAAGCGTGCACCGATGAAGCGCTCGGTTTCGCTGCGCCACCAACCAGTCTTTACAAACATTTACAATACACAACAAGCACAATACATAAACGAAACAAATAAAATGTTTAAGATGTACTGTTTGGCTGTTGGCCAGAGGAGAACTGGTCCCCCAACTGAGCCTGGTTTCTCCCAAGGTTTTTTCTCCATTCTATTCTTCATTCGTTACGTCACCTGCCGGAGTTTTGGTTCCTTGCCGCTGTCGCCTATGGCTTGCTCAGTTGGGGAAACTTAACACTTAAAATTCATCAATTGTATTGATTCGCCTGCTCTTTTGGGGCTTCTGTTCAGCCAAACAAACTGTGTTTATATTGTTTTTCCTGTATAGCTGCTTTGAAACAATCTACATTGTAAAAAGCGCTATATAAATAAAGGTGACTTGACTTGACTACTGTGTGTGAGATCGGGAAAACTATAGCAGGGAAATGGAACATGTAGTGTGTGAAACTGTCCATGGGCTATCAGCTGCGTGTGCACCCGCTCTGCCGACATCCAAACGGTGGGGTGGGGAGGGAAAAGAGAGTGTGGTAAGTGTGTGTGGTGCGATGTATGTGTATGAGTGTGCGCTATGCCCAGTGGGACTATCTACTTCATCACAGGTTGGAAATAAAGATTTGCTACCTCATTCTCCAGCTTATGAGAATCTGGTGGAGGTTGTGACTCGCACTATCGCCAGGTTAAATATCGGCTCTTATAGAATATAATGCAGCTTTGTTTAATTATGCATCAATAGTGGGGCTTAAAGAGCAAGAAAATGCCTATTTGTGTCCTCAGTCAGCATAGAATTTTAAGTCTCCAACATTACCCACCAAGTCATTAAAAACAACATTAGTGCTGGTAGGTAGACTATATGTATTGTCTGGTCAGGCTGCAGCATGCCTTCACACTATGGGGCTGCTGGAGGCCTACCAAGCTGACATACTAGTTGCGTTGGGCCACCGATTTAGCTCTCCGAGCCACCAAGGAGACCACCAGAGCAATTGGGCGGTTCAATGGCAGCCCTGGTGGCTATGAAGAGGCATCTTTGGTTGAACATCAAAGATTAAGATAAGAGTTTCCTTCTGGACACCCCGCTAATGTCTCTTTGACAGCGTAGTCTCCACTGTCGTTCAAAGGCACCAGGAGGCAACCGAACAGGCATTCAGGAAACTTCTCCCCAGTCACTCCCAGACCTCAGGGGCTGCTGAGCGGGAGCAGCCCTAGAAAACAAGCTCACCATACCGTGCCACACAAAGAGTGTGTGTCACAACCCAGACCCCTCCCCAAAGAACGGTAGACTGGGGTGGTTGCTTGCACCCTCAGCCTTCAAAAAATCTAATGGGTCTGCAGACCATCATCATTTCTAAGAAGGCTGCGGGGAGGGCAGTCTCCATCGAGGGGATCGGAGTTCACCTCTATATGCAATATCCATTCTTCCTCTGTGCCCTCAGGGGGCTGCCCTGCCAACCCTGTGCTTTAGGGTACAGCAGCCCCAAGTGAGCGTCAATCCCAGTGTTCATCCGGAAAAGTAGTGGATACTCGCTCCCTCCGATGAGGGCTCAAAAGCTCCCAGTTCGGTCTGTCAATGACGGTGTGCCTTTTCAGGGCACTGGGTTGGTTGCTAAAATTACACCAGAGGCCAGTCTTGAGAGGTTGGTTACCTTAGTAGAATTCCTGACAACACGGAAACATCTGCTGAATATTCGGCCAGTTCCAAGTGGATATATTTGAGTGTCGAGAAACATCCCATTGTCCACTCTTGTTCTCCCTCTATCATCCTGCTCCTCTAAGACCTGGTAGCCTTTCTCGATGGCACCCCCTGTGAGATCTCCGGCAGCAATGTCACCCTGTAGCCTAAGACTGGTTGCCCACTGAAGCTAAGCAGGGTTGAAGCTGGTTATTTTCTGGATGGAAGACTCCTTGGAATGACTTGGTTGCTGCTGAAAGTGGTGTTAGGAGGCCAGCAAGGGGTGCTCACCCTGCGGTCTGTGTGTGTCCTAATGCCCCAGTATAGTGATGGGGACACTGTACTGCAACAAGCACCGTCCATCGGATGAAACGTTAAACCGATGTCCTGACTCTCTGTGGTCATTAAAAAATCCCAAATTTGTCCATCATGGCTTCCTAAGCATCCCTATTCTCTGATTGGCTTCATCACTCTGTCTCCTCTCCACCAGTAAGCTGGTGAGCATTCTGGCGCAATATGGCTGCCATCGCATCATCCACTTGTGGATGCTGCACTCTAGTGGCGGTTGAGGAGATTCCCCCTTCCATGTAAAGCGACTTTGAGTGGCTATGATAAAGCACTATATAAATGTAATGAATTATTATTATTCCCTTCAGGAGGGACCTTTTATCCCAGGCGGGAAACAATTCTGCACCCCCGCCCAGGATAAAAGGTCCCTTCTGATGAATCATCTGTGGGATTGGCCTCTGAGGGGGTCTAAACTCTGGTTTCTCAACCAAGGTTGTTGATACTATTCTTCACTCCACAGCTTTTACCATGAGGAAATTGTATCCCTTGAAGTGGAGGCTCTTCACTTCATGGTGCAACAACCATCAGCAGGACCCAGTTAACTGCACATTGGTGCAGTACTGGAGTTCCTACTAGAACGATTTTCTACCGGGTTGTCTCCATCCACCCTAATGGCCCATAGCAGCCTACCACATCACTTTGGGTGGTATGTTTCTCGGGAGAGACCCACTGGTAACACGTTTCCCCTCTGGCACCCTGGAGATGAGGCCTGCGTACATATGAGGGTACCAATTTGGGATTTTACCATGGTGTTCTTGGAACAAAATAAATCTGCTTTGCCCTATCCAGGAACTTGACATCTACATCCACAGAGCTGCCCAGTGGTGTAAATCTGAAGAACTCTTCGTATTTCTCGGCCACCCTAAAAAGGGCACCGGTGGCAAAGAATTAGTAAGTGGATGGGTTTCTCACTTGCTTATGGGTCGACCGGACTGTCCTCACAGTTTTGCACCCACTAGAGGTTTGGTTGGCCCTACTTTAGCCCTCTTGTCACAAATTTATCTTTGAGATGTTTGTGATGTGGCGGGCTGGTCTTGCCTGCACAGGTTTTTCAGGTTCTACAACCTAAACCGACTCCACTCCTAAGGCCCAGGTGTTGTGGCATGAAGCACTTCCATATCACTTGACGCAGCTCGAGTTGCCTTGACAGAACTTCATTGACTGACAACAGGCATATTTTTTTAGATAAATGAATGTCTTTGTAGATAATCATGACACTGTGGACAAAGACACCACATGTCAGTTTTCAAGTCAATCGAACTGACTGTTTTGTAGCTATAGCTGTCTTCGTATATTTGGATAATTGGAAATTGCAACAATTACAAAAGGATTTCAGTGCTACTGTCACAGTCTCATCACGTTCCTCCTGTGTGTCCCTTCTGTGTTCCTGTTGACTGTTACGTCAGCCACTCACCCTTGTTTGGTATTCAGCTGTTCTGTGTTATCCTGCCTATTTAACCCTCATGTTATCCCATGTCATTGTCGATTGTTGTAAATAGTTCTGGAGGAATAGAGACTGGTTCCCGTGTGGATGCATTCTTTGTTTATTAAAGTGTTCTCGGCACTATTCTCTGTGTCTCCTCGTCTTTCCGCATCGCACGCCAGCTCCGTGCGTTACAAAACAATCGACCGTGTTAGTCTCCCACTATAGACTTTCTAATGTAATACAGCATCACCCCCGCGATGGCCCAAAAGGCGGTGGATTTGTTTTTCGCCAAGGCAGCGGTGCGAGCCTGGAGGCTGCACAAAGCTGCCGCCCCAGAGCCAGCATATAACCGCCAGTCAGCGCCGATCTCCCCAGCCTCAGCACAAAGGGCGATTCGTCTGTTTTTTGCCGCGGCAGCAGTGCGCGCCTGGAGGCTGCACATAGCTGCCGCCTCAGAGCACGCCTCGTCTCGCCAGCCAGCGCCTGAGCCCACAACCCGCCAGCCAGCGTGACCGGGACCAGATCCCCGCGACCGGGTCCACGCGCCGTCGGCCGATCTGGACCTCCCGTGGCCGGAGCCGACAGCTGATCTGGACCTCCCGTGGCCGGAGCCGCTGGCTGATCTGGACCTCCCGCGTCCGACTTGGATCTCTGGCCACCGGACCTCCTAGACCTCCCAGAGTGTCCTCCTGTGCTCCTTGCCTCCATTGAACTGTGTCCCCAGGCCTCCATTGAACTATGTCCCCTCCCCGGCCGACCTGGACCTCCCCAAGCTCACTTGGCCAGAGCCGGCAGATTTCCCACCCAGCCTCCCTTTCCCACCGCCTCTACCTAGCCAGCACTCAGCACTTCCTCTGCCTGTGTCCCATGCCCCATCACTGGCTCCCGCTAACTCCTGGGAGCCATCTTGTGTCGATGGCCCACCGTGATTGCAAGGCGCAGAGAGTGTTCAGATTCCACCTCCAACCTCAGTGCCCGTCACTCCACCTCGGCCCGCCGGCACAGGCCACCGTGGCTCCATCCTGCCTCGGCTCCACAGACGTCCCTCAGCCATACCTCTCCAGCGGGCTCCCTTATCCCCCCGGTTCCGCCTTGGTCCATCGTCGCCTGGCCTCCACCTCTGGCTCCTCCTTCCCCCCGGCTACACCTTGGTCCTCGGTTACACCGCCTTTGAGGCTGTCCTCGGTCCCGTCTATCTCACCTCAGTCCGTCGGCTCCACTCTGGACTGTTCTCTGTGCCTGGTCCCTTGTCCCGCCTGCACCTCCCTGAACACCTCCTTCAGCCTGACCCCTGGTCCCACCTGCTCCACGCTGGACTCTTTAGTTCTTGTGGACTCTACTGTCTACTGTCACAGTCTCATCACATTCCTCCTGTGTGTCCCTTCTGTGTTCCGGTTGAATGTTACGTCAGCCATTCCCCCTTGTTTGGTATTCAGCTGTTCTATGTTATCCTGCCTATTTAACCCTCACGTTATCTGTCTATTGTTGTAAATAGTTCAGAGTCTGGTTCCACCATGTGGATGCATTCTTTGTTTATTAAAGTGTTCTCGGCAGTATTCTCTGTGTCTTTCCGCATCGCACGCCAGCTCCATGCGTTACAGCTATGCTCTTGAACCCCAAATTAATACACATTAACTATCAGTGCTGTACAATGTAAAGCTTACACTATAGACATATAGACTGAGCTGTAAAGACCTGGCATAGATAAAAAAACATCAAATCTCAATGAAAGTTAAACCATTGATAAAACATTTGTAAGCTAAAAATAGTCACAACATTAAGAAAGGACGGGAACAACAAATGTTTTGCTGAAAACAATGGCACTGTCTTTCATCTATAAATAAATTATTTTATTCTTTGGGTTGAAGTATGAGATTAACATGGACCTCACAGTGGAAAAGCTTTGGGCATTTCAAATTTTCATCTGACCGCTTACAGGAATCAGTCACAAACTCCGGCATTCTGACAGTGCTGGAAGTGAAGCGGAAAAGCTATGGCAGCATTGACCTTTCACTGTATCAGATCCACTCACCTGGTCACTGTGACCTTTTGAACATAACAACATATCGATCTGATGTTTTCACTGAGAATGCATCGTTTGATATTCCAGAAAGCTTTATTTTGCATGTACTTTCTTAGAAGAATCACTGAGAACAGCCTGATGCCAGATGTACAATAACATTGACAAACAGCATCCGAAGAAAGAATTGTGTGAAATGTAATCATTTTATGTTGCCTGGGAAACAAGAAAGACGTCTTTAACGTCTGGAAAGACTTACGCTTGTATTTTGTCCTGTGGTTCCGAAGGCTCTTCTTTGGAGAAGTCTGCTTCTTTCTTTGTTCCTGAATGGAAGATTAAGTGAGAGGTGAGGGTTCAGACTGATCTCTGTGTACACTCCGCCACTCAATCACAGCCATTTCAGTTCACATGGAGGTCACTGTCTTTGCACAGACTTTGCATCTTTTTTTAGGTCTATGGTCTCTCTCACTTTCTGTCTCCAGTGGGGATCCAAGCTTTTCAACTTTCTTAATGCATTTAAAAACTGCCAACACTTTTTACATACCTGGGTCAGCTTTGACCAGTTGGATAGAAAACATACTTATATTCATATTGTATCTAATAAAGGCATTTGTGCATTAAAAATGAAAGATTTACAAATTAAAGTGTTATTACTACATTTCACTTTTTAATAATTATTAAAATTAGTTTAAACTACAGCAAAACAAAAATAAATCGTGAATATATTACACGATCTTATGAGAATTACAACAGTATTAAATTCAATGGATTACATTAAATTCATTTGAACTTATAACTGTCCAAATTTATTAAACATGTTTGTTTTTCTAAGAATACAACACAAATATCACTCTGAAAAGTACATTTAAATAAAATTACATAAATACATTAACTGCAAGTTTTGAAAATGCCATTATCATCTCAAAAACATGAATTTGTGAAAACTGTTATAACTAATCCAACCAACAAACTTTTAAAAGTTTGGATAAAACCATGTGTAAAGCCTCAGTTGATACCCGGGTCAATTGGTGATTCAATACAATTCACATTTATTTGTATATCACTTTTCACAATAAATACAAAGCAGCTTCACAGAAAATGCATGTGTCTACATTACAATTTAGATGGTGACTTGGGTGACAAAGTTATGTATTTCAGAAATGCGCATATACAAATCACACAATTGGTTAACAATGTAGTACTTTAAGGTAGAAACAATTGGATGACTTAAGTCATTATTCCAAGTTAGCATCGGTACATATTAATTCAGAGTCTGTGTCATCTGTTCAGATCATTACCATTGTACAGAAGAGTAGAGCGTATGGTTAGGTTGTGAATAACGTCTCATGTTACATATGTAACTCTAAGGGAACGATACTCTGCATCAGGAGAACACTTTAGCATTGTTACAGATGAGGCTCCCTCTCCGCTTCCTCCGGATCACCAGAGGGAGCCCTCACCCGAATATTGACTTGTTAGTAGAACTACAATCCCCACAGACACTCAGACCTGGAACTGATTGCATGCACACCTGCAGCCCATCACACACAGTATATGAGCACACCACACACACAGCACTTCGCAAAGTCTCGATTTGCTACTGCTATTAGTCTGAGCGTTTATTCCCTGGATTGTGATTCTGTTTTCGACCTTGGACTGTTTTCTGCCACTCGACCCTCTGCTACCTGCCCTGATCTCTGCCTGTCTCTCTGGATTATTGCTGTCTGCCGCCTGCCCCGATCATTGCCTGACTCTCTGGATTATCCTTGCTTGCTGCCTGTCCTGACCCTAGCCTGTCCCTGTCTACGGTCGTGTTTTGTCTCTCTTCTGTATCCTGCCTGTCTTTATAATAAAAACTTCAGATGGATCCTCACTTGGTTGACTCATCATTACAGAAGATTTCGCCAGATACGGATCCAGCAGCTATGATGCAATTCTCTTCTGAACTATCGGCACAAAGTCACCAGCTCGCTATGCATCAGCATCAACTCAACCGCTTAACCCTCCTGACGGAGGAGCTTGTCCAAGCGCTGCAAGGTCTCCGCGCCACCTCCTCTGAGGCTGCAGCGGCATCCGCACCAACACCCGCCGAGGCTCCACCGTATCCTCCCACCAACGTGAATCCACGGTTAGCATTCCCTGAAAAATTTGATGGTGACTCGGCAAAATGCAAGGGATTCTTATTGCAATGCTCATTGTTCATAAGGCAACAACCCACTCTGTATCCCACCGACGCAAGCAGGATATCTCTCGTATGCTCACTATTGACTGGAAAGGCTTTACAGTGGGCCACCGCGGTGTGGGGAGATGACGGCACTGCGTTTCCGTCTTTCACTATGTTCCTGCAACATTTCAAAGAAGTATTTGATCACCCGGCCGGAGGTAAGAGTGCGGGAGACCAACTGCTCACACTGAGCCAGGGGAGAAGGACGGCAGCGGAATACGCGTTATCCTTTCGCACTCTCGCGGCTCAAACCAACTGGGTAGAAGACACGTTGAAGCTATTATACAGAAGGGGATTAGATCAGGACCTGCAAGCAGAGCTGGCATGTCGCGACGAGGGGAAATCCTTGGGCGAGAACTCTCAATACAGATTGACAACCTAATCCGCTCACGGCGCCCGGTCCGCACCATGTCCGCCGACGTTCATACCACACCCACGGAACCAATGCAGCTCCGCTACACACACCTAACCCCCGAGGAACGCGATCGACGCATCCAGCATCACCTATGCATGTACTGTGGTCAAGCTGGGCACCTCAAGGTGTCCTGTCCTGTTCGTCCCACATCCACTAAGCCCAAGACGGTGAGTGCATCCCTGCAATTAGATTATTCCTCATGTCTGAAGATCCCAGTAAGGATAACCAGTCGAAGTTTGAGCATTTCCACTTCAGCTTTGTTAGATTCTCGGGCAGCTGGCAACTTTATGTCATATGAGTTTGCTCAACAGTATGACCTCACCTTGACCCAATGCGATTCTTCTCTGGCAGTGGAAGCGTTAGATGGTCGTCCCATTGGAAATGGGAGAGTCACACATCTCACAGAAGAAGTCACCATGCAGATTGGAGTGCTACACACAGAGACCATCAGATTTTACATAATTCACGCCCCACATAACTCGATCATCCTTGGTCTACCTTGGTTACGCCGACATAACCCTTGCATCTCATGGAAAGAGGAACAAATTGTTCAGTGGGACCCAGCCTGCCATAAGAATAGCCTGACTCGCGTTACACCTCTACCCTTGTAGACCGTTAACCTTGAGGAACACAACCCCGTATTTTCTGAGCTACCCGATGAGTATTCTGATTTAACTGAGGCATTCAGTAAAACTAAAGCATCTCAATTACCACCCCATCGCCTCAATGACTGTGCCATCAAGCTACTACCTGGCACGACACCCCCGAGGGGAAGGATATTTCCATTATCACAGCCCGAGTCAGAAGCCATGAAATTGTATATCAAAGAAGAACTGGCAAAAGGTTTCATTAGACCCTCTACGTCTACAGCGTCAGCCGGATTCTTCTTTGGATGGTGGTCTGAGACCTTGCATTGATTATCGCGCGGGGCACTACGAATATCTGGTCATGCCATTCGGCTTAGCCAACAGCCCTTCCGTGTTCCAGTCATTCATCAACGAGGTCTTTCGTGATATGCTGGACAGATGGGTAATAGTGTACATCGATGACATCTTGATCTACTCTAATTCCCTTGAAGAACACGTTCAGCATGTAAGAGCGGTACTCACACGCCTAATCCAGCATCAGCTTTATGCCAAAGCAGAGAAATGCGAATTCCATCAAACATCCACCACCTTCCTGGGGTACATCATCAGTCAAGAGGGGGTAGCCATGGATGAGAACAAAGTAAAAGCCGTGCTTGACTGGCCCCAGCCACGTACTGTGAAGGAGCTACAGAGATTCCTGGGGTTCGCTAATTTCTACCGGCGCTTCATAAAGAACTTCAGCACGGTGGCCGCTCCGATCACTGCCATGACTAAGCGTTCCCCCTCACGTCTCATCTGGTCACCAGAGGCCCTAAAAGCATTCACAAACCTCAAAAAACGTTTCACGTCAGCACCCATTCTCCATCATCCCGACCCAGATCTTCCGTTCATTGTGGAGGTGGATGCTTCCAGCATAGGCATTCTTTCGTATTCTTTCGCAACGTCACGGGTCTCCACCAAAGATGTTTCCTTGTGCTTTCTTCTCTCGGAAGCTGTCCTCTGCAGAGAGAAACTATGATGTCGGCAACCGTGAACTCTTGGCCATAAAAGCCGCCTTAGAGGAGTGGCGTCACTGGTTGGAGGGAGCTCAACATCCATTCACAGTAGTTACAGACCACAAGAACCTAGAATATCTACGCTCAGCAAAACGACTAAATCCTCGACAGGCCAGATGGGCCATGTTCTTCACCCGGTTCGACTTCATTGTTACGTATAGACCTGGATCCAAGAACACAAAAGCAGATGCACTTTCACGCCAATGTGGTGACCTGATTCCAGATAAAACTGACGAAAATATAATTCCTGAAACACTGCTGGTGGCACCCGTACAGTGGGACATCCTGACAGAAATTACCCAATTCAACATCCAGAACCCTCCACCATCAAATTGCCCACCCAATCTCACTTTTGTTCCTGAACCCCTACGAGAGAGACTCTTGCATCAAGTACACACAGCTCCCAGCTCAGGTCATCCTGGGATCACCGCTACTCACCATCTTCTTACTAACCGATTCTGGTGGCCTACAATGTCTTTAGACACCACAAAATTCGTAAGGAACTGTATAATATGCAATACCTCCAAAACTCCTCGACAAATGCCAGCTGGTCTACTTCAACCTCTGCCCGTTCCTCAGCGCCCTTGGTCCCATATAGCCATCGATTTCCTTACTGACCACCCTAGGTCCCAAGGCAACACCACTATACTGACAGTTATAGACCGGTTTTCCAAAGCCTGTCGTCTTATTCCTCTGCCTAAGCTCCCCACTGCCTTTTCACTGCCACTACGTTTTTCGCTTCTACGGACTACCCGAAGACATAGTTTCTGACAGAGGGCCTCAATTCACATCTAGAGTATGGTCGGCCTTCTTCCAACAGCTTAATGTGAACATCAGTCTCACCTCTGGTTATCATCCACAGTCCAACGGTCAAACGGAACGTCTTAATCAAGAAATCACAGGTTTTCTAAGAGCCTACTGCCAACACAACCAGTCTGACTGGAGTAGATACCTCATGTGGGCCGAATATGCGCAGAACTCTCTTCAGAAACCTGCTACTGGCCTGACTCCCTTCAAATGCATCCTAGGCTATCAACCACCCTTATTCCCCTGGTCTGGGGAACCCACCGATCTACCATCAGTCACTGAATGGCTTCAGTGGAGCGAGGAGGTCTGGAACAGAGCACACACTCATCTGCTACACGCAGTACGCAGACAGGCACAACAGGCCAACCGCCACCGTCGCCCAGGTCCAGAGTATACACCTGGGCAGTGGGTTTGGCTATCCACAAGAGACCTGCGCCTCAAACTCCCATGCCGAAAACTCAATCCTAGGTATGTGGGCCCTTTCAGAATTCTTAAACAAATTACACCAGTGTCGTTTCGTTTAAACTTACCCAATAATTATCGTATTTCTCCCACATTTCATGTTTCGCTTCTGAAACCTGCTGCTGGTCCGGGAGGAGAGCCGGAGAGTGGAGCCGAAGTACAGACCCCTCAACCCCTTCTGGTCGATGGCGAGGAGGCTTATCAAGTTCGCGAGTTGCTCGACTCCAGACGCCGGGGCAGTACTCTACAGTATCTGGTGGACTGGGAGGGGTACGGTCCGGAGGAGCGATCCTGGGTCAACAGGGATGACATCCTCGACCCCACACTCACTGAGGAGTTCCACAGGATGCACCCGGAGAAACCGTCCCCTCGGCCTCGTGGAAGACCCCGGCATCGTCTGCCTCCTCGCGTCAGGAGCCGCTCGCAGGGGGGGGGCTCTGTTAAAGGTGAGGCTCCCTCTCCGCTTCCTCCGGATCACCAGAGGGAGCCCTCACCCGAATATTGACTTGTTAGTAGAACTACAATCCCAACAGACACTCTGACCTGGAACTGATTGCACGCACACCTGCAGCCCATCACACACAGTATATGAGCACACCACACACACAGCACTTCGCGAAGTCTTTATTTGCTACTGCTATCAGTCTGAGCGTTTATTCCCTGGATTGTGATTCTGTTTTCGACCTTGGACTGTTTTCTGCCACTCGACCCTCTGCTACCTGCCCTGATCTCTGCCTGTCTCTCTGGATTATTGCTGTCTGCCGCCTGCCCCGATCATTGCCTGACTCTCTGGATTATCCTTGCTTGCTGTCCTGACCCTAGCCTGTCCCTGTCTACGGTCGTGTTTTGTCTCTCTTCTGTATCCTGCTTGTTTTTATAATAAAAACTGCAGATGGATCCTCACTTGGTTGACTCATCATTACAAGCATATTGTCTCGTGAAACACTATCGAGTCAATTGAGTGTGAATGAACATCGCAGACTGATGTCATGAACCAGGAGGATAAAGGTGCACTGGAAACCAGGGGCGGCAGTTAGAAAAGTGACTGAAGCAAGACGCCAGCAGGCCCGTAGGAGATGTGGCAGAACGATACAGCATCTCGTTCCTTCTTCAGGGAATTAGGGTTACATATGTAACCTGAGACAGTACCTTTCAAGGGAACTCGCACTGCATCTGAATGCTAAGGAATGAGAATTCCAATTCACAGTGAGAAAGGCCTGCCGAGTGAAATGTAGCTCACTACAAAAGCACCCATGTTCCCAGAGCAGAATTAAGGTCAAACTGGTAGAACTTCGTAAAGGTATGCAGGGAGGACTAGCCTGCTGCATCACAAACATCAGCAAGAGAGACTTCTGCAATAAGAACCTAAGAGGTACCCACGCTACTAGAGGGCATGAACACCATAAGAGAAGGTTGACCGGCCGACTATTAAGCCAGGGAGATTCCATCAAGTATCCACATGCTCATAGTTTGTTTAGAACCTGGGGCCCCCTTAGAGATCTCGAAGCAGATAAACAACTAGTCAGTCTTCAGTCACTGGGCAGCTCTGTGGACCATATTTCTCAGTTCCTGGTCAAGAAATGGTGGAGGGCAGAAGGCCTGCAGTACAATAGCATGTGCCATGTTAGTAGGAACTTTAGGCACATATCTGGGGTGAAGACAAGCTTTATCCATTCCAGGGGCAAATTCCAGACACGACAAGGCAACTGATAGAGCTTGAATATCTCCTATCCTCTTCATAGAAGTGATAGTGAGGAGAAAGAGAGCTTAATGTTAAAAACTTAATGGGTATCTCCTCAATGGGTTCGAAGGGGGCCTGAGATAAGCCCTGGTGCACCAGAGACAGATCAAAGGCTGGAAGCCTAGTACCTACTGCTGGTCTCAGCCTCAGTGTGAAACAGAGTAAATGTGTAATTAAGGGTTCTTTCCCAGTTGACATACCACCCAGAGGTATGTGGTAAGCAGATATGGCAGCCACGCAAACCTTCAGGGTAGAAGGGGATAAACCTGCATTGAATCTGTTTTGCAGGAACTCCAGCACGGTGCCAATCTGACAGATAACTAGGTTCAGAAGTGAAGACTCTCCACTTCAGGGCATACCGTGTCCTCGTGGTTGGAGCTCTGGAGTGGAGAATGGTCCCCTCAGAGGCCAAGCCCACAGTCTCCACAGTTCTAGGCAAGGATAGGCTATCAAGCACCCTGCCTAGGAAAGGAGGTCCCTTCAGACCTAAATCTCCCAAGGATTTTTGTCGAGGACGGACACTAGGTCCAATAACCACACTCTGCCTAACTAATGCAGGGCAATTAAGGTGAGACTTACCTTGTCCCTGCGATCTCTCTCCAGAACTCCCGGGAGCAGAGCAATTGGCGTAAATGTGGACAGACACAGCCTCGACCACGTCTGAACCATAGAGTCCAGTCCAAGAGGAGCTGAATAAGTGAGAGAGAACCAAAGTGGACAGTGAGTCATCTCTGGAGGCGCAAAATAAAGAAAACGGCTACTGCCTCAGGGCCAATACCCCGCCCTCATCTAGGTCTCCGAGCAATTCTGCCTGATACTGTTGCAGCAGTGCCATGGTAGTTATGATGCAGCTTGGCTGGAGGCCGAGTATGCTCGGCCCACCAACATTGATGTAACTCTTAGGGGTTTGGTGGGCAATGTCAGGGATCTGAGGGATGACACTGACTGGTGAGCAAGGTGGCCTCCACCATAGGTACTAACCATGCTTATGAGCTCCTACAAAGGAAGCATAGAGGGATGTTTGCGGACTATGTACTCTGTAGGTAGCCGGCTTCTTCCAGGACCTCAATGTAGCGCGCATGTGGCTGACGTGTCACACTTGATAGTAATCAATATGGGCCTATGTATCAGAAGAAGGGCACGGCTTCTGGAGAGAGGATGGTTACTCAGTAAGTAGGTGAATGACCACAGCAAAAGTTTGTCTTTTGAAATTTTATATTAAAAGTCAATTAATTATTATTGCAATATATTAAATGTTATATAACCCACATTTATATACATACAAATCAAAGAAAGAAATAAAACACTTGAAGAACCCAACAGTATCAGTCAGAATATATATATACAAACAATTAAAAAAAAACTGTCAATAATAAACAAAATAACACATTCAACACAAAATAGAAATAGAAATTACTCTCAATTAAAATTACTCAACAGAATTAATCAGTCCCTTAAAATAATTATTTTGTTGAGAATCTACAGTTCAAAGTTCAAATAGTTCATTCAATCGGGTCCGTGAACTAATGATTCGGTTCACCGTTCAGCTCAAAATCAGTCTTTCCTCTGGGTTCAAAAAGTTCGGAGAAGGGGAGAAAAAATCTCAACGGGTCCGAGTCCTGCTCTTCCTAAAGGAAAAGGAAACCTCTCCTACCCGTTCTGTTCAACTCAAATGAATCGGTTCACAAACGAATTGGGTCCGGGTGGCTCGTCGTAATCATATGCTCAGTTGCATCTCTTGAGGTAAATATCACCAAAAAACCCAGCCAAGGCAATCACACATATTCTATTGAGAATCACTCTCACATTGGCTTCTATTTTTAGATGTCCGCCTCGTCTTTCACTCCGCTAATAGCTCTTTCAAACTATCGCATCCACTCAGAATCAATATCACTACGATATTCAGTCATTTATCGAAGTTTATTAGCTACTTTCTGGGTTTAAACTTCGCTCCACACAGCTGCTTCCTCTGACTCCCGCTCCCGCTCTCTATCTCCCCTCACACTGACAGCTGTGCCCGCGCAACCTGGGTGCGCTGCTCTCATTGGCTCTTAGAGGTGTCTGTCACTGCAGCACAATCAGCGATTGGGTGAAACTCCTTTTCTTCAGAAACACCAAATTTAATCCTGTTTGTCCCTTTACTGGTAACCTAGGTTACCTGGGTTACATCAACACCTCAGATTGTATGTAAGGGAAAAAAGGTATGCCTTGATGAAAAGTTTGTGCAGGAAGTTAACACTTTTCCAATTTGATCTTTTTAGGACGAGCATCCTTCATCTCAGACAGCAAATCAAGGCTGAATCTAGAGTATGCGGGAGTTACAACCTTAGCAAGCTCCTCATAAGCGAGGGAAGGTGGGTGGCGAGTCGTCCTCTCCAGCTACAAGACTAACAACGTCTAGCTCCTCGGAACTGAACAGTTCCAGTATCGGTACCTCTGCCCGGAAAGAAGAAACCTCCCTAGGGTTATTTTTTCCTTTTTTTGCTTCCGGGTCTAGATAGGGAAGATCTGCTAGATAAGGGCCTGTCTCTAACCTCGCCATCAGATCCATTTGCAGCGTTGACAGTCAGCGCCTTCAAGAGCTGACTGTGCATGGTCCGCTCCCAAATAAACTACACAAAGAACATGTGTATCGCTGCCTGTGATATAACAAGGACAGGGAGTAACACACAATCTGAAAGTTTTTTCCACCGTAATAAGGATGTGGAATGCCCTGTTCTTTTAAACTAGACAGAAGAATATTGCACACACAAGCCAGCACACACTCTCACATTTCACTCTAGCACTTACTGAAGACACCAAAGCTGCCGCTTCCTGATTCCAGCGCACTTTTATCCTCGTGGTTCATGACGTCATCAGTCTGCGTGCATTCACACTCGATCGATTTGATAGTGCTTCATGAGACAATACGTTCCCCTAACGTTACAATGCAGCGCAAGTTCCCTTAAAAGGGAACTTTTCCTTTTTTTTCTTCACAGGAGTTGGGAAATCTGAAATCTTCATTAGAGACTGTAAGTTCCAAATTGAAGGTGACTTGCTCTCGTTACCTCAGGTAATTAGTGTACTGCTGTTCATAACATTAAGAAAAGATAATCATGTGCACTTGATCTTATGTAACTGAAGTACAAGCTTATAAGATGCATTATGTGAATGATTGGCTAAAAAGATGTGTCTTTCATTTAGATTTAAACTGAAAGAGTGAGAATTATGTATCTCTTCTGGGTCAAAATGAACAAAATATAATTGTGAAGTTAATTGTTTATTTTGTAAAGAGAAAGAATGTCCAAAGTAATATTAGATGCCAATATGAATCTATGTCCTTGAAAATAAAATAAAAATAGCCAATACAATATAATCACACACTTGTTTTGTGATCATCTGCCCCATATTGTACTGCCAATGGGAGAACAATGTTGCACCGCTCCTCTGCAGTCTATATCTAGAGCCATATCACAAGATTGCATGACCATTCAGACTGAAGAAAACACCTGTTAAACTGAGTTTGTAGTGGCAGACAGCAACTGACGATTTGTCATGTGACGCAACACTGGCTGAGGTAGATTAAATTAAATCCATCCGTCTCGCTTCCCTCTCTCAGGAAACTAAATTGTCCTGCCACAGTGTCAGAGCTATTTATATTTTCCACATCAGGTACGGAATAGAATGACAGATGAGTCTCTCGCATTGCTAACTCAGTGATTTGCTGCGTGTGTTTAGTGCCGCTGAGGTATACGCTTCCATCACAAGCCTCGTTGTTTAGATATAACGACACTGACACATCTCTCAGAATATATATCGTGATGGCCTGATATATCGTGATAAAATTATTCAAAATTCAGCATTAGATATGTTGTTCCTGTCCAATTTTCATCACAGATATTAGGACATATTTCTTTATTTTCTTATGAATCCAGCCCCCATTTTTGAATGAGTTGTTTCAAATGCTTTCCAAAAGTGACATGAGGCTGATAATCTGTTACAGCTAAATCTAAGACTACCAGGATTGAACAAAAAATGATTGATGCAAGTTGAGAAGGAACAAAAGAAAGAAGTCAATTGAATTTAAGTACAATTAAAATGAAATGAATATAAATAGTTTTAATAATAATAATTTTAAAAAAGGTTAACAAAGTGAAAGTTTAACTTTTTTTGAAAATTAAAAAAAGGTTTTGCTGGTTTTAGGTCTTGCATACTGTAACAGTCATGTCTCGCTCCTCCTATGTGTCCCTCCTGTGTTTCCGTAGATTATCCTTCTCCACTCCCCCTTGTTATGTTGCCAGCTGATCAGTGTTAATCCTAATGTATTTAACCCCCATGTGTTACCATGCCATTTTCGATTGTTGTTCGTTTCGTATTTGTTGTGTGGATGTTCCCCAGCTCTGAGTTTTTGCACTCCTATGTGCCGTTTGAGTTTTGTTTTTTGAATTAAAGTGTTTTGGTTTGCATCCCGGTCTCCGAGCCTGTCTCCGCATCGCACACCAGCACTCAGAGCGTAACAGAACAATCGACCGGGTTAGTTATCTCCAACAACTTTCCAAGGTGGATTTTAACGCCCTGTTCATTTTGAGCGCTGAACAGAACCAGAACTTTCGTCAGTTTGCCATCGAGTTCAGTCTGCTCGCCGCCATCGCTCCCCTCGAAAAGAGAAAGCTGGATTTGTTGTTCTGGATCGGAGCTAAATTCCATCATCATCCAGATCTTCCGGACATCGCGGGGCTAGGCTGGCGGGAAGCCATGGCGCGATGTCTGGAGAAGCTTTATCCCCGATCCAGACAACCACCACCTGTAGCTACCACCCCGGGGCCTTCGCCTGTATCCGCGGCCACCGCAAATGAACCGTGTGCCACTGCCGAGCATGAACCGAGTCCTGCGGCCACTGAACCGAGTCCCGCGATCTGCCAGCCAAAGCCAGAGCCAGAGCTGCCATGGCTAGAGCCGACCTCCCCGACCTCCCTTGGCCGGAACCGCTGGCCGACCTGGACCTCCCCGACCTCCCTTGGCCGGAACCGCCTAAATTCCCACCCACCCAGCCCTCCCTCTCCCACCTCCTCTACCCAGTCTGCACTCGGCGCCTCCGCTGCCAGTGTCCCGCGCCCCATCGCTGGCTCCTGTTAACATCTGGGAGCCACCATGTGTCAACGGGCCACTGTCATCGGAAGGCGCTGAGGGTGCCCGGATTCCACCTCCTACCTCAGTGCCCGACACTCCCCCTCGGTCCGTCAGCACATCGGCTTCTCCTTGGCTCCTCACTCCATCGGTTACACCGGAGTCCCTCGGCCACGAGTCTTCACCGGGCTCCATCGTCCATCAGGATCCGTCTTGGTAGGTCGTCGCCTGGCCTCCACCTGCGGCTCCGGCCGGCTCCTCCTTCCCCCCGGCTCCTCCTTCATCCTCCGTCGCTCCGGTGCCGCCTCTGCCCTCGGTCCGTCCGGTTCCACCTCGGAGGCTCATTGCGGCAGATCCGCCTCGGCCTCCGGATCCTGCGGAGTCGTTCAGGCCCACGGCTCCACCCTGGACTGGTCCCTCTGTCTGGCCCCTGATCCCGCCTGCACCTCCCTGGACACCTCCCTCTGCCTGGCCCCTGATCCCGCCTGCATCTCCCTGGACTGTATATGTTTAGTGAACTCTGTTTTGTTCTGTCCTACCCCATGTCCCCCTCCCTCCCTCTGCTGATGGTCAGTGTAGGTGCGAGGTCGCGCCTTCTGGGAGGGGGAGCTACTGTAACAGTCATGTCTCGCTCCTCCTATGAGTCCCTCCTGTGTTTCCGTAGATTATGCACTCTAGATTTTTGCACTCTTATGTGCCATTTGAGTTTTGTTGTTTTTAAATAAAGTGTTTTGGTTTGCATCCCAGTCTCCGAGCCTGTCTCTGCATCGCACACCAGCACTCCGAGCGTAACACATACATACCAATTTCAACATAAATTGAAAGGCAGGAAATTCTACATTGCAGCTATTTTTGAAAGAAAGAAAGAAAGAAAGAAAGAAAGAAAGAAAGAAAAAGACAGAGAGAGAATTCCCAGAAAACGATGTCCAATTGTTATTCTTTACATGCTCTGCATACAAATTTAAGATGACTGATTAAAAGAAAACAGGAAGTAATCAGAGTAATTCCCAGCACTCACTTCATGTTTTATGTCTTATTTAAGTAGCTCTAAAGAATGAACCGCTGATGGACTGAGAAGGAAGTGTGTGATTCAGAGTCAGCTGGAGTTCCTCAGGACACAATTTGCATTTAGGACAAATCCAGGCTAATCAAAGAATAATGCCTTGATAAATAAGCCAATCAGAGTGACGATTTCTTTTTTTTTAACGGCAAGATTACAAAGATTGTAGAGGGGGAGGAGGGTGGGTAACGTTGCAGTGACAGAGTTACTTAGCTATGGCACATTCCATTCCTTTAGCAGAAATAATAAAAATAAAAATTTAATCTACTAAATACGCTAAACTAAAATGCAGTATCATAAAAGTTGAGTAAGTTTTATTTACTTCAACACAGAATAATTTTTTTTGTGTGTGGAACTGTCAGTGTTATATATTGTTTTGGGATTTTGTCTTCTGTGTTAGTTTTCCTTTAACCCACTTTCCCCCATGAGTTTCATTCATTCATCCCATTCACCTGTGCATTGTTAAGTGCCTTATTATCTTGTTTGCCTGTGTATATAAGCGCTCAGTTCCAGTCTGATCTTGATGTCCTGTTTTCATTTGTGTTCACATGCATGTGGTTCTATTATTGTCTGGTTATTCTCCTGTTCATTGTGTTTGAAGTTAGAACTAAAGATAGTTCCCTTTTAAGGGAACTCGCGCTGCGTCGAACGCTTTGGGGAATACCTGGACGATATCTCGTGAAGCTAAATATGTAAACGATTGAACGATCCATCGACCGAGTGTAAGTGATGGTCGCAAGTCGGTGACGTCACAAACCAGGATGATGAAGATGTGCCGGAAACCGGTGACGGCAGCTTCGGTGTCTTCGCAAGCACAGTGTGATGAGTGTGTTGTGTTGTCGCGCTGGTTGTTTGAGTTTCCTTCGACTGAAAAGAAAAGGGCTCTCCAATTTTCAAAATGGCGAATCAAACATTTGTGCAGTGCGCGTCTCCCTGCCCTCACTACTTTTCGGTGGGGACGCGCACTCACTGTGTGTTTGTTTGTTGGGGTCATAGCATGTTCGGACAGCGCTTGAGCGTGCTGACTGTTATCACTGCAGCCAGCCACCACTGCAGGTGCAGGGCTCCAGGGCTCGGGTGCTGCTGTATTCGAGGCTCTGCGGTGATCTAGGTCCTGTGGTTTGTAAATGGATCTGACGGCGGGGTGTGAGATGGGTGCTGCCTTATGTCCACTGGCAGGGACCCCCTTGTCACACGCTTCCTCCGTGGTACCATTAGGCTGAGGCCTGCAGTACAAACCAAGGTTCCTACCTGGGACTTATCCCTGGTCCTCCAGGGGTTGTCCCAGGCACCTTTCAAACCTCTGGATGAGGTTCCCCTAAAGTTCCTTACTTTCAAGACTCTATTCTTATTAGCCTTTACATCGCTAAAAGAGTTGGGGACCTACAGGGGCTTTCTGTAGCTCCCTCGCTTCTTGAGTTTGTGCCTGGGATCGTAAAAGCCTTCCTCCATCCCAGGCCAGGCTTTGTACCTAAAGTGTCCACTCATGTGGCCAGGTCTTTAGTGCTGCAGGCCTTCTGCCTCCCCCCTTCGGTGACCAGGACCAGGAGTTTAAAAACAAGGTCTGTCCAGTGTGAGCACTGGACACTTACGCGGGTTTTCCCCTTGGCATAAGTCAGACCAATTATTTGTTTGCTTTGGGACCCCTAAGGGGCCCCCAGCATCCAAACCTACTTTAAGCAGGTGGATAGTCGAGGCTATCATCCTGGCTTACGAGTCGGCCGGATCCCCATCACCTCTTAGGGTCCGGGGACCGTGAGAGCATCACGAGAGCCGGTGGCGTGTTTGATAATGAGTGACACCTGCGAGCCATTGGTCTCTCATCTCATGGAGGAGCGGAGGCATAAAAGGAGGAGGCGACGAGAGAGAGATGACCAGGCCTGGAATTTATGTTGTGTTTTGTGTGGGTCCCTCGCGGAAGACTGCCGCCATTACTTTCATTTTGTATTTATGTTTTATTTGAGTCATTAAAGTCTCTTAAATGTCTGCCGGTTCCCGCCTCCTTCCTCCCTGAACGTTGAACATTGTTACACCATAGTTCCCTGAAGTTCCCTGCGTCTTTGGCCTCAGCTCCTCGCGCCTTCCGGGCTTGCTTCAGACACCTCTCTAAAGGGCCAGTCACACAGCCGATCACATGAATCACTCACAAATCACGCACAGATTGGGTTTGTGCATGCTTGTGCGTCGAGAAATTGACCAAAGTATTCCACAAACATTCGACGCACGCCCGACGCATGAATCACTGACGGAGCGCATCCAAACAAGCACGCTTCGCGAACGTTCCACGTACAAGCACTTTCAGAACATTGTCAGTGGACAATGAATGTGTGTGATACGTGCGCGGTTCATGTGTGATATGAAGGTGGGGCGTCAGTGGACGGACGTGGACGTGAGCGGTTTCGAACCAGTTCCAACGCATAAGCACTGACGGCCGACGCGTGTCCCGCGCATAGTCACGCATACTCGACGCATACTCGACGCATAAACTACGCACGCCGACTCATGAATAATGCACACAAATTTTTTTGAACCGTTCAAAACTCAAAATCACACACAAACCGCCTTCGACGCACATCCACTTACAATCACTGACGGTCCACATTCGTTCTACTGACGAATTACACATACGACACACATAAGACCCTTCCCTGATTTATGCATCCTTGACTATTTAACTATTTTAATCAATGTAAAAAACAAAAAAAACATTTAATGCCTCATTTGATCACAAGCTCTCTTGCAAGCTCTTCTGCAGCTATAAAATAGATTTCATGATCATATCTTGTCTTTGTATCACAGAAAGTGAGAATGCATTATGCTGTGAATGCATTATTTTGTGCTCTTCTTCAGCACAGGCTTCACTACTGTCACTGAAGGGCAATGCTGGTCATAACTCTAAGACAGCATGGGTGGAACGACTCAGAGGCCGTGTGTCCTTCGAGCTCCATCTGTGTTGTACACGGATGAGAGAATACGACACATTAGGGCTGCTCTTTGAAAATGACTACTTTAAAAGTAGGTGAAATGTGACCGCAGTAGACAGCCTCACTCCGTCAAGATCACACTGACAACTGGGAATACGCTCCAGAAAAGAATCTCATTCTGCGACAGGCCGATAAAATCACAAACAAAACAGTAATATCCTGTTAGGTATATGATAAGATGCTTGCTAAAATGAAAGCACCTTAAAATAAAGGACCCAAGCCTGCACACATAATTCACATGTTGCCAAAGCATTTCACATGAAAGAAATTATGTTTACGGTAATGGATTAACAAAGAACATCGTAAAAAAAAAACAGAAATAGTCAGAATGTGTCATACAAAATTGTGTTATTCAAGTTCACTGGTTTATATCCTAGAACTCGCTATAAATATATCATATCAACCTTCACTGTAAAAAAAAAAATATATATATATATATAATAAAAAAATTAAATTTAATGTTACTTGCCATTTCTTTTATTCTTATGCCATGTCTCTGCCCACTTCCAGTTTCCTCACGTGACCTTCCCAGTGTGTTTTCGTGAACTGGACAGAGATGAAGAAGGGCAACAACCAGGCCAGTATCTGCTCATTTTTGGGAGAAGGAAAAGGAGGAGCACTGTCAGAGCCCAATTAAAAGACTTCTAGCAGGTACTGGTGTGCATGTTTCTGACCAAACTGTCAGAAAAAGCTTGAATGCCATTTACAAGAGAACACCAGAATTGGTAAGTCCACCATTGGCGCCCTGTTCTCCTCCCAGATGAGAGCAGGTCCACACTGAGCACATGGGACAGACTTGAAAGAGTCTGGAGATGCTGTGGGGAACATTATTCTGCGTGCAAAATGAGTCAGCCTGACTGATTTAGCAGTGGGTCAGTATTGTTCTGAGGAGGAATATCCTTGGAGGGTAAAACCTCCATGTGTAGCCAATGATTCTCTTACTGCTGTTAAGTAGTGGAATAAAATCCTCAGAATCACTGTCAGACCGTTTGCTGGTGCAGTGGCTTTAGTTCCTCCTGGTGCATGATAATGCCTGGCCTCATGTGGCTAGAGAGTGTAGGTATTTTTTAGATGGCGAAGGCATTGATGCAATTGACTGACCCTCTCGTTCCCAAGACCTGAATCTAATTTATAACCTCTGGGACATTATATATCAGAGCATCCAAAGCTGCCAAATAGCACTATAGTCCGTCCAGGAGCTATTCTGATACCCTGATCCAGGTCTGGGAGGAGATCCTCTAGGATACCACCTCATCAAAAGTCCAATTCCAGAGGTTAAATATAGAATGTATATAAATAAAGATTTTCAAATGGAATTTTTAATTAATTGAGATCCAATATGTGATTTAAGTGTTCCTTTTTTTTTTTTGCTGTATATTTTCTCTTGTGACGTTACACATCCGGCAATATAAAAAAAAAGCTGTTCAAAGCTCTGAAACTTGAAACTTGCAGGATTTTTAAATGGTACAAAACCTCTTATATGTCAAAAGATCAAGACAATTAAGAGTTCTCATGTATGAGCCTTTTGATATTAAATACTAAACACAGACCATGCTGACTGATTTGATATTTGCTAGGGTTACTAAGATTAAGATTATGAACTAACGCTTGGGTTAATTAGAAAAATCATTTGCAAAGTCAGACAACTGAGCTGTGGTTCGGGTCAAAGCCACTGCACTGCTGCAACCAGAGCCATGTGTGTGCTTGTTTGTGTGTGTGGCTGATGTTCTTTTCCACCTTCAAATTACATTAGCAGAAACGGTAATGATACCTCACTGTTCTCTGCCTGCGCGCAGGCAACACCTGACCCAGCACAAGAACACACTCCATTAGAAAAGCAAACAGTTTTTTTTTTTTTTTTACACACAACCCAAAGGTGCAAAGCTTAAGTAGGTTTCCACTTTTCACCACCGCAGTACACAGACACTGTATGTTTGATCATTGATAAGCCTGTTTATAAAACAAAAAGACAAGCCCAGACAAAAAGAACAAAAAGACAAAAAGAAAGAGACCAGGCAGATATTGATAGAGAGAGAGAGAGAGAGTGTGTGTGTGTGTGTGTGTGTGTGTGTGTGTGTGTGTGTGTGTGTGTATACACACACACACACACACACAGAGTTCTGCTGTCATTAATGCAAAACGATGATGACAGCATAAGGTCAGAAGTCAAGCTTGCAGGTCTGTGAAGATGAAACAGTGACACTGAGGCTTTCTGACAGGAGGCGCTCTTAGCAGAGAGGTGTGAGGCTGGTAAAACGAGCCCTGTCAGATTAAAAAAAACTCTCTGTCTGGAGGGATGGTGTCCCAGTACGACCTCTTACATGAGAGATGACATCTGCTACACTGCAGATTTCAGCAAATGTAGTTATCTGGTTATTCAGTTGGAAGATTTTTTTAAAGACATCATACAGTGCATGCGATGCGGTATTCTAGAATAACTCTGGTCAAAACTCTGATCATTTGTGTACACAATCAAGTCATTATTCATGAAACATGAGCAGAACAAACAATGGCTGTTTAAGCTTGACTTATTAACACTGAATGACCATTAATAATGTTTACACATTCATAATTCTCTCCTTGTGTAACAAGATTGACTCATATGCCAACCTGAATGAACAGCATGTTCTCTCTCGTTCAGTCGCTGTAGGTCAGCAGATCCTCATTAGCCAATATGAAGTGTAACAGAAATAAAAATGTCTGAGACATTGGAAATACTAATACAACACTCTGCAGTTCATCTGTGGCACAAGGAAAGACGATTTTTTTATTGAGCTGAATCCTGTTCGAACACTCAGCATCTCAGATGAAAGACACTGGTTCAATACCCTCTTCAGAATGCAAGCTTAATCAGACATCTGCCTGAATAAATAACGCTCTCATAAAGGATATTTGGCAGCACTCAAAACAAATCATGCATTAAACACAACCCGAGCTGTAAAACCACAGAACAAAAGGTGCCTAGATGTCCTTATTTAAAAGAATATTGCTCGCTACAAGCAACTCAATCAATGAAAAAGCCATTAAGCTTAACAAACCTGCTGGATCTATAAACTCTTTATTGACTCTTGAAAATAAATAAAAGCACAACTAGGGTAACAGATAAGAAGCATGTATTTGTCACCATTTGAGGGCACTAAAAATAATCTTGGCGCTTGTCAAGGCTGCATTTCCTGTACAAGAACATTACTGTCTGGTTAACTGCCAAGCATCCTTCTAATATTTAACTAGCTAGTCACGACTGTTTCCCCAAACCCGTCGCACCTCTGTCATTTGAACTATGTTACTTCGACAATTTAGGACTGTTGATAATGTCATCACTTGCAGGTGGTGGAGTAATAACCTTTGTGTGCGTAAAGTCTCTATAAAGTCTTTATATTTAAAGTCTCTCAGTATATTTAATTTACAGTTTTAATCACATTAACATACAGGATTTGGAACACAGGCTGGTATAATATACTGAACACAATGCACATGGTTTACATTTTGCATTATTCTATTTTTTTTTATTCCCCATATGTGATCAGATGTGACGTGTTGTTACTTACAATCGTGATGGGAGACTTCAACACAAATGTTGGAAAAGGAAGGCAAGGCGAAGTGCATGTTTGAACGTTTGGATCTGGACAAACGTTGGTCATCAGCACTGCACTGCATCTGACATTGAAGGAGGAAAGTGTGAAGGTCTACGACGAAAAGCCACCACAGAAGGCGATAAAGAACTCCTGGTGCCGAATTGACTCACTGATTGAGAAACTGAAGAAATGATTGAAAGAGGTGAAGGAGGCAGGTACAAGGGAGCAGAATGGAAGAATCTCGGAAGAAACCAAAAGGCTTCTCAAGAAGAGGAAGAACATGAAGAAGACTGCAGAACATCAACTTAAATATTCCTGTTACAGGTGAGGGTTCCTCTCCGCTTCCTCCGGATCACAAGAGGGACAAAATTTAAGGGATTCTTGCGCCAATTCTCATTGTGTGTCACCCTCATCAGGCAAGATGGTCCTTGTTTTTTACTCGGTTTAACTTCACTGTCACACGAGCGAGTGGATCCGATTTCAGAGCAGACCAAGGAAAATACCATCCCTTAGGTGTTGCTGGTTGCTCCCGTACAGTGGGACATCATGACTGAAATCACACAGTTCAATCTCCAGAATCGCCCACCGTCAAATTGCCTGGCCAATCTCACCTCCGTTCCTGAATCCTTACAAGACAAACTCCTGCATCAAGTACACAACTCCCAGTTCAGGACAGCCGGGAATCACCGCGACTCATCTGCTCACTAATCACTGTTCTGTTACAGGTGAGACTTCCTCTCCGCCTCCTCCGGATCACCAGGAGGAATTCTCATAACACTCACCAGAGACTGATTGCTCGCACCTTGCAGCTTGTCACACACACTATATTAACACACCACACACACACTACCTTGCAAAGTCTTGATTTGCTACCTCGTCCATTTCTGAGCATTTCTATCCTTGATTATTATTCTGATTGTGACCTTGGACTGTTGACTGTTTCTTGAACCTTTGCTGCTTGCCCTGACCTTTGCCTGTATCTCTGGAATGTTATTGTTTTGCTGCCTGCCGTGACCCTAGCCCGTTCCTGTTTATGCCTCTGTTGTATCCCTCTGTTGTTACCTACCTGTCTACTTAATGAAGCTGCAGATGGAACCTCAATCGGCTGACTTCCTGTTATAACTCCATTCGGGTGATAAGACTGCAGCTTTTGAGAAATATCAGATGGAAAGCTCCTGAAGGCCACAGAGGAAAGGAAGATCCTCAAGAAATGTGAAAGAGAGATGGCACTCAACAAATAGGAAGTGACGACGTTGGAGAGATCTATGTTGGGAATATCGCTGAGAGAGCATATCCGGAATGAGACGATCAGAGAGAAATCCGCCGTGAGGGTTCAGATGGACTGGACATGTTGCTTGGTTCACCGACATGTTGAGTGGTATCCGCATGAGCAGAAAGGGCCACTCAGAAGGCCTCCAAAACGGTGGATTGATGAAATAAGGAAAATGCTTGGAGCTACGTGGATGAAGAAGACGCGATCCAGCAAGGAATGGATGTTTGTGCTGTGACCAGCAGAGTCGATTCGACGCCTGACAGTCTGGTCAAGGTGATATGTGATACCATGTGTGATACCTTATGTGTTCACTCTTCAGAAGTGGCATTGATTTTTGACACCCTAAAGCATATCGATTAATACATATACAGTATATGTAAATGGGATACAAGATAGAATGTACTGGATGTTTGCTTATTGTACTCAAGAGCACTATCTATTTGAGTAATTTTAACAAGAAATTTTGCTTCTATAGTCAATTTGACAGCTGTATGTCCAACTACTACGGTTTAGGGAAGTGCCAAAACAATCACCTATGTGGGTAATGGCAGAACTTTCAGCAATAGTTGGCTAACAATGTTTTTGGGAACGCACACCCAGGATCCCATCATTGATGTAACTACCTTTAATGCTTCTATTGATCTGTTTGACAGATAAATAGAAAAGTAAAACAGGTCAAATTGAAATTATGGCATGCTTTAAAAAAAATAAATGGCATCATCTTCAAATTGTCTGACAGTGAAGCACACTGCCATATTAAATTCAATGTAATTGCCTAAATTGGATCTTGATAATGAAAGCTCACAAACCCCAATGCTCATTCAGTATTACTTGATTATTACAGCAGCAGTATCTGATTGTGTTGGCATACTGATCTACTATTTGAGCAAATTTAAACAGTGTTTCCTCTTAGAGCTTTTGAGCTACAACCACAAAACTCAGGTCAGACTGTTCTGACTTGGGTTGCTATCACTTCAAACTGATTCGACTTATGATTTTTGATAGACAGGCAATCAAAACTATGAAAATATTCATAGATTTTCTTTAATTGGGTCAATAATGTAACCCTAAGATCTCCAGAATAGGCCTCAGAGTTCACTAGTGCACAGACACAGGGTCTGAATTCACTTCTGCAGACCTTGGCTCCTAGTTCACTACACTAAACCATGCTAGACCATTAAAAATGTGCTGTATCGATTGACGTTGTGGGAACGCTAATACCCATGGCACCATAGTGACAAGTGACTCTCTAGCATGAATTGTCGTAGGACACAAAAATTTCCACTTCAAGGGCGTACAGTTTCTGTCAGATTGGATAAAGGACAGGATTCAATAGCAAGTGAAGGTGAGTTTATTACAAATAAATAGGTGAAAATAACAAACAAGTCCAGGTGATGGCTGGTGGTGGTGGCGCAGGGACTCAATGGGCTGGTGCAGGTGAAGAGTGCGTGGTGAATAATCCCAGAGGCAATGAAGATGATGATGCAGAAACAGGAACACAGGGAAAACAGGAGACACCGACACAACTGGCACCAACGCATAAGGGAACAACGACCTGACAACACAATGATGGTGAGAGGGGAATATGAAGGCAAGGTTGATGGTGATCAGGTGTGGGTGATGATTGCTGATGAGGTGATCAGTAACCACGCCCCCCACACTCACCTCGCATACACACACATGCAGTCTCTAGGAGACAGGGAATTCATGAACCGTGACAGTACCCCCCCCCCCCCCCCAGGAGCGTCTCTCGACGCTCCCAGGAGAGCTTACCTGTCGATTGAAGTCGTCGATAAGGGAGTGATCCAGAATGTCCCTAGCAGGAACCCAACTTCTCTCCTCCGGACCGTACCCCTCCCAGTCCACCAAGTACTGGAATCCGCGTCCCCTCCTTCTCGAATCCAGAATACGATTTACCGAATATGTTGGTTCCCCGTCTACGAGTCGCGGCGGTGGGGGAACCGGGATGGGCGGATTAATGGGAGAATGAATAACGGGCTTAATTTTGGAAACATGGAAGGCGGAATGAATCCTCCCGTACGCGGGAGGCAGCTTGAGGCGGACTGTCACCGGACTAATGATTTTGGTGACAGTAAACGGGCCAATGAATTTGGGAGCAAGCTTATTACACACGGAGCGGAGAGGAATATCCTTGGATGAAAGCCACACTTTTTGACCAACGACGTAAACGGGAGGCTTCGACCGGTGGCGATCAGCCTGAGCCTTGGTGCGCGCTCCCACCTGCAGCAGAGTCTCACGGGCTCTGCTCCATGTGCGATGACACCTCTGGATGAATGCGTGAGCGGAGGGGACCGCAACTTCGGATTCCAGACTAGGAAATATTGGTGGCTGGTACCCTAGACTACATTCAAACGGTGAAAGGCCCGTGGATGACACTGGTAACGAGTTATGTGCGTACTCAACCCACGGGAGTTGTTGGCTCCAGGAAGCAGGATTCTGAGACACAGTACACCGCAAACATCTCTCAAGGTCTTGGTTGGCTCGTTCAGTCTGGCCATTGCTCTGGGGATGGAAACCCGAAGACAGACTAACACTCGCACCCAGTAATCTACAGAATTCTCTCCAAAATTTGGAAATAAATTGGGGACCTCTGTCAGAGACCACGTCAGTCGGGAGGCCATGAATGCGAAAGACGTGCTCAATAACAGATGCCGCTGTCTCCTTAGCTGATGGTAATTTGGGTAAGGGTATGAAATGCGCGGCCTTCGAGAACCGGTCCACTACGGTCAAAACAACCGTGTTCCCCTGGGAGGGCGGGAGGGCGGTGACAAAATCTAGCGCAATGTGGGACCAGGGTCTCGAAGGCACCGACAGCGGCTGAAGCAACCCATCTGGTGAACGATTGGAAGTCTTACCCTGGGCGCAGACAGAACAAGCCAACACAAAATCTCGGATGTCCCGGGCCATCTTAGGCCACCAGAATCGTTGTTTGACTAAAAAACTAGTACGGCTGATTCCTGGATGACAGGCAACCTTGGAACAGTGACCCCACTGGATGACCTCGGACCTTACTTCTTCCGGCACGAATAACCGACTCGGTGGCCCACCGGGCGGAGGCGTTACCCCTTCTAAGGCCGACTTGACCTTCGCTTCGACCTCCCATACGAGTGTGGAGATGATGAGTCTCTCAGGAAAAATACACTCGGGAGTAGACGGGCGTTCGGAGCGGTCAAAAACGCGCGACAAAGCATCGGGTTTGATGTTTTTAGAACCCGGGCGGTACGACAGAGAAAAGTCAAAACGTCCGAAAAAAAGGGCCCACCGAGCCTGCCTGGAATTAAGTCTTTTGGCTGTTCTGATGTACTCTAAATTCTTATGATCGGTCCAGACTAGAAAAGGCACCCCCGACCCCTCTAACCAGTGACGCCACTCCTCCAATGCTAACTTGACTGCCAACAATTCTCGGTTACCGATGTCATAGTTGCGTTCGGCTGGAGACAAACGATGAGACAAAAACGCGCATGGGTGCATCTTGTCATCCGAGGGAGAGCGCTGGGAGAGAACCGCACCTACCCCCACCTCTGATGCGTCGACCTCCACCACGAACTGACGTGATGGGTCAGGGGCAATGAGAATGGGAGCCGAAACGAAGCGGCTCTTAAGGTTGGAAAATGCTGCCTCGGCTGCATTGCACCACCTGAACGTCGTTCTGGGGGAGGTCAAGGCTGTCAGAGGAGCGGCTAGTTGGCTGAAGTTACGAATGAAACGTCGATAGAAGTTGGCGAACCCCAGGAACCTCTGCAGGGCCTTGCGAGAATCTGGGGTTGGCCACTCTACCACAGCCTTAACCTTGTCGGGATCCATGCGCACTCCCTCCGATGAGATGATGTACCCTAGGAAAGGAACAGACTGTGCATGAAAAACGCATTTCTCCGCCTTGACAAAAAGCCCATTCTGTAACAGCCGTTGGAGCACTCGTCTGACGTGTTGGACATGTTCCTGGAGAGACGAGGAAAAAATCAGTATGTCATCCAGGTAAACATACGTGAACTGGTCTATCATGTCTCCCAACACGTCATTGACGAGTGCTTGGAAGACAGCTGGGGAGTTGGACAGCCCAAAGGGCATAACCAAGTATTCAAAATGTCCCCTGGGGGTATTAAAAGCTGTCTTCCACTCATCCCCCTCTCTTATGCGAACCAAATGATAAGCGTTACGTAAATCCAGTTTTGTGAAGATAGATGCTCCCTGCAACCTCTCGAAAGCTGAAGACATCAACGGTAGAGGATAGGTATTCTTCACCGTGATGTTGTTCAACCCTCGGTAATCAATGCAAGGTCGCAGGGAACCATCCTTCTTCCCCACAAAAAAGAACCCCGCCCCCGCTGGAGAAGAAGAGGGGCGGATGAACCCGGTTGCCAAAGAATCAGAAATATATTTCTCCATGGCCTCCCTCTCAGGAGTAGAAAGCGAGTATAGTTTGCCCTTAGGCGGAGACATACCTCCTTCAGGTCGAGATACTCCGGGGGCACGTTAGACAAATTCACCGTCTCCTCCTGCAACACAGAACTAGACACAGACGTACGTGCAGACACAAGACAAGAGGCATGGCACTGATCACTCCAACTAAAAATGGTGTTGTGTACCCAGTCAACCCTAGGGTTATGTTTGACCAACCAGGGGTGACCGAGGACGATGGGAACTGAAGGAGAGTCCATGATGAAAAAGTAAATCTTCTCAGTGTGATTGCCTGCCATAGTGAGACGGAGGGGTATGGTTCTCTGGGAAATGTCTGGTAAACTCTGACCCCCTAGTGCATTGACGGCGATTGAGTGTGTGAGTGGTTCAGTAGTGATCCGGAGTTGATGTGCCAGTGAACGATCCATGAAATTTCCCTCGGCCCCAGAGTCCAGTAAAGCGTGACACTGATGTGAAGTGTTGGCCCATTGAAGTCTTACCGGGAGGAGAGTTGCAGAAGAAGTCCTGTTGGCAACGAAGGCACCCGTCAGTAGCCTCCTACTTACGGGTGGGTGCGGGCTTTTGAATGGGCACTGACGGAGGAAGTGTCCCTCTGCACCGCAGTATATGCAGAGACCTTGGGCTCTGCGACGTTCTCTCTCCTCCTGGGAAAGCCGAGCTCGACCGACCTGCATGGGCTCGTGGTCGAAGGTGGGACTGATCGCGCCAGGGTGGTCGATTGGTGGTATCGTCGAGGGCCCTGAACCTGCAGATTGAGTTAACCAGCGTCTGCCTCGTTCCAGACAGGAATCCACCCTTAGTGCTAACTCAATAAGATCGTTGAGACTGGTGGGCAGGTCCAGGGTGTAGATCTCCTGCTGGACGCGATCAGCCAACCCATGCAGGAACCTGTCCCACTGCGCCTCCTCGTTCCATTTACAGTCGGCCGCGAGCGTCCTAAACTCGATCGAGTAATCCGAAACAGATCCATTACCTTGTGTCAAGTCCAAGAGTCTCCGTGCGGCCTCGCGGCCGACCAGTGAACGGTCAAATACTCTTCTCATTTCAGCGGAGAAGTCCTGGAACGAGGAGCAGTAAGGTTCTTGATTATCCCACACCGCGGTTCCCCAAAGTGCTGCACATCCTGTGAGCAGCGTGACGACCAATGCCACCTTGGCTCTTTCGGTGGCGTATGTCTCAGGCTGTAAGGAAAAAAATATAGAGCACTTGGTGAGGAATGTTCTGCAAAAATCTGGTTCACCAGCATAACACTCAGGTGGTGGGAGACGAGGTTCCTGCTGCCCAACGGGACTGCTGATGTTGGGGGGAACCGACGGTGGGTCTGGCGCAGCGGAGACAGGCAGCTGTAGAATCCTTATGGTGAGCTCGGACACCTGCGCCACTAGTGCTTGTATGGCACGCCCGGTGGTGAGCATCTGCTCCTCCTGTCTCTCCAGGCGTGCCATGTTGTTTGTGAGAAAATCCTGCCACCCGGGTGCACTTGCTGAATCCATGATGTGGTCAGGTCGTTCTGTCAGATTGGATAAAGGACAGGATTCAATAGCAAGTGAAGGTGAGTTTATTACAAATAAATAGGTGAAAATAACAAACAAGTCCAGGTGATGGCTGGTGGTGGTGGCGCAAGGACTCAATGGGCTGGTGCAGGTGAAGAGTGCGTGGTGAATAATCCCAGAGGCAATGAAGATGATGATGCAGAAACAGGAACACAGGGAAAACTGGAGACACCGACACAACTGGCACCAACGCATAAGGGAACAACGACCTGACAACACAATGATGGTGAGAGGGGAATATGAAGGCAAGGTTGATGGTGATCAGGTGTGGGTGATGATTGCTGATGAGGTGATCAGTAACCACGCCCCCCACACTCACCTCGCATACACACACATGCAGTCTCTAGGAGACAGGGAATTCATGATCCGTGACAGTTTCTTTGTGGAGGGAGCTCTAGGGTGTAGAATAGTCTCAAAAACCTTGGTTGAAAGACCAGAATCTATGAGCTGGGATCCCTCAGAGGCCAAGCCCACAGTTCTGGGTGGGGGTGGGGATTAAGCATCGAGCCCCCTGCTTGGGACAACAGGTCCATCCTAATTGGAATCTACCAAAGAGAGCCTTCGAGAAGAGACACAAGGTCCAAAAACCACACTCTGCCTGGCCACCACAGAGCAATCAAGGACAGGATCTGTCTTTGGGAATCCATGGAGCAGAGCGATCGGGGGACAGCATACAGACATAGCCCTACCCCAAAAGCTGCCCTGATTCCCCCCCCCCCCCACTACCAAACTCCCCAATGATTTATATAGGTGACCACTGATGTATTGTCTGACTAGAGAAGCACATGATGACCCTTGAGGTCTGGAAGGAGCCCTGAGAATCAGGAAGACCGCCATCATCTCCAGACAGTTGTTTTGCCAGAAGAAATAATGACGGTTAATGACGCAATCACGTAGATCTGTTCCACAGCATCAATCGATGAAGCATACGTCCCCTTGAAAGGGAATGTTTTGGTTATGACTGAAGAGGGAACAAGACACTGTGTGTCTCTGCCATATATCTTGTCTGTGACTACTTCAGTCACTTAGAAGCTGCCGCTACTTTGTTTGGCATGCCTGTATAGTTTCCTGGTTCATGACGTCACCCACTTCTAACTTGATTTCAAACATGCTTCATGACCAACCACGCAGAGCATTCCCACAGCAGCATTTCGTTCCTTCTTCAGGGACCCAAGGTTACAGTCTTAACTGAGACAAATTGTTATGTATTTACTAATGCCATGTCATTACAAACTGGTATGTTGGGACTATTCCATTTGTTTTCTGGAGAGCCAAAGTACAGTTTGATGACAAACTTTGATATTGCCTTGACAAAGCCAGATCTGAAAGTTTAAAATGACTTTAAACATCTTGAAGTTTGAAGGTTAAAAGAAAGGTAAAAATAAATACTGTTGCTGGCATAATTTAACACATTGCTAATATGTTTTAGTATGCTGCTAATATGAGTTAATTAGGTTCTTAGCCTATTTTATTTGTTAACATGAATTTGCATGTTTGCTAGCATGTTTTAGCCCATTTCGAACATGATTTAACACTCTACTATCATGAATTAGCATTTTTCTAGCATGTTTTTGCATATTGCTAACATGTTTTACTATGTTGTTTGTTTTGGGCATAGACTGTAAAAAAAAACATGGACGACGCACTCTTCCATTTTTGGAACCCAAGTCTGCAAAGTAGTGAACTTGGAACCTGGGTCTGCACAATAGTGAACTCGGGCCCATGTTTGTTCAGTGAACTCATAGCAAGGGTCGAGCAGTCGAGCAGTAGTGATCCCGGAGGCCGGGTCTGCGCAGTAATGAACTCGTAGCCCGTGTCTGTGTCTAAAAAATGCAAGTGCTGGATCTGACTTGTCCTTCTTTAAGACAATGAACTTCAATTTTGAGATTTCATGATGTTTTCTCTATAAAAATGAATTTTCCAAGATCCAATTTAGGCAATTCCATTGAATTGAATATGGCAGTGTGCTTCAGAAATGTCTATCCACTGGTAATGTAAACATCTGTATACTAAATGCAAATGGGATTCTTAAGATACTTCTTTTGTGTGGATTATTTGGTTTTATTTGAAAAACATGCTGAATGGACTCTGGTGTCAGTCTCTGGTTTCAACATGTCTGTGCTCTGATAAATAACAGCATATGGTTTTGGAGCAACATGAGTGTATGAAGAAATAATGACAACTTTAATGTTTGATTTTGGGGTAAAATGTTTTTAGAGAAATTTTTTAACAAGCGTAATTCCCACTTGCATCTCTATGATTTTGAAAATGTTCACATCACCTTCTCATTTTACTGCATTGCTTCTACCATACATCCGAATTAAGGGCACTTGTGAGGCTCATGTTTGTTAAGTGTTGACCAGAGTCTGACTCAACACTCTCCATCTTTCCACTAGATTATTTTCCTCTCATTTTTCCTCTTCAAGTAAGCAGAACAATTAAATATCAGTCACAGTGCTGAGCACAAATTCGGCATCAGCACTTAATTGCTTTACTTAGGCTTGTTCTTCTTGCTATGTTTAATTGGTTGTCATGACAAACTTCACATGCAGCAGTGAGGGAAGGAAATCAGAAAAGCCACCGTGACAAAAGAAAATTAGAATAATAGAGAACTGACGCCCTCACACCTTGACGTACCATGTCAGCCAGCCAGTGCTTAAGTTAAACTTGTTATTGGACTCTTATATTTTGCTCCTGCTAAATTCAAGGATAATGCAACCTTCTGGCACTCGCCACAGGTGAAGAGCGGTTCTCATTGTAACTGACATTCTGCTGTGATCGAGACAAACGCCACCTGATCTTTCTGCAGTGTGTTCAAAGTGGGCCATGGCATTTAAGGCTGCATTATGAACATTTCAGTGAACGTTAAAAAACCAAATATAAATATCCTGCTTTATGACATAATAAATCATCTTTAAAAAAAATAGCTGCAAGCAGCAATTATCAGGATTCAAGTACTTTAAGGCCTTTGAGCAAATGCATAAAAAAGTTACTGTGTTTTATTTAGCAAGCATGCAAGCACTTAGATTATGGATGGAAAATATTATTTATAAACAATACAAGCAATTTAACACTGGAAATATATGTTTTAAAGCTTTTTAAACATACCACCACCTATGGTCCAATCTCCATAAAAGTTTACATCCCTGAGAATGTGCTCATCGAATTTCATGAAGTTCTCGTTTAGGATCTATTTGCTTTTGAGTATATTTTACCATGCCTCGTTTCTAAAAGACCCTGTTATAGCTGTCCAAAATGTTGTATTATAATTATCAAAAAAAGTTGTTATTGTTCTTCACCATTTAGATAATTCAATCCCAGGCACGCCGAAATTAAGCGAAACTCACGCTGCATCGAGAATTGGCACTCTGGGAATGCACCCATGCTGCCATACTGACCAGATGCTGTCTTGGCGAGCACAACAAAGACAGAAGCATATGCGACTCAGGAGTGAGACCCAAATCTACGTGGTAAAACCTGACGACTGTGTTCAAAGAGGACCAGCCTGCCTCACACACCTCTTATAGGGATACAACTATTATAAGGCTTACAACTCCGTCATATTCCTCCTGATCTGATGCACCACAGAGGAACTGGTTTCTCCCCAAAGACACCATCCAAATGTGCGTGGTAAGCAGCTCGAGTGGGGGGATAAACCCTGCAGAGATTTGATTCAGCAGAAATCCCAGCTGATGATTTCCACCAGTTGTGCAGGGAGGTCTGGAATAAGCATGGTTTCAACAACCTTCTTTGAGATGCCTGAGTCTATGAGTTGGCCATTTCAGAGGCAAAACCCACACTTCCATAACTTTACTATCCAGAACTCCCATGAGTGAAACGATCAGGGAAACTGTGTTCAGACACGGCCTCAGCCAAGTTTGCACCTCCAAATGAGCTTCACCACCTCAGATTGGAGTCTCCATTCCTCATGCCTCATCCCCAGCCCCAGCCCCAGTCTTGACAGGATGTCTGTTCCCTGAATCTGGTGCCCAGGGTGTTTTAGAGCCTGAGCCATTATCACCAGTAATCTCCAATTACGTGCCAGGAGAGATGATAACCACAAACACTGAGGGAAGCATCCATTGTCAGGTTACGTGAAAACAAGTATTTCCGAGCACAGGACCCTGGGACAAGACCCAAGGCATCTTCCACATAACCAAAATACTTGTGCATGACCTTGATCAACGAGCTGTCCCTCAGGGAAACCTCTTGGTCTTGAGCTACCACTCCTTTGGCCTGCAAGGGCTTCATGTACAGCAGGCCAAAAAGTCTTGAAATAGTTTGACAATGAGTGACTGGCCTAGCTTATCTTGCTCATGAATGTGAGACAGAAGTGACTGCATTGTTGCCAAATCCTACTAAAACACCTAAAATAGTGGTCCTCTGTAAAATAGAAATCACATTTTTATTTGCTCTCATTCTCAATCCCCCATACTGTCATGTGCACAAGAATGACATCTCGACGCCAAAACGCCATCCCCCCAAAAATATGTGGACAATTTGTGGACAGTTGCCGATTTCTTTTACATTTTTCAGAGACCTCTTCTACCATGAGTCAAACAAGTTTTGTGATGATCGGCCTCTGTTAACCTTGCCTAGCAGGTGCTCGAACTACATTGGCTGATGGCAGCAATGCTTTTTGAGATACACCAATCTCCGCATAAACAATCATGGCAATTTGGACAAAGATACTGCATGCCAATTGTCAAATCAATCGTACTAACGGTTGGGTGCTTATTGCCATTTTTATGTTGTTGTTTTTTGCCATTTATAGTGCCACCAAGTGGTCAATTCTGAACATGTAACCAAAGACTGAGCCCATATAAGTTTACACAGTTTAGTGAAACTCTTTAGTCACAGTAAATTGAAATGTCAACTTTTTTTCAGTAATTAATGACATTCAGACTCAGAATATTTCTGCACTGGTTTGGTTGCAAAAACCTAGGACTAGTTTGCAAAATTAAAACTAGCGGAACCGGTCTGGAGTTATGAGCAGTTTCACATTTTTGAACCCCTTATTGGCCAACTGGGGTCATACCTAGTCAATCTTTTCCCAAATTGAAACCTACCATCTGGCCAAGTTTCAGGGGTCTAGATTTTACCGTTTTGTCTTCACAATCAGTTTTACAGCCGGAGAATAATAATAAAAGAAAAGAAAATCTACACAATTACAACTGTTTTCAGCACTTCGAGCCTGAACCCCTAAAATATATAAATGAACACTGAAACAAGATAATACATATAAAAAATATAAACTTTAATTTCAAACAATGTAATGCATCCTTCATTTATTTGTACATCAATTAAACAATAAGAGTATTGTTATTTGATTCATTGTAACAACAGAATAGACCAAAGCAGATATATAAGACTGTTTTTGATTAGACAGATCCAATATTTTCACACAAATACAATTTTATCTCTTGTGCACCCAATAAAAACATATCAGACTTTGTTTACATTAATAACTTGGCCAAACAATTAATAACATTTATGATGCATGAGCTCTTCCTGTTACATGTTAGGGGTAGTAGGAAAAAAAAGTACTTATGTAATTTGAAAGTAAAAATCTATCTTTTCAACTTTCACTTGTAATGTTTGACCATTAGTATCTATACTTTCACTCAAGTAATAGAGGTGTGTACTTTGTCCATCTCTGACACTTCCCTCGGCAAAAATCCACATGCAAAAGTTCAAAAGCAGTCGCCTGTTAGTTTAACAGCAGCAAATTGTGTTTCTCTGATACCAAATTTATCATTATATGTTTCATTTGTTTTGACTTAAGCATGGCTACTTTATTTAAATGTGTGTGTGTATGTATGTATATGTGTGTGTGTGTGTGTGTGTGTGTATATATATATATACACACACACACACACACACTTCCAAAGTTACCTGTGACTGGCTAGCAGGGATAAGCACACAATTGCAGGTGAAACTAATTGTGATAGTTTACTGAAGGAGTGGAATATTACAAGTGAGTAAACAGATCAGCAGGATGATGACTTGGTTTGTTTGCAGGTCAGACAACAGAAGGAGCATTTATAGGATAGGATATAACAGAAGAAATATAGAACAAAGGAGAACACAGCTCTCAGTCATTTCATACTAACTTACTACAGTGTCAGGACACTGACTGTGTGTCAGAACTCAAAGTACTCATGAAGGAGTAGGCTAAAAGTTCCTGGACGAACTAATACTGCCAGCGAGATTTTGAAGTGTGCAAATGATGGACACTTTACTTTCCCATGAGGCCATGCGAGAGGATTTGTGAAAGGCAGTGAATCGACACAACTGACACTGATAGATCACAATGATAATGACAACATGGCGGATGTCCTACGTCATGATGACATTCATACTTCACACATTTATACTATACTTTAGACCAGGGGTGCCCAATCCTGCTCCTGGTGATCTACCTTCCTGCAAAGCTCAGCTCCAAGTGCTCCTGGTTCAGTTAGGGTTGGAGATGAACTTTGCAGGAAGTTGGATCTCCAGGAACAGGATTGGGCACCCCTGCTTTAGACCATAGCGGCTGTGATGATAACACTTATTTGAAATATGTACCTAATCAAGTGAGTATGTGATTTTGGTCGCAGCCAAAGACATACTTGTGCATAAAGGCTACAATTACACAAACTATGCGACAATAGTACTACAAACTATTACTACAATAGTAATTTCTCGCTAGAAAGCGCATCAAAAGTGGGAATAGATTTAAATTTACACACAAATTGGCTGCTAACCGCAACTTTCAGATGCATCTTTTTAGCTGAATTGCACAGGACTGTGGGAGTTTAATTCGTTCCAAGAGCCAGCTTGAAAGCCAAATTGGAGCCCCTTTTATAAGAGGCTGTGGTTTAGGATATTTCCAGTAAAAATGCGCACGACGATGCTGAGCGTTAGATCTTTTCCACACAAAAAATGCGCGTGGGTGAGGGAAAAAATTTACAATGCTTGTACACCGATTTGCTCGTATACTAAGTCACTCGTAAACCAAGTATTACTGTATAGATATCCTGCCGATTTATTGAAGTGCACATGTGTGGTGTGAAAGAAAAGCATCCAAATTTAAGCACATTCAGCCACGGAGAGTGTTTCTCGGTAAGCGAGGAGAAATATATAGCAAACTCTGACTTCACTGACCCAAGAAATATAAAAAAATTGTTCTCATCTCATGCAGCCAAAGGACAAGTGATAAGAGCTTTTCTGTTTTTAATGCTTTAAACTCACAACTCACACAATAAACAGAATACTCTGAGTGATATACATGGATGCTCACATTTTGACATCATCACAAAGGAATAACCTTTTATAATACAGTCCTGTAAACATGGTTTAGTTGCATTGCCAGGTTATTGGTTTGCATGTAAACTGATAAATCGAGTTATTGATTTTTGGTAGTTATCAACATCTTGGTCTGCATGTAATTGTGCTCATTGTTACTCATTGTTCCTTTTCTTTGTCAGCGGTCAAAAAATCCTAAATAATCCTTCCTAAATAAGATCATGAGTTGTTTAGGACAATGTCCCCATGATGCTCCTGAGCTGGCTTTCTGTGCAAGTGATCCAAGATGGAGTGGAAAACAGACAGGTGTAAGATACTTTGGGCTTCGAGTCAAGTCAAGTCACCTTTACTTATATAGCGCGTTTCACAATACATATTGTTTCAAAGCAGCTTTACAGTGGTCACATGAAAACATTATAAACAAAGTTTGATTGGCTGAACAGCAGCCTTAAAAGAGCAGGCGAATTAATACAATTGATGAATATTAAGTGTTAAGTTTTGATTATTGATTGATTTGATTGATTATTATATTGATAATTCAAGTCTAATATTAAGTCTAATTTGGTCCGATTGGAGATGGGTTCATGATCGTCACAGGGGAGGGTTTAGTAGAGACACTTCAGGGCAGTGCTGGGCTTGTGTCCAGGTGCAGGTCCTTCATCTGATCTGGATACGGCCCGGATCCAGCTGACCACGGTAACCTCGGAATAAACCGAGACTAATATCAGCGTAGATGCCATTCTTCCTCTGATGTATCGAGTACATCAGGTGTTATGGGAATGTTCCCGGTTCCGGCTTATCTAAATTATGCAGCCTAACAATCATTTTACATGATTTGGATTAAAAATGTATGTATAATGTGTTATGTGTATGCCAGGTTGAAGAGATGTGTTTTTAGTCTACATTTAAACTGACAGATTGTGTCTGCTTCCGAACTGTAATAGGAAGACTGTTCCAGAGTTTAGGAGCTAAATAGGAAAAGGATCGACCGCCAGCAGCTGACTTTGATATTCTAGGTATTATAAGCTGGTCAGTATTTTGGGATCGCAATAGACGTGAAGGACTATAATCATAGGCGGAGTTTGGGGGGGCTGGGGGGGGGCAGTGCCCCCCCAGACCAGAGCCAATTAATGCCTGCTTTGTGCTTTGAATTTTTTTTTTTAATACAGAATTTTCTCGTTTTATTTGTCTTATCTTATTAGTTCTGTGTATAGAATGAGTGAGATATGGTTAATTCGTTTTTAATTACTGTATTTAATTTATTACCGTAGCTTTATTACATCCTCCCGCGATTTGCGAATCTCAAAGTATCACGGTACGTGAGTGGACGCTCTTCTCGTTCTGTTTTACACGCTGAATAAACAAAATGGACATTCGTCGTTTTTTTTTATTTATAAATCCACTACTAAAAGTGTCAAATCTATCAGAAGAAGACAGTGGACATCTACGCATCTCTGAAAAAGCGGCGGCTTCTTCTGCATTAGGTAAGATATTGTAATGTCTGAAGTAGTTCTATGACAGGTCAAGGGAGGCTGTTTATGAACTTTAATCGGAACGAAGAAGAGCGCGCGTGACCCTGGGGTACATGCTTTTTTTGCCAGGGAGAAGTTTTTCTTGCACTGAACAAGACCAGCATATATGAAGTTCAGATAACCATCCTCTCATCCAGTGACGTGTACGATCACACTGGTGTTCATATGTGTCAACCACTAAATTCACACGTGTTTTCACGTGATATCTGGCACTGATCCAAAAAAAGACGCGCTCAGAGCTTGTCATTTATCACAACAATTCAGTGTTTTCAACCACATAAGGTTTCTTTTAGGTTTCAACAAATTGGTGACTATTTTGAATAAAAAGAAATAAATGTGATCTATTATACAGCGCTTTTTGTGACTGCGGTATGTCACGTGACAAGCATGACGCGTTGCCATGGAAACAATAAGGCGAAATATCCAAAATGGGGAGAGGGTCATTGTCAATAAAGTCATTGTTCACTGTAAATGTATTTCATATGTAGAATGTATGATATATAAATATGATATAAAAAAAAAAATTCTGAGCTCCTGGTCTGCTGGCCTGGTAGGTGCCCCCCCAAGCACAAAAGTGAAACTCCGCCTATGACTATAATGTGTTAAGAGATCGCTCAAGTACTGTGGAGCTAAACCATTTCATGCTTTGTAAGTCATTAGCAAGATTTTAAAATGTATTCGGTGATTAATAGGAAGCCAGTGCAGGTTTGACAGAACTGGGCTAATATGCTCATACTTCCTGGTTCTAGTAAGAACTCGAGCTGCTGCATTTTGGACCAGCTGGAATTTGTTTATTAAGCGTGCAGGGCAACCACCTAGTAAAGCATTACAATAATCTAGCCTTGAACTCATGAACGCATGAACCAACTTTTCCGCATTTGTCTTTGAGAGCATATGTCGCAATTTAGATATATATTTTAAATTGGAAGAATGCCGTTTTAAAGATGCTAGAAACGTGGCTTTCAAATGAAAGATTGGTATCAATCTTTATCATTGACTGGTATCAATTCGAGTGTGCACTTAAGTAGACAAATACATGCAATAATACATACAATAATGTGGGGAGTTTTCACTCAAGAATAGTATGTTAGGTCTTCAGTGAACATAAACAGCTGGGAAAGAATCCGACTTCTTGTCATATTAGGTCTGTGGATTCGGTCTTAAAGTGACAGGATCTAAATAAACCTGCTGCTCTCTGTGTCATTAATATTTATCAAACAACAAAAGGAAACATCAGAATCATTTACTGCTTTTCGCTGAATAACATTAGTTACTTTAATTAGAAACAATGTACATTTGATACATTTTCTTTTATTACTTCAGTACTTTGATTAACTACAATAATTACATTTATAGTAGGCTATGATTAGAAGTAGGGTAAATAGTTTATTTCATTTCTATCCCTGAGTGGCACTGAGAGGTAGAGTCACATTAGACTGAATCCTCTTGTCCATTCAGGAATAATCTTGATTTGATCCATCCTGAAGTTTTCATATCCATCAAACAGAGATTTTGGGACTTTAAATTATCTTTTTTAATGGAGTGAGTCCTCATGTTACAAATCAGATTCAGGGTCTCCATAAAACAGATGAATGTAACGATTGCATGAAACACGTATGAATTACCCTCAGAATGAAGGACTCATCTGTGTTCTCTTCTCTTCTCATAAGTACATTATGGGATGTCTGTACTTTAGATTCATGTAATGTTAATTCATTTATGCACAGAACAGAGTAAAATATGAAAGTGAGAATTTAAAATAGAAAGGAAGTATGTGAGAAACATTTTTAAAGCTTAGTTTAATTAACCCTTAGCTATCAATAAAATGAGCATACAGTGTGACAACTGAACAGCTTATCCTAAATGTTAATTAACTGCTGCTAATTGTGTTTTCTCAGAGCCTCTGTGTGCTTTAAAGATATCAGACAGACTTACCATGTCACTCAATGCAGTCTTCGGTTTTCATTTTTTCACCATCATCCATTATTTTTTCCTTTCGCAAACACAAAGTTATTTAGCTGAATGTCCGAGCTGCTACACCACATCTGTCTGTATTAAGTCCTCTAAAGCCATATTTTTTGTGTGATAAACTGTTTGACATTCAAACGTTGTTCACTGATATAACCACACACATTCAGTATACTCGAGTTGGAAGATACTATAAATCTCAACTACCTGATTGCTTGTATCATTGCAAAATATAACTATATTATCAAATAGAACAATGTGTATAACAACTGTAAAACCAAAAATATTTCAAAATAAGTATTTTCACAATGTTGAAGAAACGTTTCCATTTCATAAACTTCATTACCGCAACTTGGTACTACAAAATTTATCCATGTAAATACAGTGGTACATCGAGATACGAAATTAATCCGTTCCGAGGCGGCCTTCGTATAATGAGTTTTTCGTATCTTGGAACACATTTTACATGTAAAATGGCTAATCCGTTCCAAGCCCTCCAAAAACACCCCATTAAATTTCATAATAAAGCTAAATTGACCTATAAACAATGAAATAACGTAAAATGTCGAAGCTTACCTTTCGAGTGAGGCTATCTCCGAAAGTGGCGGCAGAGGAAGAGGAGGACAAACGGCAGATAACGTACGTACACTTAACTTTAGGAAACACATAAAAAATGTAAAGTTTTGGGTGCGGAGTGGCTGAGCTAAAGCACGCCAGCACGTACGTATAGAAGATGCATGATGGGAGGGATGCTGTCCAATTAGAGAGAAGGATCTCATGGCTTGGCTAGCATCAGGAACCAATGGGAGAGCAGGAGGATGGTAGCGAGTCTACTATAACTAAGATGGCGGCGTGTGGCGCGAGTTTCAAAATTGTTATGGGGCGAATCTCGGACTTTCAGAAACCTTTTGTATCTTGAAAACTTTTCGTATGTAGAGCAGTAAAATTTTTCGTCTTTGCTTTCGTAACTTGGATTTTTCGTAAGTTGAGCCTTTCGTATCTTGAGGTACTACTGTATTTTCAAGTAAAGTGTTTCTACCAATAACATAATATATTAGTAAGAGACAGAGGTTTTAGACATATATCTTTAAACTAATGTATAGTTAGTTAAATTACAAGATGAAAGCTATTTTAAAAGTTCATTATGTTATATCAGGTTAATGGCATAGGTTAAAATGCTTAAATGTTCAAAAAAGCACACATATCAGCTACAGCCCCTGACCAGAGTCCAGTCAGCTCCTCCTAATAATAGTTTTTTTAGGGGTGGGGTTGGGAAGGGTTACAGATCCCAGGCCATCGAGGCAGAGCAAACCCCTGAACTGCCAGCATCTCCCTGTGGCCCTAAACTACCGGTCCCTCCTCGACTCCCTGCACTGCCTGGAGGCTTCCAGCACGTCTCTGCTCACCTGCCCGTGACTTCCAGGACTCCAGGTCTCCTTCGTTATGCTTTTGTTTCAACCATATACTCTGACAACATCATTTATTTTAGCATGTTGTAAAAGGCCATTTTGAGTGGAAGGAAAAACATGCTGATTTCATACATGTATCTTTAGTAGCAATTGAGCTGCTGTACCCGATCCCGCTTAGCAGAAGAGGGCAGAACCTTTACAGCTCTGATACTAAAACATCTGTAGAGTTTTGATTATCATCTCTATCACGCTCACGCTCATGTGATATTGCAGTCCCCTCTTAACCTATAACATTCCTTCCTCTGCACCGTGTTTTGGAAAGGTTAAATCCAGCTTCCTCGATAAATACAAATGAATGTGGTGTTTCCTGTCCTTCCACATCCATTACTCTCTGAAAAACAGTAAGTGCACACTTTTACTAATGCTAGTGTTTTTTTACTGTGAATATTTTTATAGCTGTGTATATACCTTAACCTCAGATGTCTTACCTGGACACATTGTATCTTTGCTCTTTACCCGTTCACTGTTTCTCTCGAACGGTACAGTATATAACTGTTTCATTGTAACTTGATGTTTCTGTAGGACTCGAGTAAATTATGTTTTATTAAAGTTCGGGAGGAGCACGTTCAAAGGATTAACGCAATCAACTCGTCATCAGCAATTACACCTCATCCTATCAGCATGAGAGGAAGCGTGTATACAGCTGGCATAAGGTCATCTTCTCTGATAAGTCCAATTTTCTGCGTTGTTCAACACCTGGTCGTCTAATGGTTAGACGGAGGCCTGGAGAGGTCTCGCACCCACTGTGAAATTTGGTGGAGGATCGTGATGATCTGGGGGTGCTTCAGCAAGACTGGAATCTTGCAGATTTGTCTTTATGAAGGACGCATGAATTAAACCACGCACAAGGTTGTCCTGGAAGAAAACTTGCTTCCTTCTGCTCTGACAATGTTCCCCAACTCTGAGGACTGGTGTTTCCAGCAGGACAATGCTCCATGCCACACAGCCAGCTCATGATTCACAACATGGTTTTTAAGTGTAGCCCTGATTTCATCTGAAATAACAGCTCTTTGTCTTCTTCCACGCATCAACCCTGTCCCTGTCACCTGTCTTCCTTGCTCCATTTCCAAAATAGCTTTTCTGAGCTCTACCTATAGTTGAATATTGTGAAGGAACCTGATAATTTTCATTTACCTTAAATAATTGTTATATCTGTCACAGAATGGGAAACGGAGGACTCAGGTGCAAGTGAAAAACGGAAATTTATTATAATCAAAAGACAAAACAAAGATGCCCACGATGGGGAAAACATTAACTAACAATATAACAGACACTCGACGAGAACACAAACAAACCAGATGAACGGGGAGCACGACAGCACGACATGGCACTGGACAGCAAACACACCGGGATTAAATAGGGAACACATGAGGAAGGTAACGAATAGAAACAGCTGGGATCAGGGATCAGTTTCACAATCACCAGACACAACAAAGTGGCAGTGGCAGATAGGGATGTGGAAATGAAGCCTCATGAAGCAGTGAGGCTTTACTCTATTTGTTTCGGGAAAAGATTCAAAGCTTCGAGAGTGTCGAGAACAGCGCCATCTTTTGTGTGATCATTTATTTAAAATAAAGCAGGAAGCCTGTGGAAGAAGCTGTGGAAGATGAAGAAACCACAACACACTCCCTCGATTCAATGCTGTGTACAGATAAAAGCTTTATATGTTTGTGTTTAATGTGTCCAGTAAATTAAGTGTGAAAAAATATAATATGAGCTTATATGATTCAATAAGATCTAACGTAGGCCTACTCTCTCTCTCTCTCTCTCTCTCTCTCTCACACACACACACAATAAGGAGATTGTGTGATAGAATCATCTGTAATTAATTGTGCTTATGACACTTGGTAGTGGTAGTGCTTGTGTAACTATAGGAATGACAGTAATGTAATAAAGGTTTTTATGATTTTTATTACAGTTTTTTACGATTGCTAAGCAGTAGTGGGCAGATCTGTAGTCACATGTGCAAAACTCTAACTACAGCCTGCACAGCAGCAGTTCATGTGGACCAAACTCTAGCTCGTTTTCAAACTCTACACACTTATCTTATGACTGTAACCACAACCTGCACAACACTACAGATTTACAGCATTTTGTTCAAATGCTAACACACTGCTGTCAAAACTGAACCACACAATCTAAACTATTATCATTCAAAAAAAAAATCATATTTCATTATGTATAATATTATATAATATTTATTTATATAACATTTCAATAAAAAAAAATATTTCAGCCTTGTGCCTTTCAAACGCTGATTGCAATTTACGCTGAGCAGGTGTTTTAGACTTTTAGGTGAAAACACACATACGTGTATATATATATATATATATTTTTTTTTTTTTTTGTTACGCCCCGTCTAGGGAAAAGGGTGCAACATGGAAAAACACTAAAAAGTAATATTTCAAAAATGATAAATTTATTAATCTTAAAGTTGGGACAAATGATTCAGCCGACAAGGCCAAAACAACAAACAAAAATTCCTTGTTTCAAAACCTCTTACTTAAACCCTAACCTCAAAGTAAAGAAAATACAATGTACAAACCTAACTCCCTAACCAAAAACAAAGATCAAACAACTTACAATAAACAAAAATGGCGTCGGTCTCCCTACTTTCCCAAATAATAAGTATGTACAATATTTACAATTAGGCAACCAAACTTTGAAAGGGCAATCCAAAATCAGTGTCAAACAGGCAAATTAGTCAAATCCAACAAACTCTTCAAACACAAACTAATTCAAACAAAGACTCACAGTTTTCAACACTCAAAACTCATTATACGAAGGCCGCCTCGGAATGGATTAATTTCGTATCTCGAGGTACCACTGTATTTACACAGATATACATTACAGTAAGTTTGACTGTAACATATATTTTTACAACAGGAACCAAAGGCTGCCCCCAACAGGAGGGAGAGAAAAATTATTTTCAGATGCGCAGGAAAATGCTATTGTTGGCATGGTTATGGTCACTAATGCAATACTGTAAAACTGTGGGATACTCAAGATAGAGAGCTGCTGATAATGATATTTGGAAATGTTATAGACCTGGTTCTTCCCCAGGAGCATGAGAGAGAACATTAGATGTGATGTTGATGAAAACCTGTGGCTGATGCTAGAGAGAGGCAGGATTAGCCCTTCAATTATTTGTCAGAATTACAGTATGTACTTTTAGTTTCTACCTTTTTTCTCATTACTGTAAATCCGTAAATTACTACAGACTATTGAAGCAAACTGCTGATTTTAATTTACCTTAAAGAATTGTTATGTTCTAAAAATGTAAATACTGTAAATCACGTGAAAGAATGTCACTCTGTTCTTTGAAGAAAATAGTACTCTGTATGAAGTCACTGAAATTGTTCAAACTGTAAAGAAAAGTTAGTATTTTCTGTATTGGTGTTTGATGCTAGTGTTTTTACTATGAGTGTGTTCTGAGTGACAGTGTGTGTGTGTGTGTATCTCAGTGAGGGTTGTGAAGTGTGTGTGTTAACTCAGTGTGTGTATCTCAGTGTGTGTTGTGCACAGTGTTTGGCAGCATGAGCCTGTTGTGAGTCGTGTGTTAAGGGTTTTGCAGGTGATGTGAACTGTTGAGCTCAGGTGACTGTTGGTAGTGCAGACTGTGGTTAGAGTTTTGCACACGTGACTCCAGTTGTGCTCGCTGCTGTTTAGCAATAAAAACTGTTTTACTGCAGCTTGATTAACAGCAACCAAACATTTACTGTTAGCTAGCAGCATATTTAAACACAAGCACAAAAGACATCAGTCCTATCTGTCACAGTGGTTGTTTTGGCCTTCAGTGCATGTCACTGTGAAACAAACGAGCTCTGTTTGCAATGCAAATCTCTGACAAAACCCACAAATCAACACTAATGTGGATTGTGATGAGAAGGTGAAGTGTTTCGCAGTCCATTCAGATTTCACAGCTATGATTTCATTCCTGCCATGAAACAGTGGCCACATGCTTTATTTTGGCAAAAGCTAAACAATGAGTGACTTAACGAAACGGAAGAAATTATTTCATTTGCAGAACTGCCTGTAATGACTTTACCCTGACGACCGTGGTGTTTGGCATTGCTGGAGGAAAGCAGTTAAGTGGCGTTATGGCACGGTCTCGGAAGTACTGAAGCCTGCCATTACCTGTTTCTGGCCCATTTCTCTCAATGACCGCAGTGCATTTAAGCCATGACGCTTCCTCAAACACAGCGGTTGCTATGGTGATGTCAAGGAGTGCAGGATCTCATCAGGTGTAAGTAACATTGTTTTAGAAAATAACACCCATAATATGTCCAATAAAGGCTTTATTCCACGTCTGTATCTCTATTTATCTCTCCCACTCTCCAATAAACACACACTCATTTTGTGTCCGTCCCGCCATAAAAACCATCAGTAGGCTCCCATAACCTCCTGAACATTGCTGGCTCTTTTTAATGGAGATTGCTGGTCACGTAATGATTTGAGTGCTGCATACTGATGATACCATACATACATTTCATGTGTTTTGCGGCCAGAAAACAGTATGCTGTAGATCTGTTATATGTTACACTTCAACAAAGTGTCACCTTTGTTACATGGTTTGTCTCCTGAAACGCTCTCATGCTCTGTGTGTGTGTGTCTGTGTGAGCGTGTGTGCATGTTTCTGTGTGTGTGTCTATGTGAGCGCGTTTGTGTGTGTCTGTGTGAGCATGTGTGTGTGCAAGTGTGTGTTTGTTAGTGCGTGTTTGATTGTGTCTGTCTGTGTGAGCGTGTGTGTCTGTGTTTATGTGAGCGCGTTTGTTTCTGTGTGTGTTTGTGTGTGTGTGTGTGTCTGTGTGAGCGAGTGTGTTTCTGAGTGCGTGTTTGATTGTGTGTGTGTGTATGTGTGCAAGTGTGTGTTTGTGAGTGAGTGTTTGTGTGTGTCTGTGCGAGCGTGTGTGTCAGTGTAAGTGTGTGTGTGTGTCTGTATGAGAGTGTGAGTGTGTGTGTGTGTGTGAGTTTGTGTGAGCGTGTGTGTGTCTGTAAGCGTGTGCAAGTGTGTGTGTGTGTGTGAGTGTGTGTGTGTGTGTGTGTGTGTGTGTGTCTGTAAGTGTGCACGCGTTTGTGTGTCCGCGCGTGTGTGTGTGTGTCTGTGTGAGCGTGTATGTTTGTGTGTCTGTGTGAGCGTGTTAGTGTGTGTGTGTGTGTGTGTGTGTAAACATAAACTGTCCTGTAAATGATATTTCTTTTACACAAATAGTGTTAATAAAGCACATTTGTCAGGTTAAATGCAGTGACTGTTTATACAGCAACTTCTGAGGGAACTGCAGTGATATGACTTTATCAACCGGGTCTTTTATTTAGGAGGAGGGACTTATTCCCCCATATTATGCGCTGCATTTTTCCCATTCATAAGTAATATCAGTGCACTGTCTTATATATATATAAGCTTACATGAGCTTACAGCTTACATGAGGCGGATCAAAGCATTTATATATATATATATATATATATATATATATATATATATATATATATATATATATATATATAAATGCTTTGATCCGCCTCATGTAAGCTGCTCAGGTGGAAGTTGATTATTGGCAGCAATCAGCACCTAAGCGAAAGGGATCCTTCCTGAAAGGGAGCCTGCCATCCAGAGACAAAGACTTGGATGATTGGCCTGCTGGGAAATAGGAGCTATTTGTGCTGGCAGAACACCTCCATTTGTCATCCTGCCAACAAGCTGGAGAGTTTTGGCACTCGCTCTTGCAGCAATCGCTTTAAATTGTAGTGTCTTCAATGTTCATCAACTTCTTCTGTCTTTGAGGAGAGAAAACCAACCCTAATCCAGCCTGTGTAGGTGCATGGTGTGATTTTGCCAAGAAAAAGACACATTCCTGGATCAACTTCCAAGTCCCAGACTGCCTAGAGTTGGTGCACTGACCCTCTGATGCAGAATGCACATGCCATGCAATGTCATGTCATTCACAAGGACCAGGTTGATACAATGAAGATCAGTGGACTTTCCAAAGCTCAAACGTTTTCCAGGGTAGCAGTTAATATTGTAGTCGAGGTCAGTCACATATTCGTAACAGATCTTCTCATTTCCATTTAAAAATCTTACATGTATTATTAGACTAACTGTGCAGTGACAACCCTCTCTTCATTTTAAAAATAAGAGTCATGATCATCTTCACTGTAATGACGTATAATAAAGTTAAATGACACAACCCCTTTTCTTTCTATCGTTAAATGTCAGTTTTAATGATCAATATCCATAAAAAGAAGCCATACAATAAGAAATAAAGAGAAGCAAGCATTTTGGTCGGACATGCAAAGTCAGACGTTTAGCATAAGCTGACGCCCTTTCACTGCCCTGAGCCGGACCTTCGTTCCTCAGGAAGATTCACATCACTTGCCCTGATCTGTCCATTGATTCCCATGCCTGCCGAAATAGGATTTATGACTCTTCTGATTTTCTGTTTTCCTGTTTTCAAACCACAGACTCCTGCTAGGTCATTGTTATCTGCTAGATCGCGTCACTTTACACACAGGGACTCTCTCTTAAGCTGGATCTTGATAGAGACGAGAAGCCACTGGGAACTGTTTACTTTCAAAAATATTTCAATATGTCAGGATTCGTGGAAGGACGAGTGAGGACCCAATAGCAAGGGGAAGGTTTCTGTATTGAAACATAAAAAAACAAAAAAACAAGACTAAAACAAAGCCACCCTAAGGGGGGGGGGGCAAACTAGGACTGGACTAGAATTCAACTAGGACTTGACTAGAAATCTGGACAGACGACAATGAAGCAGCACAGCACAGCAAACAAAAAGGGATAAAATACACACAGGAGGAAGGGTAATTGATTGGGAAACAGCTGGAACAAATCAAACTAATGACAAGGAAACAAGGAGGGAGGTGAACACAATGACAAGACATGAACATGCAGCCAATGCGGACGCACATCGCCACGTGTTCACATTAGACAAAAGATGACTCGCAGCTGGTGAAAACCAAACTGCGCACAACACCAAAACACAACATGAAAGCACGCGGCCAAAGTAAACACGAACCAAGCAGAGCTCGAAACAGCGCCCACTCACATAAAGTAGAACTGTCGAATTTGCGCGCACACACACCAAACACGAAACATTACGGTAGTGTCAGAGCTCTGCCACAACAACAAGAATTTACTAGACAGAATGTGGGAGAACCGCTTGGCAATACTGTTTGACTATGGGTTTTCACTTTGAAAAAACAAAAAATCAACCAATTTAATCATTGCCCAGCAAACAGGGAACGTTCCTTTTCTCTCTTTTTTCCCAGACTGTTCAAAGAGCATTCAAGAGTAATGTTCCCATAATGCTTGCAAAATAATCCAATTGAGAAAACAGTCCCTTAATACTTTCTCTAATGTTCACATACGAAATAAAAAACAAGTCTGGTAATCCATTATTTTGAGGGGATGTAGTTACACTTACTCACTATAGTAATAACAGTAAATTATTGATTGTTAATAGTAAGTAACTCTAAACCAAACCATAACCGAAAATGAATAAGCAGATGAAGTTAATATTAATATTACTCAGTACTTATTTGAGCAAATACAATGTGACTTTGCCACCGTAAAATAAAGAGTTACACTTTATTTGAAGGTGCCCGTGTCGTAGAGTATAATTAAGATTACATTGTAATATTAACAATGTTTTCTTTCTATGGGGTTGGTGTTTGGTTAAGGGTTAGTTACATATAATGATGCACCATTTATTGTAATTAATACAGGAACCAGCATGTAAAAAGGATAAAGTTAAAGCAAGTGTTACCTAATGTTCTCATTACGTAATGGGAACGTTATCAAAACATTCTGAGAACCCATTTTTGTATGTTTCTGGGTAGCCGTCATGATTTTAGTGTCCATACACAAGCCCCTTTGATGAGAAGCTACACGCATGGTGAGATGTGCTTGTGAATTCAAAATATAATGTCGACGACAGACTCAGGGATTTGCTTTTTAAGTATTTTCCCATCAAAGACTTGAACAGCAGAGTCCGGTGAATAGCATATTTACATCGGCTCGACTGTAATGGATTCTGATGAGATTCAGATTGATTTTCTTTGTGAGCTCCTCAGTTGTGGACGACGCAGGCTGAAGGAGCGCAGCTGCTGCCCTCATTTTCACAAACACACACATCGAGGTCTAGCCGTCACTCCTCTGTGCACAGAGGACCCCTCCGTAACCATGGAAACCCTCCAATGCTGATGCTGGACAACTGGCGATCGAAGGAGATGTGATGGGATATTGGGCAAATCAGCTCAAAAACATGGATGGACAGAAAGTGAAGAGGGTACGGCTCTCATTTTAGACACATTGACAAGAAACCCATATACGAGACATGATGCGTTCTGTCATGTTACGACTGTGTGCTCATGCTCGAGTGCTGCTGAAAAACCCCATTTAGGTTTTCTGAAGGGGGTTCATAGAGTTGTTTTCTCATTTTAATGCAAACAGTTGAAAAATAAACAAGTTAGCGCCCTCTAGAGGTCGGAGAGGCAAACAGCACAACATTTACACTCTTTTCATTCGAAAAGATCATTTTCACATGTTCCGATTCTTTTTTACCATAAAATTCGAACACAAGGAGAAATTCATCAATTCTTCTCATTTTCCAGAAAAATACAGTTATTGGCCATTTTTAAATAGAATTAAATAGTCCAACATTCATTTACAAGAATACATTTACTAGAAAAATCACAAATTAAAGAATCTCACACTTTATATCTATTTAAACATGAAATAGAATAGATATAAACAAAGGTTGGCACTTGTCTCTACAGTGATGCATTATGTCATGTGTGTGTTTGTGTGTGTGCGTGTGCGTTTGTGCGTGTGCGTGTGTGTGTGTATATTTAATGTACTTTCCTGTAGCTCAAGCAGTAGAGCATTTGTGCTTTCAATGCCACGGTCATGGGTTCGATACCCAGGGAAAGCAAGAACTGACTAAAATGTCAATATGTTCCTTAAATGTCACTTTGGATAAAAGCGTCTGCCAAAGACATAAATGTAAAATGTATGTATATATGTGTGTGTGTGTGTGCGTGCGTGCATGCGTGCGTGCGTGCGTGCGTGTGTGGGTGCTTGTGTATAATAAATATGCAAATTAAATAAAATGCCTGATGAGTAAGAACATTCATGGCACCTGATTCATAGACTGAATCTGACCCAATGCTTTCAGAGTCAAAGCATTCTAGTTTTCCTGTAAATAAGTAAGTTAGTCTCTTGCATTAATATCATAAACTAAGGTGGAAGAATTTCCAAATCAGCCAAGAACCAAAGAACAACTGAAGGGGAATTACAGTTAAAACCCGAGGACCAGATGTGTTGAATGAAGACCAGGAGTCAGAAGTGCAGTCAATAGAAGAAATTCCAGTGAAGTTTAGTTTGCAGTTTCATCAGCTGAAGCTTCAGGTCACACAAGGAGTTCGTAGGCCGCCCCACATACAATAACATTGTTACAGCAATTATACTCTAACAGAGGGTGCTAACTACGTCAATGATGACGGTTAAATGATTCTGATTGGCAAAGAAAGAAAGATAAACAAAACTAGTAATTTTCCACACAAGAGCAGACAGTCTGAAGCAGATCTTCGTTGATCACATGGTTGACGGGTTAGTGACCTTCCACGTGGTTTGTCGAGAACAACACAGTCATTCCGTCTCCTTATGGTGCCAGTTAATCACCTCACCAATACAGACCATATTAACACACACACACACACAGATACACAGCTTCTCCAAGGCTGAACTCGGCTCAGGCTCCAACTATCAACAGAACAAAATACACAAAACATTCTGATAACATGTTCTGTCTGGTGTGACGTGCTGACAGTATTCATCCTTACTCTATGGAAAACTACAGAAAAGCAAAGGAAAGTTTTAAATATAATTGGTTACATAAGTGATAGACTGAAGTGAACAAATAAGGAAAAGAAGAGAATATATATATATATATATATATAAAATAATAAATATATACAAGCGCAGTGGATTTCCGAATTTTCTCTATCACAAGCCAGTCAATTCCTCATTGCAGTGCGATTGAGGCAGATTGAGACACTGATCTGAACGACATGAAAACTCAGTGTTAATCAACATGGAAGGGAAATATAATAATGATCCAGTGCGCTCCTGTAGTCGGTCTCTTAAATGAACCAGGAAATGTCAGGAAAGACTCTGCATTAACCTCTACGGTGTGTGAAATCAAGGGCTTGTGACTCACTTGACACCCATAAAATCAACCTAAACATGATTGCATTTACACACCAGTACACTATGTTTACTCGTCTCACGCATCGTCTGGCTGCGTTTTCAGTCACATGATGAAAAGTGTATTAGCCAGATAGGATACCAGACAATTTTATATATCATTACATGTTCTTTTTCATAATAAACGCAATAATATCCTCCTCATTTTTTACCGGAACGGCAGTACGGCCGTTACACATTCTGTCATTCGCTCAAAACAGCTTGTCTTTTCTGCTTGCCATTGCAAACACTGTAAAATTATGTTACATGTTTTTACTTTCAGTCATTTGTAGTTCCCTTTCAAGGGAACTCGCGCTGCGTCTTTCGATCGCTTTGGGGAATACTTGGACGCTGTCTCGCGAAGCACAATATGTAAACTTCCGCCGACCGAGTGTGAGTGACGGTCGCAGGTCGGTGACGTCACGAACCAGGTCATAAAGGGGCGCCAGAACCCAGAGGCAATAGCTTGTTTTGTCTTCGCAAGCACAAGTGTGAGAGTGTGTTGTGTTATCGCGCTGGTTGTTTGAGTTCCCTAGACTAGTTTAAAAGAAAAGGGCTCTCCAATTTTCAAATGGTGAATCAAACATCTGTGTAGTGCGCGTATTCCTGCCTTCACTACATTTCGGGTGGGAACGCGCACTCACTATGTGTGTGCGTGGGAGCAGAGCATGCTCGGACAGCGCATGAGTGCACTGTCTGTATTCATTGTAGCCAGCCAGCCGCTACAGATGCTCCGCTCCCGCCTGGCGGTCTTTGACACTGAGTCCGTCCAGGCTCGCGCTGCCCAGGGCTCAGATCCCGCTGTAGTCAAGGATCTGCGGTGATATGGGTCCTGGGATTCACGAATGGATCAGACGACGGGGTGTGAGACGAGCCCTGCTTTATCTTAGCCCTTTCCCGGCAGATCCAGTGCCCGTGCAGCCCGAGGGCTGTTACATATGGCACAGACACTGCAATGATCTATCTCTGAGGAGTTTTGACATTGTCAGCATTTAATGATGAGAGAATATTCACCACTTTTCTCTCCAGTATGAGGAGTTTTTTGAGGAAGTGACTCGCGCGCCATGTTGACTATTTATTGCCGGCAAAGAAGCATTCCTCCTAAGAAAATAAATAATTAGATGAACGCGTCCTGTTAGCGCGAGTCACCCCCCGCGATATATAAAATGATCGATCCTGAGACTGAGGAGGTGTTTGCTAGCTACCTATCTTATTCAGTATTGATGCAAAAAAAAAAAAAAAAAAACTACATTGCTCTATAAACCCGTGAGGATTATTTCCACTCTCGTGGGCAGTCAAGCATATAAGATTCAAGAATTTTATTTTCACATACAGTTACATACAATATACAGCTGTCAGTGAAATGTAAACAGGAAAGCAGGGTTATTGGGGGACCTCTATGAGAGCATAAATATACATATATATTTTAATACTATATAAATCTATCTATATGTGTGTTTATATATATATATAATATTTATAAAAGAGGCATCTGTGGCTTTTTCGGTGACACTGTTGAGACGGTCGTCGATAAGTTCTAGGAGGTTGCTAGCAGCAGGTGGCGTTCAGTGTGCTGCTGCCTCGTTGCTCTCAAATTACAATGGCCGCTCTGAGGCAGAGCGTCGCAACCCACTAACCCCTCCAGAAACCCGGGGGGTCGGGCCGGCACTCCCAGCCTCAACCCTCTGGCAGGAGGATGGATCTGAGGACTGTCATCCTCGCCAAGAAGGCTACATCAAAGAGGTCCTGGCGCTAAGGTGCCAGACCTCACACAGGCGTCTCTCCTCAGCTGCCACCCGTGAGTCTAGTTGCTCTGAGGAGATCGCCCCCTCCAAGGAGGGTCCTAGAGCATTCACTCCAATATATATATTATTTTCCTTTAGCAGGGTTCTACTCACCGTGGTGAACCCTGAGCAGGCTCTGGTCACGGAACAGGAAGTAGACACTCTGTTGAAGCAAGGGGCCATAAAATATGTTCCCCCCTCGGACAGAAAGTCAGGCTTACAGTCGTTACTTCATCGTTCCCAAGAGGGATGGAGGATTGCGGCCCATCCTAAATTTGAGCCTTCTAAATCATGAATGTTGACTTTGAACTAGATCGTGACAGAACAGGTCCGAGGACTGGTCTGTCAAATCGACCTGAAGGACGCATATTTTCATTCCATCCTTCCACAACACAGGAAGTACGTCAGGTTCACCTTTTGGGGGAAGGCTTACCAATATCGGGGGCCGGGGGATTGGAGGCTCCACCCCTAGGTGGTGGAGCAGATTTGGTTGAGATTCGGCCGAGTACAATTAGACCTGTTCGCATCCGAGGAATCAACTCATTGCCCTCTGTGGTTTTCAGTCTTGCACCCAGCCCTGCTCGGGCAGGGTGCCATGGTTCAGACATGGCCGAGGCTATGTCTGTACACCTTTCCCCCGATTGCTCTGCTCCTGGGAGTTCTGGAGAGAGTTCGCCGAGACAAGGTCCGTCTCACACTAATTGCTCCATGTTGTCCTGGCAGAGTGTGTTTTGCAGATCTTGTGTCCCTTCTGGACTGAGCCCCCTGGGATATCCCAGGGAGGACTTTCTGTCGCAGGCAGTGGGCTTGATGCATCTCCCCTGCCCAGAACTGTGGAAACTGTGGGCTTGGCCCCTGAGGAGGCCCAGCTCATAGATTCTGGTCTGTCAACTGAGGTTGTTGAGACCATCCTCCACTCCAGAGCCCCCTTCACGAGGAAGCTGTATACCCCTGAAGTGGAGACTCTTCACTTCTTGGTGTAGCGAAAAGCAGATGAACCCAGTTACCTGTCACATTGGCAAAGTGCTGGAGTTCCTGCAGGATAATTCACTGCAGGGCTGTCCCCGTCCACCCTGAAGGTCTATGTGGCTGTTTACCACGTACCTCTGGGTGGCATGTCCATTGGCAGGGACCCCCTCGTCACACGCTTCCTCCGTAGCACTATTAGGCTGAGGCCTGCAGTACAGACTCCTACCTGGGACTTATCCCTGGTACTCCAGGGGTTGTCCCAGGCACCTTTTGAACCTTTGGATGAGGTTCCCCTAAAGTTCCTCACTTTAAAGACATTATTCTTATTAGCTATAACATTGCTAAAAAGAGTTGGGGATCTACAGGCGCTCTCTGTATCTCCCTCTTGCCTTGAGTTTGCGCCTGGGATGGTGAAAGCCTTTCTTCATCCCAAGCCAGGCTATGTGCCCAAAGTGCCCACCCATGTGATGCCCACCTTATCTGATGTTTGTGATGTGACGGGGCGTTCTTCCCCTGCATACCTTTCTGAGGTTTTACCAGCTTGACCTCAACTCCGCTCCGGGAACACGGGTCCTCTCGTAGTGAGCTACAAGACACTCCTCGGCCTTCGTCACTGAGGTGGCGTTGGTATATCGTTCCCCAAAGCGATCGAAAGACGCAGCGCGAGTTCCCTTGAAAGGGAACGTCTCAGGTTACGTATGTAACCATAGTTCCCTGAGAGGGAACGAGACGCTGCGTCTTTGGCCTCATCTCCTTGCGCCTTCCGGGCTTGCTCAGACACCTCTAAGCTGCCGCTTCCAGGTTACCGGCGCTCTTTATGACCTGGTTCATGACGTCACCGACCTGCGACCGTCACTCACACTTGGTCGACGGAAGTTGACATATTGTGCTTCGCGAGACAGCGTCCAAGTATTCCCCAAAGCGATCGAAAGACGCAACGTCTCGTTCCCTCTCAGGGAACTATGGTTACATACGTAACCTGAGACGTTTTTCATGTAGATTAGATCCTTGTGTGGTAATGCCCTTCTGTGGATGATGTGTGTGTATGTTGATATTCAATGAAACTAGTTTTATTTATCTCTGGAAATGAGTTGCATAGCTTCATGGTCGACACCTTTGTTGACAGATGGGAAATATTTATTCATGCAAACTGTTTCTTCTCTCTCTCTCTCTCTCACACACACACACACACACACACACACACACATCATAGCTCATTTTAGGCCCTGATATTTTTCAAGCAGAATCAAAGAATAAACTGGTGTGATGCAATTTCTAACAAAATCAGTCTAAAACAAAGTTTATTTCAGGAGTTTGAAACCGTCTGCCAGAGCAAGGGGTTTAGGAAATTGAACATGCAAGGCCTCCATGTCATCCATTACAACACAACTCGTCTTGTCACTTGATGCTGCAAACGCTTAACAGTTACCATATCATTTTAATGTACTGTCATAATTACAGTGGACTCGGTTATCTCAACGGCCTCGGGGTTGCAAAAAAGCGTCAAGATAACCGAGGATCGAGAAAACCAACAGCCAATATGGCGATTTATTTGATGAAGCGATCAACATGCTATAAAAATTTACATACACTGTATATGTTTGCTAACAACAAAAGGCATATGTGCAGCAACTAACAGCGGAGATTTACCAGTATACAATAAAAAACACCTTCCATTCTCCATACAAACCTTTAATTATATTCTCCAACATTGCAAACACAATTTCGCTCACAGCGTAAACACAGTCACACACACATAAACACATTCACTCATATTTCTCTCGGACACAGTTCTGAAAGTATTGCACACGCGGTTACTATGGTTTCTTTACAAACTCTAAAATGCTTTGTTGCTTTTTGTCTTTAACAGTCTGCTTGAAAACAAATGCTTCTAAGCTTCTATCAGTATCGACGTCTTTGTCGATGTCAATGTAATCTGGGAATTGCTGGACAGGGAAGGTGAACTCCTGTGCCTCTTCCAAGAAAAGCTTGAAAGCTTGATCTTGACTGTAAAGCTTGATTTTTGCGCGAGTTTTTCAGAGGCTGCACGGCACTGACCGCAAGAGTGAGTGAAGCGTCATTGGAGTGAGCGACTATACAGACGTGATGCTCGTGCAACGTGAACTCAGCGCATGCGCAGTGAACTCGTACTATCATTAGTCACCGGGATCCAGATAACTGATATGAAGTGCCGACTTTCCCTCTTTTGTGCTCGAGATATCAGGGTTCGGCGACATAAAAGAATCAACATAACCGATAAGAAAATACTAAGAAAAATAGGGAGTTAGGCGGTTCCACTTCAAAAACGTCGACATAACCGGGTTGTGTTATTTTGTAACTTCACCAAAATAAAAATTCCATCATCATTGTCTCACCCTCAATGTACCTTTTTAAAGAATATACTGGCCGATTTAGGGGTATAGGGGGTTCTAGATAGAGGTAGTACCTTTGTTGTCTGGCAGCTGCACTCTTGAGTTGACAGACACACTGGTCCTCATCCATCTCCCAACTCTCACGTCTGCCTCAAAGAGGGAAATTTTTCTTGGCATACCCCGGTACACCGCTTCAGCTAGCGGGCTAAACGACATTGAGGGGGTGATGTTAACACTGCATCACTAGGCGTATAAACTTCTACAAGGAAGTAATCGGCTTGGACGGAAGGTTTTTATAGATCAACTGCCAAGTGTTCGGGACCAGGACGCACCATATGTATTAGGGGATTGCATCTGTGGCCGACCAGCTATGGACCAAATAGCAGGGAATGCAGATCTCTTTAGCCATGGTTGGTCATCTGCATAGGAGAAAGAAACTCTAATATAAAACCTACAACCTCTGGATCTCGTTGTCACCGTCCTGGCTCGCCAGGCCATGGCAAATGAAAGCCTGAGGTTTAAAGGGTGGAGTCAGTTTGCGCAGACCGAACTTCACCTAAAAACTCCATTGCGCAGGCATGAAGGACCGTCTACTGTCTACTGTCTACTGTTTATGGGACTATCAAGCCCTGCAGCATTGGGAAAGGGGCGAAAACGGCAGATGAAAGATGTCACTGAAAGCCGCAGTTCTAATCCTGCATGCAGGCGACTCAGGCCTTTGGTCGTCTGATGCTGATCTGGAGACGACACCATCACCCAGCAGCAGCCTTTTTTAGGGACAGCACTGCTTGCTCCACACGGAGAAGGGCCTAGAAAAGGTGGCCTAAACAAAGCTCGTCTCCTTACACCCCAGTTGGCCAACCGCAGTCAGCGGGCATCTTACAACGCGGTCAAAACTTAACAGAAAAAACAAGGCATGTCCCACCGGCCTTATATCGTGGGAAAAAACTAAAACTGGCTTGTTGGAACATCAGGACAATGCTAGATTCAACTGACAGCAACAGACCTGAACGACGCTCTGCCTTAATTGCACATGAACTCTCTCGCCTTGCTGTTGACATTGCTGCACTTAGCGAAGTCCGCCTTTCAGAGGAGGGAAGTTTAAGAGAACTCCGAGCCGGATACACCCTCTACTGGTCAGGAAAACCAAAAACTGAAAAACGTTTTTCAGGAGTTGGGTTCATGGTCAAGGACTCAATCACCACTAAATTATCAAACCTTCCAATTGGTCACACAGACCGCATCATGTCCATGCGTCTCTCGTTAGGAAATCAACAACATGCAACACTCTTCAGTGTATATGCTCCAACACTACAGGCAGATTCTTCTGAAAAGGATAAATTCTACGCTGACCTGCGCAGACTTTTCAAGAGCCTTCCAGAGAGCGACAAAATAATCATCCATGGAGATTTCAATGCCAGAGTGGGCCGAGATTCTGATACCTGGAAAGCAATCATTGGGAAACATGGCGTGGGTGGCTGCAATGACAATGGGCGTCTGCTTCTTGAATTTTGCGCAGAATTACAGCTCACCATCACAAACACCATATTTCAACAGAAAGACAGTCTGAAAACGACCTGGATGCATCCTAGATCAAAACACTGGCATTTAATCGATTACATCATAGTACGTCAGAGGGACCTAAAAGATGTCCTTCACACCAGAGTGATGCGTAGCGCAGAGTGCCATACAGATCACCGTCTTGTTCGATGCAAGCTAAACTTTTATTTCAAGCCCAGGTCCAAACAAGAACGTACCATAAAAAGGAAGCTCCAGATTAAAAACCTCTTGTCTGAAGACGTCAAGGCAAGTTTTCAAGATAGTCTGCACTCTAGACTTGAAAAACCAAACTTTCCACCAGACCTTCCACCGGAGGAGATGTGGAATTCCATTAAGGCTGCCATTCTGCAAACCTCAGCAGAAATCCTTGGATTTACCACTAAGAACCACAAAGACTGGTTTGACGTAAATGACTGGCCGATTTTCTCTATAATGAAGGTAAATGGGACAAATACTGTCAAGCCCAAATAAAAAAAAGCACCACAAACAAAAATTCTTAAAAATAATGCGATGATAATAATAACAACTCACATGTCTCGTGGGCTTGTGGCTCTTAAATTAAAAATGGTTTGATGTCAGGATGAGTGAATAATGGCAGAATTTCCATTTTTGCTTAAACATTTATACACTGAAATATTCACATACAGTACATAAAAACAGGCAGTTTTTTCGAGGCATTTTTATCTCTGTTTCTTCTGCTACTGACAAATTATGTTTCACAAACAAAACATGAAATAAGGTTATGGTTGTCAACACAGCAGTAAGTAATTGAAAGGCTTGACACTGGAAAACAAAAGCCATTCAAGACTGAAAATTGAATTTGGTCACATACATTAATGTCACTACAGAGAGAGAGAGAGAGAGAGAGAGAGAGAGAGAGAGAGAGACACATAGAGAAGTGACAGAGAGAGAGCCAGAGAGAGAGAGAGAGACAGACAGATACATAGAGCAGTGAGAGAGAGACAGACAGAGAGAGAGAGCTCAATGTAATTACCTTCAATTTTCTGCTATTAATCTCCATCAGAATGGACAGAGCACAATGCAGAAATGAATCCACACACACACTGCTATATCCAAATATAGCATGGGTCGTTCCAGGAAAATATTTTCTTTACATGCAGACTGCTGACATTTATGATCGAAGGAACTAATGAACAACTAGGAGAACATTTAGGAGAACAAGAATAGACGAAAAGGCTATTTTGATATCTTGCATATAATTAGGTTAAAGTCAATATGAAATAAAAACTGTTGACTCTTGAGTCAGAGTTCTTCCTCTCGTCTTCTTCTCTTCACTGATGATGTGGGCGGGGCAATAACCTGTCAATCACACGAGATCCACCAATAGCAAACCACAACCATCCAATCAACTCCCCCCGAACACAATCAAGCCCCGCCCACATCCGTTCTTGTTCATTAGTGTTTCACTCGGATATACAACAAAATAGAGAAGAAAAGACAAGTGTAGCTTCCCTTTCAGGATGACTTTAAGTTTATAAAATGGAATTGAACAAATTGTAAATACAACTTTACGTGAGTGATCTGTGAGAGACACACAGTGATTTTCCATGCATCTTGTTTACTGTGGCAAGAGGTTGTGAATCTGTACATAGTCAAAAGGTGCATGCTAAAACACTTTATAAGTGGAACTGTTGAGTTCTGCTCCCTTGGGCAAGCCATTTAGTCCCATTTAGTCAAAATATGATTATTTAAAAACAGGCACCACTCTTCCTCAACAGCCTGAATTTCAAGAACAGAGAATTAAAGAAAAGTCACATTCTTTTTCAGAAGCATATTAAGACATTTTAAAGGAAAGCAAAGAAGAACAGTATAAGAACAGGCCACTAGGGGCCGCAGCAATGACTGTAAATGATTTCTACAAAAGGGAGATGCTTGGATAATGTTAGACTAAGCAAATTTAGATACATAAATAGAGCAAGGACTTCAGAAATAGACTGAGTTGACATCCAGATAACTTTGAAAGTGTCTAAAATACTGAAACAACCAGAATATCAATCGATGTCCTCGTCACTTTAAGTCCCCAAACAATATAAGTACATTAATACCTTGGTTTACGAGTGACTTTGTATGCGAGCATTGTATTGGAGTGCAAGAAAAATATTTCATCGCCTGCGCGCCTTTTTTGTGGAAAAGATCTAACGCTCAGCATCTTTGAGCGCATTTTTACTGGAAATATCCTAACGACAGCCTCTTATAAAACATTCACGCGGTTCCAACCCCTTTATCTCGTTAGGGTTAGGTACCTCCTTAACTCATTAATTTGGTTTGGTTGCATCATTCACCACAGTGATACTTCTATAAGTGATTCACAGTGGTTTTACCTCCTGTTGTTAACATTAATTGGGATTGCTATTGTTCAAGTAGTGAAATATATACGTACAGTAATTCTAAGCAGTAACACCCTCCCCTCCTCTTGTTTCCTTCACGCAAGCAGCGACGCTACTAGAGTTGAGCCGGATACTCGGCTGAAACGAGTATCCGGTACGTATAATGTACTTTGCAGAGTACGAGTTTAATAAGAGTAATACGAGTCAATATCTGTGCTCGGATTGAATAAAAATCTTCATTGGGTAGCTGACTGTGTCTGCGTTCTGTGATAGGCTAGTCACAGCGCCCCTCCCCTACACATGCAGATTTGCTGAGTGAGCCTGCGTCAGAGATTTTTTTTACCGTCTGCTGGCTCTATTAAGGTTTTTTACTTCGCGCACTGAGTGTCTGACACTTTCGTGCTGTATTTCATACAAAATAAAGGAATGCAGATCTTAAAAACAGCGTCAGACTATTACACATAACACATTATACATACATTTTTAATCCAAATCATGTAAAATGATTGTTAGGCTGCATAATTTAGATAAGCCGGAACCGGGAACATTCCCATAACACCTGATGTACTCGATACATCAGAAGAAGAATGGCATCTACGCTGATATTGGTCTCTGTTTATTCCGAGGTTACCATGGTCAGCTGGATCCGGGCCGTATCCAGATCAGATGAAGGACCTGGACACGAGCACAGCACTGCCCTGGGGTGTCTGCGGAGACCGTGACTCTACTGGACCCTCCCCTGTGACGATCATGAACCCATCTCTAACCGGACCAAATTGGACTTCATATTGGACTTGAATTGTTGTATAATAATCATGCACTGTTTGGCTGTTGGCCAGAGGAGAACTGGTCCCCCGACTGAGCCTGGTTTCTCCCAAGGTTTTTTCTCCATTCTATTCTTCATTCGTTACGTCACCTGCCGGAGTTTTGGTTCCTTGCCGCTGTCGCCTATGGCTTGCTCAGTTGGGGAAACTTAACACTTAAAATTCATCAATTGTATTGATTCGCCTGCTCTTTTGGGGCTTCTGTTCAGCCAAACAAACTTTGTTTATATTGTTTTTCCTGTAAAGCTGCTTTGAAACAATCTACATTGTAAAAAGCGCTATATAAATAAAGGTGACTTGACTTGACTTCTAATCAGCAATAAATATAACAATTTCTGATCGACCCATATCAATTGCATGATTAAAAATAACATACTGGTTAAAAGCCCCGCCCATTTCTGGGTTAAACCCCGCCCACTTCCGGGTTAGGCGTCGCCCAGTCCGAATACAGATACAGATAATGCTGTACTCACTCATCCCTAGACGCTACTCAAAGCTAAAGTGAGTGTTACAGTACATTTTCAAGTATTTTTAGAGTTGAATTGTCAATTATTAATTAGTATTTATATGAGACCTTAATGGGTATAATTTTAACTGTAATTAATAGGTTAAAACCAAAAAAGTATTTAAAATGGGCATTTATGGTCGTGTAGAACGAATCGAGTAGAAATTTTTTTTGGTGTACGAGAATTTTGGGTTACGAGCTCTTGGAACGAATTAAACTCGTCCTAGATCTAATTGGGGATGATTACTATATAATTGTTATATACAGTGGAGTTCACTTATCACTGTTAACTCGCCAACCCTTTATGCTGACGTTTTTCAAGTGGAACCGCCAAACTCCCTATTTTTTTATTTTTTTTTTAATGCATTTTCTTAGCTTTTTCTTTCTAGTTATGTGATTATTTTATGTTGCCGAACCCTGATATCTTGATCACAAAAGAGGGACAAAGTGGAAAACTTAACATGGGTTATCTCGATCCTGTGACTAATGAGCGTACCTACTGTAGTTCACTGCGCATATGCTGAGTTTGCCTTGAACGTACATCGCGGTCCGCTCACTCCAATGACTGTTAACTCGCTGTCGTTGATCTCGTCTGAGGGATAACACGCTGTAGCTATTCTGTTTTCTTTTTCTTCTAAAAATGTCTGGAGGTGTTAAGAGAAAACCACACCTCCTTTTTTGTTAGCAAACATATACACAGTACAGTGTAAGTAACATTTTTTTAGATGAATGCCGATCGCTTCATCAAACAATTTGCGGCAACACTGTTGTGTAAAAAGACACCAAAAAGCATGTACATTCTCATTTAATAACTCACATCATGTACATCAATACATTTTCATTTTATTGCGAGGGTTGTTGTCTCTGGCGCTTGTACTGTCACTCTGACAGCTGGCGCTGATAGGCTGTCTGACCTGTCAATCATGCAAGAAGACGTGATTGGCTGTGCTGCATGAGGGCGGGCTCTTCTCATCTCATCCGATGATCAACACCTGTAGAATCGCTTCTTAAGGGACGAGCTGCTGCACAGCGGGAGACACTGCTTTTTCTTTTTCTTCTGATTCTGACTTGTGTTTGTTTTTTTATTGTGTGAATTTCGCGTTCAAGCACTGTGTACCGAGCTGAACAGTTATGATAATTGACGTCACACGAGCAACATTTGAAATGTGATCTTACACAAAAAAAGTTCACTTATCTATGGGTGCGGGTTATAAAAGGGTGCGGGTTATGCCGACTAATTTTTACGCGAACCCCAAAACCCGCAGGCTATATGAGGGTGCAGATTATCTGCGTCTGCAGGTTATATGCAGGAAAATACGGTAATATATGTTATATTGCTATATGTAATATATCGGTTATCTCGATCCTCGGTTATCTCGATGCTTTTTTGCAACCCCCAAGGCCGTCAACATCACCGGATTCCACTGTATTGTCATATTTACATATGTTATCATATTCCAAGCCCTAAAACTTGTTAATAATCCCATATGACCCATTTAAAAGCCATGGGGATTTTTACATTTACATTCCTGCATTTATCAGACGCTTTTATCCAAAGCGACTTGCATTGCATTCAAGAAACACATTGACCTTCTAATCAGTTCTTGCTTTCCCTGGGAATCGAACCCATGACCTTGATGTTGCAAGTGCCATTCTTAACTGTTTGATCGATAGGAAAGCCCTTTTTTTGTAAAGAATAATTTTTATTATGCAGAGCTCTAAACCCTTTTACTGGGAAGAAATTGTAAGTAAAATAATTTCTAAAGATTAAAACGAATGGACAAGTCATCAAATCCATTTGTTAAAAAGAATGTGACAAAAAAGTATAGGTTTTTGTCTTTATACACAGAAGAAGTCCATGTCCTAGAGAGAGAGAGAGAATATAATGCATTATCAATGTTAAAATGTCAACCTTTTTTCCAAGATCAGGGCATTAAATTGTACTTACCGTCGTTGGGATCTCAACAGTTTTCTTCTGAAAAACGTGTGTCTCATTAACGTAGTTACTAGGGAAATATCCCATGACTCCCATCTGGTCTACATATCGCTCACTGTAAACCTGCAAAAGCAGAGCTGCCATGATTCACGGTGTTGCACAGATCAGCTGAGATAAATGTCAAAAGCAGAGCAAATGTTCCAGACGCACGCTTCCAGACCAGAAGACTCCAGCTCCCTCTGCAGGCTTGAGTTTAGAAAACACATAGATCATCTGGCCTCTCCTCAGGTTTATGTATCTGCAGTCTGAAGCCACATAGTCTCCAAGAGCCCGAGCCACTGAAATAACATCTGTGAGGCAGAAACATGTGACATTTTTTTAAATGAACTGCACAGTTGCATTCTGAGGGGATGGTTATAACAGCTGGCCTATACAACTACTGAATATTTCCAGCATTATTGACCATACGTTCTTAAGATTTTCTGAAATAACACAAGCCAGCTGGAAAACTTGTGGTGATCAATGTCCTGAGGAATCTTTAACAGTATCAATAGTGTAATATTTAGTTTATAATCATAATATAGTCCGTTTTTCAAATGCAAGACAGCATAAAAAAGACATCCCTCAGTGTTTCTCCTTAGAAAAATTCACAAAAACCATCAACATAATCACTTTATTGAGAGCTTTTGTGAGTTCTTCATACTTCACATTTAGAAAAATCATTTTTAAACCTAGTGCTTTTTTAATATTTAGTTGGAAACGTGAAACAAAAATATTAGATTAAATGTCCAATATGAGCCAATAAATGCTCCTCTGCCGCCATCTACCGGTTATAGAGATAATTAATCTTTTTTATTTTTAAAATAAAAATTTTATAAAAATTTTTAAATTTTTTTTTTTTATTTATAAAAGTATTTTCTATCAAATGTTGGATTTTCTACATCTTGAAATGTTGGTGACAATTTAAGAAAGATGAACAAGTAATTTTTTGGTTATCACATTAATAATAATATTTGAAGCGCTGGAAAATGTGTTTTTTATTCCAATGATCCAATTTGCTTCAAGTTTTTATTGCAATCAATACACTTTAGGTAAAGTGTGATAACTGCATTAAAATATGGTTGTGTGTCGATGTACAGTGAAGTGAGTAAATGCCAGAGCTGACTTATACGAAAACAGGATGCAAGTCGCTCTTATTTAAACATAGAACTTTTCCACTAGACAAAAGATTCTTTATAGTGGGAAAGGCTCTTTAGTTAATGAACTCTCTCCCTGCCGTCGATGGAATTTTCCAGCTTTCCATGTTTTGACTGGAAACAGCAGAAACCAGGATAGAAGTATTGCTGACAAACTTTTTAGTCTCTCATGCTTTAAGGCCATGAAATGATAAAAAATGCCGGTGGTGGCTAGCAACGTAAAAAAGAAACTCTGGAAATGAAAAGGTTGAAAGATTCACATTAAGAAAAAAAAAAACGTTTATTTTTTAAGAAAGGTGCACTGAAAGGTTCTTCAGGTCAGCAAATGGTTCTTCTATGAAATCACTGTAAAACTTAAATTTGAGATTTCCTAAATGAAGAGTTTTACCTAGGAAAGAAAATACAGTTTGCTGAAAACATGTTGACCACCACTGGGGCATGTTGTCACGCTAAAACCTACCATGGCACAACAAAACGTGAGCTTCAAAACAAAACAAAAAGATGCAGTGTTTGTACTTAAAAACAAGCTGAATGTTGATTTCATTGACCAAATGTTGAATTATAAGCACGTTGCTACTCCATATTAGTGTCATAAACAGTGTAAACTCACATGAACAGTCCTCGTCTGCACAGATCTTGACATCTGCCAGTTTCTCCATGAGTGCAGCATGTGTTGTGTGACACGCGAGCCAGACACAGATGAAGAGGAACATCAGGCCATGTTGTTTGCCCATCTTCAGATGCTCGTACAGGAGGAATCTCTTCTCACTGCCACATTCCCCAGTGAACAGCAGCACTGAGAGACTCTGTTGAAGCAGGGAAACACAGCCAATCAGAAGAGAGTCCAGCCGCATGCTTCTGGACTCACACTCACCAGATAAAAACCCTCTGGATGTCACTGACTCTCATCATGAACTACAGTGTTAAAGCACTTTGTAATAACTTCTCATTATTATCTATTTTATTTGAAAAATCATCTTGTAACCAGAAATGACTGAAAAAGTCATGAAATGTTTTATTTAAAATGTGAATCAATTAGATTTTTTCTAAATTGCTTACATATCATGGTATGGAAATAAATCCACACAGATTTTAGAGTGCAGAAGTTACTGACACGATAGAGTGATCAAGAAACATGGACGAATGAGTAATAAAGGGCAGGGTGTGAAGAAAAAGAGATTAAAAGTGCAATTTGCCACAAAATTGAACTCATTTTCAAGATCTGCATGGATACTGACTGGTTATTTATTTACAGCATCCAGTTGACTTTGATATTCTAGATATAAGCTGGTCAGTATTTTGGGATAGCAATAGACGTGAAGGATTATAATGTGTTAAGAGATCGCTCAAGTACTAGGGAGCTAAACCATTTAATGCTTTTAAAATGATTTTTAAGATTTTTAAATGTATTCGGTGTTTAATAGGAAGCCAGTGCAGGTTTGACAGAACTGGGCCAATATGCTCATATTTCCTGGTTCTAGTAAGAACTCGAGCTGCTGCATTTTGGACCAGCTGGAATTTGTTTATTAAGCGTGCAGAGCAACCACCTAGTAAAGCATTACAATAATCTAGCCTTGAACTCATGAACGCATGAACTAACTTTTCCGCATTTGTCTTTGAGAGCATATGTTGCAATTTAGATATATTTTTAAGATGGAAGAATGTCATTTTACAGATGCTAGAGACATGGCTTTCAAATGAAAGATTGGTATCAAAGAGCACACGCAGGTTTCTAACTGATGACGAAGACTTGACAGAGCAGCCATCAAGTATTAGGCAGTAGTCTAGATTATTACATGCTGAACTTTTTGGTTGAATAATTAGAATCTCTGTTTTTTTCAGAATTAGGCAGTAGAAAGTTATTAGTCATCCAATTTTTTATATCAGTTATGCATTCTTTTTATTTAGTGAATTTGTTCGTTTCATCAGGATGAGAATAAATATAGAGCTGAGTATCATCAGCGTAACAATGAAAGCTAATGCCATGCTTCCTAATAATTGCACCCAAAGGAAGCATGTACAGGGTGAAAAGCAATGGTCCTAGTACTGAACCTTGAGGAACTCCATACTGAACCCGTGATCAATGTGAAATCTCCTCATTTACTGCTACAAACTGATAACGGTCAGATAAGTATGATTTGAACCAGGCTAATGCAACTCCTCTAATGCCAACATAATTTTCAAGTCTATTCAGAAGGATTTTGTGGTCAATTGTATCAAATGCAGCACTAAGGTCCAGTAACACTAACAGAGAGATACAACCACGATCGGATGATAAGAGCAAATCATTTGTAACTCTAATGAGAGCAGTCTCAGTACTATGATATGGTTTAAATCCTGACTGGAAATCCTCGTAGATGCTGTTTCTTTCTAAAAAGGAACATAGTTGTGAAGACGGAATTATTTTCTCACTTTTCCTTTTCGTTTGCCTTTATCATGATGTTTTAACAGTATTTTTTATATATATATTTTGAGGTTAAACATTTGGTAAACTACTTAAACTAATAGCACTTGTTTTTAGAACAAGAGATTGGTGCAGACAAGCATCACGTCAAATACCACATTCAGAAATCAGGAACACTGACAACAATGAAGCACAAATTCTAATATTCGTTTATCAAAAAAATATTTTAAAAAAAGGATGTTGCCGTTCTGCAGGGAGATTCGTTGATTATCACGGAATTTCACCAATAATTTTATTCCCTATCTCTCCTCATCCTTCCATGTCTCGTTTCACCAGCAGCTGTGGATACTGTGTTCTTAATCTTTTTTGGCTGCTGGCTTGAATCCATGTCGTACATGTTTGTACATGTGCACAAGTTCCTCACTGAAGATTGCCAGCTGCTTCAGGAACTCTACGTTGGGCTTGATGAATCTGAACTTTATCAGGTAATCAATGGCATCCTCTAGAGTCATCCTTTGGCAGATCATGAGAAATGCAATAAAAAATGTCGGGGCGTAGTTGATGCCCTCTGTGCAGTGAATTAACACCTTATCTGTGAGGATAACAACAGAAACAGTCAAAAACGTTCCAAACAGCTCCACAACACTCTTACTTCCTGGGGTTTTGTCACACTTACTTTCTGGGTTTTTCCTGGCATAGTAGATGAATTTGACAGCAATCAAAAAGTATTTAGTGATGTTTAACTTCTTGGTTGCATGCAAGCCACGATAAATGATCTTCATGCCTCTGTAATAACTTGGCCCTGTATTAACCGTTTCGCTCTTGTCTTTCTCCAATCCAAATCCCAAAATGATCCTCAGATTCCTCTTCAACGCCGCAACATTCAGGATGTGAGTAATCCCCATCTCCTTCAGTTTCGTTCGGTCACATGCGATCTCTCTGCACAAGATCACAAAAGCAAAGATTGGTCTTTGACTAAAGAGGATTTACAATGTATTAATCTAACCGTGTTTGATTCCTGTTCATACTCCTGTGCTTCATTATTAATCACATGGTCTATATTAGTCTAAATGTGTTGAAGACTTACTAATTTCCAATGAAGATGTTGGTCCAGACTTCAGTGACAGGAGTCTGATGCAGTGTGCAGCGCTTCACACGCTCCTCCAATAGCAAATATCTGTCATCTTCAAATGGTTTCTGCTGTGAAGTGCTGGCTTGAGGTCTTGCCTCAGAACTGCTTGAACCCAGAACAGACGATTCATCCGAATCAACCAGATCTGATTGAGTTTCTAGCTGAGAACTGCTTGGACCCGGGACCCATGATTCACAAGAATCAACCAGATCTGGTTCAAGTTCTGACTCCATTGAATCAACTAGATCCGGTTCAGGTTCTGACTCCATTGAATCAACCAGATCTGGTTCAGGTTCTGACTCCACTGAATCACCCAGATCCGGTTCAGGTTCTGACTCCATTGACTCAACTAGCTCTGGTTCAGGTTCTGACTCCATTGAATCAACCAGCTCTGGTTCAGGTTCTGACTCCATTGATTCAACCAGATCTGGTTCAGGTTCTGACTCCACTGAATCACCCAGGTCCGGTTCAGGTTCTGACTCCATTGACTCAACTAGCTCTGGTTCAGGTTCTGACTCCATTGATTCAACCAGCTCTGGTTCAGGTTCTAACTCCATTGATTCAACCAGATCTGGTTCAGGTTCTGACTCCACTGAATCACCCAGATCCGGTTCAGGTTCTGACTCCATTGACTCAACTAGCTCTGGTTCAGGTTCTGACTCCATTGAATCAACCAGCTCTGGTTCAGGTTCTGACTCCATTGATTCAACCAGATCAGGTTCAGGTTCTGACTCCACTGAATCACCCAGATCCGGTTCAGGTTCTGACTCCATTGAATCAACTAGCTCTGGTTCAGGTTCTGACTCCATTGAATCAACCAGATCTGGTTCAGGTTCTGACTCCACTGAATCACCCAGATCCGGTTCAGGTTCTGATTCCATTGAATCAACCAGCTCTGGTTCAGGTTCTGACTCCATTGATTCAACCAGATCTGGTTCAGGTTCTGACTCCACTGAATCACCCAGATCCGGTTCAGGTTCTGACTCCATTGACTCAACTAGCTCTGGTTCAGGTTCTGACTCCATTGAATCAACCAGCTCTGGTTCAGGTTCTGACTCCATTGATTCAACCAGATCTGGTTCAGGTTCTGACTCCACTGAATCACCCAGATCCGGTTCAGGTTCTGACTCCATTGACTCAACTAGCTCTGGTTCAGGTTCTGACTCCATTGAATCAACCAGCTCTGGTTCAGGTTCTGACTCCATTGATTCAACCAGATCAGGTTCAGGTTCTGACTCCACTGAATCACCCAGATCAGGTTCAGGTTCTGACTCCATTGACTCAACTAGCTCTGGTTCAGGTTCTGACTCCATTGACTCAACTAGCTCTGGTTCAGGTTCTGACTCCATTGATTCAACCAGATCAGGTTCAGGTTCTGACTCCACTGAATCACCCAGATCCGGTTCAGGTTCTGACTCCATTGAATCAACTAGCTCTGGTTCAGGTTCTGACTCCATTGAATCAACCAGATCTGGTTCAGGTTCTAACTCCACTGAATCACCCAGATCCGGTTCAGGTTCTGATTCCATTGAATCAACTAGCTCTGGTTCAGGTTCTGACTCCATTGAATCAACCAGCTCTGGTTCAGGTTCTGACTCCATTGAATCAACTAGCTCTGGTTCAGGTTCTGACTCCACTGAATAACCAAGATCCAGTTCAGGTTCTGACTCCATTGAATCAACTAGATCTGGTTCAGGTTCTGACTCCATTGAATCAACCAGATCTGGTTCAGGTTCTGACTCCACTGAATCACCCAGATCCGGTTCAGGTTCTGACTCAAGAACAGCCAGATCCGGTTCAGGTTCTGAGTCCACTGAATCACCCAGATCCGGTTCAGGTTCTGACTCAGGAACAGCCAGATCCATCCCAAAAAAGAAAAATCATCATCCCCACATTGGTGCTTTCTGAAAAACACAAGGAAAACAAATGATGTAATTAGAAACATCTCGAATCACAAATCAAACATGAATAACTACCGTTCCTGTTGCTCAAACGGTAGAGTGCGGCGCTTGCAACGCTAAGGTCACAGATTCAATTCTCAAGGAAAGCAAGAAATTATTAGAATGTCAATATGTTCTATTGTAGAGACGATTCGGAAATCCATTTCCGCTTGTATATATATGTATATATATATTCTTTTGTTTTTCCTATTTGTACCTATATTCTTTTCTTTGTCTTATTTTTCATATGTTCTTTTCTTTTTTCTTATTTGAATGATTTGTAAAGAGTGATTTATAATCAAGTTAGGGATTTTTATTAGTTGATAGTTGGAGCCTGAGCCGAGTTCAGCCTTGGAGAAGCTGTGTATATGTGTGTGTGTGTGTGTGTGTGATTGAGGTGATTAACTGCCCTCATAAGGAGAAGGAATGACTTGTTCTTGACAAGCCGTGTGGAAGGTCACTAACCCGTCAACCATGTGATCAATGAAGATCTGCTTCAGACTGTCTGCTCTTGTGTGGAAACTTACTAGTTTTGTTTATCTTTCTTTCTTTCTTAGCCAATCAGAATCATTTAACCGTCATCATTGACGTAGTTAGCACCCTCTGTTAGAGTATAATTGCTGTAACATTGTTATTGTATGTGAGGCGGCCTACGAACTCCTTGTGAAACCTGAAGCTTCTGCTGATGAAACTGCAAACTAAACTTCACTAAAATTTCTTCTATTGACTGCACTTCTGACTCCTGCTCTTCATTCAACATATCTGGTCCTCAGGTGTTAACTGTATTTTTTTCGGCATCCCTCCACCACCCCAACTCCTCACACTTAATTGTTCCTATCAAATCAGGATACGGGGGGAGTGCTCTGGGTTCGGGCTAAATACCGAGCTCGGAGCCCTCTCCTCGGACAGCACGCCAAATATGCTTACCATTTATTGCTCCTGAATCATTCGTAAGTGTGAACTTGTGAATTATAATAGTGCAGAAAACAAACAAAGTGATAATCCAGAGTGAAAGTCGTGGGCCGGGAGACTCGCGCGACACCACCGCGAGCTCCAGAGTGGAGAGAAGTGAGGAGACAATTAAAATTAAAAATTTGCTCGCACTCCGATACAAAGCTTGTACACCGATTCAACCCTCCATGCTCGTACACCGATTTTCTCGTATACCAAGTCGCTCGTAAACCGAGGTACCACTGTATATAGATGCCCAAAATGATGCACAAGATGTGGGTTTACTGTAGTAGGACTTTGCATTGTTGTTATCGCTGCATTTGTTTGATCATCATCATGGAACCAGCTAGGAAGAGAACCGTTCTCCAATGTGGGAACATTTTCATCTGATCAGTCCTAACAAGGTTTATTACACCTTTAAGCTTTATTATAATAAGCTTTATTATACCTTGGTTATCCTACTGCACCTGGCTTAGGCCAGGTAACTTAAGCAAAGTTACATAAGTGGCTAATAATGTCATTATGTCACATGATGTATGTGAAGTCAACATTAAGTAGCATTATTCAAGATTCAAAGTGTTTATTGTAATGTGTACAGACAGAAAAGCATGTTCCCCTGTACAATGAATTTCTTTGCCGTCCACAATAAATGTCACAAGTAAGAAAAAAAAAAAAAAGATTAATATATAATAATAAAAAGAGCAAAAGAGTAAGGTAATAAAGTAAAAAAGTGAGGTAGTGCAATTCTTGTAGTGATGTATGTAATAATTAGTTTGAGTTGTGTATTGCTGTTTACATAGGTCCAGTGTTTGTTGTGTTCACGTATTAAAATATATAATAATATAATACGTATAATAATAATAATACGTCATATCTCTAAAGAAGATGGTGGATGAAAAATATGACGAGGAGAAGACCAAGGTCAAGGCTAATAGAATCAACCAATCACTCAAAGTTTATTTACGTCATTCACACAAACCCTAGTTACACTCATACTGACATTATTTTGCTATCTACAATTTCGCCACTAGATGTCACTGAAACGAAGCTTTGAATGAATGAACCCACTTTCAAAACGATTGATGAAGTGGTTCAATACTGGTTCATTGCTTCATTTGGACATCACTAATATTCAAACACTCATTCTGCTGTGTCCAAAACAGTTGCGTCGTTCTGTCACGGAATACTAGGACGAATAGGACCCAAGCGCAGAGATGAGCGTAAATGATCATTTATTAGAAACACAAAACAAAGATACAAAAGAAACTGCCCACGATGGGGAAAACGTTTAACTAACAATAAAGCACAACACTTGACATGACCACAAACAACCTGGATGACAAGGCATGGAAACATATATCAGGAATGCAGACAAGGTTGACAACGACGCAATACAGGACAGCAAACACACCGGGATTAAATAGGGAGCACATGAGGAAAGGTAACGAGCAGAAACAGCTGGGATAAATAAAGGGAAATGAGAGAACAAGGTGGGTGGGGTTTACTGTCACGGTTCTGTCAGGTTCAGTTCCGTTTCTAGTGAGGTGGCACTGCGACTCCTCTTATGTTTGTGTCTCATTAGCGTCTGCCCCGCCTTCTCGTTTCCCGTAATCATTCCCAGCTGTCTCTGATCACTCCTATCCTCTTGTGTCCTATATAGTTCCCTCAGTGTTTGCTGTCTGGTGTGGCGTCATTGTCTTCATGTCCGTGCATCGTGTTCCTGCGTATCTGTTACCTGATGTCTGATCGTCCGTTCCACCCGGTTGATTCTTTGTGTTCAGTTTCAGGTTATGTTATGTTTTCCCCATCGTGGGTTTTTCTTTGTATTTTTTCTTTTGTTATTTAAATAAATACTATTCCTACCCTGCATTTGAGTCCGTCTGTGAACTGATCCGTGACATTTACAATCACAAGACACAAAGGGGCAGCGTCAGAGCTCTGTCAACCAACACACTAGAAGTCCAAACTGAAGTGACAGAACCCTGACAATTATAAAGCAAAATGTCATAATGCTGATTTGACTTCTGAAAGCTTTTATGCTTGTCAGGTTTCCCCGTCATAAACTGTATATTAATGGAGTAATCTAGTGAAGGAGGTAAAGTGATGGAGTGATTACAGATCCAGAGAAAAAACAGCAACTGGAACCAGGAAATTACTGCCATTAAAACCAGATGGAATTATTTTCTCACTTTTCCTTTTCGTTTGCCTTTATCATGATGTTTTAACACTATTTTTATATATATATATATTTTGAGATTAAACATTTGGTAAACTACTTAAACTAATAGCACTTGTTTTTAGAACAAGAGATTGGTGCAGACAAGCATCACGTCAAATACCACATTCAGAAATCAGGAACACTGACAACAATGAAGCACAAATTCTAATATTCATTTATAAAAAATTATTTTATTAAAACATGTGCAAAGGATGGTGCAGGGTTTTATGGCTGCTGATTGACAGATAGCTGAAAGCTGCCATCCACCATGATGAGAAGGGGCATGGAAAAAGGATGTTGCTGTTCTGCAAGGCGATCCATTGATTATCCATGATATCATTGATAGTGGTGTATGGGGTGTATATGGTGGGGTAGCACCTCTGGTGGGAATAGCAGTCGTTTCCTCTCAGAGATAGCTAGCCCACCTTTGGTCCTCACTTGGCACCCAGCTCTCACCGGTGGCTCCAAGATGCTGTAGCATGCGCAGCGGCCACACCACGGGCAACGGCTTCGACTGGCCGGCTAAACCAGGATGAGGGTAACCGGCAGGTCTCAAACCTGCGGTGAGATAGGGATTGTCACCCTTGCATGTGAAGACTGGACCCGGCGGACTGCGCGGAGGAACCACTAGTTGTGAAGCGCTAAGAGCACGACAAAACACGTAGGACGCCTTGGTCATCCACTGAATCCAGTCTCCATTCCGGCCGTCTTGACTATGTCATGCCACTGGAGAAAATGGAGCCTGGACGAGAGAGTGAGGCCGACGTAGCGCAACTCCTCCTCACTTTAATCCAATTCACGCGCAAGTCATTCATGTCGTCATCATTCTCTGTCCATGCCCTGTGGCGATGGGCGAGCTGCGACGCGGCAGGTGTGGATGCACTGGCAGCCATAGTGGCGGACCTACCTGCAGGCGGCTCAGGCCATAGGGTCGTTTTCCATTGACCTTGAAGCAGAAATGGATCTCGGCAGCCGTCTGAGCGATTAAGCAGACCTTTTTTAGGATAGTGCTGCTTACCTCCCTAGTCTGAGGAAGGGGCTAGAAAAGGTGCCCCAAAAAAGCCTGCTTCAATTACCCCGACCAGTTTACCGCGGCTGAAATAAAAGAAAATCCATAAGGTTCCACTCACTCTCGGTGCGTGGAACTTACGCACTCTACTGGATCGTGCAGAGACTGACAGACCGGAGAGAAGAACTGCCCTGATTGCAAGAGAACTATCCCGCTACAAGATTGATATAGCAGCACTGAGTGAAACTCGTTTGGCCGACGAGGGCCAGCTGACTGAAATTGGAGCTGGATACACCTTTTTCTGGAGTGGACGTGGTACTGATGAATGTCGTGAGGCTGGAGTTTGTTTTGCAGTCAAGTCAAGTTTGGTAAAAAAGATCTCTTCCTTACCAAAGGGGATTAATGATAGACTAATAATAATTAGGCTACCATTACATGGAAAAAAACAAGCCACACTCATTAGAGCTTATGCACCAACTATGACAAGCTCGGAGGAGGTTAAAGATAAGTTATATGACGATCTGGAAGCCCAAATTGCTTTGGTACCAAAGTCAGATAAACTAATCATTCTTGGTGATTTTAACACCAGAGTTGGCGCGGACTATATCTCGTGGAAGGGGGTTATTGGTAAACGTGGCATTGGTAACTGCAATAGCAATGGACTTCTGCTCTTGAGGTAGTGTGCAACTTATGATCTTCTGATCACAAACAATTTATTCCGTCTGCAAAACCGGAATAAAATAACTTGGATACATCCACGGTCTAAGAATTGGCATATGATCGACTACATTTTAGTACGTTGTACTGACAGGCAGGATGTCCGGGTGACTAAAGCCATGTGTGGTGCTGACTGCTGGACTGACCACAGGCTGCTGATTTCCAAGATGAATCTCAGAATTAAACCTCCCAGACGTCCACACGGAAACAATGTCCCAAAGCGGCTTAATATCTCCAAGTTGAAATTATGCAACACTGAGCAAGCTCTGTCTGCAGCTATAAGAAGCTAGCTAGAAACCACATACTTTGACACCAATGACACAGAGAAATGTTGGGCGACCTTCAAACATCTGGTTTACTCTACTGCATCTGAAACCCTTGGCATAACTGTGCGAAAGCACCATGACTGGTTTGACGAGAACTGTGAAGAAATACAGTGTCTGCTAGAGGAGAAGCATCGTCTCCATCGTGCTTACAACGTTCACCCCAAGTCCGCTGCAAAGAAAGATGCATTCAGCAGGGACCGCCAATCTGTGCAGAAAAAACTGCACGAGATGCAGGACACATGGCTGAGCCGAAAGGCTGATAATATCCAATCCTTTGCCAATAGACACGACATGAAGAATTTCTATAGCGCTCTCAGTGATGTTTCTGGCCCAGTAACAGCAGGCACAGCCCCTCTTTTAAGCACAGATGGCAGAACTCTTATAACAGAGAAGGAGAAGATACTGGAACGCTGGGCGGAACATTTTGACTGTGTTCTCAACAGACCCTCTTCCATCAATGATGAAGCTATAAACCGTCTACCACAGGTGGAGATCAACGAGAGACTTGCTGACCCTCCAACAGTGCTGGAAACTCATAAAGCCATTGAGCTCCTGTCTAGTGGAAAAGCTCTAGGAGCAGATTCCATCCCAGCTGAGATCTTCAAGTTTGGTGAGCCTGAGCTAGTGGAAAGATTAACAGCGATGTTCTGTGGGATATGGAAGCAGAAAAGCATACCACAGGAATTCAAAGATGCATACATCATCCATATTTACAAAGGCAAAGGCAACCGCCAATCCTGTGACAATCATAGAGGAATTGCTCTATTCTGTACCGCAGACAAGATCCTCGCTAGGATATTGCTGAACAGACTCACAGAGCACCTTAATCGTGGCCTACTACCAGAAAGTCAGTGTGGTTCTAGAAAGTGGAGAGGGTCTATCGACATGATCTTTGCTGCTAGGCAGCTGCAAGAAAAGTGTCTTGAGCAAAATGTCAAACTATACACCACCTTCGTATACTTGACTAAGGCATTCGACACTGTCAGCAGGGAAGGCCTTTGGAAAATCATGGCCAAATTTGGTTGTCCAGAGGTCTTCATTGAAATGGTGAGGCATTTTCATGACGGCATGCTTGCCAGAGTTCAGGACCAGAGCAACTACTCTGAACCCTTTGCACTCACGAATGGTGTGAAACAAGGATGCGTTTTAGCCCCCACTCTTTTCAGCCTCATGTTCTCCGCCATGTTGATAGATGCGTTCAAGGATAGTGATGTGGGAGTAGGTCTCTCTTACCGTTTGGATGGGAAGTTATTTAACCTGAGGCGGCTTCAATCCAAATCAAAAGTCCAAATTGTGAACATTCGTGACCTTCTGTTTGCAGATGACTGCGCCCTTAATTCCAACACGGAGGCAGGCATAAAACAGAATATGGACTTTCCACAGCGTGCACTAACTTCGGACTCACCATCTCTACCAGCAAGACCGTGGTTTTGCATCAGCCAGCTCCTGGAGAGGATTACCTGGAACCATCTATCACTTTCAATGGCCAAAAGCTTAGAAATGTGAACAGGTTCACATACCTCGGCAGCACTCTCACAAGTAGTTCACATTGATGACAAAGTTTATACAAGGATTGCCAAAGCCAGTGTAGCTTTTGGCAGACTCTGCTCTAATGTCTGGGACAGAAGAGGCATCAGGCTTGCCACCAAACTAAAAGTCTACGCAGCGGTTGTTCTTCCTATCCTCCTTTATGCTTGTGAGACCTGGACTGTTTATAGCCATCATGTTAAGAAACTGAACCACTTTCATATGAGCTCCTTGAGGAAACTATTGAAAATTAGATGGCAAAACAGGGTGCCGGACACAGAGGTACTCATGCAGGCTGACATGACAAGCATCCACACCATACTGTGCAAGGCACAACTCCGATGGGCTGGCCATGTCGTCCGCATGCCGACAGAACGCCTCCCCAAAAATATCTGATATGGAGAAGTGCAGGGCAAGAGATCTTGTGGCGGTCAAAAAAAGAGATACAAGGACCCTCAAGGCCTCACTGAAGAACATAGGCATTGATCCTGACTGCAGGCAGAGTGTTGCTGCTGATCGATCTGCTTGGCGCAGTCTAGTTAATGCGGGTGCGAGAGCCTTTGAGCATAAAAGACTGGTGGACGCAGCAGAGAAACGTGATTTGCGCAAATCCAGGAACAGCAATCCTGTAAGTCATAGTCAACAACCTGCACATCCATGTCCTCATTGTAACAGACAATTCCGGGTGCGGGTCGGACTGATCAGTCATCTCCGGACTCACCTTAAATGAATCGATGATATTGAATAGTCCTCATCGACTCGATGGACAAACAACAACACAGAATTTCACCAATAATTTACCAATAACTTTCTTCCCTATCTCTCCTCATCCTTCCATGGCTTGTTTCACCAGCAGCTGTGGACACTGTGTTCTTAATCTTTTTTTGGCTGCTGGCTTGAATCCATGTCGCTACAGTTTGTACATGTGCACAAGTTCCTCACTGAAGATTGCCAGCTGCTTCAGGAACTCTACGTTGGGCTTGATGTATCTGAACTTTATCAGGTAATCAATGGCATCCTCTAGAGTCATCCTTTGGCAGATCACGAGGAATGCAATAAAAAATGTCGGGGCGTAGTTGATGCCCTCTGTGCAGTGAATTAACACCTTATCTGTGAGGATAACAACAGAAACAGTCAAAAACGTTCCAAACAGCTCCACAACACTCTTACTTCCTGGGGTTTTGTGTTTCGTCACACTTACTTTCTGGGTTTTTCCTGGCATAGTAGATGAATTTGACAGCAATCAAAAAGTATTTAGTGATGTTTAACTTCTTGGTTCCATGCAAGCCACGATAAATGATCTTCATGCCTCTGTAATAACTTGGCCCTGTATTAACCGTTTCGCTCTTGTCTTTCTCCAATCCAAATCCCAAAATGATCCTCAGATTCCTCTTCAACGCCGCAACATTCAGGATGTGAGTAATCCCCATCTCCTTCAGTTTCGTTCGGTCACATGCGATCTCTCTGCACAAGATCACAAAAGCAAAGATTGGTCTTTGACTAAAGAGGATTTACAATTTTATTAATCTAACCGTGTTTGATTCCTGTTCATACTCCTGTGTTACATTATTAATCACATGGTTTATATTAGTCTAAATGTGTTGAAGACTTACTCATTTCCAATGAAGATGTTGGTCCAGACCTCAGTGACAGGAGTCTGACGCAGTGTGCAGCGCTTCACATGCTCCTCCAATAGCAAATATCTGTCATCTTCAAATGGTTTCTGCTGTGAAGTGCTGGCTTGAGGTCTTGCCTCAGAACTGCTTGAACCCAGAACAGACGATTCATCCGAATCAACCAGATCTGATTGAGTTTCTAGCTGAGAACTGCTTGGATCTGGGACCCATGATTCACAAGAATCACCCTGATCCGGTTCAGGTTCTGACTCAGGAACAGCCAAATCCGGTTCAGGTTCTGACTCAGGAACAGCCAGATCCGGTTCAGGTTCTGACTCAGGAACAGCCAGATCTGGTTCAGGTTCTGACTCAGGAACAGCCAGATCCGGTTCAGGTTCTGACTCCACTGAATCAACCAGATCCGGTTCAGGTTCTGACTCAGGAACAGCCGGATCCAACCCAAAAAACTTTCGTACGAATCCACTGATTCTGTGTTTCATCCCCACATTGGTGCTTTCTGAAAAACACAAGGAAAACAAATACTATGTTATTAGACATGAATTAGACATGAAGGATTAGTCTGATTTGAAAGACATTTCTGTTTGCATTTTGATTGCTCATGTGAGTTTGCGCCGCAGAATCTGATCCTTCTGATTTACAACATTTAATTTCAGTCACTTCCAGGGTTGGGGAGTAACGAAATACATGTAACGGCGTTACGTATTTAAAATACAAAATTTGAGTAACTGTATTTCGTTACAGTTACAGTTTAAATTGATGGTAATCAGATTACAGTTACATTCAAAAAGTATTTTAGATTACCAAAGTGATTACTTTGAATTTTAGTGTCATTTATTTATTAATATTAACGTAAGCTGTCTGATGATTCTCCGACTCTGTCTCTTTAAAAATAAAAAGCGCGCGCAGCCTGTTCAGTTAGAGAGTGTAGACCTGCGATCGCATAAAAATAGACGGGAAACAGCACGTAATGCATTTCTTTCGTGGAAATTCAAAGACAATTTTACTTATAAACAAGAAAAAGGACGTAACATCACAGTGCGATGCAAGCTATGTCTACCTGCAACAAAACTTCTATCGGCTTCAAAGGATTCAACATCTAATCTGAAAAAGCATCTTTAAGTAAGTTGTTCTTGGTCTTTGAAAATTATTTTCTTTATTCCTTATTTTCCCATTTACTCACACGTTGAGCTTTGTATGGTTATCATTAGCCTACGTTTAATATTTATAAGAATTTGGTCTAATATAACATAGAATTGACATCAAATTAATCATGCGTTAAATAATGTTTTAAAGCCAAATGGCTTTGTGTACTTAATAGACAAACTTTAAACCTTAATAATTCATTACAAATGTTCAGGAAATGGCGCCTTTGTGTGAGTTCATTATCCGAATTGTGAACAAATTGTTTTTTTTCCCATCTTTTTAAATGAAACAATTTGTTTTGTTTACAAAAATATTGTCAATGAATTATTCACGAATTTGATAGATCTGGGGTGTGTTTCCCAAAAGCATCGCTAGATAACTATAGTCATAAATTCCATTGAACTTCATTGCGCCCATATTTGATTTGCGAAACGCATCCTGACTAAGTTTGACTGTCGATTCTGTTGTGGCGGTAACCTTTAATAGAGAGGATAATAAGTGAAAGAATCACTCAAAGTTTTCTCCATTCATTACCTAAATCTGTTGTGTTACTTGGATAATTGTGCTAGTTGTTTTTTTTCTTGCTTTCATTTATTGTTAAGACCACACTTACTGACTGATAATTGCTGCAATAGAAACATATTTATACTAGGGATAGTTAAAATGACACAAAATGACTTTTGTCATATTTTTCCCCCAAACCTATTACTTTCTTGTGAAACACAAAAAGAGAATAATGGTGGTGGAGGGATGCAAAAAACTGTTGCGACAGTGTAGGTGAGTCAGCTATGAATATATAAGCCAGAGATGCCCAAACTAGGGCCCGCGGGCCAACCTTTGATTTGTGGCCCGCCGTACAGTCCGAGGAGAGAGAGAGAGAGAGAGAGAGAGAGAGTGCGCGCGAGAGAGAGCGCGAGAAAGACTGAGACATACCTTCGACATAGATTGTAATTTCTAATTTGACATAACAATTTTGTTTGTTTTATAGTTAACTACAACAGAGTAAACTGAAATTAATTTTTTTAATTAATTCAAAGAATTATTGTAAATGCGCAATTCAAGGCGGAGCACTGCGTGCTTTGCGACACATGGCGTCAAGAAACGTCAAAAAATTAAACGCAATAATGGAGAAATCAAGGCAGTGGCACACAGACAAGAGTGTCACTTTTTTCAAGTTGGAGAGTAAACAGGTCATTGAATGTAATTCTTTAAGGGCCAGTCACACAGCGAAAACGCATGAAGAACGCACGAATTACGCACAGATTTTCGTTTCTGCGCGGCGTGTGCGTCATATGCGTAATTCGTCGGTGGAACGAACGAGGACCGTCAGTGATTGTAAGTGGATGTGCGTCAAAGGTGGTTTTTGCGTGATTTTGAGTTTTGAACGGTTCAAAAATTTTCGTTGCGTTTTTTGTGCGTTATTCATGAGTCGGCGTGCGTAGTTTATGCGTTGAGTATGCGTGACATGCGCAGGACACGCGTCGGCCGTCCTCGGCCAAACCCAATCTATGCATGATTTGTGAGTGATTCGTGCGCGATCGGCTGTGTGACTGGGCCTTTAATTTCTTTGTAGTGTTTTTTGTCTACTACAAATTCAAGCTCCTGTTTACTGAAATTTAAAAAATGGTATGAATGATAAGCACTTTGAGTATGTTCTTGTTGCATTAAAATGACACTTGTTGGTTTTATTGCAGCTAATTAATATTTAATTTATTTTGATACATTTTGGTACATTTAAGCACTTTGATTGCACAAAGATTGCCCTCATTGTTTTAGAAGTGCTGTGGAAAACTGATGTTAAAAATAAAATGTAGCAGAAAACCAAATCCTACGATGGGTAGAGTTAATTTTTATTCACAGGTTGTAAACTTAATACAGGACATCAAGTTAATATGGTCTTTTGTGTTAAGTATTTCAAAGTATTTCAAAGTATTTAGATTACGTTACTAAACTTGAGTAATGTAACGAAATACGTTACAAATTACTTTTTAAAGCAAGTATTTTGTAATCTGTAGTGAAATACATTTTAAAAGTAACCTACCCAACCCTGGTCACTTCTCCCAAAAACATGACAGTAAGTTATTGGTGTTCACGCAGGTTGAATTTTATAGTTACCTATGCAATGTGTATCTGATATATTCACAAACATCTTGTCAGTTTATAATTGAACAGATTGCTGTGTCTGCTTTTACAGACATCAGTGTGTATTTTTCCAACTATAAGTAACAAAACATGTATTTTTATTGTTGTCTATTCTAAGGCCTGGACTTTTCCAGTAGGTAAGGATAGAAATTGGAGTAAAACCTGAGCCTGATGTAGGAAATGTGGCAGTGGTGCATGTCGGGCAGTTCTTATGGCTCTCAGGAGAAGCATTGATCCATCCAGTGCTGCTCTCTGACACTTCTAATGAAAGCCCTTCTCCTGACAACAACTTCGAGATCACATGTTTCACGTCAGTCTCCTCACTTGCATCTTTCATATCAACGGAAAGTTGCACCTCGTCTCCATTAAAAGTGCAGTAAGTGACGGACGAGTCCTCAGCCGCTTCCTCCTCCAGATGTGCGCTCATCTTTACAGATTTGGATTTGCTGATAAGGTCGAAGATGGCACGGGTGAGCCTGAACTCCACAAGCACATCCTCCTCGGCACCTTCTACCCATTGACTGTCACTGCTGTACAGTTCACCGTCGACATATGTCTCCATACACACCTCTCTCATGTTCCGAGACATTGCGTGTTTTGCTGATAATGTCAGATACACAACTACACTGAGCGTGGCTGCACAGTCTGAGTCTGTATGCACGCAATAATTCTCAAATAAGTGGAGATTCGCCGAAAATAGTGGAAACTATGTCGCTGAAACTCGCCTCTGCTCTGAAAACCGCTGGAATGCAGACTCTGCGAGCGTGCTGTTACTTATACGGTGACTGTGAAGTAATCCGTGGATTGTGACGCACATCGCTCTTGACGCAATACGGTTGCCATGGAAACCGATTATTTGCCCGCTGCGGCGGGCCTCGACGGTTCATTGTTGTCACTGAATCTCTAGCGATCCATACATTATTATTGATGACATAAATCAAACAATTTAACACCAATTCACGTGCTCAGATATCGTTTACTGACTCGAAGTTAATTACTTTAGAGGTTGGCAACATATCGACAACATATCGGTGATTTGCCGTTTCTGTTTGCAATATCCGATTCATACAATAAACAATTCACAAACACAAACAAATGACTCTTTTGAGCAGCTATGATTCAATTTATTTTCACTCACGTCACTGGTTCAAATCAGTTTCGACAAATACGAAACATTCACTGATCCATTCGACAATGAATCAACATTTGAATCCTTTACTGAACCGACTCTTCTTTCACCGATGCTTGTTTCGTAACGAGTGAACCGTAGACTCGAGTAGTTTCTTAAAGTAATTTCTGGCTGATTAAATGGAAATGAGTCACCGCTAAACCCCGCTGTCAAGTTCACATGCGGCCAACCTGCCTGTCAAACTGAGAAACGATACATTTTCCTCATGAAAGATAGTTTAATATGTGGATTAACGCTTAAAGGATCTTCCCTTTAATTGTTTTCCGTTAAAAGAAGCAACTTAATCAGAACGTAAGCCAATCTATTTCAACTTACATTAACGTCAGGTATTTTTTTTTCTTCTGAATAAATTAGGAAAAGAAACTCAACCAGAAGTATGTGTCAAGTCACCTTTATTTATACAGCTCTTTTTACAATACAGATTATTTAAAAGCAGCTTTACAGTGGTCACAGGAAAACAATAACAACAAAGGTTTGTTTGGCTGAACACCAGCCTTAAAAGAGCAGGAGAATTAATACAATTGATGAATATTAAGTGTTAATTGGTCAACAATTGTGTGCATCATTCCAATCTGCCACAGCTGTTCTGGACTTCGATTGCCCTCTGAAGAGAGTGGATGATGAATCCAGGCTTCTACAAATGTGTCCGAATCTGCCTGAAGTCTTGGGAAGACAGTGAAAAGCTGAAAAGCTCCTCAACCACTGATAAGTCAAGCAATCCTTCTGTCTCCAGGAAGTGCAGCATGTCTGAATACTTGCTGGTCACCATGATTCTCACGTCACGCCAAAGACGCTCAATCCTATTAGAATCAGTCAAATTTAAATCCATAAATTACACATTTTGTTACTTAAGTGACATTTAAAAGATAGCCTACTAAATTTAAATTAAGCCTTTTCAATTTAGACATTTCAAATTGTTCACATCAAGTTGTACTTTACCTTTGATTATGGGCACTTTTACCAGATATGAAACTTCCTCGGTCAGTAAATCTTGAAGAAAACATGAACCTGCTATCTCTACATTCTCTACTCCTTATGTCACGGTTCTCTCAGGTTCAGTTCCATTTCTAGTCACAGAACCGTGGCACTGCTCTTCCTCCCGTGTTTGTGTCTTGTGATTGTAAACCCCACCCATCTTGTTACCTCAATTCCCTTGAGTGTTGTCTGCTGTCTCAGCTCGTTACCTTTCCTCATGTGTTCCCTATTTAATCCTGGTGTGTTTGCTGTCCTGTGTTGTGTCGTTGTCGGATGTTTTTCCTGTGGTTGTTCCTATGATTGGTTTGTAACCATGCGTCCTGCTTCCCTGTGATATGTTATGTGTTAGTTTGATCTTAGTTATGTTTTCCCCCCAGTGGGCGGTTTCCTTTTGTATTTGATTTATTTTGTTACATTAAATACTCCTTCACCTGCATTTGAGTCCTCCCATTAATGTATCGTGACAGAACGACACGACCATTAGGACACAGCAGGGGGGAGATTTCCGGAGAGATTTTCCTCCCGGATGTACTCCTCCATGGCCTGTTGTTCCGGGATGGACAAGGGGTAAATCCGTCCACGAGAAAACGTTGACCCAGGCAGCAGGTCGATGGCACAGTCCCATGGCCGATGAGGGGGAAGCTCCGTGGCCCGGTGTTTACTGAACATGTCCTGGAACGCCCGGTATTCAGGTGGTATTTCTGGTAGAAGCGGGACTCTCAACACTGGTGGTGGAAACAGAGATGCGGTCAGACCTTGAAGGCGGGTTTCTGCAATGAGGTTTCTTGACCGAGGTTTCCATTGCAGTACCTCCCCTGATTCCCAGTTGATGTTGGGTGAATGGGTTGACAGCCACGGGCGTCCCAGGACGAGATAGGCAGTAGATCCCTCCAGCACCAGTAATGGAAGGGTTTCCTGATGGAGACATCCAATTTGGAGGGTAAGTGGAGAGGAGACATAGCGAATGCACCTCCGACCCAGCGGTTGTCCCAGCATAGAGTGGGCTTGGTACGGTTGAGACAGGAAGTGCTTCTTGGCATGGAGTTTATGCAGGAGTTCGGCAGAAAAGAAGTTTCCTGCCAACCCGGAGTCGATTAAGGTCTTGGCTGGGACAGAACAGAAAGAGGTAGTTACCATGACATCAGTTTTAGGCAGTGTATGTGTAGGGAGGCCAAACAGTCAGAGTGAAAAAAAAGGAAATGACGTCCTGATCCAAAAAGTTAATGTTCATACAAACAGGGTGTTTATTAGGAAGTGCCACAAATAATTACAACGCTGAACAAAAATAAATAAAAACTGTACAAAAAGGAAACAAAACAGCAACGATGTGCTAGTTTGGCTACACCCAATGGCCCAAGACTTAACACTGCTGTGAGTCCAGCAACAGCCTACTAAATGAATTCAATCGAGCCTATTTATAGGGTGAAGCTCCACCTACAAAGCAATACCAATAGGAACAAACTAAAAAGTTGGTAAATCAAATTAAATAAACACTCAACACATCATAACTTAAACTCCCCAAAAGCTAATACAACAACCATTAACATAGCAAAAGAATTTAACAACAAATTGAATAACAAAACAACTGTTCTTAAATTATCCCCCTCTCACATTACACCCAAATGGTAGCTTCCACAGGAAGTGAGGTGGCGTTTGCTTTAAAAAGCCATTTTACCTAACTTATTGGTTTGATTGCATAAAGTGTGAACTGGGAAGTTTAACTGGAACAATGTTTATGGAAAAATAAAAGGTAACTATCACATAAATTGTGTGTTCTAAACTTTTGTTCTTGAAAAATGGTGATTTAACAAAACAACAACTATAACGAATTACAAAAATAGAACAAAGCATAGAGAACAAACTTAAACTAAATTATATAGTGCACAGGTTAACCTGTCACAGTATGAATGATGCAGGATGCCCGAAGATGACCCGACCCCCCGCAGTAGAGGCAGAGGTGCAAACACATACATCTCTCTCGTTCAGATGGTGACAGGCGGTTATGATCCAATTGCATGGGCTCTGGTGCTGGAGGATGGAGCTCCCTCGGTGGAGGCGGGGAATGCAGCTGAGGTTGAACAGGCAGTGAGATTTTGTGAGATGATGATAGATCGTTGGATGAGGTTTTCCAACCCGGTATTATCGTCGTAGATGGCGAGGTGGATTCGGATCTGTGGGTTGAGCCCTTGCCGGAACACAGATAGTAGCGCGGTTTCGTTCTAGCCGCTGGCTGTTGCTAGGGTACGAAACTGGAGAGTGAAATCATGGATAGAGAGGTCACCTTGATGTAGACTGAGAAGTTGATCGTGGATGGACATGGGACCCTCAGACCGACTGAACACCTCACGGAAGTGACTGATGAAAGCATCTATGGTGTGCGTGACCGGCCCGTTCGCTTCCCAAATGGCACTGGCCCATTGCCGGGCTCTTCCGGTGAGATGCGTGATGATGAACGCTATTTTGAAGCGGTCGGTGTTGAATTGATGAGCCTGCATCTCAAAGTATAGCGAACACTGAAGCAGAAGTCCACTGCATTCCTCCGCCTCACCAGCATAGGGCACTGGCCGGGCCACGGGACTGGCAGAGGCAGATGGTGAAGAAGTTCCTTGTTGCAGTACGTGGATAAGATCAATGAGTGGGTAGTGAGCTGGGAATCACCAGCCACTGCCTCGGCCTGTCTCGAGGTCTGGTCTTCTGTCATAACAAGGCACGGACACAGACGTGAGTACAAACAGGTAGCTTTATTTGAGCACAGGGCACGAGAAACAGTAACTGGTCAACAGAATGCAGGAGTGAAGGGGTCGTGGATGTGGCTTATCTGATGAAGAGTCTTGGAGATCGCTGGAACCTTGGACGGAGAGACACTTGGAGTATTAGCTTGGAGACGACACAGAGAGGGAGTCTGAAGCATAAGTGAGACCAGACACTGAGTGCTGGGTGCAGGCTGGTGAAATAGTGTTTCTTTGATTAGGGACAGGTGCTCAGTACTCAGGGAATTGTGAACGAGTGGGCGGAGCGTGGGAGTCTGGCACAGGGGGCGTGGCTGAGTCCATGACACCTTGATGGTAAGCCACATTTTTGGACTGCTTCTGAAAAAAAGTTGCATCCTGTCAATGCCCGGTTGTTATTTGCTGCATTCAAGTACATGACCTGCAAATACAACAGGGGAAAAATAAGGAAATATAGGTAGAGGAAATATAACATGCATTATAAGTAAATGTATTACAGGCTCCAATTGAAGAAATGGTAAATGCAAATTATTTCCGTTTATATTTCTGCCAAATGCATAAATGTAAACAGGAATAATGTTACTGTCATGATAAAACAGGCAAAACAGGTGCTGGTAATCAGTATTCAGGTGATAATGATCGTGAGGGAGGAGTGTGCGTGTCTGGCGCGAGGGGCGTGGATGGATCCGTGACAGTATCCCCTCCTCCACGGGCAGCTCCTGATGACCGCAGCGGACGACGACGAGGTCGGCCTCGGCCCCAAGGTGCAGGTCGAGTTGGGTTGTTGGCGTGGAATTCTGTCAGTAGTTCTGGGTCCAGAATGTCATCTCGGTTGACCCAGGATCGTTCCTCGGGGCCGAACCCTTCCCAGTTCACTAGATCTTGAAGTGAGCCGGCCCGTCGTCGCAAGTCGAGGATGGATGAAACCTTGTACATTTCTTGGTCCGCTGGGTCCACAGGAGGAGGAGGTACGACCCCGGTGCCAGATTCTGTGGATGGAGGGAGAAGAGGTTTAGTGAATGGTTTTAACAAAGATACGTGAAAAGAGGGGGAGGTGACCACAATAGGACCTCAAGTACTGGTTTGAGGATGGTATCCAGTACTTAAACTGACAGAAACAGAAACAGTAAGTGAAAAAAGGCTTTCCATACCCGGGAGATGAACTGGGGCCCACGGTCAGAGACGATGTCTTCAGGGATGCCGAAATGACGGAAGACTTGATGGAACAGAGCTTCGGCCGTCTCCAGAGCCTTGGGCAATCCTTTGAGGGGAATTAGTTTACATGCTTTGGAGAACCGATCCACCACCACTAGGATGCAGGTGTTCCCATCGGAGGGTGGTAGATCGGTCATGAAGTCTACGGCAATGTGTGACCAGGGTCGATGTGGTAGTGGTAGAGGATGGAGTTTACCTTCTGGCAGGTGACGGGGTGATTTGGTGGTGGCACAGACTGAGAATCCCTTGACGTAGCGGGAGACGTCACAGTCCATCCTGGGCCACCAGTAGCGATTTTGTAGGAGTGAGAGGGTTCGCTGGCTGCCTGGGTGTCCAGAGCCCGGAGAGGTATGCACTTGTTCCATGAGGGAGAGTTGGAGGCGAGATGGTACGAAGACTTGTCCCTCAGGGGCCCCCAGCGGAGCTGGTTCCTCACGAGTTGCCTCGGCTTGCTGGTGGGTCCGGTCTTCTGTCATGATAAAACAGGCAAAACACGGACGTGAATGCACACAGAGTTTTTAATACTATAGCAGGCACGAAGGCAGACAGTGGAGAGGAAGCAGAGAAAGATGATACGTTGTACGTAGTAAGTTTATCTGACAGCAGGCAGAGGATCGCTGGGAAGTAACTTGGAACACTGAAGACACAGTTGCTTGATAGAGAGTCAGGTAGTCAGTGACGAGACCGGACGAGGAGTGCACAGTGAGGGCTGGTGATAAAGGGGTTGTTGATGCGAGGCAGGTGCAGGTAATCAGTATTCAGGTGATAATGATCGTGAGGGAGTAGTGTGCGTGTCTGGCATGAGGGGCATGGATGGATCCGTGACAGTTACATAGAAACATATTTATATATATGGGTGTTTCTGCAACTACGGGCACTTTTGACTATCCCAATTTAAAAAAAAACAACCTCTATGAATTAACATTTTAACCATCACAGTCTGTAATACGTATAACAATGTACACAAAATTGAATATAATCGTTAAGATTTTAATCTGGAACACGTTTATTTTTTTGTTTTTTGTTGTAAGGACACAATGTTAAAGTGCCACAAAATCAAAAACAGGCATTGCATGTTTAAAAGATAGTAGGAGTTTTGCAGTAAATAACACTTTTAATTAACTCTTAACTGCTTCAAAAATTAACTGATTGTTGTTTCCTGTAATATTCCAGAGAGCTTGGCCTCTTTTTATTGGCTCTCATCATCTTTTTTGAAAACATAAACTCTTGGTGTGCATATTTTCAGAGCTGATATTTCTTAATGATCTTTCCTGCAATCACTTTTAAAAGGATCTGCTTCTCTTTGGGGTTGGTCAGGGACTTGTTACCCTCTTTTAGCTCTGACATAATGACATCATGGAACAGTAAGACCAGTTTAATTTTGTTCTGGGATGTGCGTATCTGGTGGCGAACTTTAGTTTGGGGTGAGTCTGTTGGGGACAGTTTTTTTGAAAGCCTGAAAGCCTGTATTTTTCAACTTATGCCACTGCCTTCTTTAGCTTGTACTTTGCATCTCTGAGTTCATAGTACATCTTCGATTGACTCTTCTTTTTTTTACGCCCCTGCTTAAAAGCAGCTTCCACATTGGGTAAAGGTTCTAGTGGAGCGGCAAGTAAGTCCTCATCAGATGGGGATGCTGGTGGTGTGTTTGTGTCACGAATCGAATGCGGGGAGGACTCAAGGGGAGGTATGTATTATAACAAAATGAACATAAGACATGAAAGGAAATAACCCACGAGGGGGAAAACATAACAAGGATCAAAATACTAAACTTAAGACAAACCAAAACCAACCGGATGAAACGGAGACCAGGAACAGGGAACACTGGTACAAACATGGAGAGACAACGACGCAACATAGGACAGCAAACACACCAGGATTAAATAGGGCACACATGAGGAAGGTAACGACTAGAGACAGATGGGATCAATTAAGGGAAACGATGGAACAAGATGGGAGGGGTTACAATCACAAGACGCAAAGGGGCAGTGTCAGAGCTCTGTCAACTGACACACCAGAAACCCAAACTGAAGTGACAGAACCCTGACACTACCCCCCTCTAAAGGGACGCCAGGTGGAGAAGGAGGGAAGACAAACAGGACAAAAGCAAAAAAACTAAGCAGTCCTCAGCATGAACGAAAAATAATCTGGAGTCTGGGGGTGATCATGCAAAAAAAAAAAGTCCTCAACATCCTGATTAATGTCCAAACCCAGACCAAAAAAAAAGAAAAGTCCAACCAGGGTGGTACTAGAGGGGTGAGCCAGGTAGGGTCCGGCGGACCAGGCGGGACCGGTGGGTTGAGCCAGGTGGGCTCTGGCAGGACCAGCAGGTCCGGTGGATCAGGCGGGGCTGGCGGGTTGAGCCAGGTGGGCTCCTGCAGGTCTGGCGGGGCCGGCAGGTTGAGCCAGGTGGGCTCCAGCAAGGCCGGCGGGTTCGGTGGCTCTGACAGGACCGGGGGGTCCGGCCATAAAAGTTCAGGGTCGCCCGGCAAGTCGGGCAGCAAGGGTTCAGGGTCGCCCGGCAAGTCGGGCAGCAAGGGTTCAGGGTCGCCCGGCAAGTCGGGCAGCAAGGGTTCAGGGTCGCCCGGCAAGTCGGGCAGCAAGGGTTCAGGGTCGCCCGGCAAGTCGGGCAGCAAGGGTTCAGGGTCGCCCGGCAAGTCGGGCAGCAAGGGTTCAGGGTCGCCCGGCAAGTCGGGCAGCAAGGGTTCAGGGTCGCCCGGCAAGTCGGGCAGCAAGGGTTCAGGGTCGCCCGGCAAGTCGGGCAGCAAGGGTTCAGGGTCGCCCGGCAAGTCGGGCAGCAAGGGTTCAGGGTCACACGGCGGCGCCGGCAGGGCGAGCAGCTTGGGGGCGGCCTCCAGGACTGGCGGATCGGCGAAGGAGGAAAAGGGCCTCCGCTTGCGAAGGCGTCGAGCGGCCTCTGGGACGGCGGCCCCCCCGGCTGGCTGCAGGCTCTGGGACGGTGGCCCCCTGGACGGTGATGAGCCGCTGGGGGCGATGCAGTGGACGATGGGGCCAGAGTGTCCACGAACCCTCAGAAGCTCAGGTGGTCAAGTTCTTCCATCCTAAAATAATCTTGGGGCTTATCTAGGGCCAAATTAAAAAGTTCCTTTAATGCCGCATTGTTATACCCTAGACCTTCGGCTGCTCTGTCAAAGTCTAGGGCAAATTCTTTTAGTTCAGCCCCCCACTGGCGGAGGGAGTTCAACCTCGTGAAGCGGACCATGCGCTTGTGGAGCGGGCTGAGTCCTCCTGGAACAAGTGGCTGATGTTCTTCCCTTCCCCGCTGAGTCCTCATGTTTGGTTGCGTCGTTCTGTCACGAATCGAATACGGGGAGGACTCAAATGCAGGGGAAGTATTTATTATAACAAAATGAACAAGACATGAAAGGAAATAACCCACGAGGGGGAAAACATAACAAGGATCAAAATACTAAACTTAAGACAAACCAAAACCAACCGGATGAACCGGAGAACAGGAACAGGGAACACTGGGACACAGGACAGCAAACACACCAGGATTAAATAGGGCACACGCGAGGAAGGTAACGAGTAGAGACAGATGGGATCGATTAAGGGAAATGATGTAACAAGATGGGAGGGGTTACAATCACAAGACACAAAGGGGCAGTGTCAGAGCTCTGTCAACTGACACACCAGAAACCCAAACTGAAGTGACAGAACCCTGACAGTTTGTTGATACAAACTGATTTGAGGCATTCAGTACTTTTTGTTTTGCCCTCTGGTTTCTTTTATTTATCCTCCCCTGCCTTCTTTTCAGGTTTGTCTCTCTTTTTGTTTGCTGGGAGACACTTTTTATCTGCCCACTTTCCTTTCTCTTTTTGTAGCGCTCTTTTTCATGCATATCTGCATATCTCTCTGGGTCTTCTTTCATTTCCTTTCTGCATTTTTTTGATCGTATTGTTGATGAATTTGGTCTCATCTAGGGTTAAACAATGGCATGTTCATATATATATATATATATATATATATATATATATATATAAAAGTACTAATAATATACAGAATATTTGTAATTTAATATACAGTAAGCCTTGTCTGTACGAGACGATAATCCGCACCCTCAAATTTGCAGGTTTTGTGTAAAAATGGCATAACCCGCACCCATAGATTGATGAACTTTTTTGTATAAGATCAAATTTCAAATGTTGCTCGCATGACGTCAATTATCCATAACTGTTCAGGCTCGTTACACAGTGTTTGTGCGTGAAATTCAGGTGTTGATCATCGGATGAGAAGAGCCCGCCCTCATGGCAGCTCAGCCAATCACATGTTCTTGCATGATTGACAGGTCAGACAGCCTATCAGCGCCAGCTGTCAGAGTGATAGTACAAGCGCCAGAAAGAAAATACAGCGCAAAAAACCTTACGTCCTTAGGGACATTACAAATATATTCAAATATTATTACGTGTAAAAAATGTGTGATATAGTTTGTAAAATCTGCTATAACCCATGGGTTATATGCGGGAAAAATACGGTCTATGTTTACTGACATACTGCCGATATACCCATGTGTCTCATTTGCGGAGCTAATGTGGCGATAATTAAATAATTTAATAAGACATAAGAGCAAAGACAACTGAATGATTTGATATTGATGAAAATAATTTTTTTTATTTAGATTTCCAGGTTTTGATTTGCAGCATGTCCATATTTTGAATTTGTATAATTTTGACAGGATATATTTTTATGGAGAGCAAAATCTTTTGGGATATTTAAAATGTAAGTTTTATATAAAATTACATAAGAGTAAAGAAATTTGAATGTTTGTTTTTCTAACTTTTAACGTTTACTTTATTTCTAACTTGTTTAATTTAGACAGGATATATATATATATATATATATATATATATATATATATGTTTTTTTTTAAAGTATTTTTAAATATTTTTATATTTTTAAGTTATTTAAGGTATAAGTTGATTTATTCCAAAATAATATTCCTCTCTGTTTGTATTTACATTTATGTTCAAAAAAGGTAAGTTTTAAAAGTTTAGTTTTAGTGTGTTCAATAAATGTTTATCCTGTTCGGCCCGCAACCTAAAGTGTTTTTGGATTTTGGCCCCCTGTTTAATTGAGTTTGACACTCCTGGTCTACTACATTAGTTTTGACTCTTAGCATCTTAATATACATGAATTCAACAGTAATATCCATTTATTTTTTAAATGTAGTTCAAAATACACAATTATTAAGTTGAATGGTAAGGACGCACAATAAATACTAACGGAGAAAATATGATGTTTACCTTATTTTTTTGGCATCTTCTGAGTGACGTAGTGTGTTAGCACAGTCTGTCAACAGTGTGCTCAAGTGAATAATACAAAGACTTTTAAGATGATTTAAATGAATCTGTATATTCAACAATTCCATTTGAAAAAATGTCAAATTGTACTTGAATTAGCTTATTTTATGTATCTCAGGTGTGGGACATTAACAGAAATGGGGGTTTGAGCTATAAATGCTTCATAATATTATATTAAATCACATTAATCAGTAATTATGTTTTTTGTCAAGGTGTGTAATGACACTGTGAATATATTTATAAAGCATCACATGACAAATTTTGACATAAATCTAAAATTTCCCTGCTGGGACTTAAAAGTGCCCGTAGTTGCAGAAACACCCATATATATATATATATATAGAATCGCTTCTTAAGGGACGAGCTGCTGCACAGCAGGAGACACTGCTATTTCTTTTTCTTCTGATTCTGACTTGTGTTTGTTTTCTTAGTGATTGTGCGCAAAATTCACACAATGTGTACCGAGCCGAACAGTTATGATAATTGAAGTCATGCGAGCAATATTCAAAATGTGATCTTACACAAAAAAGTTAATCAATCCATGGGTGCGGGTTATGCCAACGATTTTTTACGCAAAAACTAAATACACATACGGTGAAGATCAAATGATAAACAGCTAGCTAATATGGTATCTCCACCTTTACAGTTTCCAAACAAGAACGCATACAAAACAGCATATATATAAGAAATCCAGTTAAAATAAGGGGATCACTCCTTACCTCTCTTTGATCATCCATTTGAAAACCTGTGTAAAGTATATTTTGTAAATCACTCGACTGGCACAGGTAAAATTGCAACAAAACGATATTAATAAAACTTAATCGACAAAAAAAAATCCGTAATGTGTGTCTGAATCTTATCTTGTCCGCCTCAACTCTAGATTTACAATCATAGGCGTCCAATCACAACTGACGTCAGGAAAAAAATGGAATGAACCAATGACATTTGGGGTTATTATTACAAGAGCAAGCCCCGCCCCATGACTGACAAAAATAAAAATGCTTGCGTGAGCAAAAACTCACCTTTGATGGTAAAATTAGTAGACGCCAGTTTCTTTTTCTGACGCTGTGTAAGGTTGTCAGGAATTTTTCCCTTTTCCATCATAAAACCTATATCATGTTGAATGATATACAATGAATCATGTCCCTCACGACCAAATGACGTCACTATAAAGTGCACACATGCGCAGTACAAATCGTGACAGGTACGAAACGTTCATAAAAGAGTTTGCGTTTTCGCACATGCGCAGTACCAATCGTGTTTCCGGTACGGATCGAGTAGTCACAGGGGTCCCTGCCTCGGTTCGCGCGCACGCAGATTAGATGTCACGTGTGCGCGAGTGATTAAAATGAGCTTGCGGTTTCCCGTATTTACGCGTGTAGCTGTGTTTTCCGCTCGCGGATGTAATTTACGTGTGCCCAAACATCAGTTTTGTGCTCGTTCCTTTTTGGCATGGATTTACCGCCATAGTTAGGAATGTCGCTTTATCATGAATGAAGCGTACTGCGGGAACTAACTATTTTTTTTGTTTTCTATGCCCATCAACAACAGAATATAAGAATTATAGTCTATCAGAAAAAATTACAATAGCGGGATCTTACCTGAAAAAAATTTGAGTTGTGATAAATGAAAATAATATTAAAGGTGTTCATACGGATTCTGACATTTGTTTTTTCTGAGAGATAGTTACATAGCTCGTTTCAAAAAGCTATCACAATCACGATAGTCAATCAAGTCTGGTACTAGTACTTTTGAGCATATCAAATTAAAATCAGAACAGAAATTAATTTAGAACAGGGAAAGGGTCGATAACAGTAAATCACAAAAAAATTATCTTATATATAAGATTATATAAGATTTGCATCTTCAACGACAACACCATCTATTTTAATTTTCCTAATCGCATTTAACTCTCTCTTCTTTTTTCCAGACTAAATAAACATTTACTATTTTTATCTCCAACCACTGTTTTGGCTTTTTCTTCATATATTATGTTAAGTTTATTTAGGAGTTTATTCAAAGAGGCTTGATCCTCAAAAGTGACTCTCTCTAAAAAGTTATTAATTTCGGTTGAAGTTTTAACCAAGTCTGCCCTTCTATTATCTCTTTTTTTAACCATAGGCCCTAACAGCACAACCTATTTCAGACATTGTTTACCAAATTCACCATTCTCAGTCGCAGAGATCCAAAGACTATGAAGAAGTCTTTCTATAAAGGATTTCAAGTCTTCAAAACATAGCAATGAATTATTGAGCTTCCAATATCCTCTACCAATTCTATAATCCTTTTGCCAAGATGATGCAACTTTGAGGCTAATAACTTTATGATCAGTTAAAGGAGCAGGTAGTATAGCTGTATCTAACAAAGAAGGCTCTATGTCTGAAGAAATCAATCAAAAGTCAATACAATATTTGTGTTACTCCAAGTGAACTGTTTGATCAAGGGGTTTTTAGCTGAAGAGCCAATCACTGGCTTGGAAATTTTCTTTGTTTCTGTTCAACCTAATTAGCATCTTTATGATGACATTGGAACTTTCTCGGACTTTTGATGCAGCAATGATATAATGCATTTCAGCATTAAATAAAATACATATTCAGAAAGAGAAGACTAAAGATACCAAGCATTCTGGGGAAGAAAGACATCAAAAGAGTGGTCTCTTTTTAAACAAGGTTATACAAACTTAAACGTCTAAATTAATTACCAAAACATGGAGGGCATGCATACATTCATAAGAATATATCATATGCAGGTATGATCTTAATTCATTGCACTTTGAAGAATATGTGCTCTTTTATATTATATTAACTTATTTTGTTGTGAATATCAAAAACAAAATCTGGACAATAGTGTAATTTTTTACGTCAAGACAATATACAACATTTTTTTTTTCAAAATAAAAATGTGTATGTGAGAGAAAGTATGAGTGAGTGAATGTTTGTGTGTATAAGTGTGAGTGAGTGTGTGTGTGTGTGTGTGTGTGCGTGTGTGTGTGAGAGAAAGTATGTATATATGAGTGAGTGAATGTTTGTGTGTTAGTAAGTGAGTGTGTGTGTGTGTGTGTGTGTGTATGTGAGAGAAAGTATAAGTATATAAGATGTGAGTGAATGTTTGTGTGTATAAGAGTGAGTGTGTGTGTGTGTGTGTGTGAGAGAGAGAGAGAGAGAAAGTATATATATGAGTGAGTGTGTGTATGTGTTTGTGTGTATGAGTGTATTTGTGTATTTGTTTCCATAAATACAGATAAACATTAGGAAATGCTTACACACTTTCCAATGCATATTTTGTGCGTTTACAACATCAAAAGCAAATCTAGCTGTCAATACAGTTATTTAACCAACTGTTTATTTGAAAACAGAGTCATTTATTTGCTCCCAAGAGCACAGGTCAGTCTTTATAAGATAATCCATTGAATAAATGAGCACCAGCCTCTCGAAGCTCCTGAAATGGACATAACAAAGTCCAGCACACAGGCAGAACAAGCGGTCCAAACAAACATTGACTACAAGATGAGGGCAAAGAAAAGGTGAAAAGGATAAAAAATGCAGACTTAAGAAACACAAACCACATCATAAATAAACAGCCAACCGAGAGAGAGAGAGAGCCATCCAAAAATACAAAACAGTTCACTGAAGGCCTATGGTGGGAACAGGGAACTGGTCTGTGCAGTGTCTTGTATTGCGTTGAGTCCTTTTGTAACACACTTGGAGGCAATAACAAGCGTGATTTGGTTGGGTTCTTTTATTCGGCCAGCACTAATCAATACAGCCACGTTCAGCAGTACGACAAAATCTCTCTTCCAAACATCACATGAACCACTGTTAACATCCTCACTTCTTCCTTGTCTACTTTTGGGGTTCTCTCCCTGACTACTGCCACCCACTGGACACCCATGACATGGCTGTAAATATATTACAAATATACCTGCATGACCTCAGGAGTACTTAAACAACCATTATTGATAACAGAACAGAAATTACAAAAAAATAAATATTTGGGTGGGGTCTAGTTTTCCATGAGAAATTAAGTTAATCTATCAATTAATCTATGGTCAAAATGAATCTATCAATATATATTTTCTAGATTTCCCCACACTTTTACTCTTTTACTTAATATTTTTTGCGTGAAGACAAAAAACTGGTTAGAGCCAGCAGACGATTAAAATAAGGAAAACAAATCTCCGAGGCAGAGACGCAACGCTAGTCGCATTCTGCCAAGCCCCACATATGAAAAACCCCACATTTACCAGAACTTTACCGGTTAATAAGTACTACAAACAAACATGAAGCTGAAGAAACCCCAAACGTTAATGGAAAAGACCTGTGAACCTGAGTGACTGAAAGAGAGACAGAGAGAGAAAGAGAGTTGTTCTCTTCTCAGTATTCTGTGTGTGAGTGAGCAGAGCGGGACACAGCAAATCTGTATGTGTAGGGGAGGGGCGCTGTGACTAGCCTATCACAGACACAGTCAGCTACCCAATGAGGATTTTTATTCAATCCGAGCACAGATATTGACTCGTATTACTTGTATAATACTCGTACTCTGCAAAAGTGCTTTATCCGTACCGGATACTCGTTTCAGCCGAATAACTCTATAATGATGTAACTCTATAATGATGTAACTCTATAAATACATCTCTGATGTTTGTATAGTATCCGGCTCAACTTTACTGGCCACTACTAGTTTAGGACCCCCTTTTAAGACAAATTTTGACCTTTCCATTTGAAAGTCGCAGCTGAAATCCAGACTCTTTCCAATCTTCTATTGTCCAGTTTTGGTGAGTGAATTGTAGCAGCACCAGTGTCTCCTGCTTCAAGACCGGACATGTTGTGCAGACCTCACCATAACCAATGCTTATTTCAGTTACTGAAGCCTTTCCATCAGCTGAACCAATCTGTTCATTCTCACCTGACCTCGGTCATCAACAATTCATTTTCAACCACTGTACATTTCCCTCTGTAAACCCCAACCATGTTAAATCAGCTTTCTTCCTCGTTCAGCAGACACTCGTCCTCATGTTTACATGACTAAATGCATTGAGTTGCTGCCGTATGATTGGCTGATTAGATGCTGGCGTTAACTAGCCTTTAAATAAATGTGTTTAATAAAGAGGGAAACTCTCTCTCTCTCTACACCTACACCTACACCTACACACATTTATACACTCTTGATTGACAATGTTTTTTTTCTGTTACCAAACCGGTCTAATGACTAGCTGAAAAAAAAATTTTTTGTTTGTTTTCTGGAAGTTTGTATTATAGCAACATCTTTGCATGTGACCAGAACGAGACCAATTCTTGTTTCTTTGGAAAATACCTGAGATGCATGAAGTTCACAGGAAATGAGGCAATGACTCACTGGCATTATTCAAGCTAACAGATAAGAATCTAACGTGCAGCTCTCATGCAGAATGTGTCACAATAACAAATCTCAGAGTATTGAGCTGTGCAGATACGCTTGATAAGTTGAAAGGTTTCCGTTTGTGCTGCAGTTTTTTTTTTATATCATTTAGTTGCTCCTGCATTAATAACTATTCCTTCACTAATATTGATGACTGCAGGTTTCAGTGGAGTGACTGACATCAGAAGCGTCGGACCGACGGGGCGTGACTGTGTTTGGCCCCGCACTACCACAGAAATCATTCTGCATTTTGAAGGAAACCTGTTAGTGCAGGTGCACGGAGTCTGAGATTTCAGCAGACGGTTTGATGTTTCCTTCTGCTAATGTGACTGCCTGACGCTGCTTCCAGCGATGTTTCAGTGTGCCTGAAAGAAGAGCTGCTCATGACCGCACTGAGTGAACATCTGGAGTAAGATCTGCTGAGCACTCGCTGAACGTCTGTCAGTCTGCGGAGCCAGAGATGCATCAGGGACGCCTGCGCTTGCGGCCGTGGCTGGAGGAACAGATCGATTCGGGCAGATATCCTGGAGTCATGTGGCTGGACCAGGTGAGATATAGGAATGTGAATAACTATTGTTTTATTCAGGAAAATACATTCATGACCATTCCAGCTTTAATATTGAATCCAAATCACATGCGGCTGAATTGTAACTCAAATGCTGAATTTACCAAAAACTATACAGATCTAGTTTGATTGGCTTCTGTGACATTTTCTAAGAGAGTGGATATTTCCAATTGGTTTTGTGGTTTCTTTACACGGCATCCAACTGAAGTCGGCCAGAGTTTTCCAGATTCCTTGGAAACATGCGGCCCGGCACGGCTGGAATATCGAGAGGGACGCAACCCTGTTCCGAAACTGGGCGATACACACAGGTAAAGGGCTGCCGTCTCCGATTGGATAATGCTGATTGTTAACAACTTGCTACATACATGCTTAAAATCTCCAAGTTTTCCCTGAGTGAATGCAGATTTGCTGTAGTCTACTAGAAAGCCAACCACCAAATCTGATTACAAACACACCGGCCCAGAAAGCATTTGGACACTTAGGTGGCACTTAAAAGTGTTTTTTCATTAGATAGAAAGGAGCAAACCAAGTGGCACCAGAACTTTTCCCAGAATTAACTTTTCCAAGTCTTTTTAAACCAACTGATGTAAAGAGAATCATAATACCTTTCAAAATGTGTAAAAGAGTTTTTGTCTTTTATTGGCCAATATATCTATTGCTTGATATTTTGAAAATATAATACTTACTGTTGTGAAATGTTTGACTGAAAAGTATGAAGCACCAATTTTTACCAAAAACTCTTAGAGTATCGGTTTGTTTCTCTGAATATTCTTAGAAAAGTTAAACAATGCAAACAATTATCAACTTGGCTAGGAATAAATCTGATTTCTACAGAAAACTGGTAGATCCTGACAGCCAATCATGCAAACAGCTCTCCTTTCATGGATTTTAGGGAGATACAAACCTGGCGTAGACAAACCCGATCCCAAGACATGGAAAGCAAACTTCCGATGCGCACTCAATTCCCTGACGGACGTCAAAGAGCTTCAGGACAAAAGCATCAAGAAAGGTCACAACGCCTTCAGAGTTTATATTCTTCTTCCACACAGCAAAACATTAAAGAGACGCAAAGGTATGTGCACATATAATCTTTTTGGAACGTTATTAAATATTTCTAGTTGTGACAAACATATAGTGACGGATAAAAGTGAATCTGTATACGTGATTCATTCATTTGGTGAACCCTTTTATCCAAACACTGTAGAAAAATTCTAGAAATTCATACTTTTTAATCCCAATTGTGAGTTTAGTTAGAACTTTGAGATATAAAAAAAATGCAGACTTTATAAACTCTAAAGAATTACAAGATATAAACTCTGATTTGTGAGATTAAAAAAAATCCTTTTTATTTTTTATTCTCTGAAGGAAACAAACTTCCACACAAACCAACTTTCAAAAGCAATTTGTCAAATTTAGACAAACAATACATCTAGCAACAATCTATTTTACTAAATATATATATATATATATATACACACTCTGGCCGACTTAAATATATATATATTTTACTATTTTGGTCAGTCTGACTATCGTATTGTCCTGCGTATAACCTGCAGACACAGATAATCCGCACCCTCAAATAGCCTCATTTGGGCTTCTGTGTAAAAAACTGTTGGTATAACCCGCACCCCTATATAACCTGCACCCATTGATTTATGAACTTTTTTGTGTAGGTTCACATTTCGAATGTTGCTCGCATAACGTCAATTATCATAACTGTTCAGCTCAGTACAAAATTTCGCTCAGCGCGAAATTTACACAATGAGAAAACAAACACAAGTCAGAATCAGAAGAAAAAGAAAGAGCAGTGTCTCCCGCTGTGCAGCAGCTCGTCCCTTAAGAAGCGATTCTACAGTTGTGAAAGAAAAAAGAAAGAAAGAAAATACCGCAAAAAAACTTACGTCCTTAGGGACTTAACAAATATATTGAAATATTATTACGTGTAAAAAATGTGGGATATAGCCCGCACCCTTATATAACCCGCACCTTAAAATCTGTAAAATCTGATATAACCTGCGGGTTATTGCGGGAAAATACGATAATGCATAACTAAGACTCTTCTGATGTGGCGTGTTTCTCTCCAGCATTAAGGTGTTTGGATACAGACAGTAAAGCAGTGTCACCTCCACCACCAACACAGAGGAACATCCCGCTGGAGAGATTTACAGGTACTTACCGATAACAGCTGGCAACCTGAGACGTGAACTTCCATCCACAGTAATCTGAACGTGTCCTATCTTTCCCGTGTGGCTATAGAGGCCTTTTGGAAGTTCCCAAATGATCGAGGTGGTTCCACGGCTGAAGTGCCTAGAAAAGATGATGTTCCCAAGTGTGTTGAGGAGGAGAGACCAGCCATCTACTGCTCTCAGGGTACTGTCCTGTCCTGTCCTAGTCTGAGGACAAGAATTTAGATCAGTAAAGGGTTAAAAGTGACTAATTACCTCTGCAGGACTGCAGCTGAACAAAACAGACGAGCATGAGCAAACCGAAGCAGTGCTGAAGGTAAGACCTCTGATGGATGTGACTGACCACATATTTTGTTTGTGATTTATTGGTATCTTTTAATGTCATCATGGAGCCTTTTGGACCCAGATTTTTATCTTGGAATGGGTGAACGGCAAAATCCACACTAACATTCAAATAAACAAAATTGGTTTGGCGAAGTCGGAAAATTGGGAAACTGCAGGTATTTGGAAAGTAAACAATTACAAGGTGGAAAATAGCATTTACACAGTGGAGATCTGAAACCATTCAACTGCACACAATTGCAAGATCATTTGCGATGATCCAAGGCTATATTCATTGGAAGCTCTGGAGTAATCAATTTAAAATAAACATTACAGTATGGATTTAGCAAAGAAACCCCAGGACATCAGAGATTAAGGAGCTTTTGCACAAAGCTAGAAACTAAGGATGAGCGAGTACAGCATTATCTGTATCTGTATCTGTTAACCATATGAATTATCTGTATCTGTATTTGTACTCGGACTGGGCGGGGCCTAACCCGGAAGTGGTCGGGTTGTCTTGAAATGGGAGGGGCTTTTACCGGTATGTTATGTTTAATCATGCAATTGATATGGGTTGATCAGAAATTGTTATATTTATTGCTGATTAGAAAACTATTTACATGACAGCATCAGCATTGAGCTTCAGATCAATGGTTTTGATCACGATAACAAACAAACTAAGAACAAGTTTTGCAACAATGAATACAACACATGCGGTTGCAGTTATAAAGAAATAATTTTTTTTATCATTATTTTTTGCGTGAAGTCAAAAAACTGTTTAGAGCCAGCAGACGGTAAAAAAAAAATAGATCCCTCGGAAATTTAGAAACCCTAAACGTTCAAAGAAAAGACCCGTAAACCTGAAGCTGAAGAAACCCTAAATGTTAACGGAAAAGTTCCGCGAACCTGAGTGACTGAGGGAGAGACTGAGAGAAAGAGAGCTGTTCTCTTCTCAGTGTTCTGTGTGTGAGTGAGCAGAGCGGGACACAGCAAATCTGTATGTGTAGGGGAGGGGCGCTGTGACTAGCCTATCACAGAACGCAGACACAGTCAGTTACCCAATGAGGATTTATATTCAATCCGAGCACAGATATTGACTCGTATTACTCGTATGATACTCATACTCAGCAAATGTGCTTTATCTGTACCGGATACTCGTTTCAGCCGAATATCCAGCTCAACTCTAGTGGAAAGCCTTGCTTATGTCTGATTAACATGAACTGATTTTGTAGAGGAGCATCTGGATCTTCCACTCAAATCACAAGGAATCTGTTTGTTTGAGAGACATGTGGCCTTAACCTTCAAACTTTCTTGCATTCAGAGTTGCAACGGCTACTTTACCACAACTTTCAGTTTCAATATCTTAGGTATCACTTTACTCTGAGAAAACTTACCCAGATAACTTGCTTAACCTGCTTTCTGGAATCTCTAGCAGGTCAAGGATTTCCTGCATCAGCCACCCAACATACTGCTACAACTACACTTTTTTTGTAGTTTTCATGCACATGATTTAAACTTCAGCCAATGTTTTGTCAAACCAGTCAGTTTGTGTCAACTGGTGGTCTGGTTCAAAAATGACCATGCTTATAAAGCTCTCATTACGCTATAATCCCAATTTTTTTCTTCAGCTTGCTTTCCCTCAATATTCACAGGTTTTGTATTTAATTTTGGATCTGGTTGATTATACATCTCATTGACCTGAGACAATTCTCCAAAGAGTTTGAGTACAAATATATTAAGACCATGTGCATTTCCTCCGCAGATTGTGGATCACCTGAAAAACTTGGATCACTGGAGTCCATCGTATGAGAGCGAAAGAAGCTGGAGAACCAACTCCATGTGGATGGGATGCCTGTGTAAGAATCCTAAACTTATGTAACTGGAAAACACAAAGTTTGATCATCCTAATGTAAGAGATTTGCAATCTGTCAACGTCTCTGATTTCAGGTGAGACGATGGATTTTTCAGGTTACTCCTTCCAGACGGACTGTACCATTCACAATACCTCATCAGCCCAATATGACTAGATCAAACCATCTGGCTCACGCTTGTTTTTCAACTGAAGGAAAGGCACATTTATTATTATGGACAGTGAAATGTTCCTGAATGAGCGTACAGTTGGGTCACTTATAACAGTGACACAAAGTTCCCAGAGGAGATTTCAGCCATTTTTATTTCCAATTTCTTTAAATAAAGTTAATGCTGTGGATGAATCTACGCGTCACCCTCATTCTGCCCTGCGGCGTTTCCAGCAGTGAATCCTGATGACCTTGATTAGCTGGTTCAGGTGCGTTTAAACCGAAAGAGGACTGTATGAAAGCTTGTCTCCATTACATTAACCTCTCCTTCAAACTTTTCCTTCCTCAGAATTGAGAGGAAAAAATCTGAAGCGCTGGCTACATGCTTGAAATTGAAAGGCTTTAAATTTTTAAAACAAGGTTTTTCTCCATTCCTGATTCACAGCCTCTATAGTTTTCAATCACGTTATAGTAGAACTTGAATTCTTTCAAGCTAAATGAGACAAAAGCAAGTGAATTTGACCACCTTGTGAACAAACAAAGCCACACATAGTCAGGGTGCAGTTTCAACCACTTTAATATCAGTGGAAGTCATCATATAAATAGCACAACTGCAAGTAAAAGCAATCAGCGTATTTAACGGTTCTTAACGCTCAAATAAAGAGCGAATTAAACGGTAGTAAAAACACGACAGTCTGACAGACCATCACAGTCCACGATCAGTAATCAAACGCCCGACTGAAGCTTCGTTTCTGAGCGCCGCCTCTTCCTCGTTGACCGCCGCCTCTTCCTCGTTTACCACCGAAACCGCCGTTGCCCTTGAAGCCGAATGACCTTCCTCGTCCACGTCCTCCTCCACCGCGGCCGCCGAACCCACCAGACGTCCGTTCGCCGGCGTGACGCGCGCTCTGCTCCATCTCTGGGAGCTCTGTAGCGACGACGAGCTGCAGGCGCCGGCCGTCCTTCCACTTGTCCTACGGAGAGACGGAAACAAGCGGAGTCAGCAAACACGCGCGTCTGTTGACAAGCCTCCATCAGTGAAACCCAAGAGCAGCGAGTGGCTTGGGAAACGGGACTCAGCTGGACGTTTGTACAGACACGTCCCTCGAGAGTCGCTTTACAAACGACTCCAAACACAAAAGCGTCTTCATACCTGGATCTCTTTCAGTTTAGCGGCTGGGACGTCAAAGCACACACCCTGAGAGAAACAACACAGGGCATGTTAGAAACTGCATTTTCCCATGAAGAATCAAGCTTGTTTCCCCCTCAAACTCTTCAAAACAAAAGTCTCATTGCTTAGTCGTTTATTTATGATATAAAAATACAGTGATCTATTAGTAATAACACCCTGTCTCTTTAGATTTGAATGATACTCAATTTTCCAACATCAGCCATTTTGAATTATCATAAACTACTACATATTTTACAAGAGAATCGGCGCATCATTAATTCAGTACTTGTGTTCGGCCTCATGTCTGCACTACTCCGTTAGGGGCAGCGCCACCTTCTGGTCAAAAGTTATAATGAAGCGTCCAAAAATACAAAACTTTGACTGAATTGGTCTACTGCAACGAAAGTGGTCTCAACAGATGCCTTGGGGAACACAATTAAGAATTTGCTACATTTATAAACCATAGCGGTTTCAGGAGTGTGTGTTTCAGTTTGTACAAGCAATTTTCACAATGTGTCGTTTAACCTACATTGATCAATTAGTGTTTTTCTTCAATTTGTAAAATTTAGTTTTTATTTTGGGTAACAATCACAAAATAAAATGTTTAAAGTAAAGGGGAATTTATCCATTTACATTTAGCGGACACTTTTATCCAAAGCGATTTACATTGCATTCAAGGAATTTTAATCAGTTCTGGGATTGAACCCATGACCATGGCGTTGTAAACACCAACACCTGGTTGAGCTACAGGAAAGCGGTTTACTATTAGTATATATTATCATAACAAAACATTGGTCATCTAGAATTAGATTAATTAAGGTCTAATCATATCATTTTTGTTTTATAAATTTTCCTTTAATTTGGGTAATTTCCTGTGTAATGGAAGCTTGTTTCCACCATGAAAACCCCACAAAAACCTAGAATTGTGACCATTTTCCCCTCAGAATTACGCAAATGAGACTTTGCAACTCACAACTGCAAGTTAACATCTCGCAATTCACAGAAAACAAGTATTAAGTGTAAGATAAAGGAGCAATTATCAACTCTATTCTGTGGTGGAGACAAGCTTCCATAATGAGTTTATGAATCATATGAAATCCATAACTACGGTAAACAAAACTATTTACTAAAACGTTAATTGCTGAAGTCCATTTAACAAAATTACTTCATTTGAATTGAATGATAACAAAAACGTATTGAACAAATGATTTAGCAAGAAATCCAAAGCCTATTAGTGCAACAGCGTAACTGAGCATCTTTATTTCAAGAGTTCAGTTACTTTCAGAGAAAAAAGTTCTTTCTGTTTACCTACAGAACAGTGTTTATATATGAACTACAAACTTTAATCCCAGTTCTTCTGTGATCATGACTGTAAGACAGAAATGATGATTCTGTGTGGTTGAAAAGCCGTTTCATATCTATATATACACACGCACACGATTAATGGTGCAGCTCTAGTACACATTACACTCAGGACTGTGAAGATGTGCATTTGCCGTCCTCCTTTATTCAGACTAAACGGTAGGTTTGATTTAAAGCATGAAAAGAGTGAGTGAAGCACCTTCTTGCCCTTGAGGAAGGTCATGCGTTTGATGTGTTCGTCGATCTCCTCTCCGAGCTGCTCCTTCAGTCCGCGCCAGGCGAAACCGATGTTGTGCATTTCCTGAGAGCAGCTCAGTATCATGGTGGAGAAACCCTGAGAACATGACAAAACCATTCATAAACACCCGTCCGGCTTAAAATCAATGTTTCAGGGGTTTAAATCTGTGCAATATTTACGATTATTTAGCACTTTTTGTAAAAGTACAAATTTAATACATCCAGTATTTCCTTTTTTTTGTACAAGACCTGTGGTTAAAAGTTTGGAATAATCCCAATTTGGTTTTGTCTTTGAAAGAAACCAATGCTGCATTTCTTTTACTAAAAATATAGGAAAAACGGTAATATGATGATATCACTGTTTCCACAAAAACCTGAAGCAGCATAACTGATATCACTGATAATAATCAAATGCTTCTAGAGTATCAAATAATCATATGAGAAGATCATATTTGTGAAGATCATGTGACACTGAAGACTGAAGTAATGATGCTGAAAATACAGCTTGATATAATATTACACTGTTTTACTGTATTTATCATCTAATAAATTCAGCTTTAATCACAGGAATAAATGACACTTTACTATATATTCACATAGAAAACAGCTGTTTTACACTGATATAATATTACACTGTTTTACTGTTTTTATCATCTAATAAATTCAGCTTTAATCACAGGAATAAATGACACTTTACTATATATTCACATAGAAAACAGCTGTTTTACACTGATATAATATTACACTGTTTTACTGTATTTATCATCTAATAAATTCAGCTTTAATCACAGGAATAAATGACACTTTACTATATATTCACATAGAAAACAGCTGTTTTACATTGATATAATATTACACTGTTTTACTGTATTTATCATCTAATAAATTCAGCTTTAATCACAGGAATAAATGACACTTTACTATGATGACAAATGTAGAGTTAATTATTTGTAACTTCTGACCAGCAGTCAGTCGTGTCTCTAGCACAGAAGCATTGACGTTGTGCCGTACCGTGTCTGAGCTGATGAGGGATCTCTGCTCGAGGCAGGTGGCTCCTGAGATGTGAGCGAGAGCCGCTGCCAGCGCCTCCACCGCCCCGCGGGCCTCGATCAGCTCGTTCGCAGCCTCACGGAAATACTCCACCGCCGCCGGCGGAACAGAGTCCAAGAACCTGCGAGCGATAAAAACACGAGGCGTGAGGCGGCTGCACAAGCGTGAGGACGGCGGAGATTAGCGGCCATCGTCTTTCAGCACGTCTCTGACCTGACGGCGTCTTTACTGGAGGACTGGATGATGTCGTTGGCCGTCGGGACCCCGACCCGCTTGAAGGTGATTCCCTGGAGGAGGTGAACAGAGTTACCGGTAATTTGACTGACACCATTGGTTTCTCGTCATATTAAGCGTTGTTGACTGCTAGCAACAATCAAAACAATCATTTTTGATCCAGTTGTGCACATTCATGTTAAAACTTTAATTTTTTAACCCTTCAGTGGTCATTTTTTAAACCCACACCAGCAAACGTCCTAACTGGACCGTATCCGGCTCAATATCAGCGTTTTACAACACAAACACAAAATGTATTCATTTTGATACAAGTACACAGTAGTTAAGACTCCTAAAATAAAGTGTCACAATTTTAGAAAGGCTTGTCATGACTACTGTCATATTAAAATCATTTAATTAAACAGATTAAAACTGAAATTATGAGTCAAGTTCTGTGATAAACTAAAGCATTTAGAATATTTTGTCAGTGATTTAGGAAACACATGCATGTCTGTCTACATTACTGTCATTTTCATGTCTGTCTGATCACGTCACATGACCTTTATTTGTTGTTTGTCGGTTAACCCACAGTAACCAGTAAATCTGTGGTTAGTCTCACCGCTTTCTGCTCCACATACATGAGCTGGTTTTCCTCCTTCCGCTGGTAGAAACAGATGCAAACGCCCGTTCTTCCGGCTCTGCCAGTCCGTCCGGATCGGTGGATATACGACTCCACATCCTGCATGTACAGCCCAAAATTAAAAACTATGGAGCAACAACTTCTTCAGCAGGGTCTCATGGTGATCGTTTTTGACGAAAAATAACATTCACAAGATCCTACCGCAGCTTATACGCTCATTCTGACACAATAATGATATACGACAATTATATCAGAGTCTGGTCTGTTTAATTGCTGCAGTTTCATTATCTTGTAGTTCAACAGTTGTTAAATTATTCTGAAACTGAATCCAATAATATTGTTCTCATTTATTGTTCTAATAGTAGAATGAAATTCAACTAAACTCAATTTAGCTTCTGTTACCCTTTTTTTTGGTAGACCGAATGTTTTAGCATGCACCTTATAATCCGGTGCGCCTTATGTGCTGAAACCAGTACTCACACCGAATGCATTTGTACAGTGTGAGTACTGTATTTACTGCACATAAGGCGCACTGGATTATAAGGTGCATGCTAAAACATACGGCCTACCAAAAAAAAGGGCAACAGAAGCTAAACTGAGTTTAGTTGAATTTTATTCTACTATTTAACAATACACTCACATTAATCAATCCATCAAAGTCATCATCATCTGTGTCTGAATTGAACAGCTGGGCAATTTCGCCATCAAACACGCAGGTGTTGAACTGAAATCTGACTCCCCCCTCCTGTGCATTCATTAATACAAGCTTCCTTGCGCATATTCGCTTATCTATTAATATTTTTTTCCACAGCAAACACCCAGAACGTGCAAACACTCACCCATCATGTGAAAAAAATAATTAAATATTATTATATTTAATATAATTCATGCACAAGTACAAAGAGGAGAGTAATCATTTTTTTCTGATCTTCATGCAGCAGGAAAATCATTTCAGAGTGAAATCAACAGTTCTGCTGGTGTCTTTATCTCTCATCCTGACGAAGCTCAGGCAGTTTGCACTTTCAATCCATCTCACATCCTTTATACACATTATTTAATTTTCTATGTATTAATTTAAGTGTACTCAAAACTTCTGTGCGTGTTCTGGGTGTTTGCGGTGTGAAAATAATATCTATTGATAAGGGAACATTCTCCAGAATTTTTTTGTCTTTTAGGTGCGCCTTATAGTGCAGAAAAAGCGATAGTATCGTTGTATTTTACTGTAACTCATAAGTACGGTATGAACAGGCCTTCAATACATAAACTTAACTATGTGCACTATATACAAAACCTAAAACAGGAAACAGCCAGGATGGGCCGGTTGACGTACGTTTGGAGGAGAGCACTGAATGACCAGGTCCACCTCGGGAATGTCCAGACCACGAGCCGCCACGTTGGTGGCCACCAGCACCTCGAACGTGCCGTTCCTGAAGCCCTTCAGCGTGATCTCCCTCTGTTTCTGAGCGATGTCTCCGTGCAGTGTCTGTGCGCTCTGAACGACAGCCGAGTGTTACACACCAGCAGATTCACACACACACACACACACACGTGTTACTGTGCTGCGGACGCACCTGTTTGATGGACGTGCTCATGGAGAGCTCGGTGGCCTCTCTTTTGGTCTCGCAGAAGACGATGGTTCGGCCGTGGCTGCCGCTGTACACCTGGATGACATCACCGATGACCGATGCCCTCTGGGACCAGTGGCACGCGATCGCCAGGTGCTGCACGCCACACAAACAGGGTTTACACATCAGATATGGGTGACTGTTCTTATAGTCAAGCGCTTTCTCAGATATGTAGTGTGTGACACAGCTGTTTGAGAGTTTCAAAGATCAAAGTGTGCATAAATGGAGTCGTGTTGTTCATGTGGAGAAGACGCTGTTTTCTGCCGCCAAAGCAAATACACTTACGAGATTGAAACGGTAAAATCCACGCCATCGTTACGGTTCATGTTACTGTGTGTCAAGAGCTGAGATTCAGATATGATAATGAGTGTTTGGTTTCTGACCAATCAGAGCAGAGGAAGCTCTCAGAAAGGCGGGGTTTAGAGAGACTGAATCTGAAACTGATGCTGCAGTGGATATTGTGACAAAATTTGGAACCTTTCAAATAGCATAATAGAGTCATTAAAAAAATAAAATAAAAACCTCGACAAATGCAATAGCATTTGATTGGGATAGAGGTTGCTTTACAAATGTTACGTTTTCTTGTTAGTTTTAAAACATTTCTCTAAATCAGACCAATAATTTACAAGAAAATACCAGAATACAATTATTTATTTCCCCTCCAAAAACATTCATATCATTTGATATCCGCACTTGGAAAATATTGAAGTTAAATATGCATAAAAATCAAATGCATCATTGGACAATAATCGTGAGTGCGATTCCAATTGGCTGTTACTGCGATGGCAACCTGCTCTCGACGTAATGCATGCAGATCATCTCATTTTACTCTTTTTGAAAGGGTAAACGACACCCAACTAATTCTGTGAGCACTACACTTATTTTATTTCCTGTAGTTCAAACAGTAGAGGTCATGGGTTCGATTCCCAGGGAAAGCAAGAACTGATTAGAAAGTCAATGAGTGTCTTGAATGCAACGCAAGTGCTAGTCTTTTGTATTCATCCTTTTCAAACCTCATTACCAACGGTGCAGAAACACTGTGATAGATTTAAGGCACCGGTGTTTTAGTCATTAATAAGCCCAAGAATTTTTATAGCGATTTGTATAGCAGTTCCATTTTTTTGTCTTTACAAGTACTGATGATTTCAGAATTATCTTTGTATCTGATGTCGTTTCCCGAATAAACACTGACATTTGGTCACATTATCAAGAACTCTTGACCAGAACGTCCCAGATATTCCTTTGAAACGATCCAGAAAAACCTATTTGAAGAATCGTTTTGAGCTGTGATCACTGAACATCTGTGCTGTCATTCACCTCGACTGTGGTGGCGGCTTTCTGCGTCTTCTTCCCGATGAGATCCACATGGATGAACTGAGAGCGCATGTATTTCTTGGCCACGTCATAAACCCAAGACGGACACGTGGCGGAGAACAGCAGCGTCTGCGGTTTCTCCTCGGCATCTAAGAGGAAAAGTCCAGAAATCCCGTTTGCAGACGCAACACCATTTTCGATTCATAATCAAGTTAGGGATTTTTATTACTTAAAGCCTTTCTTTGCTTTTCTGTGTTTTTCCATAGAGTAAGGATGAATATTGTCTGCACGTCTCACCAGATACAACATGTTTTCAGAATGATTTGGGAGTCTCTGTCGATAGGAGCCTGAGCCGAGTTCAGCCTTGGAGAAGCTGTGTATCTGTGTGTGTGTGTGTGTTAATATGGTCTGTATTGGTGGTGATTAACTGGCACCATAAGGAGACGGAATGACTTGCTGTTCTCGACAAGCCACGTGGAAGGTCACTAACCCGTCAACCATGTGATCATGCAAGATCTGCTTCAGACTGTCTGCTCTTGTGTGGGAAATTACTAGTATTGTTTATCTTTCTTTCTTTCTTTCTTAGCCAATCAGAATCATTTAAACGTCATCATTGATGTAGTTAGCACCCTCTGTTAGAGTATAATTGCTGTAACAATGTTATTGTGAGTGGGGCGGCCTACGAACTCCTTGTGAGACCTGAAGCTTCTGCTGATGAAACTGCAAACTAAACTTCACTAAAATTTCTTCTATTGACTGCACTTCTGACTCCTGCTCTTCATTCAACATATCTGCTCCTCAGGTCTGAACTGTAAATCCCCTACATTCTCATGGGAATCAGTACGAGAAGTGGATTTGTCGGCACGACGGGATTACCTTTATTGTAGGACGCAGACAGGATTTCCTCCACCTGGTCAGCAAAGCCCATGTCCAGCATCTGGTCGACCTCGTCCAGCACCACGTGTTTGAGCTGAGACAGATCCAGCTTGTTATTCTGCAGATGGTCTTTGATTCGGCCCGGCGTTCCCACCAGTATGTCGATGCCGTTGCGGATCGCTTCGACTGATGCATGGCAATTCAACCGACATGTTAAGAGCAGTCAAGTGTAACAGCCAATTTTGGCATTAGTAGTACAGCTACAAATGTCTTTCATTAATCAAGCAGATATTAGTGTTTCAAAAACAACTATGATGATTAAACTCCTACTTTGTGGGTTGTATGAGCTTCCACCATAGAAACACGTAATGGACAGTTTCCTTGTGACGTCCTTGAAATCTTTGGTCACTTGAATAGCGAGTTCACGGGTTGGAGCAAGAACCAGCACCTGCCAGGAAATATCAAACATCTTTTTAATGAAACCCAAGGGCATTCAGGCCACGTCCACACAATGCCGGTGCATTCCCTATCCGATCATAAACACTGCGTCGGCGCAAGAAATATCAGCGTCCACACAAGACCACTAAAACCGACTGATACTACACCACTAAAACTGTGTAGTTTATATGCCAGACCAGGATGGGGCGCTGTAATTCTGCCACAGATATACACTATACACAGAGAACAAGACTTTGAGCATGCGCATTGTTGTTGCTGTTCAGTCTTGCCAGATTGCTAGTTACCTTTGGTCACATCCAACCGGGAAAAAATGCATTGGGCTGGTTGATAAAATTTGGGATGGTTTTAGATGAATAAAATCGCTCAACATTTTCATTATTTGTAAGAATACGCACTTTGGGCTGGTATTTTTTTAAATGGGCGGGTTTTAAGCTGTAGTTGGGCTGGAAATCTTCAGTCCAATCTGGCAACACTGTTGCTGTTACGTGTGACGCAGCCGACACGTGATGTGATGACATCATCGGTAAACAAAAATATACGGATTGTCCGTCCACACGAGTCCGCAAGGGTGTCGGATTCAGATCTATCCACTTTAGGACCCGGTATAAAAAGAGAGCGGATTCAGTCTCCCAAATCGCCGGATGCGTGTGGACGAAACGCCAATCCAATAAGAAATGTATGCGGATGCAGTGATCCGCGTCTCCGTGTGGACGGGCCCTCAGTCCCTCCATTGACAGCCTAAGCAACTCCCACCAAACACCCCCGGACAGACCGTGTTTAAACGGTTTAAAATTTAATGAGACAATGCTTAACGCTAAACAACAAACAAGGAAAACTTGGTCTGTTGCAGAGATTCTGTCTTCTGAAGGTTTTATCCAATGATCTCATAAACGCACAGCTGTCCTCCACACACAAAAACAGCGAAATAAACGGGATTTTCAGCAAACGGCTCTGTGAGAAGGGGTTTAACAGAACAGTTGTGCAGGGCTGGATTTCAGCAAAGAAACTTTGCGTGGTTTATATCAAGTTGTACATTCAAATTGTTCAATTTGCCATGAGTTAAATAATCAAATGACCAGCGCCAGGGTCAACAGATGTGCTTCGTTTATCTCCATATTTCACTAGCTCTTCACATTTGGCTGGTTTTCATGGAAACGGTCATAAGGGGTCAGTGACCAATATGGCGTATGGTGTGGCGTTTGGGGCAAAAACAACATTTGTAAACACAAACCAAACTGAAAATGATACAATGTGATCTGATGTGAAAACAGCCGTAGTCTATGTGAACAATCAAAAACAAAAGTGATAATATGATTCTCTTTTGCAGAACCTCATGATGAGCTTGAGTAATTATGCATAATATTTGTGTCATGAATATCTCACATTTTGTGAAAGAAAACTTCATGGTTTTAATATTATGACTCAAGTCATGTTTAACTATTTCGACTACACTTCACATGTTTAAGTAAAAAAATAAATAAATGTAAAAGCAGTTGTCCACTGTTTTTCTTTTATAATCAGTCTGAGATAATCAGCCAAAATATCTTTATCGGTGCAACCCTAAAATCATCTTTCACGGCAGGGACCCATAATGCACTGCACTGAGGACAGAACGAGGGGGATACCTTCGGCGGCCGGCCTCTCCTCCGGTCGTCCATCTCAGACTGCAGTTTTTCCACCAGAGGAACGGCAAACGAGAACGTCTTTCCCGTGCCGGTTCTTGCTTGACCGATCAGATCTTTCCCATCGTACACAGCATTAAAGGTCTTCACTTGGATGTCAAAGAGGTATGAAACTCCACGTGCTGAAGAAAAAGAAATCAATAAACATTAGGGATGAGCGAGTACAGCATTATCTGTATCTGTTAACCATTTGAATTATCTGTACTCGGACTGGGCAGGGCCTAACCGAATGTGGGAGGGATTTAAGCCGGAAATGGACAGGGCTTTAAACAGTATGTCATTTTTAATCATGCAATTGATATGGGTTGATCAGAAATTGTTATATTTATTGCTGATTAGAAAACTATTTACATGACAGCATCAGCATTGAGCTTCAGATCAATGGTTTTGATCGTGATAAACTATATACAGAACAAGTTTTGCAACAATGAATACAACACAATTATGAAGAAATCATAATTTTTAATTATTATTATTTGCGTGAAGTCAAAAAACTGGTTAGAACCAACATACGGTAACAAAAAGAAAAAAATCTCCGACAGGCAGAGACGCATTCTAGTCGCATTCTTTCAAGTCTGAACAAACCCCACGTTTACCAGAACTCTACTGGTTAACAAGTACTACAAACAAACCAAAATAAAAAACAAACCTGAAGCTGAAGAAACCCTAAAAGTTAACTGACGTTAAAAGACCCGCAAACCTGAGTGACTGAGGGAGAGACAGAGAGAGAAAGAGTGTGTGAGTGTTCTGTGTGTGAGTGAGCAGAGCGGGACACAGCAAATCTGTATGTGTAGGGGAGGAGCGCTGTGACTAGCCTATCACAGAATGCAGACACAATCCGAGCACAGATATTGACTCGTATTACTTGTATAATACTCGTACACGGCAAAAGTGCTTTATCCGTACTGGATACTCGTTTCAGCCGAGTATTTCAACTCTAATAAACATCCAAAATCACCTAAAACAGTGCTGTCGTGTTGCTGATTAAGTGCGAGTGAAATCTGCAGCTTTCACAAAACAAACATTACATATTTAAGCTGAAGTCTGATTTTAATAAAGTTTTCCAGTTAGTTCATTTCAGAAACAGTTGGGTCAGCCTGTGACTGTGATTTTGACTTCAGGCTTTAGTGTTGATGACTGTAGTCACTTTATTCTTAAATTATAGAAAGTTAATAAAGATTTTCATATTGAGTATTTCATTCATTGTGTGATTTAAGTGTTCCCTTAATTTTTTAGCTGAGTAATTACTTTCAATATGAATATTTTTAATTTCTGAAAAGTATTTCCGCCACAATACCATGGTTAGTGTTACTACAGTGGTCAATGTTTGTGACGGCCAAGTAAATGTGTGATTTTGACAAGTCAAAGCGACAGAAGATGACGTTAAACGTTACCCTGCAGCAGTTTGATGGTGTTCGGTGAGATCCTGAAGTTGGAAAAGGCTCCTTCTAGCTGCTCTGGAGTTTCCTATGGAAATAAACACTGCCGTCAGCAAACGGCACACACACACTGTGACCAGAAGCAGAGGAATAACCGTGAACACACTTTCTCGCGGTCGCTGTCCGAGTCCTCGCTGGACAGCCCCGGCGTGTCTGCCGGAGCGGTGGCCGGTTCAGTCGTATCTGCGCTGCTTGTCACCGCCTCTGCTTTTACGGTCTTTTTCTTTTTCAGCTGTATAAATAAAATTAAGTAAATTGCAACTCAGTTTTTTTTTACTATCCTCCAGAATTTTAGGAATCGTACAATTCTAGAATAGAACAAATTCTTGATATAAACAAACTCCTCATGGTCACCTGGACATGATTTGTCTCCGTGTTCCCATTCAAATCTGGAGACTCGGTGGGCATCTTCCCAGACTTCCTCTTCTTAGGAGCTGGTGGTTCACACTCATCCGGCTCTGCTGACACCTTCTCTTTCATCTTCTTTTTCTTTTTCTGAGGGGAAAATAAAAAAACTATTAGAAACACATCTGAGGTTCCTTTCTCCTTAATGCGTCAACGATTCTTCACATGGACCATCATAGCGCTCATTTAAACCGCTTCGAAAGCAGTTTGTTAGGATAGGCAAGGATCGATCAGGTACTGTTATCACTCATGGTGTCCCTCAAGGTTCTGTACTAGGTCCTCTCTTATTTCTCATCTTTGTTGCCACTAGGTCAGATAATCAGACAGCATGGTCTTAACTTCCATAGTTGTGCTGATGATGCTCAAATTTATTTCACAGTTAAACCCAACTCAGCTTGTCAGCTTGACCACTTTTTATATTAATGTTCTTTTGCTTTTACGATGATGTTGTCTATCTGTAGTTATTTGTTGAACACCGACTGATTGTACTTTTGTACTCCATTGTGAAGCGACCGTGGGTTCTTGAAAGGCGCTATATAAAATAAACATTATTATTATTTAATCTTACAGACATTGGGCTCATACACATCACGTGACGTGCGAGAACGAACCTCATTGGTTCATCGTATTTGACGCGCTCCATGAATACTCACGTGTCAATATTACAATTCGAATAAGAGTATAAATTAAAACCCGTCTATTACATAGGTGATTGTGTCTGTTCAGAAGACTAATTTGTTTAAGATTAAACCACTTCAACTATTTGAGCATCTCTTTACGAGCGTTAAGATGCACATCGTGTCGTTAGCACAACATCACGCACGTGCCGCTCGTTCACTCGCTCACACGTGATCAATGACGTGCGTCACAATACTAAAACACACGAGACAAGAACACGCGCTGTGTGGACCCGCAATGACTGACCAAAACACGGCACAAACACTAACACATCTAATTTACCGACAGTTCGGCGAAAATAAAGTATTGGTGCGTTTGTTTGCGTTGTCGTCATCATCATCCGCGCGAGTGTTTCCGGTGAGACACTCGTGCCGGTTTAAAGGCTCACTGTGAATGTATGATATAATCTGACCTTCAGCAGCAGCAGACCATTCTCCACCTCCTCCATCTGTGTGCTGGGATCGGCTTCAGGCAGGATCTTTGACGGCATTTCGGATGTTGTCGCGCTGATAGACATGTGCGACCGGACTGAAAGCGCACACGCGAGCAAAAAGACGGAACCGGAAGTGACACGCCGGGAAGACACGTGAAGGCGGTACTGTGTTTACTGCGATGAAACAGTGGTGGAATTAACTTATTAAATGTGCATCTAAAAGGAAAATAGATTCGCCGCTGATAAAAAAAAAACTTATTAAAATTAATATCTCAAAAATGAATGAGGCGATCACTAGAGATAAAGGCGATGACCAATCAGAAAACGTTTCTGCAGTGTGTTTGACCAATGGTAAGTAGGTATTCAGTAAGAGGTCCCGCCCTCTGCAGGTCCACGCTTATGTTCGTTTCACTTCAACGCGAGGCTTTAACTGCGCCACGCTGTACGGAACGTCAGACGCGTCAAAACTCAAACGTTGAAAGCGAAATGAATGGACCCTTTTTTTTACAGGGAAGTGGAAGTCGTAGTTTAAGCATATGTTTTTGACACGCTTTAATCCAAAGCGATTTACATTACATTCAAGCGACTTACACTGATGGAAATGTAGTTAGGTAAAGTGAAGGAAAATTGTACAGTAGTGTTTTCACAACACACAAAATGAGAAAAGATATTGATAAGGACAGTCAAAAGAGAAATATGTCTTGTAAATATTTCACCTTCACTCCCACAGTCATAGCTTTAGAAACAACAATAACTAGTTTACTATAATATGATGCAAAGATAATATAGTAAAAATATATAGTGTTATGAGTGAATCACTTATCTGAGTGGAGTTCACTTATCTCGAGAATCGGTTAACTTGCCAATACTATTATGTCGACGTTTTTGAAGTGGAACCACCAAACTCCCTATTTGTCTCAGCATTTTTTTGTGGGTTGTGTCGATTCTTTTATGTTGCCGAAATCTAATATCTCGAGCACAAAAAAGGTACAAATTCACCACTTCACATGGTTATTTCGTGACTAATTTGCGTACCTAGTTCACTGCGCATGCGCTGAGTTTGCGTTGCACGTGGATCGCGGTCCGCTCACGGTTCACTCCCAGTCGTTGATCTGTCTGAGGGATAACACGCTGGAGCATCCCGCACATTTTTTGTGATTTTGTGAGCAATCTTTGTGTTTGCATTGTTGGAGAATATAATTAAAGGTTTGTATCAAGAATCGAAGGTGGTTTTTATTGTGGTGGTTTTGCAGATGCCTTTTGTTGTTAGCAAACATTTACAAAGTACAGTGTATGTAATTTTTTTAGATGAATGCCGATCGCTTTATCAAACAAATCATGGCAACACTGTTGTGTAAAAAGACACCGAAAACACAAGCATGTACATTCTCATTTAATAACTCACATCATGAACATCAATAAATGTTCATTTTCGTTCTTGCGAGGTTTGTTGTCTCTGGCGCTTACAATATCACTCTGACAGCTGGCACTGATAGGCTGTCTGACCTGTCAATAATGCAAGAAGACGTGATTGGCTGTGCTGCCATGAGGGCGGGCTCTTCTCATCTCATCCACACGCTTAAGGGACTGGGACGTGCTGCTGCACAGCGGGAGAGACTGCTGTTTTTCTTTTGATTCTGACTTGTGTTTGTGTTTTTATTGTGTGAATTTCGCGCACAAGCACTGTGTACTGAACAGTAATGATAATTGACGTCATGTGAACAACATTTGAAATTCGAAATGTGATCTTACACAAAAAAGTTCATCAATCTATGGGAGCGGGTTATGCCAACAATTTTTTACACAAAACCCAAAATATATATGAGCGTGCAGATTATCTGCGTCTGCGGGTTATATGTGGGAAAATATATGTTAATAAATGTAATATATGATATATGGGTTATCTTGCAAAACGGTTATCTCGATGCTTTTTTGCAACCCCCGAGGCTGTCGACATAAACTCCACTGTATATTATATGTATTAACTTTGCAGGATTAAATCAGGTTAAAACTCATCATTACAGTCTGTAAAAAGGGTCAATTTGTTAAGAGCACGTTTGAATGGTTTATTTAAGTTTTTCACGTTCACACACAAAAAAACAAAAACAGAAACCAAATAAAAAAATAAAAATAATAGAAAAAATATCGTAATTTTTAAAAACAAAATTTAATTTAGGAACGGATTAGGATAAGCAAAGGATAGGAAAAAGATACCTGCATGGTCTACTATCTCCGGTGTGCGGGGATCCCAGCACATGACGGCTAACATTACCCACAACCCATTGCGCTTTAGAGGAGGATTGAGTTCAGGATTTTACCCGTGACAAGATGATTGACAGGAGAATTTTTTGCATTGAATTTCCACTGCTTAAACTAAACCCTAAAAGGATGTACTCATCTGAAAGCTCCCGGAAAAGAACCGAGTTAAGAAGAATTCACCTGAAGTGACTGCGCTCACACAATCAGGCTGCTGTGGTTATAGACACACTCATAGTCATTTTGTAACTTGGGTTACAGTCATAATAGCAAAACAGATATGTTTGGCTGCTGACTATTAAATGCATGTGTGCATTGACTTAAATTCATTATATAAAAATATGAGCTGTTGGACAGAATAATCATGTTTTTTTTAGTGGTTTTTGAATGGTCAGCAGTTCCTGACCAGAAGCTCTGTTTCATTTTTTGAGCAGGTCTTATTATAGGATCATTGTTGGGAAAACCGTCTTGAAATATGTTTTCCACACATCGCAGAGTTTGTAATCATTTGAATCCAGAGTCTGAGAATATGGCTGGTTATTTAATCAAGTACAAAAATGCATACAAAATGAATAAACGGGGAAAAAATAAAAATACCTGAAAATATATGTGTACAAGGAGTATTCCTGCTGTAAAAACAAATATATTAACGTGTAGGGCAGAATGTGAGGATATATATATATATGATGAAGTTGAGATTGAAATGTTTCAAAAAGCTGCTCTGAAACAATATGTATTGTGAAACATGCTATACTTTAATAAATATTCACCCCCTCTAACGTGCTTTGAGTGATTGTTATATCTTATTATAATATTCTTGTTATATCTGTATTTAGCACTTATGATCAGATCACAATGTTACATTTAAATATACATTAACACTGTAAGATTGTAGCAGTTAAAGATGTTGAGATCACATGAGCAGAATGTCTTCTGTTCTTCTCAATCACAGACTCACAGTTCACCCAACAATATGATCAAATACGCTTTTGTGTTCAATCTTTCTTTGTCTATAACCTTAGGACCTTTATGTTCAAAGTTTTAGTACACAGTTATGTTGATTTTTCAATAGTAAAATTAGTCAATCTGTTTTACTAATATTTACAGTATTAATAGTAAAGATTAGTTTAGGATTTACAAGTTTGACAGTCAGTTAAATAAACTCCAACATCACACATTCATCTGTTTTCAGTATTATTTGCAGCGCATGTCAGACGTTTAGGAAATGTTTATGATTTGTGTATATGTCTATCTGCCAATACAAAGATGAATATGATATTAGTTGTTGACTTCTCTCTCCTCGACAAAAGTTGTAATGCAATGCATAATTAAAAGAGCTTATATCACAAAGAATTCCTCACATAGCCACGTAATGTGAATTGAAAAATACCAAATTGCTTTGCTTTCACACTGCAAAAATATGTTCTTCCTTCGTATTTCTGTTTTGTTGTCTACTACAAATATCTAAACATACTTAAATCAAGATACATTTACTGAAAAGCAAAAAGACTTCAGATATTAAGTCTGAAAATATGCCAACTGAATCAGAAAATTAATTGAATTCAAAGGAAAAACAACATTATTGTTTGGACATTTTTTGCACTGCATTACGAAGAACACTTTATATTGCAGGACTCAGTACAAAACACTGGTATTAGTAACACTAAAAAAAGACACTACAGGTGAATGCCCGTTACCATATTACTCTACACAATTCTGTGGATCACAGTTGATTTTCGGTGAAATATCCTGGCTCCTCCTTCACGTACAATAGGTGGACATTCAGATGAACTGGGTTTGATCAGTCTGCTGACGGCAGGTTCCTCATGACGACAACAGCCTGCAGAGACGAGCAAATGATTCACTTTCTTTCTTTCTTCCTTTTGTTTCTTCTGCTGTCCACTACACAATCAGAAAAGAGCTACAACCCAGATTTCACTCTTAGAAAGAAAAAAGGTTAATTGTGGTTCTCTCTAAATCCATGTAGTTATGCCTTTATGGGAAGCCTTAAAAGGATCTAAATATTAGGGATGAGCGAGTACAGCATTATCTGTAGGCTATCTGTTAACCATATGAATTATCTGTATCTGTACTCGGACTGGGCGGGGCCTAACCCTGAAGTGGGCGGATTTTACCTGGAAATGGGCGGGGCTAAATCATGCATTTTGCAAACATGCAATGATAAGGGTTGATCAGAAATTGTTATTTTTACTGCTGATTAGAAAACTATTTATATGACAGCATCAGCATTGAGCTTCAGATCAATGGTTTTGATCACGATAACAAGCAGCAATGAATACAACACAATTATGAAGAAATCATTATTTTTAATTATTATTTTTTGTATGAAGTAAAAAAACTGGTTAGAAAAAATCTCTGACAGGCAGAGACGCAACGCTAGTCGCATTCTACCAAACACCACGTCTGAACAAACCCCACATTTACCAGAACTCTATTGGCTAATAAGTACTACAAACAAACCGAAATAAAAAACAAACCTGAAGCTGAAGAAACCCTAGACGTTAACGGAAATGACCCGCAAACCTGAGTGACTGAGAGAGACAGAGAGAGAGAAAGAGAGCTGTTCTCTTCTCAGTGTTCTGTGTGTGAGTGAGCAGAGTGGGACAAAGCAAATCTGTATGTGTAGGGGAGGGGTGCTGTGACTAGCCTATCACAGAACACAGACACAGTCAGCTACCCATTTGTATTCAATCAGAGCACAGATATTCACTCGTATTACTCGTATGATACTCATACTCTGCAAAAGTGCTTTATCCGTACCGGATACTCGTTTCAGCCGAGTATACGGCTCAACTCTACTAAATATGAAGCGTCTGACATAACCCTGTATCCAGAAGAGTGTGAGTATTTGTCGTTGGACAGAAGGAACTAAGTGTTAAGTGCCTTGCTAGAAAATGCACAAAGACAAAGGAGAACACTTGGAATATATATCTTATTTAAATCAAAACTCAAGAAAGGGTAACAACACCACTAAATACTAATGAGAGCGGACCAAGATTGGAGAAAACAGGGAACATATACATAGGGGATGAATGAGGGAATAAGACACAGCTGACAAGACTAATGAAGTGACTGATGACGAGACAGGTGAGTGGAAAAATACTGGGAGAGCACATTGGGAACCAGGAAGTAGACAGATGATAGGATAGACACATAACACTATGGATGTGCAAGTGAGATTACCTGAGTCCTGCTGGATTGTAGTGCCGCCCGAGCAAAGAATGTCATGGCTACAAGCAGAACCCCTCCTATCAAGCTGTGACAGAAGAACACTTGCTCCATTTTGTAGATGGGCATCTGTGAAAAAGAAACAAGAGAGTTTCCGTTCGTATAGTAATGATATTTAATCTTTTAAAATAAAAATGATAAAAACATAGGTTGTAAAAAGGGGGGGGGGGGGGGGGGGGGGGTTAACAGGAACGAAATAATAAAAACAATCACTTTTCATTATGGTCCAGTTCTCACTATTAACTAATTATTAACAAAGACTTTTTCTTTAATAAACACCTAATTACGGCTTATTCGTTAGTTAGTTGTTAAGCTCTGTTTGTACCGTGTGCTCTCGTGTCCTTGTGCAGTGTTGTAAGCACACGGTTCGTGTTTTCATGTTGTGTTTTGGTGTTGCGCACACAGTTTGGTTTCACCAGCTGTGCGTCATCTTTTGTCTAATGTGAACACGTGGCGATGCGTGTCCGCATTGGCTGCGTGTTCATGTCTAGTCTTTGTGTTCTCCTCCCTCTTTGTTTTCTTGTCATTAGTTTGATTTGCCCCAGCTGTTTTCCCTCGTTACCTTCCCCATGTGCTCCCAATATAATCTCCTCATGTTTGCTGTCCTGTGTCGCGTCGTTGTCATTCCTGTCCTGTTTTGCTGCCTGTCAGCTCCTGTCCTGCCTATTCTCCCAGTTAAGTGTAGTCTACTTAGTTCTTCAGTTAGTTTGTTAGTTAATCAGTCTTGTGTTTTCCACCATGGGGTAGTTTTTGTTTGCATTTATTTTATTTTTAGTAAAAAGCCCTTCCACCTGCAATATTGAGTCCTCGCTCTTCCTCTCACCCCCAACCCTGACAATATGACAACATGTAGAATAAGGCATTAATATGTGCTTTGTACGTACTAAGAAAGAACCAATGTCCTAGGAACTAAGCCTGTCTGTGTCTTTTTCAGGTGTGAATGTCATGGTTTCTGAACAAGAGAGGACCCAAATGCAGAGATGAGTGACAATTTATTTACAGGGCAGTTGACAGGACAGTGATGGTGTAGTGACGAGCAAAACTGTAGGTCAGGGGACACAGTAGGAGAGCTGTCTGGTCAGGACTTAAGACTGAAAAGACATTAAGGACGATGAAGGAAATTAGTCAGCAGCTCAGGAAACCAGAGGCTTGACACTTGGGGATGTGATGTATTTGCCAGGCCAGGAGTGTCAACAGGCAGGGTGAAACAGGAGGCAGGGTAGGAAACAACAAAAGACAACACTCAAGACAAGAGATTAACAAAACAAGAGCAAATAAAACTGACAAAACTATGACAAGAGAAAAACATGCAAACTAACTATATGAGAAGTAAACAAAATAAATATAATTTCTAAAAAGAAACTAGAAACAAGAGGTGATAGACACTAATACTAAGGCAGGAGAAAAACTAAAGCTAGGTCCATCTAGCAATACTTTCAAGCTAGCAATACACAAAGCAAACCAGCAAAGACAGAATATGAAGGGAGCAGAGCAAATGAGGGACAGGTGAACACACTCATGCAAATGAGGGCTAGACAAGGGAGCGTGGGAACTGGAAATGAGGAGACAAGGCAAGAGGACCACATGGCAAACACGTGGTAAGACAGAGCCACGTGCCCAAGCGCAAGACAAACAAGCAAACATTAAACAAAGAAAAAACAGACAAGATTGTCAGGGCAGGATCGTGACAGTAAATGTGATTGGAGGATCCGCCTGTAAGTCTGCTAACGGAAGATGCTGGAAAACCAATCATCTTTCACCAAACCAAGTGGTTCTAACTTCGATTGGCGGGCCAGAGAGAGAGAGAGAGACAATGTCACGATGTGATAAAGGACGGAGGACTCAAATGCAGGAAAAAGGGTATTTAATATAACAGAAACAAATAAGCAAGCAAAAGACAACCCATGAGGGGGAAAAACATAACGTAATAAAGATAATAACTGGATCATGAAACAAAACCGGGAAATCAGAGCTGGGAACACATGAAAGACAGCCATAGAATGACAACGACACCACACAGGACAGCAAACACACCAGGATTAAATAGGGAACACATGAGGAAGGTAACAAGTAGAGACAGATGGGATCAATTAAGGGAAACAAGGTAACAATATGGGTGGGGTTTACAATCACAAGACACAACAAAGGGGCAGTGTCAGAGCTCTGTCAACCAACACACTAGAAACCCAAACTTGAGTGACAGAACCCTGACAGACAGACTCTGGGCACGTTCTATGAGGACAGTGGTCTCATGTAAGGGACTAGGCCGATGCTTTTGTGAGTCTTCTCAGTCACAATTGAGAACATTGTACTTGCAGAAGAGGTTGTGAATCAGGTAAGCTGGTCACGACCTACATTTACATCACGTGGATTCATCTATTGTATAAGATGCACTAGGCCTGGTTGTGCTAATTATTTATGTTTTGTTTGGTTAGTTATGTTGTCTTGTATGCTAAAGATGTTTTTTTTTTACATCTTTTGTTAGTTTGACTTGATTGAACTTTGTTGGGTGTTTGTTTTTAGTTTTTGATTTAATCACTTCAACACCCCATGTGACTTGTATAGTGGCGCTACTCCCTTAGCCAATACTCCCAGTGTGGTGAGCAGGGCGGGGTCGAGGGACTGTGAGAGCGTCACGAGAGCTGGTGGCGTGATTTGTAATGAGCGTCACCTGTGAGCCACCGATCTCGTACCTCACGGAGAAGCAAAGGCATAAAAGGAGGAGCGATGACTGAAGGACGAGAGAGGACCAGGCCTGGATTTATGTTGTTGTGTTGTGTTTTGTGTACCCGGGAGGTTGGAGGGACACACTGTCAGAGAGCCCTCACTGCCGGATCGCGGTGCTGCGGAGGTCGGGCAACACGAAGATGAGAGGATCGTCAGGGGCTGCCTGCGGCGGAGGTGCTGGAGCTACAGAGGTTCGTGTAGTCATGCAAGAACCCTGCCATGCTCCTGGGACGAGGTGGGAGGCTGCCGTCCGTGAGGGAGTGGAGGAGTCGCCCTGTTCGCCAGAGCGCCGGCGCCTGCTGCCGTCCACCATGAACGAGGAGGAGCAGGGAATAGGGGGCTCACTACCAGCTGCCCTTGCCAGGCGGAGCCATCGCCAGCCGCCAGGTGGTGGAGGAGCGCTAGCCCGTCCACAGAACAGCATCCAGTGTCCACCGGGAGGAAGTCTCTCAGATAGTCGAGGACCGAGAATCAGTGTTTTGAGGAACCGGACCAAGAATTTTTTTTCCTCTCTCCCCTCTCTCGCTCCTCTTTCCTCCATTTCCTTTTCCCTCTCCTCGTCTGTCCTTACCCCCAGGTACCACGGCCGCCATGATCGGGCCTCCCCGGAGGAGGGGGGGGAGTAGAGCGCAGACTTGAGGGCCTGCAAAGGGCGTTGGGGGTATGTGGCGAGCAGGGCGGGGTCGAGGGGCTGTGAGAGTGTCACGAGAGTCGGTGGCGTGATTGATAATGAGTGTCACCTGTGAGCCACCGGTCTTGTATCTCACAGAGGAGCAGAGACATAAAAGGAGGAGCGACGAGAGAGAGAGGACCAGGCCTGGAGTTATGTTGTGTTTTGTGTTTGTGTGGGGGGCAGTCATCCTTAAAGGACTGTATTTATGTTTTATTTTACATTAAAGTCTGTTGAATGTTCGCCAGTTCCCGCCACCCTGAACAAAGACAAGCAAGGGAAGTCTCAGCTTCTTTGCTCGGTTGTGTGAAAGACCCAACAGCAGAGCTTTAAGAGAAAATTACCCAACATAACCTCAGATATGCTTCTGATTCTGCTCTACTTAAAGACTATAGAGCAGGGGTGCCCAATACGTGGATCGAGATCTACAGGTCGATCGCAAAGGTAGTATAGGTAGATTGCATGGATTTAACAAAGCATACATCAGCCCATTTTCCATCCTCACTATGAAATTTCTCACTAGATTGATTTACCTGGCAGCAAGTATAAAAATCAGTGGGGGAGCTGGACAAAGAAGTAAAAAAAAAAAAAACCCATATGGAGTGGGAAGTGGATGTTTTTGAGGTGAGTTTGCACACTGACTGACACTGACTTCCCTCTGAGAAGAAGGGTGAAGGAACTAAAATCTCAGTCTTTTTTCTCTTTTTTCAGCTAACTTTAAAAGATGGGTTCATGTAGTCATGCAAGATACACCAACATATATTGTTGTAATATAATAAATAACAATAACAAAGGAGACAATAACAAAGTGATCAACTTCTACTCATCCGTTTTTGAACACTGATCATATTGGAGAGACTTACAGAAATACCCATCCAAATGGGAGCATACATTCCTTCTTTACGACCCAAAAGCAGTTGGAAAGGGAGGTAAACAAAACAGAAGTGCTCTGTTCTACTCTATTTACTCCTCTATCCTAAAGGCAGTACATGAGCAGCCTACCAAAGGGAGCATGCAAGGTGCTAAAAAAACTCAATAATTAGCACCTCAGTATAGTCAAATTGTGAGGAAGCACTTAATTTCCCGCTGAGGCTAAAACCTTCGGCATGGCTACTCATCCAATGGCAAGCAAGAGCAGGACATAATGCCGTTTGATCAATAAATTGAATCGCAGGGAACTTTGGGAACCCAATGAAAGCTTAATGAAGCTTAAAGACCTCAGCGTAACTGGGGTAGACCAGCTGATGCCCATCCAAAGGTAGCATGTTTCCATAACTGGAGAGTTATCATACTTTTTACTTTAGAAAGCTATTCCAAATAATTAATAATTCTTTCTGAAGTATTTGGTAATACTTGAGTAATTACTCTTAGGTTACCATTGTCAGTTAAAGGTGCTCATGTGCGATGCGGAGAGACACAGAGAGAAGCTGGTTTCAACTGAAACTCTTTATTTCAAAAACACGGCAAACAAAAGACGTTAATTCCTTGAACAAAATCAAGGAAGAACAAGGAGCATGGCAACGATTGACAAAGACATGGGAACACAAGAGGGTTTTATACATGAGGAGATTGAGAACAGCTGGACGACTAATGAGGGGAGTGATTGACAAAACAGGAACGACCCGGGATGTACAAGGAAGGAAACAGGAAGTGATCTACATGACACCACTGTGACACCTATGATCTTTACTTTAGAATTAATTATAAATTGGGCATTAGTCTCAGTAAGTATGAACCTGTTTAAAGTAGTTATTTGAAGTGCTCTCTGAGGTATGAAACAGCAGTAGTTAAAAAGTAGTACTGATTAGCTAATTGTGAACTACCTCATTCAACTGAGCGAAATTTACTTACTAATTCATAAATCAGTTTGTTGTTAGTAAATAGCGGTTACTAGAATGTTAATATTGTGTTAATCATTTGTTCCTGTGTAGTTTTTCATTAATGATGGAGCAGTATTCTTAAGTGTTACCGAAGAAATAAAAAAAAATCCTCACATAATGTTGTAGGACATGATGTCTCTCTTCCACTGTTTCATTTTCATTCACATGAACCCAGTCAATGTATTCAACAGGAACGAAGGATTTCGTGAAATCCACACAAGCAGAGATCGCTCCAATGGTTGAGATGATACTCAAAGCAAGGCTGGCTGTGATCTGTGAGCAATCAGTTCAGAAAACATCAACAAGTAAACAAAACATCAAAATATTATTATTACATTTTAAAGCCATAAAGAATATTGCATAGTTAGGACACAAGCATTCTCAAAATTGTTTGTGATTACAAGCTGTAAAACACAAAGACTAAACAGACACTTACGATCTTTTTGGAAGGGTTGCGTTCAGACAGAATATACAAAAGGCCACAGATAAAGAACTGCAAAAAAAGGCATTGCTGTGAGCTACATTTATTTTTGTCAACTAAAATATTAAAAAGGCATTGCAGTTAAATTGTAAAATGGACTAAAGTGAATGAATAGGCCTTAATATGTACCAGCTAAATCTAAAAGACCAAACAAGAAAAAGAAAAATTGGTTTGATGCATGTTGCACTTGATGAAGCAGATTTGCAATTAGTCAGATGTAAAAGTAATATTACGTTTAAAACATGTATGAATGGAATTATCTCATATATAATCTATAGAGTAATGTTTTTCCAATGTAGGGATCCAATCAACTGATTAACTGAAGGCTAGTTTTGTAGAGGTTTTGTTCAATAGTGTAGTTTGTTGTGACTTAGAAGTTTTCTTTGAAGTAATTAAAGGTATTTTAAGGCAAAACATGCAATTATAATCACAAGAGAACATACCAGGGTCCCAAGCCAGAAGGGGGTGTACATGTCTGCCGAGACTAATGTCTCTTTTTGTTTATTCACGGTAATTCCAAACATGACCAGACAAATGCTCATCATCACCAGCACAATCTTACACCGGACACATGAAAAAAGATAAACACATGTGAAACATCTCTCAATAATATTGTTCATTTTCATCAGTAATGGGAGGGGGAAAGCAGTGGACATTTTATTATAAACTAATTTATTATCTATACATATTATATATACATTTTACATATTATACATTATACATATTATATACATATTATTTACTATTTTATGTGTTGTGTTTCATAAATGTTATGATTGTGTGTTTTGTTATGTTACTTTTTAACATATATGAAATGTGCTCAAAAGAGCTGATAACATATATTTTAAATAGAGATAGATTTTAGAAGAAGACATTCTTGTAAAATAAGTGCCAATAAGCAGGTTTCCATTGTGAAAATGTATAGGTTACCAATGTAACTACCATTCTCTAAAAGAGGGAATGGAGAGGTTACGTTGGACTGAACTGATGTGTTGGTACAAAATAGTGGTACAAAACAAGCCAATGCATATTAGCGAGTGAGATTTGCATCACAACCCACTCTCCTCCAAGACCGGACGTGATACTTCCTTCCTCTCCTTTAGGCAACAGGGGTTAAATTGGTAACCTAGACGTTCTTTATCAGTCATGTTCAAAGTTACATCGGACTGAACTGATGTATTGGGATCCGTATGGAAGGTGCCACAAGTTGCCACAAAGTTCCCAGCATCCCCTGTAAGGCGGAAAAAGGAATGGACTGTCTAAGGGAATGTTGATTGCTATTGTTCTCCACACCCACAACTAATTGGATAACACAGGTGAAGTGCATCTATTCCAAATGGGAAGGGACACTATGGAGACTACATCCTGTGGTAGGGAGGTAACATGTGGAGTTACCCATTAAGGCAGTGCTACGTATGGAAGATCTCTTTGGTCTATTCTATTCTGCCTTGTCAATTATGGAGTCACTACTATTACAGACTCTAATGAGGGAAAGACACAAGCTTGCCAACAAAGAAGCTGTACCATTGAAGAATACGTATATGGGATCACCTAGGTGGGAATCATAACTTATGGACAACTACCGTATTTTCCCGCATATAACCCGTGGGTTATACCAGATTTTACAAACCCCGCAGGGGGTGCGGGCTATATTTCAAACTTTTTACACGTAATACTATTTCAAATGTATTTGTTACGAAAGGACGTAAGGGTTTTTTGCGGTATTTTCTTTCTGTTTTCCTTTCTTGCGAGGGTTGTTGTCTCTGGCGCTTGTACTATCACTCTGACAGCTGCCGCTGATAGGCTGTCTGACCTGTCAATCATGCAAGAAGACGTGATTGGCTGTGCTGCATGAGGGCGGGCTCTTCTCTTCTCATCCGATGGTCAACACCTGTAGAATCGCTCCTTAAGGGACGAGCTGCTGCGCAGCGGGAGAGACTGCTTTTTCTTTTTGTTCTGATTCTGACTTGTTTTTGTTTTCTTATTGTTTGAATTTCGCACAGAAGCACTGTGTACCGAGCTGATCAGTTATGGATAATTAACATTCGAAATGTGAACTTACACAAAAAAGTTCATCAATCTATGGGTGCAGGTTATATAAAGGTGCGGGTTATGCCAATGATTTTTTACACAAAACCCCAAAACCTGCGGTCTATATGGGGGTTCGGATTATCTGCGTCTGCGGGTTGTATGCAGGAAAAATACGGTAATCTAGTGCAAAGTTGACAAACCAGGCATACACACAAGTACTAGATCTGGTGTCAGATGCCTCTGCTGCATCTGACTGCCAAGGATCCTGGAGGAACTCCACCAGTGTTCACCAGCCAAGGAACTCTCCTGAGGAACATCCTCAGAGGGGAGTGGTGCTGCAAGTAAGACACAGATCCAGCCCTCCCTCATATTACCTGTTTGTATCCAACACACAAAAAGAAAACTGCTCAATGTGTTTGATGTCACAAATGTCAAGGGGCCATAGCTCACATTGGGACTGGTACGCGAAGATGATGGCATACACTATTCAGTGGGCCAACCTCTGTTTGGAAGCAGTCTTCCCTTCTGCTGTCAAAGATCTGTTCTGAGGTTCTGAAGCTTGTGTGGTCCAAGTACAAATGGAAAATCTTAACAGGACACCAAGATGGGATGCCTGGGTCTGTCTCCTCCAGGGGAAGCACTTGCAAGTTCACCACCTGGTCCCTGAGAGGAGTAGTGGCAACCTTGGGCACATATCCAGACCGGGGTGTCAGGATCACATGAGAGTTGCCCAGCCCGACTTCCAGGCACATTTCGTTGACTGAAATTGTCTGTGAGAGCAGTCAGGAGTGCAATATTTAGAGACAGGATCTTAATCTGTACTGACTACAAGGGGTCAAAAGGTGCTCTCTGTAGGGCCGTAAAGACCAGAGAGAGGTCCCTACAGAGGATGAGGAGTGGCCAAGGAGATTCAGTCTCCTGGCTCCTCTCAGAAACCTGATGACCAGGTAGTATTTCCCCTGAGACTTACTGTCTACTGCATTGCGATGTGCGACAATAGTGGCAACATACACTTTTGAAGGGAAGGGAGACAGTGTTCACTACAATCTGTCTTGCAGGAAAGAAAGACGTTGATCAGGCATCTATGGGGGCCTCTACAAGAGTAGCCACTCTCCCAGGAGCGTGAGCATTAAAGTACCCCACCACTGACCTTCTGTTTGCAAAGCGACCTCACATGCTTCTGATTCCAGAGGAATAGATGGTGGGTGAGTTGCAATATTGCAAATGTTTATCCTGCAATAACGTTCTGAACTGGCACAGGGTGAGTAGCAACTCGCCAGTACAGTCTAGGTTCTGTTCATTAACCTGAGGCTTCAAGCCCATTGCACACAGCACCCAAGCCCGTGGTGGAGGCATCTGCTGAGACAACAACATGCCTGATTGCTCGTTCTATTGGAAAAAAAGTGAGGTCTGACCACTGGCTGAAAATTTGCTGAAAGGTCAGTGTGATCTTCAGCTAATGTGGTGCCATGCCCAGCTCAGGTCTTGTAATCAGCCCCGAAGCAGTTGGCGCCAATGTAACTAAAGGCATTCCAGTGTTGGGGCAGTGAGGTGGAACACAGGGACCCTACCTGGAAGGCATAGCATCCCAGGGCTGTGCGCTTTTCCAGAGCTCAAAGCGCTTTACATGGTAGGGGGGAATCTGCTCAACCACCACCAATGTGCAGCATCCACCTGGATGATGTGACGGCAGCCATATTGCGCCAGAACGCTCACCACACACCAGCTTATTGGTGGAGAGGAGACAGCAATGAAGCCAATTATAGTATGAGGTGATTAGGAGGCCGTGATGGACCAAGGCCAGTGGGCAAATTTGGCCAGGATGCCGGGGTTAAACCCCTACTCTTGTGAAGGACATTCTGGGATTTTTTATGAACACAGAGAGTCAGGACCTCGCTTTAACGTCTCATCCTTAAGACAGTGCTTGTTGCAGTACCCCGTCACTAACCAGCTCAACCCTGCTTAGCTTCAGTGGGCAACCAGTCTCAGGCTACAGGGTGATATGGCTGCTCACTTACACTTACCAGGTTACATGTTTCAAAACAATTATTAGCAGTGATCGCTCAGAATCCAAGCGCTCAGAGGCAAACATGGCTGTCTCCTCTGAATCCTAGTCAGCATGAGCAATCTTTTCTTTTTTTTTTTTGCTGAAGAGCTCTTGCTGTAATTTTTGGTAACCCAAAGTGATGAAAAGTCCCAAAGTGTGCTTTATCCAGCCAACAGCAAAGGGGACTCAAACCTCAACGAGAAGGGTGAATCGAGACCAGCATCTGCAGATACTTGAATGAATGATTGTAGAATAGAGTCACACAAACATGTCCACTCAGCTCAGAAGCGCAAAACTTGTGTGAGTTTGCTTGGAGTAGCTTGCAATGCAAATCTCACTCGATAATGTGCATTGGCTTGTTTTGTACCACTTGGAGGTGATTGGGCTCAGCAGAGATCCCAATATGTCAGTTCAGGTCGACATAACATTGAATGTGACATAGGAAACTAGTACATCCTGCTACTACATTACAATATCACTTTGAGTTCAAATAATATTTTTGGTCACACTTTATATTAGGTGTCTTTAAGTACTATTCACATACATAAAAAAGCAAAACAAGGAAAAATATGCCAGGCAAGTCAGAAAATTTATCTTTGCCTAGTAGTTTTGTCTTTGAATTAGGTTTGTTATTCTGTGCTAGAGAATGGTGTTGTGTGTCTCACTCCGATACACTTGGGTTGTCCTTTTAGGAAGCGGTGCACAGGTTTACTGCCGCCCGTCACCATGTTGATCGGATCGGATGCTCCTGTAGCTGCTTGATCCTCCATCATCACTGCAGCACAATTATCTTTACTCAAGGCCTTTCAAGAATCTCCTATTGGTATATTAGGGGACTTTACATTTGCCCAAAACAAACAAAGATCTACTCAGATGAGAAAAAGTAATGCAAAAGTAACATAACACAATACTATTTTAAATTAAAAGTAACTAACACAATTACTTTGATTAGGAAGTAAAACATTATTGCAAAGCATTTTTAAAGTAACCCCACCACTGACCATACTATTGTTTTGCTGAGTGACTGCCAATGTAACAACCACCCTGAACACACGAGCCACCGATTATGAACCATCTATAGCTTGTCATTAATGCTACACAACAACTGAAGGATTTCCAATGCATATAACCTTAAAACCAACCTCTAAGCCTTTTCTTTTTCTGTCTGTCGGTCAACTTGTAACATTCTTTCACAAAGCAATCTACATTTAAGCAAACTGTAAGTTTGAAATCGCATGGACATGTGATTATCAAAAATAAGCAACTCAATAAACAGTGAAAGTAAGAGCTTGTCACATTACCTGCATATGTCTGTGATGAACCACCAATATGAAAACAAGGCAGTTGTGCAAGAGCACAGGACAGAGAAACACGAGAAGAAAACAGAGGGGAGGGAAGGATGGGGCGTCACTACAGGATGTTTGGGAAAAGAGGTCAAATCTGTGCCAAATGCTTAAACAGAAACAATGGCCAACTTCATGAAGAGAAAGGAAGAGTAGAGATGAACTGTGAAGCACATTTCAGTGCTGTAAGGTATTCCTCAACTAAACATATTATTTTATAAAAATGGTTTGGCAAGAAAGAAGCATGAGGAGAGAGAATGAGGGATTGTAAAGCAACTGTGAGAAAGAAAGGAATGGCGTGTGAAAGCAGCTCCCAGAAGATAACAGCTGCTTCGTATGACAAACTAACTGGATCCAGATGTTTCTAACTTTACTCTATTAAGTCGAGTTTGTGGCTTTCCATTTACATATTCCATAAATTCTGCTTTTTAAGTAGCCTACTTTGAAACATTACAATTTTTAAAAAGGTTTTCTCATCGTCAATCAAATATTTAATTTGAAAGGAATGTTTTTAACATCGCTAAGACTACAGTCTTCAATCTTAAAAATGTATATATATTATGACGTTCTTCTTGGGTTCGATTCCCAGGGAAAGCAAGAACTGAATAGAACATCAATGTGTTCCTTGAATGCAATGCAAGTTGGATAAAAGCGTCTGATAAATGCATGAATGTTAAATGATAAACCAGGAAGAATGACCATATTAGCCTGGTTCTGTCAACACTGCATCAGCTCCCTGTCAAATATTTTATTGTATATAATATATACATATTTATGTTATTTCAATGCTCTGGCATGTGTACATGTAAGATGATGGCCATCTTTAAGATGGACAACTGATTGGATTATGAAATGGTGACACTTTAAAATAAGACTCGGTTTGCAACATCAACTAAGTGTAATAAATGCTCTAGAACTATTGCCCCTTGTTAGGCTGTTAATTTCACCATTATGCTAATATAATTTAAAATTGAGTTTGATTTGTTAACTTTAGTTAATGCACTATGAACTAATGTGAATGGTCAAGGTACAATTGTATTGCGGAAATATTAATTAATATTGCATAATACATAGTTCATATAAGATAACTAACATGGGATTAACTTTAAAATGGGACTTCTTGTTACGCCGACAGGGTATGAGTGCAATGTGGAGACACAACGAGGAGCAGAGGATTCCAAAGACGCAGTTTAATAACAAAAAGGCAAAACAATATACTTTAAATATAACTGAAACGGCACATGATAGTGCAAATCTTAGTGAAAACATGAAATCAAGAACATCCACACTCAAATCAGACCATAGACCATGACAAAGCGTAGACACAAGTACAACTGACAAAGATCAAGGAACACAGGAGGTTATTTATGACAAACACAGGATTGGGAACGTCTCAGGTTACTTACGTAACCCTAATTCCCTTAGAGGGAACGAGACACTACGTCGAAACGCATATGGGAATGCCTTAGCGTGATTGTCTCTTGAAGCGCAATTGAAACCAGGTGTGCGAGTGCACGTAGCCGAGGGTGACGTCATGAGCCAAGAGCATATCGGCACGCAGCACACTGGCAGCCGCAGCTTGACCAGTGTCTGAAACAGCCGGCGTGCGATGGAGCTGAGGCTACGAGACGCAGTGTCTCGTTCCCTCTAAGGGAACTAGGGTTACGTAAGTAACCTGAGACGTTCCCTGTCAAGGGAACTCAACACTGCGTCGAAACGCATATGGGAACGAGAATACCCACGCCGCCTCGGCGAACGGAGTACACCAAGCTAACGTATTTCACTACGAAAGGGCTAAAGTTCCCAAAGCGGGGTTAAGGTCTAACTGGTAGAACCTAATAAAGGTATGCGGTGAGGACCAGCCAGCCGCATCACAAATATCGGCAAGGGAAGCCCCTGCGCAGAAAGCTTTAGAGGTAGCCATGCTCCGAGTAGAATGGGCGCGGACATGCAGTGGACACTGCTGACCCGCTGCATCGTTGGCCAGTGAGATAGCCTCGACTATCCACCTGCTTAGAGTAGGTTTAGATGCTGGAGCTCCCTTGGGAGCCCAGAAACATACGAAAAGTTGGTCCGACCTACACCATGAAACCGCTCTGCGGACGTAGGCGTCCAGTGCTTGCACTGGACAGACCTTGCTCTTGGACTCCTGGTCATGATCATCATAGGGGGGAGGACATAAGGCCTGTAGTACAATGTGACGAGCTGGGCTCGACAGAACCTTCGGAACGTACCCTGGTCTGGGAGAGAGAAAGGCTTTCGCCAGACCAGGGGCAAACTCCAAACAGCAGGGGGCCACTGACAGGGCCTGAAGGTCGCCAACCCTCTTAAAGGAAGAGATGGCCAAGAGGAACACCGTCTTAAGAGTAAGGAACTTGTCCGAGATGTCCTCAAGTGGCTCGAAGGGTTCCAGGGACAAGGCTTGGAGAACCAAGGATAAGTCCCAGGGTGGAACCCGTGAGCGTACCACAGGCCTCAGCCGTAAGGTGCCACGGAGGAAACGAGCTACTAGGGGGTCCCGACCCAAAGAGGTACGTGGTAAGCCGCAATGGCAGCCACGTACACCTTAAGCGTGTTAGGGGGACAGCCCGGCAGCGAATTTGTGTTGTAGGAACTCCAGGACGATACCGACATGGCAGGTCACAAGGTCTACATGCTTGTTGCTGCACCAGGAAGTGAAGATAGACCACTTATGAGCGTAGAGTTCCCTCGTGGACGGGGCTCTAGAGTGGAGAATGGTCTCAACGACCTCAGTTGAGAGACCTGAGTCTATGAGTCGGGCCCCCTCAGAGGCCAGACCCACAGGTTCCATAGTTCTGGGCGAGGATGAAGGATCCTGCCCTGAGCCTGAGACAGAAGGTCCACTCTGACAGGAATCCTCCAAGGAGCACCGTCTAGGAGGGACACTAAGTCCGAAAACCACACCCTGCCCGGCCACCGCGGGGCAACTAAGGTGAGACGGACCCTGTCCTGGCGAACTTTCTCTAGAACCCCTGGGAGCAGGGCTACCGGGGGAAATGCGTACAGGGGTAGCCTCGGCCACTCCTGTTGCATCGCGTCCAGCCCTAGAGGGGCTGGGGGAAAGAGGGAGTACCACAGAGGGCAGTGAGTTGCCTCGTGGGACGCAAAAAGGTCCACTTGAGCCCGACCAAATCTCTCCCATATTTGCTCCACCACCTCGGTGTGAAGCATCCATTCCCCGGGCCTCGGCCCCTGCCTCAACAGGAAGTCTGCTCCCGTGTTCTGGGATCGCAGAATATAAACAGCCCGAAGGGAGCAAAGTTTGTTCCGGGCCCAGAGGAGGATCCGCGCGGCTAGCTTGCAGAGCCGGAGAGAGCGGAGACCCCCCTGATAGTTTATATAGGAAACCACCGCCATGTTGTCTGACTGGACTAACACATGGTGGCCCCAAAGGTCTGGGAGAAAGGCCTGAAGTGCCTTCCAAACTGCTAACATCTCCAATGCATTGATGTGCAGGGATAGGCAGACCTCGTCCCAGAGACCTTGGGCTGAGCGGTCTCTCAAGACCGCCCCCCAACCCGAGCGGGAGGCGTCTGTCGACAGCATCACGCGGTGACAGATTGGTCCCAGTACGGATCCTTGGGCAAGAAACCAGGGCCTCTTCCACTGATTCAAGGCTCGCAGGCAGCGCCTTGAAACCTTGATCAGGCGGGAAGGATTTCCCCTCTGGGAAAACCCCCTGGTCTTGAGCCACCACTGCAGACGTCTCATGTGGAGCAGACCTAGCGGTATCACGCAAGAGGCCGCCGCCATGAGACCCAGAAGTCTCTGGAAGTGTCTGACAGTGACCAGCTGGTCTAGCTTTATGTCGTTGACTGAAGATAGGATTGAGGTAATGCGCACGGGGGAGAGCCGCGCTGACATTGACACAGAATCCCATACAACGCCTAGGAAAGTAGTGCTCAGCCTCGGCCAGAGCATTTGGTAAAAGTGCGTGGAGACAGGGCTAGGCCAAACGGAAGAACCCGATACTGATAAGCCCTCCCCCCGAAGGCGAATCTGAGGAACTTCCGATGCTGGGGAAGGATGGAGACATGGAAATACGCATCCTTGAGATCTATTGAGACAAACCAGTCCTCGAACCTGATTTGTCCTACGATCTGTTTCAGAGTTAACATTTTGAATTTCAGTCGCCTGACAGACTCGTTCAGAGTGCGAAGATCTAGAATAGGGCGAGATCCATGACCAGAGCCTGCTCGGGGTTCACCACTGATTTGATGCACTGATAAAATTTACAGATTTTCTAATTGTACTGCATGTTGCTAAGCTGTGAACACAGGCCCCACAAGAGGACGTCGGGCCCTCATGCCACCCTCATGAAGCCTATTTCTGACAGTTTGGTCAGAAACATGCACACCAGTGTCTGCTGGAGGTGATTTTCTTGGGCTCGGGCAGTTCTACTCCTGTTCCTCCTCGCATAAAAGAGAAGATACCAGTCCTGCTGCTGGGTTGGTGCCTGTGGAAGAAATTTTTAGGAATATGTTATTGTGGCGAGCAGGGCGGGGTTGAGGGACCGTGAGAGCTGGTGGCGTGATTGATAATGAGCATCACCTGCGAGCTACCAGTCTCGTATCTCATGGAGGAGCGGAGGCATAAAAGGAGGAGCGATGACAGTGAAGGACGAGAGAGGACCAGGCCTGGACTTTATGTTGTGTTTTGTGTGTGTGGGCGGCAGTTGTCCGTGAGGGACTGCCGCCATTACGTTTATTTTGTATTTATGTTTTAATTTGATATTAAAGTGTGTTAAACGTCGTGTGTTAAAAGTGTGTTAAACACTGATTGTGTTTTACTAAACAGTGGACATGTATTATTTACAGAAGGAATTGTAAAGGCAGTAATTAAAACCTTACACAACCTGCTGGATGCGCTCTGTAGGGGAATTACAGTTAAGACCCAAAGGACCAGGGGCCTCATGTACTAAGACATGCGTTGAATTCGTACTAAAACATTACGTACGGACAAAGCTGTGAATGTGCGAACGCACAAAAAAAAATCCATATGTATCAATCTCTGCGTTCGAAGGATACCACGCATATTCTCTTTGTACATCCCGATTAACGTAAAACTGAGCGCACATGCACAAGCACAACACTCCACCCAGTCTCCTCCCTTAATTAAACTGATTTAAATATGGTAATGAGTTAACTTGGGCAAAAGAAAGCAGTAAGAAAATGGCTTAAGCAAGCGGCACGAAAACAAAAGTGAAAGTACAGAAACTACTATCGGAGGTAGAAATTAGAAGAGAAAAATTATTTTGAACTTTGTCCTCCGGAATTAATAACAAAAGGAAAAAAATATGAGGGGGGGGAGTTTGTGAGTGGGATCTGAAAGTCGCACTGTAAATGATTTTAAAAAGAAATGGTCTGATAATTGTCTTAAGTGGATAACCGCGGTCTCCTGAAGGGTTGTTGTATAATTAAATGCAAATAAATAAAAATAAAAAGTACTAATAGATATAATCATAACTTTAAATGCATCACTCACCAAGAAGTCACCCATCACACACCCTGCCAGCTACCAGCTGCCACCCAACCATGTTGATTGTAAGGATGTATGAATCATGGGTTGACCCAGGCCACCTTGCCACATATAATCTGCACATTTATTGAATGGAAATGTTTCCGATTCACATATGCAAATTCATCTTCAGATGGTGCCTTATGTGTGCAGTCAATCGCTCCATTTACATTAGGGAAACCGGTTATCGCTGCAAATTGCATTTTAATGTTTGGCTAGCCAACTGCATCATATGGGAACCATCATATGGGAACAGCTGGCACTGCGCAGCTCAAAGACGACTCGCTTATTTCTGAGCGGTCTGCCAGTTCTCTTTTTGAAAGAATCAGTTGCCAGGAAACCAAGTGTTGTCAGCACCTGTAACGGAACGGGTATTGTGTGTTTCCTCGCTGTCTCTCTCTCTAGATTCGGACCCAACTAGATTCGGAGGATAGCCCGTGGAATTTTGACATGGCTGATAAGGCAGTCATCCTGGGCCAGAAAATCATTGTGGTCCCTAAAAACTCATTCTCTTCGGATTCTGCCATTAGCAATGTCCTCTAATATTGCCAAAGCTGCCATTGCCATAGACTAAGGGTTGTGTCCATTTGCACGTGCTTTTATATGTTCTTACTTAATTGCATAATTTATAGAATATTCCCATAAGGCTTGTGTGACAATATATATCAATTATTTTATAAATTGCAAATTAATAGCAATGCTTCCCACAGACTTGTAGAACAATTTGTTGTGTAATGTTTGCAACTTCACTTCATTGCCTGTAGGAGTCGCCAACGGACAAAACAATGAGAAATGTACTTATGCCAGACATGAATGTCACAGTCCCGTCGCGTCTGTCACATCCGGGTTCCTCAGTGTTTTCCAGATCCTTCCCCCCTCCTGTCTTGTTAGTAATTACCCAGTTAATCATCACAGCTGTGTCCCATTTCCTTGTGTATTTATTCCTCTCGTGTCCCCCTTGTCATGGTCGGTTATTGGGTGTTTATGGACGTCGTTTGTGTGGATGCCTTTTGTGTTTCCGAGTTTGCACCCTCGCGTGCTTTTGTTTTCAGTTAAGAATAAATGCCTTTCAGTTTGAGACTCCGCGTTGTTCGAGTTCTTTCGCATCGCACACCAGCATCCTTGCTGACAGAATAACCGACCAGGTGAAGTCGCCTTTAAAGACTTTAAAATGGAGTGGGAACAGCAGCTTCTGTTTGTCGCTCAAAGCCACAAGGATTTCGCACAGTTCGTGCTGGAATTCATATACATCGCCTGCCGCGCACCATTGCACGAGTCCACCATCAAATCGCTTTTTCAGATTGGGGCGATCCAATGCCTCTCCGGAAATCTTCAAGACATTTCGGGTCTAAGCTGGCCGGAAGCCGTGAGGAAGTGTATGGACAGAGCTTACCCCCAATCTGGACAGCAAGAGCTGCCGGCAACTAGTCCCGCGACCAGCCAGCCGATTGAGCCGAGTCCCACGACCAACCAGCCGAGCGAGCCGAGTCCCGCGACCAGGTGTGAGGAACTGCTCCCCGAGCGGCCGATGAGTTGTTTCCCCGAGCGGCCGATGAGTTGTTTCCCCGAGCGGCCAAGCCAGAACCGAGCGGCCGAGCATGAACTGCTTCCCCGAGCGGCCAAGCACGAACTGCTTCCCCGAGCGGCCGAGCACGAACTGCTTCTCCGAGCGGCCGAGCACGAACTGCATCCCCGAGCGGCCGAGCACGAACTGCTTCCCCGAGCGGCCGAGCACGAACTCCATCCCCGAGTGGCCGAGCACGAACTGTTTCCCCAGGCCTTCGTGGACCTCCCGTGGCCCGATCTGCCACCGGACTTCCGGGACCTCCCTGAGCCACCAGACTCCGGGCCACCGCCGGCCCTGCAGCCGGCCCAGCCAGAGCCACCCTGGACTGCTGAGCCACCCTGGAGATCCCCTTGACTCTCTATAACCCAGTCTCCAGGGTACCTTCCCTCCCTCCCACCCGTGGTTGCTTGTTTTGTGTCTTGTCCTCCGCCTGTTCCCCCTCCCTCCCCTCCGCAAGGTATTCCTCATTCGGCGTGAGGTCACGGTTTGCGGGTGGGGTCGTACTGTCACAGTCCCATCACGTCTGTCACATCCGGGTTCCTCAGTGTTTTCCAGATCCTTCCCCCCTCCTGTCTTGTTTGTAATTACCCAGTTAATCATCACAGCTGTGTCCCATTTCCTTGTGTATTTATTCCTCTCGTGTCCCCCTTGTCATGGTCGGTTATTGGGTGTTTATGGACGTCGTGTGTGTGGATGCCTTCTGTGTTCCTAGTTTGCACCCTTGTGTGCTTTTGTTTTCAGTTAAAAATAAATGCCTTTCAGTTTGAGACTCCGCGTTGTTCGAGTTCTTCCGCATCGCACACCAGCATCCTTGCTGACAATGAACTTGCCGTGGAGAAACGCACATTGTCACGTTAATTTAACTGTTAGTACATCCGACCGTGAGCGTGAAAGCTGGCGAACGCAATGTTTTTGTGCATAAACAGTGTTGATACATGAGGCCCCAGATATGTTGAATGAAGACCAGGAGTCAGAAGTGCAGTCAATAGAAGAAATTTTAGTGAAGTTTAGTTTGCAGTTTCTTCAGCAGAAGCTTCAGGTCAATAAGGAGACGGAATGACTTGTTGTTCTTGATAAGCCGCGTGGAAGGTCACTAACCCGTCAACCATGTGATCAACGAAGATCTGCTTCAGACTGTCTGCTCTTGTGTGGAAAATTACTAGTTTTGTTTGTCTGTCTTTCTTTCTTTCTTTCTTTCTTAGCCAATCAGAATCATTTAACCGTCATCATTGATGTAGCACCCTCTGTTAGAGTATAATTGCTGTAACAATGTTATTGTAAGTGAGGCGGCCTACGAACTCCTTGTGAGACCTGAAGCTTCTGCTGATGAAACTGCAAACTAAACTAAAACTAAACTAAAATTTCTTCTATTGACTGCACTTCTGACTCCTGCTCTTCATTCAACATATCTGGTCTTAACTCTAATTCACCTACAGCTCATCAAATGACTTTCATCTTTCCAAATCTTTCCAAAGGTAAGACCAATAACAAGAACAAGATGGAAATTACATTGCCTAAAAAAACATATAGAGCTCTGACACAAGTGACAGTAAAATTATTAGTGTCAAACTTTGATGACAAATCAGCATGACAAGAGGATTGACAATAAATGTTTAGCAATGAATAGATGTTAATGGGGATCCAGAGAGTATCAAATTTACAGGAACAAATGCACTGTAACCTGAACTACATATCTCAAAAAACATGACTTATTCTCTCTCATCAGAACACTTTACAGAATGCTAGGATCCTCTTTGGAAACGCAGAAAGCCAGTGTTATTGGAGACCTTAGATGCCATTTTAGATTATCCGTAGTTCACAGAGAATGAAAGTAATAAAGAAAAGTAGAAAAATGTTTTTTCATAATTCAGGCCTTCTTGGTTTTGATTAAAAAAGAAGACCTAATGTTATGCTCTCATTATTTGAAAGGTAGTATGTGCTACTGCAGCCGGCGACTCCTCTCACCGACGTTTCACGCGTTTAAACATGGGACGTCCTCCTTCCACTCCAAGCCTCGCTTCTCTCACAACCCTTGACCCCACACTTCCAGCTACAAACTCACTTCTCCAGATGCGCCGATGTGTATGGTCTAACAATACTGTCGATGGTCTGGTTAGCCAACAGAGGAATTTTCTCACCATCCACAACAAGGAGATCAGTGCAATCAAATCAATGCAAGGGAGCACACAGTAGACAGAGAAGCACATTATATAAAGCCTGTACGCTTTATACGGCCAAAAAGGACATTATGCAAAGTTGTTTCAAAGCCTGTAAGTTGATTACTGCAGATGGAGATGATGACAGACATTAAGTTTTGGGTTGCATAACTAATCCTCTGATACCCAGTCTGAGTCTGTCAGCAACTGAGAAAGCCAGAGAAAAATTCAAATCAAGATGAAAAAAGAGATTTTCTCACACATAGCTCTTTTTTTTACTGAACATCCTTGTTAGTTTTTGATTTACTATCATCATTTCAAACTTTATTAGAAACAACAAGATGGCTTGTGCTTCTCTCACAGCACAGTCATCTCTACAAATGATATGCTTTAAACTGTTTTAATAAAATTCTTATCCATACATTTATTTCTTTTCTTATATATTTTATTATTTACAGCATAAATCATACAAGCTTAAACCCAAATGATTTTCATTATTTCTCACGAATCTTTCTCCCCATCTGTCAGGAAAATGAAGATACAACACATTTGCATTAGTATATACAGTATAAGATGACTCCAACACAGCAATAGCTGGATGTCTTTCCTGGAACTTAATGCTAATGAGTCTTGAGGCTTTCCTGATGCTCAAACAGTAGAGCTTGCAACACCAAGGCCATGGTTTGATTCCCAGGGAAAGCAAGAGCTGATTAGAATGTCAATGTGTGACATTTTAGCACTTGAATGTAATGTGACAAATGCATAAACATAAATGTAAAGGAGTCTCACTTGTGGACTTTCTGTGCAAACGGCACCCTCCGGTGTCTTGTATGAATGAAAAAATTACACGTGAGAGTTTACGGCTCCATAATGCCCACATTAAACTGAAAACAGAAAAGAATACTGGTCTCTAAAGATATTTTAAGTAAACACATGATAATCCATAAGGTTTTATTCAAATGAGCTCAAATCTGGAACATAATGGAGGATCTCACCTGTCATATCTAATGACAATCTTTTACACAGCATTAGCAGCTGTGACTATGGAAGAAAATGAAAGACAAATGTGTTGGAAACAAAAAAGCTGGTTGAACTGCACTACATTAAAAAATATTTAATGTATTGTTTTGCTGCAGCCGTCAAATGTCAATCAGAAGGAACGATGCATCAGGTGTAATATTCGTGGCTACGCCATAATGTTTCCGCCCTCTTGGCCATAACGTAAAAACTTTGAAGAGACAGGTTGAAACAGCGCCTCCGTTAACGGGCGTCCGGGTGTAATTTATGTCCGAAAATCGCCAGCGTACGCTGAAATTTTAAGTTCAGGAAGTCCGCGGGACGTCGATGGTTTTACGCCAGATCACAGAGCGCTCGACGTACATGTGCATTGCAAAGTGACCAAATGCATTGTAAATCACCACATGCGCCGTAGGCGTGTTTGCTAAGCGACTCCATTGATAAGGACACAGCAGGTCACTTAATCTCTTTCGCCATACAACTCCTGTCAAGATGTACACTAGTGATGTAACTATGGTAATTCCCGCGAACTACTGAAACTCCGCCTAATGTGGGGATCGCGAAAGCCAACAGCGAGAGCTATGGCCATAAACTAATTGATAACTATGCTCAAACGTGCGGGGATCGCGAAACTGTGAGAGATGTGTTATATTGACGGGTAAACTTTCCCGAAACTCCCCAAAATAGCCTGGTTATCTGTGCATGATACGGAATGCTCCGCCTCCGTGAAATTTGTGGATATGTTAATAATTATCTACCACTACGGATCCTTCATCTACTACCGTATATTCATCTACTACATGTATGTGTTGTTCCTGTTAAATAAATATTTCTGCACAAAACTCATAAGTATTTGTTACTTTAACCCTCTAGTATCTTTTCTAGTATATTTTATATGTAACAGGCATAAAATTATTGTGCTTTACGATGTAGTAGTACTGTAACAGGGACTTCCAAAAATAATACCTGGGACTTCCAAAGATAATACATGGGACTTCCAAAAACTAACATCTGGAAGTCTGAACTTCCAAAAAAAAAATCTTAGTGGAAGCGCTGGGTTGAAAATGGCAGATGTCATATCAAGGCTGCTGAAGTAAACACACTCACTGAGAACATGGAGACTGTATGATTTTTTCTTTTCTTTTTACATCTACTGCGAAATGAATGTGAGTGTTCTGGTCCTTCAGCGTTTCTTTGCAGGAGAGGACACACAGCAGGGGGTCATCAATCAGCTCCTGAGAGTGCTGTGGATGGAGAGGCATCTTGTGTGTGTGTTTTTGCTTTGGATGGCCACTGGGGAATCCTACAGAGCTGTCTGCAGAGCCTTCAGAGCCCCTGCCAACTGTCCACGAGGTGGTGCACCGGTCGACTGTTGAAATGAGATTCATCTCACGCAGGATTATTCATCTTTCACAGCCAGACTGAGGAAAGTTTTAACTGGCATCACTGTAGAATCAAATTGGAATGTCTTTTTTAGAAACACTTGAAGTACATATGCATTACAATTGATTCTGTTTTATATAGCGGAGACAGTTCATATTGGTATGTTTACAACGAATTAAAAAAATATAAAACCAGCCTTTTTTTTTTACAGATACCACCTTGGTATGCGGGTTATGCGCATACATGTCGGCTAGGGCTGACTTGCCACTGACTTATGATATTGCTACCCAGTTCTTCTTATAACAACCAAATATAGTTAGCTTTATCGCTTCTTGATCCACCAGTGAATCATGACTACTTTTTTTCAGCTGATCCATAAAACGCTGATGTACATTTTACAATAGTTGCATTGATTTGACTTCATTGACGTGTACAAGTCATTAAAATGTTCTATTTTTCAACTATATAGCATTTAACTCAAATGAAAGACCTGTAACGTTTTTGTGAGAATAGATGATAAACTTTACATTGTTTTAATCTGTTTATTTCATTTTGAACGTTAAATCTATTATTTATGCAATCATGAAGGGCATTGCATATTTTAAAATGTGTCCTCAGATGTGTTCACAGAATATTTCTTGACAGTAAAGCATTAAAAAAGTCAACAAATCCAACAATCCACTATTGATCCACAGTGGTGATGAATATTTAAGCTTGCTGGAAAGATCTTAACTGTGTAACAGATGTAATAGAATATGAATAGAAAATAAATGTTAAATTATATAAAATCAAAAGCAATTGCATTTTTATTTTCAGTTAATTTTTGCAGAAGAGAGAAAAATCTTTAATTTCGTTTACATTATGTATAAAAATTTTATGTATAAAATTTCACTCTCTTCCAACCATTGAGGGCACCGTTCCTTTTTTTGATACGAGACCTTTCTTTGGTCCCAGTCAATGAATCAACAGAAGAACACTGATCACACTGTTTGCTGATTTTAATAAAGACTATGTACTATCATTACATTTCATGACTACAGAAAAATATGCACAGAGACACACAGATCAGCTCCTACTATTCATTTTATATTGCATCAGTCATGCTTCAATTAGCCGAATGTTTAACAGTTTGCAACGGCGGCTATATTGTGCCAGAACGTCCACAGCACACCAGTTTATTGGTGGAGACGAGGCAGAGTGATGAAACCAATCAGTGTACGGGGAGGAGGCCATGATGGACAAAGGCCAATGGGCAGATTTGTTCAGGATAACAGGGTTGATCCATCTCTTTACAAAGGACTGGGATATTTAATGAGCACAGAGTCAGGACCTCAGAATAATGTCTCATCTGAAGGACAGTACTTGCTTTCAGAAGGCCTTTATGAACCCCCTGGAGCCGCATGGATTGCTTTTATGACGAAACATGGCCTTTATTGGACTGGACTGCCATTCACTCCAATTTTAAAGCTTGGAAGAGTCCGAGTATTTCTTAATATAACTCTGAGAGTTTGACTGAAAAAAGAAAATTATACAGTGGGTACAGAAAGTATTCAGACCCCCTTACATTTTTCACTCTTTTTTATATTGCAGCCATTTGCTAAAATCATTTAAGTATTTTTTTTCCTCATTAATGTACACACAGCACCCCATATTGACAGAAAAACACAGAATTGTTGACATTAATTAAATGATTTATTAAAAAAGAAGTATTCAGAGCCTTTGCTGTGACACTCATATATTTAACTCAGGTGCTGTCCATTTCTTCTGATGATCCTTGAGATGCTTCTACACCTTCATTTGAGTCCAGCTGTGTTTGATTACACTGATTGGAATTGATTAGGAAAGTCACACACCTGTCTATATAAGACCTTCCAGCTCACAGTGCATGTCAGAGCAAATGAGAATCATGAGGTCAAAGGAACTCCTGAAGAGCTCAGAGACAGAAATGCGGCAAAGCACAGATCTGGCCAAGGTTACAAAAACATTCTGCTGCACTTACGGTTCCTAAGAGCACAGTGGCCTCCATAATCCTTAAACGGAAGACGTTAACTAACAAGTTACATATAAGACAACATATACAAGTTACATATAAGTTACATATACAGGTTATACAGACAGGTGTGTGGCTTTCCTAATCAAGTCCAATCAGTAGAGTGTCACAGCAAAGGGTCTGAATACTTAGAACGATGAGATATTTCAGTTATTGTTTTTCTTTTTTTAATAAATCTGTAACAATATCAACAATTCTGTGTTTTTCTGTCAGTATGGGGTGCTGTATGAACATTAATGAGGACAACAAATTAACCTAAAAGATTTTAGCAAATGGCTGCAATATAACAAAGAGTGAAACATTTAACGGGGCTCTGAATACTTTCCGTGCACTGCACGCACCTAGGATGGCTTGAGGGCGAGCAAATCATATAATTTTCATTTTGGAGTGAACTAACCCTTTAAATCATTTTGATAAAAATGCATGGTAAAAATTTAGAATAAGGTCCCGTAAGTTAATGCATTAACTAACATTAAAGGACGTTAACTCAGGTCCATTATTATGTTCATGTTAGGAACATTTATGTTCATGTTTTTTGTCTTACATTTTATAATGAATTTGAGCGTTCTCGTTTTCTGAAATGTTTGCAAAGGATTATGGGTGATTTAATACTGTGAAGGAAACACCTGATGCATCCTTCAGAACAAATGAATGAAGACCGTCTTTCAAGGATCCTTCAAATGATGACGCAGCAGCACCCAAAGACTGAGCTTATCTGAGTTCATCATGAAATGTAAGACAAAAGGTCATACATGTTATTATTATCTTTTGCTTTGGTCTAAATAAATCAATTAACTGCCTATAATGTAAGCCACTGGCAAACCACTGACAATTGACATCTGCTGTATTGCAATAAAAGCTTGTTAATATAAAGATGTATAATGCAAATAATTTCTCCAAAATCAAGCTTTAATAATAACAACAACAACAACAACAGATTTTTACCTCATGTTCATTTTAATTGATTAAAATTATAGCTAAGGTAACAATTTTTATATTAAAATTGTAACAAAATGAAGTAAAATAGATTAAATAAAGGCTAAATTGTTTTTATTGCTTTCTTGCTAAGTGTAAACAGTATAGAATTTGTTGCCCATCTATTCTATTCTATTCTATTCTATTCTATTCTATTCTATTCTATTCTCAATAGCACGGCTATTTGTTGTTGTGAGTTGTTAATTAGAACTTTATATACCTGATTTAAACCATACCGAATTTGTTTTATTCTGTTCTATTATCAATAGTTCAGATTATTTATGGGACTTAACTTGATTCTAACTTACCACTATTCGGCATAATTTACATTACTGTTTTGTTTTGACTTTATTATTTCTACTCGTCATGCGTGCCTTCAACGTAAACAACAGCAACAACAGAAACAAACAAATTCACTTGCTTGCTATAGTGATAAACTAACAGACACTGAACACTTCAGTCCAAATCCATGAATTTGCAGGTTTTCAATAATCATTTTATTAAAAATAGCATTAAAATATTGGATCACTTGTCATCTTAAACAAAAATACAAGCATTTTATATACAAATACAAAAATTACAATATATGAAATGAAACTGAGAATTTAAAAAAACTTTTTTAGGTCAATAATCAACATCTGTTCATCAAACCACATAACAGGAGCTTTCTGAATGTTGCCTTTCTTCTTTGTATTTTCTGTAACTTCTTTTCAAAAAAACACGGGTCACCTTTGTGCCTTTGAAAATACCTGGTCCATTACAGTAACATCAGTCAGTTCATACATGCATTAAAATCCTGTCTTCTGAACATGCAAAGTCCCATTCATCATTTAAAACGACTTTTCATTACAACAGAAAACTATTCTTTTTACTTGGCACCTTTATTTTGTGCAGACGATTAGCTATAAGATTTCCATCTGAAAAAAGATATTGTGTTCAGTCTGTAAATATAAATAATCTTTAACTGAAATAATCTTTGCAAAAGCTGTAAGCATGTGTTTTCTCTCATGTGAATAAATCTGTCACACTTTAATCCAAAATCACTGAACACACATTCACCGCCATCAATAAATTACCATTTCCACAAAATATCAAAGCTGGAATCATGCTGCCCTCTTCTAAGCCTTTGATTCAGGAAGTGAGGCTTCTAACGGCGCTAAACCTGTAACTCTGTAACTCGAACTGTGTGCTAATGCTCTTGTTCCTTGGATTTTCGGTGATCTTCCACAACGGCTCAGTTGCGTGGTTGGGAGTTGAATTCGTTGCAGATGTTGTGAATAATTTTTGGTACATACTTGTAGAGGTTGTCAAACTCATCCACAAAGAAAGAGTGGTCTCTGTCCGGGTCAGTGGCGATGTATTCCAGCTCCTCCTGCGCCGCCCAGGCGATGCCGATGGAGTACGCGATCACACCTGGTGTGTGAGAGACAGACGGGAAACACTTCAACTTCCATCACATCACACCACAAATATATGCTCTGAAATGGCCTTCAGGGCTTAGAATTTCTAGAGACCACTCCGACTGTGAATTATGACGTTTAACATGATTCTAGTCTAATGTATCTAATGTGCATTCATTCAAGTGCTTTTGAAACATTTAAGCGTATTGGCTTTCGTTTAGTGAGACAAACATCCAAAATAATAAGATATCAAGAAAGGGCCAACACTTTTTCACACCACTGTTTATAATGGTTTTATGTTGTTTCTACATAAATTTGGAGATTAAATGTGAAATTTTGTATTACAATACAGTGGAACCCGGTTATCTCGACGGCCTCGGGGTTGCAAAAAAGCGTCAAGAATAACCGATGATCGAGAAAACCAAAAGCCAATATGGCGATTTATTTGATGAAGCGATTGGTTTATTTAACATCTGGACAGTCGTCAACCACACTGACAGCCGTTACAAGATTTACCAGTATACGATAAAAAACACCTTCCATTCTCCATACAAACCTTTAATTATATTCTCCAACATTGCAAACACAATGATCGCTCACAGTGTAAACACAGTCACACACACATAAACACATTCACTCGTAACAGTCATTTCTCTCAGACACAGTTCTGATAGTATTGCACACGCGGTTACTGTGGTTTCTTTACAAACTCTAAATGCTTTGTTGCTTTTTGTCTTTAACGTCTGCTTGAACACAAATGCTTCTAAGCTTCTATCAGTAACGACGTCTTTGTCGATGTCAATGTAATCTGGGAATTGCTGGACAGTGAAGGTGAACTCCTGCGTCTCTTCCAAGATAGCGTCTGTAACGCTTGATTTTTGTGCGAGTTGTTCAGCGGCTGCACGGCACTGACCGCAAGAGTGAGTGAAGCGTCATTGGAGTGAGCGACTATACAGACGTGATGCTCGTGCAACGTGAACTCAGCGCATGCGCAGTGAACTCGTACTATCATTAGATCCAGATCACTGATGTGAAGTGCCGACTTTCCCTCTTTTGTGCTCGAGATATCAGGGTTCAGCGACATAAAAGAATCGACATAACCGATAAGAAAATACTAAGACAAATAGGGAGTTTGACGTCTCCACTTCAAAAACATCTACATAACAGGGTTGGAGAGTTAACCGAATTCCAGATAAGTGGCTTCCACTGTATATATATATTTTACAAGTTTAGGTTTAAATTGTTAGGTGCGATTAATTTATATTGAAAATTTTTAAACTTTTTTTCACATCTGTCTACAAAGTTAATGTTTTTTTAAGTAATATCTTTTATTTTGAAATTCCTCTTCGTCATAGGCTGCATCGAAATTGCACATTTTCCTACTATATCTCAGAAGAGTATAAGAAGAGTAATACGTCTGAATTGACAGCACCCATTGAAAATTGAAAATAAAACTTTACTTGTGACTACGCCAATGTCTTAACCTGCTTCAGGGTGGCTATGTTACAATTTAATGTATTTTTTCTTTACATTTAAAGATATTAAAGAATTGAACAAAATAAATGTACTATGCAATAAATAATAAACATATTCGGATAGCATTTTTAAAGTACAACAGCGCAATAGTACAGTTAATGATTTTATTGGGAAAATACTATAAATGCACAAGAAATTTGGCTCTTTGTAAATCAAATTTTAAACATAACTTCTATTCATATTTACTCCATGATGACGTCAACCCACTTCCTCACCTGTACTGTTTCGCCAGACTCACCTTTCTGATGCACCGCCAGCGCCGGGACCCTCACGTCATCGTAGGAGCGTCCGTCCGTGATGACGATCATGATCTTACGCTTGTTGGGTTTGGATTTGCTGAAGAGTTGGTCCGCGGCGTACGTGATGGCGGCTCCTGTACTGGTGCCTCCGCTCCAGTAGTTTATGCGCTTGATAGCGTTCAGCAAGTCGGCTTTGTTGTTGTGCTGTCCGAAAGCGAACTCCAGCCTCTGCTCATACGTGTACTGTACGATTCCTACCCGCGTGTCTGTGTCCGAAATCTCGAACTCCCGCGTCACGTTTGCGACGAACTGGAGCACCGTGCGGAAGTTCCCGGTCCCCACGCTGCTGGAGCCGTCGATGACGAAGGCGATGTCGTTGGCGTTCAGGCAGGTCTTGCTGCACACCAGGCGGTCGGTGTCGCACACGCTCTTCACCAGAGGTTGCACGGCTTTACGCAGAGCGAACCAGCTCGTAACAGACATCGAGAAGAAGCCGTTGGTTCTACACACAGCCTACGGACCGAACCAAGAAATAAAGTTGCCAATGTGTTCCTTAACCCTCTGCTATCGTTTATAATTTATATAGTAATACCTTGAGATTGGAGCGTCCCAACATACGAGTAATCCTTATATACTATAATGTTATTTGTGTTTCTCTATAGCAATTAAAAACATCTTTTTCCATTGTTATTTGCACAATAAGGGAGTTTTTTAGAGGGCCGGAACAGATAATTTTTTCCCCTGTTATTCTTATGGGAAAAATGATTTGAGATACGAGCAATACAAGTTAACAGCTCCGTCCTGGAATGGATTATGCTCGTATCTCAAGGTATTATTGTCTCTAGTGGCGACACCATGGCATTGAGGCCTGTTCACAATCAAGGACGATAACAGGTATACCAATTCTATGTACCAGATGGTACTAATGATACTAATCATACTAATTTGCCTCCATTCAACAGATTTTGTTCCATTTCTACATAATTAAAAAAAGTGTTTTTCCTCAATGATTCCCCCCCCTCCCCCCACAATTAAAGAGAAATAAATAATTTAAGACATTTATTTGGTGGTCATTTAGTTGCATGAAATCCCCTTAAAATACTAAATATTATAGAAAATAATTAAACAGTATTTATCCTATGAAATTGAATGTATTATATCATCATGCTCTCTGGTCTGTTTTGACGATGAACAATAGAATTCAAACCCTAAATGAACACTACCAGAGGGTTAATTGTGTTCATTTCTCACAGTGCTGGAACACAATGAAACCAGACACCCCATTGTAATCGATATTAATACCTTGTCAACAAAGTTGGCCTCCACCACATTCTGTTTTTCATTCTCATCTGGGGCCTCGATGGTGACAAAGAAGATGTTGATGCCGGACTCCCGGGCCAGACGCGAGGCCTCCTCCACTCTGTCAGTGGGCCAGCCGTCCACCAGCACCACGGCCACGTTGGGCGCCCCGCCTCGATTCCCATTAGCATCACTGAAGAAGTGCTTGTTGATGTAGGAGAGGGCCTTGCCTTTAAGGACCACAGAGCCAGAGTCAGTACAAAACAGCTTCAGTTCTTTCTGGGAACACTCTCTGCGGTGTTTCAATCGCAGCTCTGTTTCGCCTCCAGTCTCTGGCCTGAAACACTTTCCTTAAATGCTTCCAGGACTCAGGAAAAGGCAGGGTGTTGCACGCTACTGCTGAAAACTATCAATGCAGCAGTTAGAAAAATAGCAAAACATCTCCTTATTTCACTAGGTTTAATTGAATATCCCAACTTTTAACTCATCGACTTAATAAGACATGCTATACTGAGTGGACACTAAAAGTATTGACGCATGTCAAGCACGGAATGATTTCAATCACCATGAAATCAAAATGTACAATTCTTGTTTTTTTAATAGAATACTGCAGTGTTTATATGATTTGTGAACATTATAATTGCGTTAAATTCATCTTTAATCGGCATAACTTCCATTCATACTTTCACCGATGACGAGGGCGGGGCAATAAGCTGTAACTCACATGAGATCCACCAATAGCAACACAAACATCAATTCCCCATGGCCTAAATCAAGCACTGCCCTACATTTTTTCTTGTTCGAGAAGCGTTTCACCTGGATATATGACACAATAGATAGGGAACTTCAAGGGGTGATTTTAGGACTTCAATATTATTGGGACTCAGGGGACAACAACAAAGATTTAGTATATTGTTTGTATACAAGGGTACAATACAAACAACAGTTTCAGTAGGTTCTATGCGTGTGTGTGTGTGTGTGTGTGTGTGTGTGTGTGTGTGTGTGTGTGTGTGTGTGTGTGTGTGTTAATCTGGTCTGTATTGGTGAGGTGATTAACTGGCACCATAAGACGACGGAATGACTTGTTCTCGACAAGCCACGTCACGAACCCGTCAACCATGTGATCAACGGAGATAAGCTTCAGACTGTCTGCTCTTGTGTGGAAAATTACTAGTTTGGTTTATCTTTCTTTCTTTCTTTCTTAGCCAATCAGAATCATTTAAACGTCATCATTGATGTAGTTAGCACCCTCTGTTAGAGTATAATTGCTGTAACAATGTTATTGTAAGTGGGGTGGCCTACGAACTCCTTGTGAGACCTGAAGCTTCTGCTGATGAAACTGCAAACTAAACTTCACTAAAATTTCTTCTATTGACTGCACTTCTGACTCCTGCTCTTCATTCAACTTATCTGGTCCTCGGGTCTCAACTGTAATTCCCCTACAATATCAAGGCAACCCAGAATACTGTTTCATTAACATTAATTTAGAATAGAGGCAAACCTTATATTACTGTAGTTGTCTAGATAGGCAATATGCTTATTTTGCCCTATATTAAAACAATAATTTTTGTGTTCTATTTAAAAAACAAAACAAAAACAGCACACAAATCTATAAATTTGCCACTTGTGTTTCAATTCAAAGTGACATTAAAAACACACAAATGCCTTTAAGGCTAATAAATGTGTAACAATCAGCTGCATTTTTTTTTTAGCAGAAAATTGAAGTTTCTCTGTCAGTCAATCTGACATTTCAATGAGTGCTGATTGTGTCTCACTTCTGTGGTCAGTCTAATGCCACATCCTCAATAATCAGTTTTTATTTGAAAATTACATTTTCAAAGAATGTGTTCAAGGCTGTAAAGCTGGAGGAAAACAACTGTGGTGAGATGAGGGGTGAACGCAGCGAATATTTCGGGAAACCGTCTTGTATTGTTCTCGCATCATATTATTAAAAATAACTGCATAGATTTCATTACAATCTATCAGTAAGTGCACACGCCTCACCCTTTGCTACCGATATTGGTGGATTAAAGAAAATGCTGAATATTAACACAGACTAAACGACGGAGAGGAGCCGAAAACTGCCGCAGAGTTTTAAAGGGGACAGAGCCGATTTTGACTGCTGAAGTTTTGACTTGACTGTGCAAGTGTTTTAAAATCTGTTTATATATTTTAAAGTTGTGTAATGATTTTTTTTCTCCTCAAGCTTGTTCTACTAATCACAAACAAACACAAAGTATCTGCATGTTCAACTGTTTCTCTGAAGTGTTGCTTACATTTCTTAGCAACACATGACACTTGCTTTGATATTTCGTTATCTACAGTTCATACATTGCGTGTGACTCAAGTGCCCAGAGTGTTTTCGTGGTCACCATAGCCCTCAGGGGTTTCAGAGTCCAAACTGTATGGGTTTGTGTAAATCATACACTGATTAAACATCATCCAACCAGATTCATCACAGCAGATAATGCTGTGTCCTCAGGCTATCTTTGACTTTATAGGCAGCTGCTGCTTTACAGGATTCCTCCGTTTTATTAAAGTGAGACACTATCTATAACACAAACCATGCAACCAAATCTCTAGGTTGGATAAACCTCAGGCATTTGGTCAGCTTACACAAAAACACCACAGAGTGGCACCAGCCCTGTAATTTTGCCACAGTTCTCAGCTCAGATTTAGAACGGAGACGTGCAAACCATGTGAAACCACGTGACAACTCATCTCAGTTCAGCTCAGCGTTATTCACTCACCTACATGCGAAAGGCCGCCCTTCTGGGTGATTTTGCTGATGGCTGGTTTCAGGTCATTGGAGCTGGAGAACTGTTTCAGGCTGAATTCTGTGACCGCATCATCCCTGAATCAGAAATGATACGTCATGCCAGTTATATTTTGGTTCATTTGGTTATGAGATCATGTAACTTCATTTAGAGATGTACAAATCTCCTGAGAAATGTATGAAATTATCATAGTTATAGTTATACATTACATTCTAAACAAGTGAAGCTAGTTTGGGGTCAGTAAGATAAAAAAAAAGATGAATAGTCTTATTAAACACATACGCATTAAAGTGATCAAAGTAACAGCAAAAACATTTATAATTACACATAATATATACTTAAAATACATCCTTTTCTTTTGAACTTTCTATTCTTCAAAAAAATCCTGAAAAGAGTTTTCATAAAAATATGAAACAGCACGACAATAATCATAAATGTTCATGATCGGATAAAATGGAGTAATGATGTTGAAAATTTTTGATCAAATAAATGCAGCCTTGGTGATTATAATAGACTAAACACAACGCATTTTACAGATCCCAAACCTTTGAATGGTAGTGTAAGTGAATATACATTAAATTCCTTCAATATAATATTCTACATTCACCTTTAGGATTCATAAACGTTATGACACGTTTTCATTTTAGGCACTCTAAGTATACCATTTACTCCAAGTATTGATATTGTTTCAGTGGCTATCCAAATGACTGTGCAAATATGTTAATAATTAGTACATATGTATATTCTGACAACCTGTCATATTTTTTTGTTCTTTAATTTTATTTGTATGTGCTTGTTATTAGTGTATTTATATGCGCGCACTGGAAGCTTCATTACAATGAAATATTCCTTGTGAGTGTGAACAGCTTTTTTTATATTAGGTATGCTAAATCAAACTTTTATTCATAATTCTTTGAATACTAATGGGATAAAAATGGTTGTAGATTAAGTGACAGTCCCTAACTCATTCTTATTTATAATACTCAAGCATTTGTCTGTTTTCTGGCACAGGGACACGTTATTACCCATATTGAATGATGCCCATCATAGGTCCGGCTACACCCACATTAAGAGCTTGAGAAACCTCCACAAGGAAGTCTTTCTGAATCTTAAACCGTCGTTTCCCGATGCTCCAGCTGCCATCCATGAGGAATGCAATATCAACTTTGCAATCTACAAAGAGAAGATGAGAATTCAATGAGAGACATGAAAGGAAGTAATGGTCTATTATAATACGTTATGAAGGAACGTGAAGGAATGTACTTGGATCTCCTTGTGTCCGATCTCTGAGTTCAGGAGCTCTGGCTGTTGAATCGTGTCGAGTGCTGAATACTGAGAGATTAGAGGATGTTGCCATTACACATCTACAACTGTACCTTATCTATAGTACTGTAAATTACAAGGTGTCGTATGAATACGTATAGTTTATTTAACTATGTGTAGGTAAAACAGTTTGCCTACATAACTGAACAACCAGCAAAAGTGCTTTGCTGAGAAGAAATGCTACCAGAACCCTGTAATGGATTTTGCAGATCAAGTTGCTTAACTTTTTAATGCAAAACATGTTGCATGACTTATTGGGTTTTTCTGCAAAAAGATTTAACGTAGTCTTGCACATATTGTAGCACTTTTATAAGAGTGCTCAATTTAAACAGAAACAGATGAATATGAATGTTGAAACATTTTATTATGTTGATTGCATAGAAATGAAATGTCCTATGCATGGTGTTACAGGATTAATGCTCTCTCGCGTTTGAAACTAACATTGCGTCTGCACGATAGTGTTAACAAAAGCAAGATAAACGCAGTGGAGTGCTGTACCAGGTGAGATACTGAGCAAGTTTACTCTTTTTAAAAAAGCCATACAAATGGAGCTGATCATGTGAGGCAAACATCAAAATGTATTAGTTTATAAACCATGCAGTATTGAAAAAAAGAGTTATAACATAGTATTGTGGAAGGAACAGTATGAAAATAAGTTGTCATTCATCAATAATTTTACCCTTTAAATATAATTTTTGTGAATAGGAATAAAATTGTCATAGTTTTGCCGTATCTCTGTGTGTTTCCATCGGCCACTCCGCTTTGTTAGTTCCATGTCAGGTGTTTTCGATTGTTCCTTGTTTCCTGTGTGTATTTAAGCCCTCATGTAACACCGTGTCCTTGTTGGTTATTGTTGTCTCATGACAGGGTTTCGTGTACGTGCTTATGTTTGTGTGGATGCCGTTCCCTCCATGTCTGGAATAAACCGGTGTTTGTTGCATTCCTGGATGTCTTGGTTTCTCCGCATCGCACAAGGCAGCTACATAGTTACAGAATAACTGACCAAGGTTAGTCCCCTTAAAAGACTTTTCAAAATGGAACCCGTCACCCCAGCCATGGCCAAGAGGGCGGAGAATTTGTTTTTCCAAATTCAACCCTGGAGGCTGCACGGGTCTGCCACTCCAGAGTCCACGACGATCCGCCCATCAGGGCCAATCACCCCAACAATGGCCAAAAAGACGGTAGATATTCGTTTAGTTTTGGGAACCCTGCGTGCTTGGTGGACACACAGGGCTGCTGCCCCTGAATGCGCGACGACCTGTCAGTCAGCACCTGAGCTCACAATGACCCGTCAGTCAACGGTAGAAGTACTGCTTCCCACACTATCCCACCTAGCCAGCACATGGCCCCACCTCTGCCTATGTCCCGTGCTCCATCACTGGCTTCCATTGACTCCTGGGAGCCGGCATGCGTCGGCGGTCCTCTGGCATCGCCTGGCACAGAGGTCCTCTGGATTCCGCCTCCTCCATTCTGTGCCCATCTCGCCACCTCAAAACTTTGGCTCCACCTTGGCTCCTCCCTCCCTCGGCTCCTCGGGGAGCTAATGTCATAGTTATGCCGTATCTCTGTGTGTTCCTTTGGTGTTTCCGTCGGCCACTCCGCCTTGTTAGTTCCATGTCAGGTGTTTTCGACTGATCCTTGTTTCCTGTGTGTATTTAAGCCCTCATGTAATACCATGTCCTTTTCGGTTAATGTTGTCTCATGACAGTGTTTTGTGTACATGCTTATGTTTGTGTGGATGCTGTTCCTACCGTGTCTGGAATAAACCCGTGTTTGTGGTATTCCTGGATCTCCTGGTTTTACCGCATTGCACAACACAGCTACACCGTTACAAAAATGTATTAATGTATTACTACATCTGGTGTTTATTTCAGCTGGAAACTGCAGTGAATCGCATGTATAAGTACGTTTTTGTTCTTGACTGGCTGTACAGCGTCTCGTTTGCCCGCTCTCAAACACTGCAGTTGTATCTGAGACCGGAAGAGTTTGGTTTGTGTTGTTCATGTGGAGAAGACTCTGTTTTCTGCTTCCAAAGCAAATCCACTTTGATGAGAGTGATACGGGAAACCCCACATAATCGTTACTGTTACATATCTCTGAGTATCAAGAACTGAGATTCAGATATGATAATGAGTGTTTGGTTTCTGCCCAATCACAACAGACTGAGCCATCTGACCAATCAGAGCAGAGAAAGCTCTCAGAAAGGCGGGGTTTAGAGAAAGTGAATTCTTGATCAAAGGATTGAGAGAAAAGAGCTAATGCTGAATATTATTATCAAATTAAAGTGTTTTTTGACCTTGGATGCATGCAAACTTAACATAAGAGACATTAGGAACATTAAGCACTCTAAGCAGACACTGGCCTATATTGTGCATTGTGAGAGACCTGTAGGCTTTTGTAAACAAATGTGCTTCTGTTTTTGACACACCTCTGGGCTGGCTTGTCTCAGGCGGAGACTTGTAGTCTTCTAGCTCAGGAGCTGAAAACAGAAATCATGTACAAGTGAATCAGGCGTCCAATTTCACAAAGACAACTCACAGTGCTCCTCCTCACTACAGTTACGCAACCATCAGTAACTTACTGATGTTTACATTTACTAAACGCATACAGATACTTTCTTTTGGGACTAGCTGCATGATATCAAGACAAATCTATTGTTAGTAATGTTGTAACTTTGCATTGTGAACCTTGCAGCTCATTACATCATGAAATATAACACAATTGTGTGTAATAATGTGACCGCACAATCTCCCCTCTCCCCACTCGCTCCATATATTTACCTCAACTCATGGATGAGGTAAATAAGTTCAAGCTGTTTATACGTTTGCTTTTTACTTGCAATGCAAGGGGATGGAGATCAGGGACAGTAGTGGTAGTAGTTCTCTTCTAGATGGACGTGTAAAACCAACCCTGTGGTACAAACCCAGAATCCAGCTGCTGACGACTGAGGCTCTCAACAAAGACTCTTCTGGATCCAGACACGGGGACAGGTCTTACGGTTATATACCGTCAAAGTCTTACTGAAAGCTTCCTACCATTTCATCTATAGATCATCTTTGCCATAACGGAAGACCAGCAAACCAGTTTAGGGTAGTTTACGATATTGTTACAATAGGAAGCTGTTGCTATACAACATGTCTCTTCACAAAGACTTATGGTTTATTTTCTATTACCCTGCATTACTCCAAAATAAAATAAAAGAATACTTACAAAACTGTCCAAAGTTATAAGGCCAGTGCTCATACCCCGTGTTATCAGGCCTTGGGTCAAGAACTGCAGAAAAAAGGCAGCATTTGCAGGAACTGTTAGTTCAGCGTAGTGCATTATGGAAAACACCCCCATAATGCCTTTGTGAATGTGTTAGCAAAAAAAAAAAAGCCAGGCAATCCAAAGATGTAAAGAAAACAATAGCTTACCACCTGTTCCCTGACATGGATCATAAAGTTAGAGTCATATGTAACACATGCTCCTCTGAATGTTCCTGATTTCATATGGGCTGCACATTGAAATCTACTGGCATGGCATATTTGAACAGCATGAAGGAAGTGAATGTAAAAATGAGTAGCAGATATCGTAGGATCCTGCGTACATTGATATGATTCTACGCTGATCAAAACAAGCATGTGTTATGCACACTATGAAGTCATAAGGCAGATTTATCCTCCTCTGGTACTACGGTGGATGTACAGTAACAGCATGAAATCCTTACCTGCGGGGTCAGCAGTGGTCATGCTGCTCCATTTATTGCCTGTGTTTGGCACTGAGTGGCTACTATCTGAACACAGAAAGTGAGGGTTGGGCCTCGTGTCAGATTTAAACATGATGGATTAAGGATTAACATGAACTATGGTGCGCTTATGGATATTCACTTGAAGTTTAAAAGCCTGTTTAGCCTTCGTTTATGTCTTCTTTAATGTTTTCTTATTGAGGGTTATGTTATGGAATTGGAAGAACCTGCATAATGGTTCTGATACCTGTTGGCCTTCTGATGCCAGAGAACCAATCAGGTCGTGCGTACGCAGGGTGTGTCCAATCTCTTCGTGCAAACGCTAGACGGGGAGACAGTTTATGAAGCATTATGAATCGTTAAATTAATCGTTAAACATGTTTAGTTGTTTTGTTTTTGTTTAGTTGTTTTGGTGCCACTAAAAATTCAGAAGTACAGGTGAAATATAAAAGATAGCATTGAGCAAGAAAAACCTTTAAAACAAGTGCTTTTAATTTTTTTTAATAAAGTCGTGGCCTCGAGACCCTGTTTTCAGGGAATTACATCTATTTCTTATGGCCACAAGTTAAATGCCTAAACACGACCATAGCAACCTGGAATTATCAGAAATGGATAGGCCTATTATATTATTTATATTTAATTATGAAAAGTTAAGATATCTTTTTTTAATGTATTGCCTGTTATATTGTATTATACGCAATGGTGCCAGCATTTGGCCAAAGTTTGTAATCAATAAATCTCAACAGAATAAACCTTGTGCGTTTTTATCCATCCCATCCATTTAGTTTCTTATTATTATTATTGGTTACATTTTTTATTCATTTTCTTTATTTTCCCCTTCATTTCCCATATCACTTTACCAAATTAAATTTCTATACACTTTACTTAAAGTAGCCTATATTTGTAAATAGCTACTGTAAATGCCAATAAAGTTTTGACTTTATGGATGCATTTCTGTAGACGACACCAGTAGTGTCCCTTTTCAGTTGTGGATATATAAACTTAATCTAATCCCAAAGTCTTTTAAATCCAAGATTTGATATGTAGGGTATCATCATATAGTTTATTAAATATAATTTTTCATTTGACCCAATCAACGTTATGCATTAATAGCCTACTTAGAGTAGCATATAGCTTATGTTTTTTTAAATACTGAACATGCCGACAGTAAAAATTTTGATTAATCTGTATTTTATTTCTGTATGTGCAGAGGAATTTTACAAAAAGTTCACTATTAAGGAATTTAATGCATTACTTTTTCTTTTTTTTAAGGCTTAATAGACATAATTAAAAAAAAACGACATCAATAATACTTAAGTAGAAAGTTCAATGCTTGTTTACTGACGTATTATTTGGGCATGTTTTTTGGGGAGCCTAACTACAGTCTGAAGGTGCTTTACCTGATCGGTCCAGATGAAAAGCACTGTACCAGTACACATGCACACACGCACATGCTAACACACGGCATCTGCAGATACTTACTGGGATTAGAGTGCGGCGTGTGCTGCTTTCTCTCAGTCGGCTGGTGCGGCTGCACCCGACTGAACGCTGTTTAACAATGTGAAACAGATGGAACAATATCCAAGAGAAGAAAGCAAGAGTTCATGCCTGCACCACAGCTGCTACTGAGGGATGTCTGAATTGAATGAGTCATGCGAACCTGAAGCCGAGGGAACATGCGGCTGTCTTCGGATGGTGGGGCTCTCTGCCCTCTGCGCACCTGCAGGAAAAACACAATCATGTGAGACAAAACACACCTCACTCAAAGAATATAGTACATTTAAATTAATAATAATTTAAAAACTTATCAAAGCCATTCAAACCAAGAAAGTTCACCAAGTTTACGTTTTGACAATGATCTCGCCTGAATAGTGGATGGAATTAATATTTATTGGCTAGTTTACTATGCCGGTTCAAACTCCGTACATATATTGTTTTTATGAGTCTTGACAGTCATTCTCTCCAACCAACAGGAAGTCGGCCATGTTGAAATTAAATGAGAATCTATCGAAAATCTGATCGATTGCCATGGCAAGGGAATTTATATAAAAAATAGAGAAGCATGAAAAGTCTCATATAATAGTGCATTGTCTGATTTAGATCAAATTGTGTTGTATGTTTGCTCATGAGGGTTAATCACATGACTGTTGCTATTGTGGTTCATTGCGCCACCAGCTGGAAGTGACACACCACAGATTTTGAAACAAATTTACATTTGGATTAAAGAGACAAAGACATACAATAGAGAAAACAGCATCAGTAATCTAGCTCAGGCCAAAATCACCAGTAAAACTCAAACAATAAAAGCGGTTTACTTTGAGAAAGTATTAGAGTACAAAAGTATTTAAGAAAAAATAAAGCACAACAGGCAAGCATCACAATTAAAGAAAGCAGTCAGAGCAATACGAGTGTGATTTACCTGTGTTTGTGCGAGGTGATAACCGACTGGCATAGCTCCCTCTAAATGCTTTAGACAAATGTGATGGTTAGAGTTTGTGTTACTGAAAGGAAGTGACTGACAGGAAGTGAGGACTACAGACATAGCAGGACATACCTTGCGTAGGAACCCTTCCTTGTGCACTCTGTGATTGTCCTACATTTAGAGAGACCATAGATCATTACATTTTTTTATTTAACAAATAATTTGTTAGAATTAACGTGTATTACGTCACATGCCATTCGTGTCTTTTTTCTACTTCCTGTTTTCTTCCATGATCTCCCATGTGTTTCCATTCACCAGTCATTAGTCTTGTCAACTGTGTCTAATTCCTCCTTTTGTATTTAAATATTTCATGCTTCTGTGTCGGTATTTGTCAGTGAATGGTTCTTGTTTTCTATGTGTCATGCCTCTACGTTTTTGCACTATTAAGTGCCATTTTGAGTTTGTATTTTAAAAATGTTTTGTTTAAGTTTAAATTAAAGTATCATTCCTGAGCCTCCACATCTCCTCATCACTTACTACAACTGTGACAGTAACATGTATTATATAATCAATTACATTTTTTATTTATTACAAGTAAGGTGCGTTACATAATCAGTTACTTTTTTAATATAAGGATTCAAATAATTTATTATAATTAATGTGTATTTTGTAATCAGATTACTGTTTGGATGTATCGAGTAAAGTAATTTATTACAATTAACGTGTATTTCGTAATCAGATTACTTTTTTAATAAAATGATTAAAGTAACATTAAAAGTACCGTATTTTCCGCACTATAAGACGCACCTAAAAGACTTAAATTTTCTCAAAAATTGGCCGTGCGCCTTATAATCCGATGCGCCTTATCTGTGGCCTGGGTTCCAAAATATAAAAAAAAGGTTTTTGTGTGATTTTGATAAGCGCTCAGCTTGATTGACTGTCGGACCATTTCACACTGACACAGGGACGGTACATACTCTGGCAGCGATAAACCAATCACAGAACATTACGTAATACATACAGTAGGACGCTGGCAGTGATAAACCAATCACAGAACATTACGTATTACCGTATGCTTACCTCCCATGCTTCCGGTACGTTTACTTCTGTATTACCGTATACTTATGGATACATATGTCTTAATGTTTCACAAGCTTCTTTTTCGTTATTTTTGCTCGATATAATGAGCACTGAGCCGGTCTGAATGTGAGTTTTGCCGGGAAAGCTCGCTCTTTGCCGAGTTATGAGTAAGGGACCGTGCGAAAAGTGAAATTTTCTTCTGGAGAAAGCTATTGGTAAAAGAAAGGTAAATTTGGACATGCAATTCCCTTTTCCACCATTAGGGTTGAAAAGACAGGTTTGAACGTTGTACACTGTGTCCCTTTAATGAATGCCACTGGTCTCATGTCTACACACACTTAAATTATAGCAGAAAACGAAAAGAATTTGCACTTTTCCCACGGTCCCTTACTCACAGCTCGCAAAGAGCGAGCTTTCCCGGCGAAACTCACATTCAGACGGGCTTTACGGCTCAGTGCTCGTTATATCCAGCCAAAAAAACCGAAAAGGAAGCTTGTGAAACATTAAGATATATTTCCGTTTTTTGATAACGTTGTTAAGATTTTTTTTTGTGCAAGTCGTTTTGGAGTTATTGCCATTTATCACTGAATGTGTGACAAAACTAAAAACAAAACTAACTTTACCCCGCTGAACACGCACAGGTTGAGTACATTTAAATTAATACAAAGAAAATGAAATAATGTGTATAAAGGATGTGAGATGGATTGAAACTGTAAACTTCCTGAGCTTCGTCAGGACGAGAGATAAAGACACCAGCAGAAATGTTGATTTCATAACATAATTCCTGACTCCCGTCGCGTGCATTCATTAATCCTTGAGCATATTCCCTTATCAATCGATTTTTTTAACACAGTAAACACCCAGAAAGTGCACAAAAGTTTTGAGTACACTTAAATTAAATAATGAAATATGTATAGAGGTGTCATCCAACGAGAACGAGTGCTATGCAGAAACAGGACTCGGAGAATACGTTTCAACACGAAAACCAAAATACCTGAAATACAACAGAAACTGGCACTTCTTGGTGGAAAGAAGGAACATCCACACTGGTCAGGATCGTGATTAGACACAGACACACACATATAGACACAGACACAGGAGGACTTACAGGACCTGGAAGATACAATTCAGGTCCCTTCATGTATTTTCCAGGTTCCTTTATGTATCTTCCAGGTGCTGCACACTGCCATGTGCGTTTGTCTAATCACGACACCAGGAAAACTGTTGATTTTTTCACATGATGGGTGAGTGTTTGCACGTTCTGGATGTTTGCTGTGTGGAAAAAAAAATAGTGACTGATAAGCTATTATGCTCAAGGAAGCTTGTATTAATGAATGCACAGGAGGCGGGAGTCAGTTTGTCAGAGGAGTCAGATTTCGGTTCAACACCTGCATGTTTGATGGTGAAATTGCCCAGCTGTTCAATTCATACACAGAAGATGATGACTTTGATGGATTGATTAAAACATAATGTGAGTGTATTGTTATATAGTAGAATAAAGTTCAATAAAACTCACTGTTTTGCTTCTGTTACCTTTTTTTGTAGACCATATGTTTTCGCGTGCGCCTTATGGTGTGGAAAATACGGTATCTTGTAAAAATACAAGATCATTTTTATTTTAAATTATTTATATTAGATTATTATTGATGTTATGAGTAATGCAACACATTACAAGTAACGTATTGGATAATCAGATTACTTTTTTTATATAACGAGTAAAGTAACACAAACACTTCTTAAAATAACACACTGTCACGGATACACCAGGCTCTTTCACCCCGACACAATCACCATCACCTGAATACACACCTGTTCTCATAACTATGCCCATTCACTGCCCTACTAAAGTAATGCATTACAAGTACTGTGTATTTCACAATCAGATTACTTTTTTGACATAAGCAAATGCAACTATCAATAATATTAGTTGTACAGTAGGTAATGTAACCAGTAATGTTAAGGGATCTTTTGTTGTTATGGCATACTTTTCTCTAGGGAACCAAGACTTATCTGAGTGCTCAGAATGTAATAATGCTCTAAATGTTTTTTAGTTTTTTAAATGCGAGTTATATGGCCTATTTTTGTAATGTATTACTGCATTAAACACTTGTAAAAAATAAAAATAAATAAAAAACCTACTCAGAAAAAAACCCACCTGCAAGGCCCAGAAGAGAGCAAAGTGAGGAAAAGGAATGCACAAGTAATGTAATGCATTACTCTGGAGATAATGTACATTTCCATTAAATTACATAAAAAGGAACATAATTAGTTCATTTCTAAGAAGTAATACAATATTGTAATATTGTCCTAGTGAATAAAATAAAGACCTTACAATCTTCATCTCACTGAATACCTTTGTCACTGATCATGCTGTGGACATACAGTGGGTACGGAAAGTATTAACACCCCTTATTTTCTGCTGCACTTAAGGTTCCTAAGAGCACAGTGGCCTCCACAATCTTTAAACGGAAGATGTTTGGTACGACCAGATCACTTCCTAGAGCTGGCCGTCCAGCCAAACTGAGCTATTGGAGGAGAAGAGCCTTGCTGAGAGAGGTGAAGAAGAACCCAAAGATCACTGTGGCTAAGCTCCAGAGATGCAGTCGGGAGAAAGCTGTAGAAAGTAGAGTTGAGCCGGATACTCGGCTGAAACGAGTATCTGGTACGGATAAAGAATTTTTGCAGAGTACGAGTATCATACGAGTAATACGAGTCAATATCTGTGCTTGGACTGAATAAGAATCCTCATTGGGTTGCTGACTGTGTCTGCATTCTGTGATAGGCTAGTCACAGCGCCCCTCCCCTACACATACAGATTTGCTGTGTCCCGCTCTGCTCACTCACACACAGAACACTGAGAAGAGAACAGCTCTCTTTCTCCCTCTGTCTCAGTCACTCAGGTTTGTGGGTCTTTTCCGTTAACTTTTAGTGTTTCTTCAGCTTCAGATTTATTTTTTACTTTGGTTTGTTTTTGGCACTGCTTATCACCTGAAGCACACAGATAAATAACGAAGGAGTGGTTTCACAACAACTCCGTGACTGTTCTTGAATGGCCAAGCCAGAGCCCTGACTTAAACCCAATTGAGCATCTCTGGGGAAATCTAAACATGCCTGTCCACCAACATTTACCATCCAACCTGACAGAACTGGAGAGGATCTGTAAGGAGGAATGGCAGAGGATTCCCAAATCCAGCTGTGAAAAACTCTTTCCCAAAAAGATGTCTCTTTTAGATCAAAAGCTGCTTCTACTAAATACTGAGCAAAGGCTCTGAAAACTTTTCTTGTTTAATAAATCTGCAAAAATGTCAACAATTCTGTGTTTTTCTGTCGATACGGGGTGCTGTGTGTACATTAAGGAGGAAAAAAATTAACTTAAATGATTTTAGCAAATGGCTGTAATATAACAAAGAGGAAAAATTTAAAGAGGTCTGAATACTTTCCGTTCCCACTGTATTATGGAAATCTGTTTCATATGTACTTTAAAGTGGATTAGATTAAAAAAGGCCAACACCATCTACACCCCAAAGTTACAGACAGTCACTACAATAACAAAGAAAGGAAAGCTGCAAGAGACCATTAGCTCTGTAAACCACTGAAAAACCAAGAGATCTCTGAATAAAATTGTGACAGCAGACAGCAGTAAGAACACAAGTTCCATATGAAAGAGGTTTCAAACATGCCTGCTTGACTTACGTGCAACAGAGCTGAAATACGGGTGACTACTTCCTATATCAGAAAAAAAGAGGTTGCTTGAGACAGGAAAGAGCACTGATAGAGGGGGAACATGATTCACTTCATTAAAGCATTAAATCTATGACAGATTGGCTCACCTGCCTCGCGGACTTTATGAGCGGTGCGTGGCTTGGCTGACGTGGTGGATGGTGGGGCAGTGGTGGCTGGTGTGGTCACATGAGTGGTTGTGGGCAGAGGTGTGGTGGAGCTTGGCTCCGGCTCTAGAGTCTCTATCACTGGCGAGACTGTGGAGTATGGCAGATCTTTGGGTTCACCTTAGGAAACATGAATGATAGGCTGCTACTGAACAGTGACATTCATTATAGAAGAGCTTTGGTGAACTACAGATTTTGACTATGGATCCACACTCTATCAGGTTTTGCCAAAGCAGAGTTTTCTGGGAGTTAAGCAAACCCAGGATATTGGCATCGTTAGCAGCATGCATTACTGTTTGAGCTAAAGGAAAAGGCTTAAAAACATATATCGTATTTTCCCCCATATAACCCGCGGGTTATACCAGATTTTACAAACCCCGTGGGGCGGGGGGGGTTGGGGGGGGGTTTATAAGGGTGCGGGCTATATCACAATAATTTTTTTCTTTTTAATATTTCAATATATTAGTTAAGTCCTTAAGGACGTAAGAGTTTTTTTGCAGTATTTTCTTTCTTGTGAGGGTTGTTGTCTCTGGCGCTTGTACTGTCACGCTGACAGCTGGCGCTGATAGGCTGTCTGACCTGTCAATCATGCAGGAAGACGTGATTGGCTGTGCTGCATGAGGGCGGGCTCTTCTCATCTCATCTGATGATCAACACCTGTAGAATCGCTTCTTAAGGGACGAGCCGCTGCGCAGCGGGAGTGTGTTTGTTTTCTTATTGTTTGAATTTCACGCACAAGTGCTGTGTACCGAGCTGAACAGTTATGGATAATTGAAGTCATGTGAGCAAGATTTGAAATTTGAAATGTCAACTTACACAAAAAAGCTCATCGATCTATGGGTGCGTGTTATATAAAGGTGCGGGATATGCCCCAAAAAATTTGCACAAAACCCCCAAAACCCGTGGGCTATATGAGGGTGTGTATTACCTGCGTCTGCAAGTTATATGCGTGAAAATAGGGTAAATATTACAAACTAACATTAATAGCTGGATAAAAAACGTACCTGTTTTCACCATGGTGGGTTTTGAGGGTACAACGACAAGAGTGGATGGATAGATCACCCCCTTCTTTGGTTTACCCACTGACACATAAGACCAAAGATATTAAATCCAACATTTAAAACATAAGTTAGAAAATATGAGAAAGTAAGATTCTTGTGAAATTAGTGTGACTTAATACAATCTTTGCATGTTTCTCATTTCATTTTGATTGCTGCACAGAGCCTACATGTAGGAGTTTTCCAGCAGTGTTTGCTCAAAGTAAAGCACATTACCTGACACAGAAAACGATTCTCTCCAGTTGGGTAATGACAGAGAGCGGACACCGTTGGCAAAGCTGCCCTTATAGGCCGCCTGTCCTGCCATCTTCACGACAATTACCTTTCCTCCAGAGTTACTGATGACTCCACTGAAAACAACAGACAGCAGAACACTATGCAGTGAGATCTAGTGGCTTCGGTAGCTTTAAGAGGGTAGAGCAAATATCGATGAAAAACATTCCAATGAATGTACAGCTAATACTATGGAAATGCTGAAATAGATATGCAATTCAAATGAGATCTGCAAAGTGCAGAATGTTGGCCACTTCTGACCAAATTATAAGAGGAGTGGGAGATCAAGGAAAGAGTGGGGAATAAGTTTAGGACATGAAGACACACAACCTCACCAGCCAACATTATTTGTTGAAGATGTACACAAAGCATTATACGCAACCTGATTCTTGTACTCTCAACCTCTCAGGATGTTGTGATTGCAATCAAGAGTCATGAGCCCCCTAAACAGATGACAGGGGATTTGATTCTACCAGACACTTGCAAAGAAGGGAAGACCTTAAGTGATATCTAAAGACATGCTTGCATTGTTCATTATTTTCCCCATTGTTGCGGCTCGTCTCTTCCCAGTCTTTCAGAAACGCTCAGTTTAGTTCCCGTCTCTATAAACCCGCTCTTTCTGAAAAGCGGCTGGATCAAGAATCAGTGTGTTGTGATTGGTCAAGTGTTTCCAGAAAATGTCCCGCCCCTTCCCATAACCGCCAGTTTAAACACACTACTAACTAACTAACTAAAGCCCCGCCCCTTTATTATGTGCATTAATTATTTAAATGAGGAATATTGTGATGTGTGCGTTCCCAGCAGAAAACTCAAGACTACAATGAAGGCATTTCAGAGAGTTCAGAAACAGTGACACTGACATAGGGAATTCCCACTGGAGGAACTTTGGAAAACGGCAGCATAGGACTCCTTTAAAGCACTTTTACTATGAAAATAGCTGTTATCTCATAGCGTTAACATTGGGTGTAAGCGGTTTGATCTCACCTGTGAATAGCAGCGTTGCAGATACTGGATATGGAGGCAAATACACCCGTCCCATAGACCTTCTCCTTGCTCTCCCTGCAGTTAGCTGGACACTTAACAATAAACTCGGGGAGATTTATCTTCCCGGCCCGCATATCACATGGAATTGCTGGCACGACTGGAAAAGCAGAAGCAATGTGGTAAACGTGCATATTAGTATTATGCATAGATGTATTAGTATAGGCATTGAAAAAAAAACGTCACTGTCACATTTCAAAAGCTACTAATATATACCATTTAGGTACTAAAGTGTACTTTAATGATACTAATGTGTGCTGTTTAGGTATGAAAAAGGTACAACGATGTATCTTTTCAAAAGACACTGCACAAGTGACAACTTTTGTACCTTTTTATGTGAGAGTGCACATATATTTTTATATATTTATTTTAATTGAAGCTACCTTGTTTTGGCTTATTGTTTTTTCCATTTGGCTTCGCTCCACTGGAAGTCAGAAGAAATGCTAGGAACATTCAGAACATAATGCAAAAGCAAATTACGAGGCAACATAATCCAAGTTAATACAGTCTCTGAAAGCAAATAAGACCATCATTCATCAGGCTATTCCTGGAGCAGTTTCAGAACTCAAAGTAGCAGTAAAACTGTACACCGAAAAAAACTAAGGGCTTTATATCTCAAATACTCATTTGTTTCACCTCTGATGCTGAACGGGCTGTAAATTCAGTTCGTGTTTCGTCTTGTGGATGTAACATATACATGTGAAATTGCTTATAGCAGTGTAGAATACTGTTCTTTGTATTTGCTGTTCATGAAAGTATATAAATAGAGACAGTATATAAATCAGATAAATTTATAGCGGTGAAATCAATGAGTATAGGTAACCAGATAATTTAACTGTATTATCTTAAATGAAAAGATGCTCTGCATATTGCATATTATGTAAAAAAATACACTTTTCTTGCAGTTCCATACTTAAAGCAGATTTAAACAGAAAGAGACTTCTTTCTTTTTTCTTTACAAAACTGGATTCAAAGCAAGCAGGTGAATCATGATGGAAGTATATCCTTCATAATGTGTCTCCAGCAAAGTGTTTAACCTCAAAAGTAGGAGAAGGTAATCTATAACTATGTGTAAGGGTAAAGTCATGAAGAATCAGCATATGAGAGTGATTTGTGAAGATCATGTGACACTGACGACTGGAGTAATGATGCTGAAAATACAACTTTGATCACAGGAATAAATGACACTTTACTTTATATTCACATAGAAAACAGCTGTTTTACACTGATATAATATTACACTGTTTTACTGTATTTATCATCTAATAAATTCAGCTTTAATCACAGGAATAAATGACACTTTACTATATATTCACATAGAAAACAGCTGTTTTACACTGATATAATATTACACTGTTTTACTGTATTTATCATCTAATAAATTCAGCTTTAATCACAGGAATAAATGACACTTTACTATATATTCACATAGAAAACAGCTGTTTTACACTGATATAATATTACACTGTTTTACTGTATTTATCATCTAATAAATTCAGCTTTAATCACAGGAATAAATGACACTTTACTATATATATTCACATAGAAAACAGCTGTTTTACACTGATATAATATTACACTGTTTTACTGTATTTATCATCTAATAAATTCAGCCTTGGTGAGCAGAAGAGACCCTTTCAAAAATATTTGATAGGTAGCATGTGCAAATGAGAAGCATAAAAAAAAGCTACCGATAAAAACAGCAGTGAGAGTTGGTCGACTCATCTTGAGCTCCACCGCAGGAGTGTAAATCCAGTCAAATGTTTTATTCAGCCTCCGTATTGCTTCCTGTAATGCAAAAAAGTAGAGGTAATGCGAAAAGTTAAAGACAAATACAAAAATGACGTGTGAATGAATGCAAAGGAATCCGTTTTGCTGTTTGTTTTTTCATCCACATACATATTGGTTATGTGCAAGCCGAATGAGAAGTTTGATGAGAAGTAGAATAACACCCTTCACAGAATTTACTGTAAGCATTGGTCTAAAAAAATATGACCTACTATCTTTAAGAGGTTAAAGCCTTGATAAGTAATGATAATCAGGCTACCACAATGTTAAGATGGCTCTCTCTAAACCTGGTTACAGGAAATAGAGTGAAAGATAACTCATCAGAACATGTTATTTTAAGTTGTCCATTTCAGGGCTGCAGACATTGTGTTGCGTTCATGGTGTATTTTTGTGCACTGGTCTTGGATACAACTGGTTTTTTAATGGCAGCCCTGGCAAAAACCCTGGCTTTATGAAGCCCTGTGGATATTTTGCGGCTGAAAGTTGCTCAACACACATGCTGCCAACCTCATCAGGGGAACAAAAAGCCAGTGATTTCTCGTCGCAGCATTCATGATGGCCTTATCTCTGAACTTCACCCCACTTCCAGAGGCATAAGCCTGATTTACTAAAGTGTGCAGGTATAAACAATGTTTTTAAAAAGAAAGAGGTAGATTAGGATTGGGTCGTGAGTCTTAACATGTCTTGTGGTTTCTGGGAATTTCCTTGAAGCCCCTCCAGACATGCATCAAATAATGGGTGGCCAAATGGATTAACTATACAGTAATCCCTCGCCACTTCACGGTTCAAGTGTTGCGGCCTCAGTGCATCGAGCATTTTTCAAAAATATTAATTGAAAAATAAAACTTCAAAAATACCGCCATATTGGCAATCGTATTGAGGAAAGCAGCGTTGCTTCATCGTGATGCGAGAGAAATGGTTTCCCAGGATGCAGACAAAGAGAGAAACTCTCTCAGAGGCTTTGAACACGCCCACAGCACTCAGACAAGACGCGTGATTGGTTCCCGGCGCGAGATCCACCAATGAGAGCACGAGTGGAGCCTCTTCACCTTTCAGAAACAAATGTTGACGATCCAGCGCCGATATCTGACAATGAGGCGCTTCCCAAACTGATTTAAAGGCCTCATTATACACAGTGCAGTAACACCATCACATTCATTGAACCGCACAGGTCTGTCATCGTCATCATTACTGGATTCTCAAGATACTGCTGTCTTACGGACTAATTGAAATTTTCTCAGTTATTTTCAGATTCAATCATAGGCTCTTGAGCACATGAGCACTCCCCAGAAAGCACAAACTAAAAGACATTAATGGCATCTGTATATTTGAAATGAAAGATATAAATTGCGCTGAATGTCAGCTTGATTATTTTGCTCAAGATAAGAATTTAGTACATGTCATGCAGTGACCCTGCGATGCTGTTTGTGAACGTCTGTTGGAACTGTGGTTTCGGGAAACACATACTTGCTGAACTATGCTGATAATGACAGAACTTGCACCATAGTTGGCTAGCGATGATTTTGGGAAATGCACTGCACAAATTCCTGCATTTATGGATGTACTTTGAAAGGGTATTTTTGTTTTTACCAATAGGCTAGTATTCCTGTCAAAATGTGTACTTTGGGCTGAACAATATGACCTACACACACCACCATCCATGTGCCACGTGAGGACATCGCGTCAAATTTCATTTTTATAGTCATTTTATTTTCATATTTTAAAATATGTTTATTTGAAATGCCTCTGACCTGATATGCTAGGGAGAAAGGGAGAAGAATGAGATCATAGAAAGCAGATTTGATCTTAGGTCGGTCAGGCCAAAAAGTGAAATCGCTGCCCAGAAGCATCACAGCACTATTACTGTTATCATATGGGTTTCCTTCTTAAAATCTGCATGAAACTGAATTAGCACTCAACTAAAAGCACTCATCTGAGTTAGACGCTTCTGAACAAGACTAAATGTAGGGTGGGGCTTGATTTTATCCCTGGGGAATTGATTGGATGTTTGGATGGTTGTGGTTTGCTATTGGTGGATCTCATGTGAGTGACAGGTTATTGCTCCACCCTCATCATCAGAGATGAAGATATTCTGATTCAACTCTGTTATGTCAACGTTTTTTAAGTGGAACTGCCAAACTCCCTATTTTTCTTAGCATTTTCTTATCGTTTATGTTGATTCTTTTATGTCGCTGAACCCTGATATCTCGAGCACAAAAGAGGGACAAAGTCGGCACTTCACATCAGTGATCTGGATCCCGTGACTAATGATAGTACGAGTTCACTGCGCATGCGCTGAGTTCACGTTGCACGAGCATCACGTCTGTATCGTCGCTCACTCCAATGACGCTTCACTCACTCTTGCGGTCAGTGCCGTGCAGCCGCTGAACAACTCGCACAATAATCAAGCGTTACAGACGCTATCTTGGAAGAGACGCAGGAGTTCACCTTCACTGTCCAGCAATTCCCAGATTACATTGACATCGACAAAGACGTCGATACTGATAGAAGCTTAGAAGCATTTGTGTTCAAGCAGACGTTAAAGACAAAAAGCAACAAAGCATTTTAGAGTTTGTAAAGAAACCACAGTAACCGCGTGTGCAATACTTTCAGAACTGTGTCCGAGAGAAATGACTGTGTTACGAGCGAATGTGTTTATGTGTGTGTGACTGTTTCTGCTGTGAGTGAAATTGTGTTTGCAATGTTGGAGAATATAATTAAAGGTTTGTATGGAGAATGGAAGGTGTTTTTTATCGTATACTGGTAAATCTGCTGTCAGATTGTTGACGACTGCCCAGATGTTAAATAAACTGCTCACACAAGCTTTATAGATGGGTTTCACACTCTTCTCAAACATGTAAAGAGCGCAAGTACAAACCAGGAAAAAGAAAACACTCTGACAAACATCACAAATAAAAGAAGGAAGATAGAAACAGTAGATGATGCTCTATAACAGCGGCATCTCTCTCCTCACTCACACACACTCTCCTCCCCCCGCGCGCTCACACCAGAACAGCACACACACCAGCATACGCCGTCTTAAAGGAAAATTCCCAACATAAACAAAGTAGCCGTTACAATCTCTGCTGTTAGTTGGTGCACATATGCCTTTTGTTGTTAGCAAACATATTCAGTGTATGTACATTTTTATAGCATGCTGATCGCTTCAAACAAATCACCATATTGGCTTTTGGTTCTCGATTGGGTTCCACTGTAATTATCATGATCACAAAAAAAACATGTATCGTGACACATTTTTGTCCTGTTACACAATTTTTATACCTCCTAAATTATAAAATATCATTATGTCAGTGTTTTTCAATTGTAGTCCTTATGGCAAATCACTTCTCTGCACTCTGTTTAACTCAGTGTCTATCTGACACCCTCAGTTCAGTTCACAGATCTCCTAATCAGCTGATGATCTGAAGCAGCTGTGTTAGATAAGCCAGACATAGATAATGCACAGAATGGGACCGGGACTGAAAACCTCTGGTTTATTTTCAGATTTGCTGTTCTCAGGTACTGTGTTTCTGTTACTGAAAGGTTGAGCTTTTTCTACAGCTTTTCTGCAGCTCAACCAGTAGAGCATTGGTGTTTACAATACCAAGGTTATGGGTTCGACCCCAGGGAAAGCAAGAACTGATTAGAACGTCAATGCGTAAGTTGCTGTGGATAAAAGCATCTGCCAAATGCATAAACGTAAATGTGTTTCTTGTCTTACCCAACGAGTGCTTGGTTACCTGTGAGAGCTGGAAGTCGTGGACATAACAAAATTACCACAGGCTGTTTGGACAGTATGTCCAACCTGATTATTTGTAAATTATTTTTAGTAAATCACCTTGAATACAGGGAGTGCAGAATTATTAGGCAAATGAGTATTTTGACCACATCATCCTCGTTATGCATGTTGTCTTACTCCAAGCTGTATAGGCTGGAAAGCCTACTACCAATTAAGCATATTAGGTGATGTGCATCTCTGTAATGAGAAGGGGTGTGGTCTAATGACATCAACACCCTATATCAGGTGTGCATAATTATTAGGCAACTTCCTTTCCTTTGGCAAAATGAGTCAAAAGAAGGACTTGACAGGCTCAGAAAAGTCAAAAATAGTGAGATACATTGCAGAGGGATGCAGCAGTCTTAAAATAGCCAAGCTTCTGAAGCGTGATCATCGAACAATCAAGCGTTTCATTCAAAATAGTCAACAGGGTCGCAAGAAGCGTGCGGAAAAACCAAGGCGCAAAATAACTGCCCGTGAACTGAGAAAAGTCAAGCGTGCAGCTGCCAAGATGCCACTTGCCACCAGTTTGGCCATATTTCAGAGCTGCAACATCACTGGAGTGCCCAAAAGCACAAGGTGTGCAATACTCAGAGACATGGCCAAGGTAAGAAAGGCAGAAAGTCGACCACCACTGAACAAGACACACAAGCTGAAACGTCAAGACTGGGCCAAGAAATATCTCAAGACTGATTTTTCTAAGGTTTTATGGACTGATGAAATGAGAGTGAGTCTTGATGGGCCAGATGGATGGGCCCGTGGCTGGATTGGTAAAGGGCAGAGAGCTCCAGTCCGACTCAGACGCCAGCAAGGTGGAGGTGGAGTACTGGTTTGGGCTGGTATCATCAAAGATGAGCTTGTGGGGCCTTTTCGGGTTGAGGATGGAGTCAAGCTCAACTCCCAGTCTTACTGCCAGTTTCTGGAAGACACCTTCTTCAAGCAGTGGTACAGACAGAAGTCTGCATCCTTCAAGAAAAACATGATTTTCATGCAGGACAATGCTCCATCACACCAAGTACTCCACAGCGTGGCTGGCAAGAAAGGGTATAAAAGAAGAAAATCTAATGATATGGCCTCCTTGTTCACCTGATCTGAACCCCATTGAGAACCTGTAGTCCATCATCAAATGTGCGATTTACAAGGAGGGAAAACAGTACACCTCTCTGAACAGTGTCTGGGAGGCTGTGGTTGCTGCTGCACGCAATGTTGATGGTGAACAGATCAAAACACTGACAGAATCCATGGATGGCAGGCTTTTGAGTGTCCTTGCAAAGAAAGGTGGTTATATTGGTCACTGATTTGTTTTTGTTTGGTTTTTGAATGTCAGAAATGTATATTTGTGAATGTTGAGATGTTATATTGGTTTCACTGGTAAAAATAAATAATTGAAATGGGTATAAATTTGTTTTTTGTTAAGTTGCCTAATAATTATGCACAGTAATAGTCACCTGCACACACAGATATCCCCCTAAAATAGCTAAAACTAAAAACTACTTAAAATATTGATACAAAAATATTCAGCTTTGATATTAATGAGTTTTTTGTGTTCAGTGAGAACATGGTTGTTGTTCAATAATAAAATTAATCCTCAAAAATATAACTTGCCTAATAATTCTGCACTCCCTGTACACTTGAAGTGCACCTGCCATTTGAAAGCCTTCACAACCAAATTATTAGAGTTCACACAAATGACATGAAATCAATATTCAAAACATTTTTATTAATTTAGGCGGTGAAAGCTTAAAAGCTTTTAATAACAGTGAGGATTTGTTTCCACGTCGAATTGTGCTGTAAAATGCAGAAATCACATTGTGAAGGCAAAGAAAATATGTTCACGTGAATAATGACCTTGACTCAGTGGTCGAGTGATCTATTTGTTGGTTTAAATGGATGTAACAACATAAACAGTTGATTGGGTGCTGCACGCAGTAGCTTAACTATTGTAACTGCAAAAAAATTTTTTGAAGCCTGTTTAAATGCTGTCGTATTTAAAGACCAGGGGTTTCTCTGTACATTAATACCTCGAGATACAAGCATAATCCAGGGTGGAGCTTGTAACTCGAATTGCTTATATCTAGAATCCTATTGTCCCATAAGAAATAATAGAAAACATCTGTTTTAATCTGTTCCAGATCCGTAACAATGGAAAAATACATGTTTTTTATTGGTATAGACACACACACACACACTTACAATTATAGTACACGTAAACAGTATAAGGATTTGTGTGATATCAAGTCAGATGTGGTTTTAATTATAATTTTGTACAAACAGTATCAGCAGGTGTGGAGGAGGGGGGGGAGGGGGTTGATACACAAACACTTGATTCCGTATCGCAACTTACGCTAACACTTACGTAAACTTAAATTAACATAACTGAACTTAGTTTAAGCATTTAAAAAAAAACTTTTCCATTTTATATTATTGTTTTGCTTTTTTCGCCTGACTACCTCAGTTTCACTTTGCGCAGACCCTTTAACGAAATGCCTATCGAGCGAGATTTGATTCTGCATTCTGCCCCATTCAAAATGAGTAAGGCACATGTCGCCAAAAAGCACCGAAGCACAACCAATAGATGATTTATCAGGGTGTTTCTTTTCAATATAGCCACATAGCCATCACTTCCTTCATTTCACTTGTAGAAATGTTTTCCTCCGGTTCACCCTCCTCCTCCTCGCCACTGCTGAGCTCTTGCAACACCTGCGTATGTTCATCATCTGTATCTCGATCAACTCCTCAGTCCACAGTTCCTCCTGCTGCTAGATCTCTCACGCGGCACCAGCTCATATTTATCCACAATTTCCTGCTTAATTTCCATGGTCCTCATGCGTTGCTTCTTCTCACTGCCATCCTTACCACTCATCGCTATTATGAAGAATAATGCACAAAATAGAGAGAAAATCAGCTACTTGCGGGCATTCTATATGACTTCCATACAAGTATGCAAGAAGTACTTCCATACAGAATACGACGCTCGTATCTCAATGTATTACTGTATCTACTTACCATGTTAAAAAATACCCTGCATAACCAGCTGAGAACAAATGCTTGAGAAAGTCGATAAAAGAAAATAAAGCTTCTACTTGTGACTGTCCCATAAGATGAAGGCGAGAGTCCACAGGTACCAATAAGAAATGTCTTTAATAGAGTAAACTGAGGTAGTAGAGACAGAAGGTGTAACAGCGTGTGTAAAACAAAACCGACCACTGAAGGGTGAAACAGAGAAACGTAAATTCACAGATGATAATGAACATATGTGATGATGAGATGAGTGTTCATGACAACTGATGACTGGACAAAGAAACATGTGACTGACGATAAACTAAAAAAAGTCCATGAAAATAATTGTTCGTAACAGTATATTTCTATGCTTGTTTGAGTGACTCAACTGCACCACTGTCCCCACCACTGTTGACACCCAAAAGCCCCAAAACAGCTCAATCAGTAGAGCATTGGTGCTTACAACGCCACGGTCATGGGTTCGATCCCAGGGAAAACAAGACCTGATTCAATGTGTTCCTTGAATGCAATGTTCCTTTAAATAAAAGCGTCTGTCAGATGCATAAAATTTAAGAAATGTAAAACAGACCAAGTATGTCTCCATTAACCAATGCATAAATCAATGCATTTACAATTGTGATTTAGGTACTTGTTGAACTCAAGCTGAACTCGTTTCATATTGTTTCAGTCCACCTCAGGCTCTTCACAACATACAGGTTTTGTGTGTGTGTGTGTGTGTGTGTGTGTGTGTGTGTGTGTGTGTGTGCGTGTTTTTGTAGCTGTAATCATTCAGTGCACTGATAACAAATGGATTAGGGAGGAATTTTGAGATCAGTGAGCTTCAGCTCTTCTTAATGCCTTGAATGAGCCGAAAGTCCAAACCAATGACCACATGGAGTCCACACATGAAAGAAAAGCTGTGACACATTCAAGCATCATCAAAGAAGTCATAGCTGGAAACTATACACATCCATCCATTCATCCTCAGAGGCGTTTGTCCTCTGCAGGGACACTGGAGTCTATCCCAGCATCTCCATCTTCACTAAACATCCGATATTATGAGAATAAAAGAGACCGTCATCATGAAAGCTAGTGTAGCTGAATTACACCACTACAGTAAAGACACACCTACAAAAAGACCTAAGGTAAATGGTCAAATGTTTTTTTGAATCACAAGACCGAACGCAGCTAATGTTCAGATCAGTGGCAGTCGGTACCTTGAGCTGAAAAATCTCCTGAACAGTCATGTGTTGGTCTAAGAAACAGTCTAATATCCTATAATCCCCATCTAACTGAAACTCATTCGCCTAAGCATTACTGCACCAAACGAATTACACTGAATATATATATATATATATATATATATATATATATATATATATATATATATATATATATATATATAAATTTGCTGTTTGGATTTAAATAGAAAAAAGCTTAAGAGTCTATGACTGGATCATTATTGCAGTGATTATTGTGTGTGTACATTTTCATTTCTTTAACATCCACTTCTTGAAGGAAATAAAATCTCCATCAAGAGATGCATACATTTTTGCTCAAGATCAAAATGCAAGAGTCCAGCACTCTGTAAAGTCTCCTCCAGCACATCCCAAACACTTTCATGACTTTAAGGTCTGGACATGTTATATGTTTGGCAGCAGTTCTTCCAGCCCTAATTAATGTAGTGTGTAGCTTCTCATTTCTTAAAGCCAGAAAGGAAGACACATTACAGCCATATTCCAGGATGACAATGTCAAGATTCATCAGGCTCAAACAAAGAATGTTTAGGAGTGAGGATGAAGAATCATTTTTACCTCTCCTGACCTGACATTGTCTTTCTGGAATATGGCCACGATGCTTTCCTACATGCTTATGTATATTCAGCTGCTGAGCCACAGAACAAATAGCAGCAGGAGAAACACAGCAGTCCTCAAAGAGTAGACATGTCTCTACAGAGCTTCCCTTCACATCTCTCTCCACACACACACACACACACACACAATTCACTCAATACAAGCCTGATCAAGCTCACAGCGATTCCTCACATACTGCTGCTGTAAACACAAGACACACGCGCGGAGGTGAGAGAATAATTGTTCTTCTCTGCTGGTTGTCTTCAGGCTGCAGGTTCATAGGTCTATCTGAGAGTGAACGCATTCTTGTCCAAATGAACATTAGCGTTCCCTGGAGCGCACAGACCGTCGTTGTGTGACGCCACACGGTCTCTATATTTACTAAAATAAAATTACAATTAAATAAAAAATATCAGATGAAATCCTGGGTGTAGGACTAGAAATGACTAAGCCACAAAGCCGCAGGCAACGCAAACACATGAAAAAGTTGTATCTTTTTTTCCTCGGAGAAACCGATTCCACATGAAAGTGATGGTGATCTTACCTTTAACGCGCACAGACGCTCTGAAACCCCAGTCGCGCGCGCTGGTGCTTTGCGCGGTAAAGGATTGCTCGACCTGTCAATGTGTGTGTGTGTGATGCTGGAGGGGGGAAAGTCACTGCCTCCTCCAGTCCCACCCTAAACACGCACAGCTGTGAGCAGTCATCAAGGTCACGACCAAAACTCTCCACCTTTAATAGCTATACAGTGTGTGACTCATTCTTGCTGTGCAGAACAGCAGCATGATTTCACTCACCAGCCAATTGACTGGAGATTCAGAACTTAAACATTTACATATACATTTATGCATTTGGCAAACACTTTTTTTCCAAAACAGCATACATTGCGTTCAAGGTAATCATTGACAGTTCAACACTGACAAAACAGTTCTTGCTTTCCCTGGGAATCAAACCCATGAGCTTGGTGTTGCAAGCACCACTCTCTACTGTTTGAGCTACAGGAAAGCCATACTTAGAGAAAAATATATGTATTTTGGGAAATAAACCACATTCAAATCTAAGCATCTTAGATTTAAATCTACGTTCTGTTGGTATTTATTCAAAAAAGCCAGTCCGTTTCACTCCCAAGCGGTCCAATAACGACCTATTTTCAAGATGATAAAATTCTCTTGACCTTCACGTCATTGAAAGCAATGGGACCAACAGTGTCACAGAGGGCATTTCAGCACTTTTATCATTTGTAAAATGATGCAGAAAGGGTCATTTCTAACGCTAAGGCGTAAGAACAGATTGAAAAACAGGTTTATGTATTATCTAATCAAAACCCATCAAATTGACTGTTGCGTGTCTTTTTTATAATAGCCTGATATATCTTGAAATTGTCATCCTGGAATATGGCTGTAATGTGTCTTCCTGGCTGGTTGTTTAAGAAATGAGAAGCTACACACTACATGAATTAGGGCTGGAAGAACTGCTGCCAAACATATAACACATCCAGCCCTTAAATTCATTGAAAGTGTTTGGGATGTGCTGGAGGAGACTTTACAGAGTGCTGGACTCTTGCATTTTTTTAAATACAAGATCTTGAGCAAAAATTGACACATCTTCATGGAGATTTTATTCCCATCAATTTCTGTTTGGAAACAAAGTCGTGTTTATGATAAGATGACCATACATCCTTTCTTTCCTCAAGTTTTAGTATGTATATATATATAGCTAATTTTAGTTATTCTTTGTCAGATCTCATTTCACTATTATTCTGTTTCCAATATTTTTGTTTCCAGATTTCTAAAGCGTTATTTTGGTTTTATTTTGCTTAAATATAAAATTGCTTGCTAAATAGATCCAGCTTTTTCTTTTTAGAAAACCCCAGTGCGGGACAGATACACAGAGCAGAGAAAGTTTCATGATGACTATACAGTTATTTCTGTGGGATCTGGATCAGCAGTTGCAGTGATGCTGTCATTACACAGCAGGGTTTTTACCATTTAGCAATTAACTCTTTTGTTTGGAAGTTAAAACTTATTTATTTTTCTTGAACTGTCATATATGGTGTTCTAGTTTCTCATTTTTATAGCAGTTGTCCATCTCCGATATAAATATTCAGACTCTAGCCTCACAAATGCCTCAGTCACAGTCAAGTTAATTAAAGTCACCTTTATTTATATATTGTCAGATACAATACAGTTTTGCATGCAAGTCGAGTCTCTGTCTACTTCCTGGTTCCTCCCATGCTCTCCCAGTGTTTTTCCCACTCACCTGTCGAGTCATCAATTACAGAAGCCTGTTTCCGCCACAGTTGAGAAAAAAAAAGATTATTTAAGTCAAAATAATGACTTAGTATCTCGAAATAATTGTCAGGGTTCTGTCACCTCAGTTTGGGTTCTAGTGTGCTGGTTGACAGAGCTCTGACACTGCCTCTTTGTTGTGTCTTGTGATTGTGAAACCCCTCCCATCTTGTTCCCTCGTTTCCCTTAATTGATCCCAGCCAGTGTTGCCATATTGGGCGGGTTTGCGTCCGACCGGAAAAAATGCATTGGGCTGGTCGATAAAAATTGGGCTTGTTTTGATGACAAACCCTCCCAAATTTTTTTATATAAATTCCATTAAAACAAGCCTACAAACGCATATAAATTCCACTAAACCCCTAAAATTCCACAAAATATTTGTAGATGGCTGGAAATCGTCAGTCCAATCTGGCAACACTGATCCCAGCTGTTTCTGCTCGTTACCTTTCCTCATGTGTTCCCTATATATATCCCTCAGTGTTTGTTTTACAGTGTTGCGTCGTTGTCTCTCTATGTCCGTGCTTGTTGTGGTCCTGATGCCATGGGCCCCATAAATCCGTCTCATCCGGTTGGTTTGTGTTTGTTCTTATAGTGTCTTGTTATTGTGTTTCGGTTCTTAAGTTTCCCCCTCGTGGGTGTTTTCTTTTGTATGTTTGTTTATTTAGTTATTTATTAATAAATCACCTTTCCCTGCATCCTGAGTCCTCCCCGTACTACTGATCCGTGACAATAATGACTTAACTTCTCGTGTTTCTCCGCATGGTCAAAGTGTGTAAATGCGAGATCACAGCAAACATGACACGTTCTGTAAAACAGCTGTTAAAGTCAGTGTGTTAATCAAGAATATAATTAAAGAACATGAATGAGAAATCATCAGTATATAAGAGGGAATTCCATCGTATATAGTATTTTATTAATTTGTATTTTTGTGTATGAACATGCTGCAGGTTCATCCAGCATGACCGGTTTGGCTGTGTAAGGCGGACAAGATCAGCTGAGACGCATCATACCAAACTGTCCTCGAGACGCACCCCACTGATCAACAAACACCTCATCCTCACAATTAAATTACAGGAGGACCTTTACGAGATGCACCACACTGGGCAGTTCACACCTCACTCTCACTTTTGCATTTCTCTCCTCTCCCCCTCTTGTTTAGTCCTTTTCATGTCTCAAATCAAAAGGTGTTAAAGGTCGAAAAGTTTAGAGGCTTTCTGTGGTGGGTGTACCTCTCCCAGGGTCCTTCAGGCAAAATACCTTCTGTTCTCAGTAGCCAAATGTCCATTGTTAGCTCATGTTTACATCTGAAAGAGGTTTCTCTCCTAGTCTGAGTATTTAAAGATGTTTCAAGAATGTTTCAGGGCGATTTGTAGTCAGATCAGCCTGTGATGCTGAGCGTCTTTCAGACATTCCGCATTATGTATTTTTCTAAGTTCAGGAATGCACCTTTTGCTCCATTTCTGAGCATTCAATGTTTTGTATTGATTATCTATGATAATGTGATTGGCACAATACATTTACCTGATTAAAAATAAATAAATGACTTACTTTGAAATTATTATCTCTAGTAGATTATGTTGCGTCCATTGTTTCCGGAAAGTTGCGTCAGATTAGTAACGGACTACAGTCTAGTTTGAGTGGAGCATTGGACACATCAGCTGAGATTTTAGAGTTACAGCTGATGCTTGGCTCTGTTTCAAGTGTACTTGGACTGTAAAAGCTAATAAAGAGAATTTACGTTTAGGGCAATAGAATGTTGATTAACCGACCTAAATAGGGTGAGCCTTACCTCTGTTTATTGTAATATTTCTCTAGCTAAGTGTATGCGGAAAAAACATGACTAAACCAAAGCTACAATAAAAGAAAGTAATATTGGTCGGCTTATATCTGTGGTAGTGGTTGTGACCTCTGACTAGGGATAGTGTTACTCTAATTCAAGTGCATACAGATTTATGAGGACTAAATAAAGTACTTTTAGAGAGAGCAAGTATGGCAGCGGCCCTCTAAGCAGTATAAGTCAATTATCTCTGTCCAGTGACCAAGACTGGCGAATATGGGAGTATGAGATCCATGTAAAAGACGGGCCAAGGTGAGACTCTGAGCGAAATTGAGACCCGGATGAACCAGTTCAATAAGAGTACAGAGTTCGATAGAATAATCAAGTGTATTCTAGCCAAATTATTATAGAAATGACCAGTAACCAATTGGCATTCAAACCTAAATGTGTGGTCTTAATAAATATGGAGTCAGATAGAGAATAAATGGGAATTTGCCACAATGAAACGACCGAACACGCAGTGATCCTTCATCCGCTCCTCAGAAACCGTCGTTGGACCGATCGTGCAGGCTTTACAGCAGTTCGATCTGGGGAGGAATATACTTGGACGCTTGCACAGACGTCCACATGCTAGTCAGTGGTTACTTTTCTGCTGTCAGGATGAAATCCTCAGAGGCACTGTGGGTTTAGGGTTCTTCCTGTTGCATGATAATGCCAGGCCTCATGTGGCTGGAGTGTGTAGGCAGTTTTTAGATGAAAAAGGCATTGATAGCACTGACTGGCTCTCACTTTCCCCAGAACTCAATCCAATTAAGAACCTCTGAGGCATTATGTATTGAAGCATATGAAGATGCCAAGTAGCACCAGATTGTCGAGGAGCTCCAGACACCATGGGTGGGAGGAGGAGATTCCCTCGGACACCATCATCTGGTTTCTGTCAAACACAGCACATCTAGGTTATGATCTGAGATCAGATAATTTACAAAGTGATTTTGTAAGTCAGCAAACAAGCTTTGTTATTTGTACACCTAGATCATATCTGGGTTTTTTTATCTCATGCTAATTTATTGACATGAGAGAGCTACCAGATGATCGGTCAAGTCTCTCTGCTTCCTGACCTGGGCCACAGTTACTCAAGTTCAACTCTACAAGTGTGTGCCATGTTACTAGAGAGAAGACTGGCACCACCCCAGGAGGGTTGAAAACCATTTCAGGTCAGGTCTGGCCCAGAAATTTTCCAATTGTCCATGAAGCCTATATTATTCTGTGGGCACCACACTGACAGCCAGCCATTGAGTAACGACAGTCTGCTGCATTTATCTAGACTCCATCGAAGAGGGAATGCGTATTACAGTGTCTGACATCATACTTGTGAGTTCACACACCGCTTTAATGTTATTTTCAGTGGTCTCCGACTGGCGAGGTTGGATATCATTTGTGCCGACATGAATAATAGTCTTAGAGTATTTACGATTAGCATAAGCCATCACTTTTAAATTTGCTTTGATGTCAGGCTCTCGGCCAACATGTGACTACGATGGCTGGTGTCTCTGTTTTCACATTCCAATCACTAGGGTACTTTCAGTGGGGAGAACCTGTTTGATGTTCTAATCAGATCGGATCAGTTGTGTTTTGTCCCACAATTATGCCATCTCACAGTCGCCCTGCTGCGGGGGCTCTACAACTGGAACCAAACAATCTACATTTATGCATTTATGCATTTGACAGATGCTTTCTCCAAAGTGACTTGCATTGCATTCAAGGTACACACTGACATTCTAATCAGTTCTTGCTTTCACTGGGAATCGAACCCATGAACTCATGTTGCAAGCACCACACTCTACTGTTTGAGCTACTTGGGCTGTTCTTTTTGTGTATTTTCTATTATTTAGGTATGTTTTCTAGCATGCATTAGGTTTCACTAATCTGACCAAATCAGAAGTACAACTTATTATACATTAGCATTAACATTAACTCACAATGAGAAATATATTTTATTGTATTTTTGTATTGTTAAAAAAAAAAAAACTTCAAGCAGTTGACAACGTTCATGAAATTGCACAGGGGAAAGAGTAGAGGAAACGTCTGTTCACAGCTGTTCATCGTGACAAAGCTTTCTGGCAGCAGTGATGAGGGGCTATGGACAGCTAGTGTGTCTTATCACACAAAGTCAACTGTGGCTATCTTTTCATACACCTGCTTATGCAAATTTTGTGATATTGCAAAAAAAATTAATAAATTAAAAAACATGTGGAAAGCCAAACACTTTGCCTCAAAAATTTTGTTCCAATTTCCCAGGAAGTGATGATTTTGTTCTATTGAGCGCATATGATGTAAACGCTGCTTTATTCACAAATGTTTTATACAATATTCCAAGTTAAATTCTTAACTTTGGGTGGACACATTGCTTGTGTTGCATTAGTGTCCATGCATTTGGCGCACATCTGGGCATGAGATGGTAGCATGAGATATTTATGATCTTTGTCAGCTAATGCTTAATCATTGATGTAATGCATATAAATCTCTCATCTACAAAATGGGGTGTTAGAAGTGTTTGGAAGACTGAAAGCAGATGCCAGTTCTTTACACAATATGGACCTCATGCTAAAGGATATATGGGAGTTGTACAAGCTTGTTGACCTGGCCGAATGCCGAGTGAAATGCTCATGGTTGATATATGAAAACCACAGGCGGACCACTTGGAAACAACAGCATATGGATGCCAGTGCAGAATATGAGCTCTGTAGAAGGCTACCACCGACCAGGCGGGAAAGATTACACAAAAAAAGAGTTTTTAATTGGGTAAGTGGGTGATTAAATAAAAATAGACCTAAGTGAACAATAGCTTTTAAAATAGGCTTGAAATCCATATATTAAACAATGAAGTAGTAATCATTGAATCAAATAAAGTATCAAAAGATTCTAATCATTTGGTTTTATGGAACGGCCAGGTGATTACACTGTCCCAGTGTTGATGTAGGTTTATAAATGATTTACTTTACAAATCTGGTGAAATAGCACACATTGCGTTTGCAGGCAAACAACCCAAACTCAGAGATGGAGTTTGTGAACCAAACTGCTGAGACGCTCCATGCATGTAAATGATAACAGCACAACACTTCAAAGCACATTACACTTCATATGTGTTCCCAAATGCACGCTATTTGAAACCCAAACAAGCAGCACATGCAGAGACTGAGTTCGTGTAGAGCAGTTTACTGTGAGTGGAGCTGCTCAGAGACACTGGAAGAAACATAACCTGCAAATAACCTTTAAATATTTAAAGCAGTTTCCCCCTGAAAGTGCATAAATGTCATTAAATATACAATCCAACCTGCCAAAGTGGTAAGTGGGAGTGACTGTTACACATCACTGCTGATTTGGCAGGTGTCAATGTCAAGCCCTGATTGCAACTGTTTTATAATATATTACATGTGCAAATAGTATCTGTCACAACAATCAGTAGAGCATTGGTGCTTACAACGCCAAGGTCATGGGTTCGATCCCAGGGAGAGCAAGAACTGATTCAACATATTCCTTGAATGCAATGTAAGTCGCTTTGGATAAAAGCGTCTGCCAAATGCATAAATGGAAATGTAATGTGCTTAAGTTTAAATGGCATTGTTAAATAATACTTTTTTTGACTTGAATAAAACAAGTTCACTTAGATGTTACCTTTTTTCAGTGCAGATCTGGGTCAGGTTTGGCATTCGTCATCTGTTCACCATGTTTGCAAATCTGAAATGTAGAATTAAATGAACCATCAGCAAAAACCAGAGGAATTTTAAGAGGTTCTCTCGTGCTCACCATCAAAGTCTGCTTCGACTTTCAGTATTTTCAGATTTGGTGTGGATTCATCTTTTGGGTTTTGGTTAGTGTTCAAGCTAAATTTATGACTGCAAGATTTACAGTGAGGTTTGCAAATAAGACGGTCAGAGTTTGGCTCTGGTAAATAACAGCTTCAACTAAATTCAGCCGAGTGAAGCTGATTACTGCTGTGACTTTAAAGAGCAGGTACAAGCCTGAAGCAAATCAACTACCATGTAAGCATGTACAAAAAGTGACTCACTAGATGTGTCTCTAATTAACGCAGTGACAGTGTCAGCCAAATCTCTGTACTTACACAAATGAATATACAGTTAGGAAAGAACACTAAATGCATATTTCCATATTGTGAATTAAACAAACAGAATAGAGCAGGCTATGTGTTATCACATAAAGAAATGCATTGTGTTGATTAGATAAATAGATACAAATAAGATTACAAAAAAAATAAGCCCTGTATATGAAGTGGGCAACAGCTAACAAATTTCTCCTATATTTATTAAATACTAAAAAGAAAACGTTTCAGATTCATTAGGAGTTTCCAAATGAAAATTTGGCTTCAACTAAAACCACTAAATGTAGCATAATAATGAGCAAGACATAATCCACAGCTAGTTGTGCATTTGTCACAATCCTGCAGAGCATGTGCGATGCAGAGTGAGGTGCGGAGAATAGGTTTGCAAGGAAACTTTATTAAAAACCGAAAACAAAAACTCATTAAATCAAAACTGAAACAGCACTTCTCGTATACATGGCAAACCATCCACGCAACTTGAGTCAACATTAACCAACAAAGACCAGGAAACACAAGAGGGTATTTAAAAGACAAGGACATTGGAAACACCTGAGGACTCTGATAAGGTAATTGATTACTAGACAGGACCTAGAAGGATCAGGAAGTGCAACTACCTGATGACCTTACTGACAGGAAGTGTACGGATGACACGACAGACAGGAAGTGAAGCAATGACCTTATTGACAGGAAGATGACATAGACAGACAGGAACAAGGGTGACTGCATTAAAATATTTTAACACATTACGTAGAGGCAAAGAACCACACGATAGCCGTGGATTATCCCATGCTCATTTGCCAGCATTGACAAGCTAAAGCTGTCACTGATGTTTGCTGAGCTTTTTTTAATTTTATTAAAATAGATCAAGTATTCTGTCCACTTGAAATCACGCAGAAATAAAGTTGTTAATTTATTTTAAAAAAGTGTTGATAACACATTTCTGTGCTCCTGAATATTTCTGTGTGTATGATACAATAAAAGAAGCATATTAATATAGAAGGGTGACTGACTGTTAACTGACTGAATGGTTTTATGACACACCTTCCAGACAATAAAATAAGCTTATTTCAGAAGCAAATCATTGGATTCTGAATTGCCATATGTAATATTTCATATATATTTTTCAAAATTTCAGTATTTATGTGTTTATGTTGGAAAGTTGCAATGTAGCAGAAGTAGCAACAGATCTTTTCTTCTGTGTTGGGATGTGCATCTGACTGATTTCTGAAAAAAGAAAATCATCTTGGATCCATTGGTTGTTGATTGGATGGAGGCAGATCTGAATGCAAGAGTCCAGTGGATTGTAAGAAATGTCTGGGGTTTAAGCAGACCAAATGATTGGATATGTGATGGATATGTGATTTATATTTAGTTTTTTTTGTTAAAAAAAAGAAATCTATGCCTGGTTCACAATAATATCAATAACATGTATTTAAAAAAAGAAGTGCTTTCTTGCCCATAACCTCAACAAACATTGACTATTATACTATCAAGTTGTTAAAGCACCCAATAGACCCACAGCTATCAGGTCACTGAAACCACTTTTAAAGGTGTTCAGGGATGGATTTAAAACACTTTCAACTAAGGTATAAATAATAATACAATCTTAGAAATATTTAAATATAGAGGTGGCGCTACAAATATTCATTGTTTGTCACTTTGACAGACTGGGTTGTAAATATTCTGTAATACGTCTGTAAAATATTATGTTTCGTATTATAAAAATTACAATAATATCATGTAGTAAGTGTTATGTGCCAATCGTTTATCTGGTTACTTCCAGGTTCCTCCCGTGATCTCCCAGTGTTTTTCCTCTCACTGTCACAGAGGGAGGCCGGTGTATGATGCGGAGAAACGCAGAAGACTCAGAATTCCAAACTGAAAACACTTTTATCAAAACAAGAACAAAACAGCACTCAACAGTGCAAAAACCTGGGAGACATGGAAAGACCATCCACACACGGTGAAACCAACATGGAAACAGTTTCAACAATCGACAAAGACAAGGGAAAACATGAGGGTTTAAGTAGGCAGGATAACGGGGAGCACCTGAACTACTAATGAGGGGGTGTGGCAGACGTGACAGTGACGGAAACACAGAAGGCTCACACAGGAGGAAAGTGATGCGACACGACATGACTGTGACACTCACCTGTCTTGTCATCAATCACCTTGTCAGAATTTTGTCAGCTGTGTCTTGTTCCCCCATTCACCCGTGTGTATATCTACCCTGTGTTTCCTTCAGTCTTTGTCCATCATCGTCCCTGTAACATGTTTCCACCCTGGGCCCTTCCTACTCCCCGTTTAAGATGTTTTGCACTAGATGTGCCATTTTTGTTTAGGTTGAAAGTGTTTCAGTTTGAGTTCTATTATTAATGCCTGTTTAAGTGTATTCCCATTGCATTCCTTCCTTTCCACACAACTGTGAAAACAAGAGTTTTTTTTAACTTTCTTAATGTCAGAATAGAATCAGATTGAGAGGAAGAAATACAAATGAATCGAAACAGGTATTTACTGAACATGTGTGATTGTTGTGCTGGTGTGTGATGCAGAAACACGGAAGGAGCCACAGGAGATGCTGCTCAAAGGATTTATTAACGAAAACCAAAACTCTTTAAATATAACTCAAAAGGCATGCGAGGGTGCAGAATAGGGAGACACACAGGGGAACCATCCACATACGACCACGACCATCTAACACGGACAACTACCGACAATGACATGGGGGGAACAGGGAGGGTGGGGGTGGGCGGCAGGATGAAGGGCACCGGAGGCGCCGGCAGGGCGAGGAGCTTGGGAGGTGCCGGAGGAGGATCTGGGAGGGCCGGCTGGTGAAGAGGGCTGGTGACTGAAGAGCCTGGTGAAGCAGCGACACTTTTTACTTTTTATTCTGTTCTCGCAATGTAAAAAATACAATGGACAATGAGATCTTGAAATCATGTATGCTGACTAAATTAAGAATAGCTCATGAATTTTCCTTTTTTCACTTTAAATCCATATTAACATCCTGTAATATATATTAGGATATTTCTAGTAGTAGATGTTATTTAAGTCCTGGTGAAAATTGTGGCAGATATTTTTTGTACTCCAGTTCAAATACTTCTAACACACATGCGTTCACATGTTCACACATTCTTTGTGTGTTCTAAAGAAAACTCGGTTACGATTTATTTTAAGGTGTCATTGTTACGCTGTAATTATAAATGTATTAACTATAGGGTTAGAATTAGGCTTTGGTTTGCTTAAGGTTTAGTTAGTTGCATCCAATTATGCATAATTTATAGTTGTTACTATAGTAAGTGCATGTATTATGTAACAATGACACTGTAAAATAAGGTTACCGAAAACTCTACATCGAACTCTATTCCAAAACCTAAACCACAAAAAATGATACATTTACTAATAGAGTCATCGCTACTACAATGTTACTAAACCACTATATTAGTACTAATATATTAATTTATACATTAATTAACTATATTAATACAATATAATTACATAATTACAATAAATAGTAATAACTAGGTAGGCTACTAACCTAGGACCTCATAATCCCCAGCACTTTCTTAGGAAAGTACATTGTAGCCTTGCAACTAACATTACTGTGGTTAACAGCTTCAAAACCATGATTTCTGTCAAAAATTTAAAAAAAAAAATAAAACATGGTTACTACTGTCATGGATGCTACAGTATTACTATGGTAAAACCGTGATTCATTTCTGTGGGAACAGAAGCCTACCTCTAATCAAACGAGCGATTCATTCTAGAGATTTCCATTGTCAAGTCTCGTGAGTAAATGTCACAGGGAAATTGAATATTTGAGATCTTTTAACTGGCTACAATTGTCAGTTTTTCATTACTTTTAAGCCATTTCATTTTAAAGGGCAACATCTTCACTGTGTTTTTAAAAGATGTTGAGGATTAAAGTTAGAAAAGTTGAAATAGTTTGAAATGAAGTGTCATTTCATAGGACATAAACTTTGCTAAGTATTTTATGTCTGCTACTCACATTCGAAGCATTCTGACAGTAAATATCTAATCAAGTAATGTTTTTTTTTTTTTTTTGCCAATGGCCCTGTATTTTACTGTAAGTCAGTCTCTCCAGCTGAATCTCGTCCCACTGGAGTACATGGACACTCAGGTGCAGTATTTCAATGTAATTCAGTCGTTGTGTGGCTAGTCGTGTCCCATCATGTTGATAGAGTAACCTGTTAATGCTTCCTACATGCCTGTCACGCTCTCTCTCTCTCTCTCTCTCTCTCACACACACACACACACAAACACACACACACACACCTTCACACCTACATCTCTTCCACTTTCAAAAGGTAAAATATTGTCAATTCAATCTACTTATATGAGGGACAGGTTACTCTTTGTTTCTTTCATTTTTGGTTGGTCATAATTTAGCACGTCAATGAAATGTTCTCTATTCTGTCATTCTGTGATAGAAATTAAAGCCCACGCTCTGAAACAGGAGGATATAGCCTTATTATTATTCCCCACACCCTGTTTTTCTAAGGTTCTGCAAACAGTCCTCTCACACAAGGCGACCGTATCCCACAGCCATAACAGGCTTTGAGCAAGAAAATAAGCCAAAAGGCAGCCCACATTCCAAGCTGAGTATGAAGACAATGCTAACAATTTCACTGCCAAATGAGAACGATGAACACCATATGCACTGAACAATCGTGTGTACTGCATCCTAATCATCCAGACAAAAATCTAAGAAAATATCACAACAAAAACATAGGATGTGTCAGTTTTCAAACCTCACTTATTGGAGCTATTTTTTGTTTATTAAACAATACAACAATTGGGTTGCAAAGGTATTCGCATTTCTGTAATGAAAGAAGTATTTGTTCAATGTTAATAAAATAAAAGCATGTAATAATAAAGAGAGTTGTAACCAGTCCAAAGGTAACGAGGCCATACTGCAACCTGAAAGCCACATTGTGCTCATAAATGACAGTATGCAACGTTTGACCTTAAAGCTAACTCAAAAAGATTTTTAAAAGGAAACAGAAAGGTTTGGTTACAGCTCTTCGGCATGGCTTCAATTAGTGGGACTCCTACATCCACATTTTAAAATGGCCAAGTCTTTTCAAACCAGAGAACTGCACAGTGTGATACTAAAGGTCAGCAATGTAATGGTCAATAGTCTGTGAGAGGCCAGGGTCAGCACTTGATTGATACCATTGAGTTGTTCCATAAAGGAAACTCATTTAAAAGCTAAGCACTGAGAGTATTACCGGATTAAAAGAATGCAGACGGGTGAAGCCATATACAGAAAGAAATCCTTGGCAACATTCGTGAAGGCCTCTTCAGATGCTGCACCAGAGCTCAGTATCCAGTCTGGTGGCCTGGCTATTCACAAGATCGGACATATCTCAGTAACTCAACACTTAGTGAAGTTATGTTTGTTAACTTTAATGTAAGCACATCCAAGGCAACTATGAGCCTTCTAGAGAGGTCAAATAAAACCTACCCACTCAGTGCAGATATTTCTCCAATTGAGGTGGTGTCACATCCACTGAGGTCACAGCGGCGGCAGTAAAAGAGGCTTTTGTTCGTAACAGCATTCCGGAGAGGACTGCCACAAATTGCAGTCCTGTCAAAGACCTTTAAACAGTTGGCAAAAAACTTGCACACAAGCACTGTTATTAGTACATAAAGGGGTACATACCCTGATATACCCTGTTTTTCATTTCATGACAGTAAGCTATTGATGCTATATCAATAAAGCTATAGAAAATTAATATCACTGATATGATGTAACTTTACTATGTACCAGAAGATTGAGAAGTGTTCTGCTTTTATATATATATATATATATATATATATATATATATATATATATATATATATATATATATTACATATAGGGGACTTTATCAGTCTTGTAGTAGGGGCTACAGATGAGTTGGGGACTTCAACGCCCAAGTTGGCTGTGATTACGGTCAATGGAAAGGTGTGCTTGGCAAATAAGGTGTCAGCAAAAGGAACAGCAACACCCTGCTCCTACTCAGCAAATGCTCCGAATTTAGCCTTCTAATCACAAACTCAATATTCAGAATGGCAAATAAACACAAAAACACCTGGATGCACCCCAGATCTCACCAATGTTATTTAATTGACTATGTAATAGTCCGTAATAGAAGTGTAATAGAAATGTAACAGACTTCCACGGTGGAGGCGGGGAATGCAACGCGTGAACCGGGGTGTCGCAGGCAGCTAGGTTTTGGGAAACCAGCATGGCTTGATGAATGAAAATATCAAGACCTGTACTTTCTGTATTTTCTAGGTTGTAGATTGTAGGTAGATAGCCAGGGGGATTCGGAGCTGTGGGTTTAGATCAACGCGATAGATGGAGAGCAGTGCAGTTTTGTTCCATCTGCTTAGCTATGGCTAAGGTGCAAAAGCACAGAATGTAATCATGCAGAGATTGAGTACCTTGATGACGTTTCAACAGCTGGTCGTGAACGGAAGTGGGTCCGGAAGCCCTGCTGAACACTTCACGGAAGTGGCTAGTGAAGGCTTCAATATACTGAGTTATGGGTCCATTGACGTCCATGCTCTGGCCCATTGGAGCGCTCCACCGGAGAGGTGGGTCATGATGAAAGCGGTTTTGGATCAGTCGATAGGGAATTGAAGCATTTCAATTGTAGCATTGCATTAACATTAACCTGCATTTCGAAATATAGTGAACATAGGAAGAGAAATCCATTACATTCCACTGCCTCACCAGCATAGGGCACTGGTTGGGCCACGGGATTGGCTGAGGCAGACAACGAGGAAGATCCCAGATGCATAGCGTGGAGGAAGGCTTAGGTGAGGTCGGTGATCTGGAGCGATGCTGGTGACGGGAGATCACCAGTTACTGCTTCGGCCAGATTGGTGGTCTGGTCATCTGTCATGTCTCTTGCAGACACAGAGGTTAGTACAACGGAATTTGTTTGTTGAAGTCAGGTCACGAAACAGTGAACTGGTGAAAGGTGAACACACAGGGAACAGTGAGAGGCTTAACTGGAGTGGCTGAACACAGAGTGTATCTTGGAGAATCTTGGAAGCTGGGAATTACTTGGAGGAAGGTCTCGCGGAGAACAGAGAACAGGTGCCGGTGCTTAGTATTTGGGTGACTGGGAACGAGTGGACTGAGCGTGAGAGTCTGGTGCAGGGGACGTGGCTGAGTCCGTGACATCAAGACTGAAAACCACTGGGGAAGAGTGAAAAAAATAAGGGGAAGAGAGAGGTTCAACAGTGTAATTATTGAAGTAATTACAGATATTATATTCAGATACAGTTAAAGATGTATTGACATGCAGGACTTTTTATTTAAATGCAAGTAGAACATAAGAAAAGGTCAGCAGGTGGCTGGTGCTGTGAGGTCAGCAGGTGAGTGATGTGATCCCTCTTTGGTTGATTGAAGACCAGATGCACTGTCACATTCTGGATCATCTGCAGAGGCTTAGTCATATGCTTTGCATTGAAGCAGTCTTGTCTCGAAATGACAAATGCTTGGACTAGGAAGTGTGCACTAGAGAATTGGACAACTAGGGTCTTACAGATGTTTACAAGCATGACTTTGTTGCAAATGTGGTAAAGTTGAGTAAATGATGGAGGGGTCATTGGGTTGAAATGACAGGCAAGAGGTGTATAGCAGTAATAGAAGAAGTTGTGTATCTAGTTTGTCTACAGAGGGTATGTATTTCAAGAACAGGAAAAGACCATTCTTGCAAAAGACCATTCCATTCATTCTTACACTGATCGCAAAGTCTTGATTTGCCGTAGCTATCATTTCTAAGCGTTGTTTATCCTGTCTTGTTTTGCTGTTTCCGATCCTGCCTGTTTACCCGTGTTCTGATCCTGTTCTGCCTGCCCTGACCTTTGCCTGGATTTACGTTTATGATTGATAGCTGCCTGCCTTGACCACCGCCTGTACCACGATTCTGATCCTGTCTGCCCGCCTTTGTGATTCCTGCCTGTTTATGACCACTCTTAATAAAGACATTGCGTTTGGATCCCTGCCTGTGAGTCCCGTGTGTTACAGAAGACTTCGCCACCACAAGATCCAGCTGTCTTTTCATCATGGACTGTTCTATACAGGCTGAGTTTCACCTCATCTCTCTCCGGCAAGGTGACCGGCCCCTGTTGGACTATGTAACGGACTTTATTGGACTTTCTCACAGAGTGAGTTGGAGCGACGCATTTCTTATTTCTTTATTTGAGTTGGGTTTGGATGCTGGGGTTATCCGGGCAGTGCGGTGCCAGGAACCCTCCCTCGTGGACTATATTAACCTGGTATTATGGCTAAACGGGGTAGAATTCGAGGTTGAGGAAGTGACTAAATCCTCGTACCCGAACGCCACGACCGAACCCACGTTCATGAGCCCAGCGACCGAGCCAGTGCTCACGAACGCAACGAGCCGTCAGCTTTGTTCCTGCAACGAGCCGTCAGCCAGCGCCTGTTCCCGCAACATACTCCATCAGCCCTGCCATGGCCAAGAGGGCCATAGACTGTTTTTTTGTTTTTGCAGCCCTACGTGCTTGGAGGATGCACCGCGCTGCTACCCCCGAGCAGCATGCAACGACCCGTCAACCAGAGCCAGAGCCTGCAACGACCCATCAACCAGAGCCAGAGCCTGCAACAACCCGTCAACCAGAGCCTGAGGTATTGTTTCCCACCCTATCCCACCCATTATCATCTCTGTCCCTGTCTGTGTCTGCCAGTCCTCCTGCCCTGTCTCTGCCAGAGATCGTCAGTCCTGCACCGCCACTGCATGTGCTCAGCTGGATGGTACCGCCGCAGATCCTGCCGACTCCAGCCTCGACGACAGTCGGGGAATGCCTGACTCCGCCTCCAGCCTCAGACCCCTTCTCTCCACCTCGGCCCGTCAACACTTCGGCACAGCCTGGCTTCTCACTCCCTCAGCTTCACCAAAGTCCCTCGACCATCATCTCCATCAGGTTCCCTCGTCCTCCAGGCTACACCTTGGTCGTGCGTCGCCTTACTTACACCTGCGGCTCCAGCTGGCTCCTCCCTCCGGATTTCACCTTTTGTCCTCAGTCACTCCGTCTCCGACTCTGCTCTCGGTCCGTTGGACTCAACCTCGGGAGGTCGTCACCACGCCTACGCCTCGGTCTCCTGAACCTACGGCATAGATCGGGTCCTGTTTATGACCACTCTTAATAAAGACATTGCGTTTGGATCCCTGCCTGTGAGTCCCGTGATGAGAGTGAGAACAGGTATGAGCATGCTGTAGAAGATTATTTAAAGTAAACATAAAGCATGTGTTCATCTTGCATGGTGGTGCTTGTGTGCAGGGAAATTTGAGTTCAGTTCAGGGCAAATAAAAATGATGATTTGGTACACGCTGGTAAAAGTGGCATAATGTGTTGGTGGCCAGTTTTATTTTTGAAGAGTCAAAGTCATTACATATAAGAGTAGGCAGGGTATCGTATGGAGGTTGAAAGTGTCAGGTGTGGGGAAAGAGGGCAAAGGCGAGGACTCAATTTGCAGGGTCTAGGGCTTTTAATAACTGGAAACAAAAACAAAAATCCAAACATAAACTACCCCGAGGGGGAGAAAACAAGACTGACTGAAAAACTAAACACTGAACAAGACTAGGCAGGACAAGGCTCATCACAAGAAACCAACAAAGTATAGACAACGACGCGACACAGGACAACAAACATGTGGAGATTAAATACACACAGGAGGAATGGTAATTGAATCGAAAACGGCTGGGACAAACTAATGACAAGGAAACGAGGAGGGAGGGGGTAACAGTGACAAGACACGAACGCGCGCAAGACACAAGACAATGCGGACGCGCATCGCCGCGTGTTCATATCAAACAAAGACAGCACACAGTTGGTGACAACCAAAGTGCGCGTGCAACACCAAACACAAAATGAAAGCACGCGGCCGATGAAAACACGACCGCATGCTACAACAGTACACACAGACACGAGAGGATGCGGTTCACGCAAAGCCTGAAACCACGCTCACTCACATAACATAAAGCGCGCAAGAACGAGGAACCACTCGGCTCGCGCACTCACGACAAGGATGAACACACGAGTAATGAATGCCCGAATCCCGACACAAAACCGAAACTGAACCAGACCAAAGTATCGGGACCGGACATCATAACTCGCATATAAGACATTACACAGACAAGAGCATGCGGGGCTCGAACCGTCGAATCCGCGCACGCACGCACGCACACCAAACACGAGACATTACGGTAGGGTCAGAGCTCTGCCACAACAACAAGAATCTACTAGACAGAATGTGGCAGTTTTCTGTCTAGAAAACTTTTCCTTGGGTTGACAGGAGTTATTTTTGCTTGTATTGTGGCAAGAGCTTATGAAGTTTATTGATGAATATGAAGCAAGGTATTTAATATTTCCGAATATTTCCTATATCTTATTTGTCACCTGAAAGCTCAATAATCCATGGAAGTACAACATTATTGTAATACATCCTGTATTAGGATATATTAGAGCCATTGGCAAAGCCAATGTCAGGTACGACAAAGGGATTTGGGAAATTTTTTAAGAGCGAGGCAAAATTAAATACTCTCTTTAAATCCTTTCACCCTAGGCTTAAAACTGAAATGGTCTATAATTTCAGGTACCCCCACCCATCAGTAACCCGATTCTCTTCGTGGACAACACGCTCACAGTATGCCCCTTGTTTTAACACTTGCCTGCAGCACAACTCCTGCAATTCTCTGGATTTAATGAGCAAAACTCTAGTGGCTGCCTCACAGGTTCCTTTGAGCACAGATAGCCTACGCTGTGGGGATAAACCCTTGACCTCCACTGTCATTTATCTGGATATCCAACACTTCTCTGCTTTACTTCTCTCCCTCTCACATTTCTCATTACCTTTCCTGTGTGTTGCAACAAACAGAAGCTCATATGTGACATGATGAATTTTGTCAATATGATATATGAAAGTCATGCTTTGAGTTAGTGCTGGCAGAACTGGCTAATTAAGGGTGCGTCTCAATCAGCTCCTTAGCTCCTGAATCAGTGCATTGTTTACACAAAAATGAGCACTGGTAAGCAACCTGGTTCACTACACATTTTGATAACTTTATTGCTGGCAACATGCAGTGTCACTACTGGAATCTATGAAAAACAGCAGAACATATCATTGTTTTGTATCATCAAAAAAGTATTATTATTATTGCTGTATTATTTTTGTACAATGCTTTTGTTTATAACATTCATGTTTATTTACACTTACACCTGCACTATGGCATGATTTCTCATGTGGATTATTTGACATCTCATCCCATGTACTTGTGTTGTTCTCAAAACTAATGAAGCGGCATAGATTTGCTTTGGAGCTGCAGATTTTGGTCCCTGAGATGAGGATAAATATTATTATAGTCATGCAGCTTCATTCAGGAGGCGGTTTCATCTGTAGACCTCTATGGTTTGTTTAACTTTGTAACTTACGTAAGTAGTGCAAAGGACACCTTTTATGAAGCTGATATGTTGAGTATAAGCCAAAAAAAGTGTTATAAATTATTTCCATTATGAAAAAGAAAAATGGAAAGTCAATACTGTAATAAAATCATAAAAAAGAATGAGTTGGTTAAATGCCTTTTTTTTGTCTGGGGCTTTAATGATTTAAAAAAATGTGTACCTTAATTAAAGCTTTGTTGAAATGTCTTCCAGCTAAACACTTCTATTACTTACTTTCACGACTTTGATGAAGGAAGTCATGCCAAGAAGAGTTTAGCATCAAAAGCTTTTGTAACTCCTACAGAACTAAAGCTTTGCATTGGTGCTGATACAGTAAATTGCAGTCTTCAAAAAGCTAAGGCTTGGTTTCACAGACAGAGCTTAGATTAAGCCAGGATTAGGCCCTAGTTCAATTGAGACATTTAAGTAGACATTTAAGGGCCCGTCCACATGGAGACGCGTATCATTGTATACGTAAAACTTTTTTTATCGTATTGGCATTTCGTCCACACGGATCCGGCGTTTTGGAAGACTGAAACCGCTAATTTTTGAAACCGGGTCCTAAAGTGGATAAATCTGAAAACGACAGCCTTGCGGTTTCGTGTGTACAGCCAATCCGTATATTTTGTGAAACGATGAGGTCATCACGTCACGTGTCGGCTGTGTCACACGTAACAGCAACAACAATAATGGTGGACTACATGATTGTGTTCGTGCTGCAGAAGCTACTAAGCCTACTAGCTTTATTACAGCAAAATCTATTGTTTTTATGCAATTTTGGTGAGCAACAAGTGATAATGGACAACACCATACGCCACATGCTCTTAGATCCACCGCGGAAGACAACCAGGAGAGCAACCAGGAGAAAATTTTGGATAAGAGGATAACAATTTTGAATATGGATAAAAAAGTGTTGTATTGAATATGACTTTTGAAAATAAATGACTGCAACAATTCAAGAATTTTTTTTTATTGGAAAATAAATATTTAGGTCAAAGAACTGAAAAAAACAGGTAATATTGAACAGGTATAAAGTGCAACTGTGCAAAAAACACAATAACTATTGTGACGGAACGGCTGCCTCCCCCTTGTTTCGATGCCGCCCCGTCATTCGTATTGCCACCCTTCGCCAGGCTCCCGACTAATGAGGAGAATTGGCGGCGTGTGGTGGGGCACACCTGAGTTCCATGAACCCTTACCATCGCTGCTGATAAACGACGAGCGCGCCTCTCCTCAGGGGGAGTGCTCCAGGTTTGGGCTAAATACTGAGCTCAGAGCCCTCTCCTCGGACAGCACGCCAAATAAGCTTACCATTTACTGCTCCTGAATCATTTGTAAGTGTGAACTTGTGAAATACAACATGTCAACTATAACTGTTGTTCATGTCAACTATAACTATAACTATTTACACAAAACAGGTCAAACTGTATAAAGTGCAACTGTGCACAGAACTGAAGTGCAGTGCAAACAATATAAAATCAAGAATAATATAGTGCAACAGGGCAGTCACTCTGTGTCATCTTGCAGCAGTGCACGTCTGTACAAAAATTATGTTTGCTGATGTGGGGTGACATGTGGTGTAGGTGTGTAACATTGTGTAATATTAATTTGCTGCTAATATTTTTCAACTTTGCGGTGACTTGGGCTTTTGAGACCATGCTAGCATCGTTAGGGAAATTCTTCTCGGTTAGCTCCCTCAGATACTGTGCCTGAAATGCATTTATTTTTGCGTTTTCTTGGAGCTTAGTGAAGTTGTAGTCAAGTGTGACTCTAAGCAGTAGTTCGACTTTGTCGTCAGTCCATACGAAAGACTCCACTCTTGCTCTTGAAGTTGTTGCGGTCTTCTTCTTCTTGGTTCGTATGCAGCGCGCAAGGTTGTGCGCATGCTCAAAGTCTTCTTCTACGTTTATAGTGTATATCTGTAGCAGAATTAAAGCACCCCATACTGGTCTGGCATATATACTACACCAGTGGTTACCAACCTTTTCAAGCTGAAGATCACCGACCTCGGTCTTAATGAAAGGCAAGATCTACCTATCGAAGAATATATAGAAAAAGACAGCCCAGACTGCACTTCCAACTTGAGGCATTTTATTTAGTAGTATTTTAATTGTATTTGAATTTAATATACATTAAATGTTCTTTTCTTTTTCTTTTTTTTACTTAACCCGGATGCAACCATCATATAATCAGATCATATGAAGTGGCACTGAACTCAAGAAAAATGCCATTGTCAGCAGTAAAGTGCTTATTCACTTAAGTTTCTGAAGGTACTACCCTTAACATTTTATAAATGAACTGTGCAAACAAAATTATCAACAATCTCAATTAATCTAAGTGCAGTTATGTCCCATCTAATGCAACATTACTTTTCTCATTTGCCACCAGAAGGCAAAACTGCTGCAGTAATGTTACTCACTCGAGTCAGTGTGATGGCTATGAATGAATACTGTCTGCGAGTCCTCTGAAGTTTGGCTCATAGCTAGAGACAGCCAGTTCCGTGCACGAATCGCGCTCTTTTGCGGGTATCAGTCTTTAAATTTCAGGTTGTTCATATTGTGGTGCCGCTCCAGATTCCCTCTTTTACATAATGCTTGTTTCACGAGTTCACCCTTACCAATGATTCAGGAGTATTAAAGGTGTGCGTATTTGGCGTGCTGTCCGAGGAGAGGACTCCGAGCTCGGTATTTAGCCCGAACCTGGAGCACTCCCCCCGTATTCCTGACTTTGATAGGAACAATTAAGTGTGAGGAGGCGGGGTGGTGGAGGGATGCCGAAAAATGTCGAGGGATGTAGGTGAGTCGAACATAGCTATATACAGGCTTCCTCTCATACTGATAGGATGAGGTGTAATTGCTGATGATGAGTTGATTGCTTTCATCCTTGTTCCTCCCGAACTTTGTTAATAAAACATCATTTTTGGTGGCACAACATACATACACGTATCTTTTACCAAGGTAAAAGATACGTGTATGTATGTATCTTGTGTTTCCTAAACAGAAATTCTTGTTCCCATTCTGGATGAAAATTGTATGTTTTTGCCTTCTTTCGTGGAGCCTATGTCATTCTTGTTTGACTGTTACCTCGTGGCCACTGGCTATCACCATGGAGATCCATGTTGACGTTTGCGACAGTTAATTGACGGGTGCTCTTCTTTTATCTGATTGGTCACTTCATTGAAAATAAATAAAGTAGTTGGATTAAGAAATATAGATGCTTGATAAACTGAAAAAGTTTTTATTTTCGGGAGCTACCGGAACAGTGATAAAGATTGACCAGTCGACGGGATGGCGACCACTGTATTACACTGTTTTCAGTCGGTTTTAGTGGTTTCGTGTGTACGCTGATATTTATTGAGATGACGCAGTGTTTACAGAATTTTTTTTTAGAACGAGGCAAAAAAATGATAGAATAGGGAATGCACCGGCTTCATGTGGACGTGGCCTAAGTAAAAATATTACTGTTGTGCATCTTGAGACAAAACAACGACACCGCTTAAAATAATTTAGGGAACACTTAAGTCACACATTGGCTCTCACTGAATGAAATACTTAATTTGAAAATCTTTAATGTTTGAATACATTCTATAATTTCTTAAGAACAGTCGATTGAAACCATAATCATAAACCAACTGGCATGAAGTTCATCACAGCAACTCATAATGTAAGTGTTACAGCTCTGTCATTCCAGTTTGGACTTTTAAAGTGTCGGTTGACACTGCCCCTTTATCGGGTTCATGTGCTTCATGTGTGTCATCCGTTGTCACCAACTGCGCGCCGTCTCGTCAGTCGTGTGAACATGTGGTGATGCGCGTCAGTTTTCGCTGCGTGTTCGTTTCCTGTCAGCATGTGCCCCGCACCCTTGTTACCTCATTTCCCTTGAGTCTTGTCAGCTTTTTCGATCACTACCCTTCCTCTTGTGTCCTATATATAGCCCTTTGTGTTTGCTGTCCATCGTGGTATCGTTGTCATTCTTGTGTTTCAATGTTCTGTGTCTCGCTCCTGATTCGTGTTTCCCGCCTTGCTACCCAGTTTGTTATGTTATTGTCTTTTATTTATAATCTCATTTGTTATGTTTTCCCCCACATGGGTATTTCTTTTGTGTGTTTATGTTCATTTGTTATTATAATAAATCCTTGCTTCACCTGCATCTTGAGTCTATGTGTGGCCCCATGTGCTTGTGCACTCAAAACAATGTCTGGGCTCCTGATGAAATGGAAGATGGTATCCTGGGGATCTCCTCTCAGACCTGGATCATGATGTCAGTAGCTTCTGATGACAGTCTGTACTGCTACTTGTCTGCTTTGGATACTTCATTTATACATTTACATTTTTTCTGTTAGTAGACGCTTTTATCCAAAGCAACTTACAATTTGAGGAATACAGAAAGCAATTCACCCCGAAGATGCAAAAGTACATAAGGGATGTTTACAATATAAAGTTTCAAACATTACACATACAAGTAGTACAAGCCTGGAGAATAGAGGTATTAAAAGTTTATTTTTTATTTTTTATAATGTGGTTGAGGTGGTTTGTGGGTGTTCATGAAAAAGGTGAGTTTTTTTAGCAGTCTTTTGAATATTGCCAAGGATTCTGCATTCCAGATGAGGGCAGGGAGGTCATTCCACCAGCAAGGAATGGTGAACGAAAATTATCTTGCGAGTGATTTTTTGCCGCTTTGTGAAGGAACCACGAGGTTCATTATATCAACGCTCATTGATCAATCGAAGGTTTCTGGTAGGTGTGTAGATTTGAATTAGCGAGTGGAAGTATGAGAGTGCTGAGCTTGAGTAAGTTCTGGATGCAAGAGTCAGTGCTTTGAATTTGATGCGTCCTGCAAGTGGGAGCCAGTGCAGAGAGATGAAGAGTGGAGTGACGTGGGCCCTTTTGGGTTTGTTGAAGACCAGACGAGCTACAGTGTTCTGGATCATTTGCGGAATTATAGGTAGAGTTGTGTGTCATCAGCGTAGCAGTAATAGGAGAATCCTGTGCCTCTATGATGGTACCCAGTGATGTGGCATACATGGAGAAGAGAAGTGGTCCAAGAATTGAGCCCTGTGGAACACCGGTGATCAGTTGACATTCTTTAGAGACCTCCTCGCACCATGCAACCCTGAAGGATCTATCCATGAGATAGGATTCCCACCAGTGAGTTTGTGTGATGCCTAGTGACGAGTAGTTGGACAAAAGGATATGATGGTTAACAGTGTCAAAGACAGCAGAGAGAGATCTATAAGAATGAGAACTGATGATTTGAAATCAGCTTTTGCACTCCTTAGATTTTCAGTGACTGATAGTAATGCAGTCTCAGTTGAATGGCCCTTCTTGAAGCCAGACTGGTTGATGTCCAACTGGTTATTCCGTGAGACAAAGGATGATACCTGGTTAAAATAACACATTCAAGAGTTTTTGATATGAATGGTAGGAGAGAGACAGGTCTGTAATAATCAACGAGTGATGCGTTTAATGTGGGTTTTTTGAGCAGTGGAGTTACCTGAGCCTGCTTGAATGCGGTCAGGAAGGTTCCCATGCAAAGAGATGTGTTGATGATGTGAGTTAGAGCTGGTAAAAGTGTAGGAGAGATAATTTGTAGAAGGTGTTAGATACATAATGTCCTAGAGCTTCTCAATTGGATTAAGGTCTGGGGAATGTGAGGGACAGTCAGTGGCATCAATGCCTTCATCATCTAAAAATTACCTACACACTCTAGTCACATGAGAACGGTGTGTCAATGGTAGACTTGAATTCTTGAAATCCTGGAGGAGCAGCACTGCCTGATTGGGTTGCAGGTACTGTGTCATTCTACAAACCGCGACAAGAATCCTAACAAAGCACAAAACTAAAACTACAATGGCGTTCACTTATATCGACTCACGGTTATCTCGCCAATCCTATTATGTCGACGTTTTTTAAGTGGAATTGCCAAACTCCCTATTTGTCTAAGCATTTTCTCATCGGTTACGTCAATTCTTTAGAAAGTATGCAATCTAGTACAGCATGATGACCTCACGAATATGTTATGAGCGAATGTGTTTACATGTGTGTTGTGACTGTGTTTACACTGTGAGCGAAATTGTGTTTGCAATGTTGGAGAATATAATTAAAGGTTTGTATGGAGAATCAAATGTGTTTTTTATTGTATACTGATAAATATCTGCTGTTAGTTGGTGCACAAATGCCTTTTGTTGTTAGCAAACATATAGAGTGTATGTATATTTTTATAGCATGCCGATCGCCTCATCAAACAAATTGCCATATTGGCTGTTGGTTACCTCGATCAACGATTATCTCAGCGCTTTTTTGCAACTCTTGAGGCCTTCGACATAACCGTATTCCACTGTATTTGTCACATCACAGACAGGAGAGCGTGCGACTTGTGCACTTGAAGCCATGCGCTCACAGGAAGACACGACAATAGGGCAGTGTCAGGGTGTCAGGGTTCTGCAGCATTCTGGTCTATCTTCAGTCTGGTCTATCTCTTGGTTTTGTGGCAGAGGTCTGGCACTACCGTAATGTTTCGTGTTTGATGCGCGCTTGTCTGTGTAACGTCTTATGTGCGGGTTATGATGTCTGATCCCGAGTCTGGTCTTGTCTTGTTTCGGTTTGTGTCGGGATTCGGACATTCATAACTTGTGTGTTCGTCCTTGTTGTGAGCTCGTGAGAACAGGTGATTTCTCGTTCTTGCGAGCTCTATGTCATGTGAGTGGGTGCGGTTCAAGCTTTGCGCGAACCACGCTTCCTCTCGTCCGTGTGTTATGTTTGGCACGCAATTCACGTTCCCATCGGCCACGTGCTTTCTTGTTGTGTTTTGTCACGCGCAGTTTGGTTGTCACCAGCTGCGCGTCTTTGTTTAATTGGCTGCATGTTCATGTCTTGTCTGTTACCCCGCCCGTTTTGTTTCATTGTCATTAGTTTGATTTTCTTCCAGCTGTGTTTCTCCTCTATTATCCTCCCTCCTGTGTGTTTAGTCTCCCTTTGTTTGCTGTCCTTGGTGGCGTCGTTGTCTTTACTATGTCTGGTCCTGTCGTGAGTTTTCCAGTCAAGTCAAGTCAAGTCAAGTCTTTAGTCTAATCTAGTCAAGTCAAGTCTTAGTCTTAGTCTTAGTCTTAGTCTAGTCTTGTTTTTCCCCCTCGGGGTTGTTTATGTGTGTATTTTGTTTTATTTTGTAATAAAAGCCCTTCCACCCGCATCTGTGAGTCATCGTTTCTGCAAACCTGACACAGGGCTCTGTCACAAAACATGAGAAAACAAGACTGAAGTGACAGAACCCTGACAATTTTAATCTGGGACTAGTCTTAAACCTCATCTGAGAAACGTAGAAAAATGTTTTAATTGAGACATCTCCCTCCACTACTAGTTAGGTCATCAGATAATCAATCTGACTGACATTTCTGATTTTGGCCATACTGACAAAAAGATAAATTGTAGCTCTATACAAATGTTTTTTTTTTTACCCCTTTAAATGTTCAGATTTATTAACTCTAATCCTTTACAATTAGCCACTAACTAGCTAATTGCTATGTTATAACATATTTTTAATATTACTAGCTATAAACTTTCACGTGTAACATATAAACGGGCAGTGCATCTACCATTCACCACAGTGGTAACTAGGGATGAGCAAGTACAGCATTATCTGTATCTGTATCTGTTAACCATATGAATTATCTGTGTCTGTACACGGACTGGGCGGGGCCTAACCAGGAAGTGGGTGGGATTTAACCCGGAAGTGGACGGAGCTTTAACCAGTATGTTATTTTTAATCACGCCATTGATATGGGTTGATCAGAAATTGTTATATTTATTGCTGATTAGAAAACTATTTACATGACAGCATCAGCATTGAGCTTCAGATCAATGGTTTTGATCACAATAACAAAAAAACTATATAGAGAAGTTTTGCAACAATGAATACAACACAAGTGGTTGCAATTATATTTTTTACGTTTATTTCCACATCAGGTATGCATGTGTGTGAGTGAGAGAGAGAGAGGGGGGACTGTGTGTTCTATGGATCAAAATGTATGATGCTGTTTTTAAGATCTGCATTCCTTTATTTTGTATGAAATACAGCAAGAAAGTGTCAGACACTCAGTGCGTGAAGTTAAAAAACTGAATAGAGCCAGCAGACAGTTAAAAAAAAACTCAGACAGGCAGAGACGCAACGCTAGTCGCATTATATCAAGCACCACGTCTGAACAAACCCCACGTTTACCAGAACCCAACTGGTTAATAAGTACAAAAAAAAAACGGAATAAAAAAACAAACCTGAAGCTGAAGAGACCCTAAACGTTAACGGAAGACTCGCGAACCTGAGTGATAGATGGAGAGAGAAAGACACCTGTTCTCATCTCAGCGTTCTGCGCGTGAATGAACAGGGCGGAGCAGCGGGACAGCAAATCTGCATGTGGCTCGCTGTGACTAGCATATCACAGAACGCAGACACAGTCAGTTACCCAATGAGGATTCTTATTCAATCCGAGCACAGATAATGACTCGTATTACTCGTACTCAGCAAAAATGCATTATCCGTACCGGATACTCGTTTCAGCCGAGTATCCGGCTCAACTCTAGTGGTAATCATCAACATAACATAAACCCCTTTAAATCCCAAAACAACAGAAGATTAAATAGTACCACATTTTTCTGTATATTAAACACAAATAATTTTAACATTGATTCTCCTCATGCAGTCTGCAAAGCATGCTTGGAACTAGAACTGCACTCATTCAGTTAAAGTTTGACTAAATATAATCAGTAATTGAGTTCACTTAACTTTTTCTATTAAGTACAATGACCCTTCAGTAACACTTGGGTGATATAAACTTTTGTAACATTTAGTTAATGTCACTGTTCAGATTTAAAGAGTAATATGACTCTTGCTCCTAATAATGCACATCAAGTTCTGCACTGAAGTGGCATGGAGAAAGGGATTCTTCATTCCTTTCTTAAGCATTTAAACAATGGCCGCTGAAGCAAGAATAGTAATCTTAATGTATTCTGACTGCTGGAATGCATTAGCAGTTGCATAACATTACAATTATTTTAAGGCAGAGTCTTCAGGCAGGTGTGGATGTTGTTATCAATGTGATCATACATACATGGCATAAACTGCAGCAGCGAAAAACATACATTAACACATTCACGCATGGAAGGTGCAAAATCTTGAAATGTAAAACTATTTGAATTTTGCTGAAAGTTGATTGAGAATATGAAATCATTAAAACATATTTACAATGTCTTAAACTTATAGTTAAGAATAGTTAAGAAGTGTGTTTTGGTAATTCTCTCATGCACAACTTTCAAACACAAGAAGATACCACAAATTCTTCTGGCTCTTGTACACTAAATTAAAATGTTAAACAATAAACTAGAGTTTGATGATTTTATTAAACAATATGGGTTTTAAATCTTTTAAAATCTAAATATTTTTAACTTACAGTTAATACAGTTGGCTATAAAATGAATATGTTTTAACATGTTTACATGTTTTGTGTCTACAGCCTAGGTCAGTAGTCGGTCAATGAGGACCTCTGGTGGCAATCTGAAGTAAAGTCAGTGTGGATATCACAGTTCAGGAGACTTGTGGAATGAAGAAAAACTTTCATCATCTATACACTCATTTTACATCTCATCCATGTTATTGAGTCTTTGCGTTATGCCAGTTTGTTTAAAAATGATGGACCCAGTTATTTATAAACAAAGTATTTGTGGAAAACATTGTAATTTCCAGCTTTTTTTGCAGCCTAGCAACTGTTTCTCATGTCCCATGTTAAATTATAAGGGAAACTAAAGTGATCAATAATGTAACAGAATCAATAATGGGTAAACAGTAGTGATGGGATATCTGAAGCGAGGCTCCGTAGCTTGTGTCAAGCAAAAAGGGGCATTCAATGAGCACCGTCATTCGGATGAGACGATAAACCGAGGTCCTGACTCTCTGTGGTCATTAAAAATCCCAGGATGTCTTTCGCAAGAGTAGGGGTGTAACCCCGGCATTCTGGCCAAATATGTCCATCATGGCTTCCTAACCATCCCCTTTCTCTGATTGGCTGCATCATCACTCTGTCTCCTCTCCACCAATAAAGCTAGTTTGTGGTGTGCGTTCTGGCGCAATATGGCTGCCGTCGCATCATCCAGGTGGATGCTGCACTCTAGTGGCGGTTGAGGAGATTCCCCCTTCCATGTAAAGCGACTTTGAGAGACTTTGATAAAGCGCTATATAAATGTAATGAATTATTATTTATTATTATTATTCCAGATGAAGCCCCGATTCAAGGCTTGTATCGGTTCTGTGAAAATCACGTGACAATGACAAACAAGGCCTCGGTTTCTGTTGAATGCATCTGTAACGAAGTGGCTCAAGGAGGAACGAGGAAGCAGCAGGATATAACTCGAGTCCACATTTAATAATAATAAACAAAAACAAAACACTTTAAATAACAAACAAAGAAGCACGCATGTGCATTAAACAAAACATTGAAAACATGCAGACTGGGACCACAAAGACAAGTCGTCACCACCACCACCACAACCACCATCACCACCATCACCACCACCACCACCACCACCACCACCACCATCACCATCACCATCACCATCACCATCACCATCACCACCATCACCACCATCACCACCATCACCATCACCATCACCATCACCACCATCACCATCACCATCACCATCACCATCACCATCACCACCATCACCACCATCACCATCACCATTTCATAAACTTCATCAACAACCAACAAACACAAAGGAAATGCAAGAGTGATTTATACACAAGTCAATCACAAACACCCGGGAGACTAACGATTAAGTGATTACATGACAGGTGCAGGGAGTGAAACGATGACACGATATACAGGAAGTGAAACAATGATAAGACTGACAGGAAGTGACAAAGAAGACCCAGACAGACAGGAACAAGTGTTATAACGTCATTGCTTCATTCTGAGTGTCACTTCCAGATAAAAGTGGTTCGAAACCTCACGCCTCTTGTGGGGTTTGAAGTAGGCGTTTGCATTGATGTTGAGGTGTTCGTTGTACGTAGTAGCATGAGTGTAGTAGCATAGTTATCATTATATATCATAGCTTGTATTATATAGTATATGACATTATACTTAGTTTAGTAGATTATTAGAGTAAATTATGCATAGTTCAGTAGATTATTAGAGTAAATTAGCCTACATCGAGTTGTAATACCTATTATATGTCATTAAATTATATATAAGTAATACCTTGGTTTACGAGTTTAATTTGTTCCAAGAGCGAGCTCGTAAACCAAAATGCTCGTACACCAAAACAAATGTCCCCATAGGAATGCACTAAAAATCTATTTATTTGTTCCACACCACCACAAATGCCCATTTTAAATTTTTGGGGGGTTTTACCCTATTAATTGCAGTTAAAATTATAACCATTAAGATCTCATATAAATACTAATTAATAATTGACAATTAAACTCTAAAAACACTTGACAATTTACTGTAATGCACTTCAGCTGAGGAGGGAGGAGGGGGGAGGGAGGAGGGGGGAGCGGGGAAAGCAAGGATTCAAGTGCAAATGAGTGAATTTATTATAATAGTGCAGAAAACAAATGAAGTGATAATCCAGAGTGAAAGTCGTGAGACGGGAGCCGCGAAAGAACGAACGAATGCGCGGGAGGCACGAACTAATAAATGAATTCGTGGGAGCCTCGAACGAACGAATGAACGAATTTGCGGGAGCCTGGAACGAATGAACGAATTGCGGGAGCCGCGAACAAACGAATTAGCGGGAGCCGCGAACAAAAGCGTGGAGATAGGCAGATGATATGAGAATCAGGTGTTCAGTGACCACACACACATACATACAGACTCAGGCAGAACTAGGAGACAATGAATTCATGAACCGTGACAGTTACTGCTTAGAGGCACTGTAAATGTATATTTCACTATGTGAACAAAAGTGATCACAATTAATTAATGTTAGCCACTTAATTACTTATAAAAGTATCACTATGGTGAATGATGCAGCCAAACCAAGCAAAGCTGAGAGAATTAATGAGTTAAGGGGTGATAAAGGGTTTGGAATCGCATGACTGTGTTATGAGAGTCTGTGTTTAGGATATTTACAATAAAAATGCGTGCCACCACGCTGAGCATTAGGACTTTTTCCACACAAAAATGCCCGTAGGTGAGGGAAATTTTTTCTCGTAAACCGATTCAACCCTGATTTGGATATGCTAGTTTTGCCTCGTACCTGTCTCTTTCAAAATTCATCAAAAGTCCATCTCTATATTTAGTTTGACTCTTACGCTCACTTTTCTCCCTAGATTAACATAAAACGTTATTTTTCTGTGATAACACTGGCTTTAACTTCGCTTCCGCCATGACATCGATTAGAAGTAAGATATTTTACCTTTTTTTACGGTTTTTGTTTGGCAGCCGTAGCTGCCAGTCATTTACCGTTTTTTATGATTTTTTTACAGTGTAAAACTCTAAAACATAAAAATCTTTCCTAGATTATTATGATCAAAAACCTTCAATTAAATTACAGTGTTAACAGTTCTACGGATAAACACTGTTATTTTACAGGTATTTACTAAATTATTACAGTCAAACACCTTCAATTAAATGATATCGCTAAGAGTTCTATGGATAAACACTGTTATTTTACAGGTATTTACTAAATTATTACAGTCAAACACCTTTAATTAAATGTTATTGCTAAGAGTTCTATGGATAAACACTGTTATTTTACAGGTATTTACTAAATGATTACAGTCAAACACCTTCAATAAAACGACAGTGTTAAGAGTTCAACAGATAAACACTTATTTTACAGATTTCCTAAATGATTACAGTCAAACAATAAATAGTCGAGACATGCTCAAGATTTAAAATGAAGTTTTATTTTGGCAGATAAAATAAGTATAAACAGTATAAAAAATAATTAAAATCATCTCAAACTTCAATTTGCAGCATTTGTTTACATATAATTTAATAGTGTTTAAATTATGTAAAACGTAATCTAAAATCACAATTATTGAATAAATAAAATACAAAATTTTAATTACTTCAGTAATTAACAATAGTTTATCAAATTCTTAAACTAGGATTATGGTGACAGTCTAAACACTGAATACAAAACTGTAACACTTTACAAAATGAACAGCACTTATACAGCGTTTATTAAAATTATACAGCATTGATTTATTAAATTTATGACTGGAGTAACGATGCTGAAAATTCACCTTTGCTAACAAGAATGAATTACATTTTAAAATATTTTCAAATAGAAAAGTTATTTTAAATTATAATATTATTTCACAATATTACTGTTAGTATGATTAATTAAATAAATGCAGCCTTGGAGGTGAGCAGACGAAACTTCTTTTAAAAACATTAAAAATCTTACGATACCAAACTTTTGAACAGTGTGTGTGTGTGTACACTACCGGTCAAATGTTTTAGAACAGTAATATTTTTGTATGTTTTTAAAGATGTCACTTCTGCTCACCAGGGCTGCATTTATGCTATTATATTATAAAAAAATAGAAAATAAGCTGTAATATTGTGAAATATTATTAAAATGCAAAACGTCTCGGGTTACGAATGTAACCCTGGTTCCCTGAGGGGAATGAGACGCTGCATCAAAGCGCTAGGGGAAATAGCCTTGCTTCAGTCACGTGAAGATCTGTGCAACCAATGAGAGACGAACGCGTGTGAATGCGTCACTGCCGGCACGTGCCGGTGACGTCATGAGGAAGAGCATAAAAGCGCGTCTGAAACCCGGACACGTCAGCATGAATGTCTGAAGCGGGTACGGAGGCACAAGGAGCTGAGGCAAAGCCTCAGGAACACTATACCAACGCCACCTCAGCGACACCGGCATCCGGGTGTGTCCCAGCTCACTGAGAGAGCACCCTGGTTCCTGGGGCGACATCGAGGTCCAATTGGTAAAACCTCATAAAAGTGTGCGGCGAAGACCAGCCAGCTGCAGCACAAACATCAGGCAAGGAAACTCCGGAGAGGAGAGCCTTGGATGCCGCCATGCTCCGAGTGGAGTGGGCTCGGACCCTCAGAGGAGAAGCATGTCCGGCCGACTCGTAAGCTAGACAGATAGCCTCGACTATCCACCTGCTTAGGGTTTGCTTAGAAGCTGGAGCCCCCTCAGGAGCCCCAAAGCAAACGAACAGTTGGTCCAACCTACGCCAAGTGGCAGTCTTGGGACTTAAGCGTCCAGTGCTCGCACTGGACAGACCATGTTCTTGCTCCTACTCATGATCGCCAAATGGGGGGAGGGAAGAAGGCCTGCAGCGTGACAGACCGAGCCACATTAGTGGGAACCTTGGGGACATAGCCTGACCTCGGGTGGAGAAAGGTTTTTCCCATCCCGGGCCGAACTCGAGGCATGAGGGAGCCACCGAGAGGGTCTGAAGATCCCCGACCCTCTTATGCGAGGCAATAGCCAGCAAAAGAAGGGTGTTAAGAGAGAGAAGCTGAAAGCTCCTCTAAGGTTCAAAGGGTGCCTGGGACAGGCCTTGGAGTACCATAGACAAGTCCCAGGCAGGCACCCTGGTCTGTGCCGCAGGTCTCAGCCTTATTGTGCCACGGAGGAAACAAGTGACTAGGGGGTCCTTGCCCAAGGATACCCCACCCAGAGGTACATGGCAAGCCGCTATGGCAGCCACATAAACCTTCAAGGTGGTGGGGGACAGCCCTGCCGCAAATCTTTCTTGCAGGAACTACAGCACTTTGCCAACCTGACAGGTTACTGGGTTCACCTGCGTTTCACTACACCAGGACGTGAAGAGTTCCTACTTCAAGGCGTAGAGTTTCCTCGTGGAGGGAGCTCTGGACTGAAGGATGGTCTCCACAACCTCAGCTGAGAGACCGGTTTCTATGAGCTGGACCCCCTAAGGGGCCAGACCACAGCTACATTAGCTCTGGGTGGGGGTCAGCAACCCTCCGCCTGGGCCAGAACTCCCAGGAGCAGAGTGATAGGGGGAAAAAATGTACAGACGTAGCCTCGGTCACACCTGTACCATGGCATCCCGCCCCAGAGGCGCTGGATGTTTTAAACGAAAGCCACAGAGGGCAGAGAAATTCTTACGGAGGCAAACAGGTAAACCTGTGCCCTGCCATATCTGTCCCCAATCTGCTCCAGATAAGAAGGGGACCATGAGTTCCAGCCCTCGGGGAGAACCCCTGGTTTTCAGCCACCGCTGCAGAATCTTTCCGTGGAGGGAGCTCTGGACTGAAGGATGGTCTCCACAACCTCGGCTGAGAGACCAGATTCTATGAGCTGGACCCCCTAAGGGGCCAGACCACAGCTACACTAGCTCTGGGCGGGGGTCAGCAACCCTCCGCCTGGGCCAGAACTCCCGGGAGCAGAGTGATCGGGAGAAAAAGCATACAGGCGTAGCCTCGGTCACGCCTGTACCATGGCATCCCGCCCCAGAGGCGCTGGATGTTAAAACAAAGCCACAGAGGGCAGAGAAATTCTTACGGAGGCCAACAGGAGACCTGTGCCCTGCCATATCTGTCCCAAATCTGCTCCAGATAAGAAGGGGGCCAAGAGTTCCAGCCCTCGGGGAGAACCCCTGGTTTTTAGCCACCGCTGCAACGTGAGTGGCTGCCCCTTGATACTCTTGACGGCTGAACGAAAGGCCTGAATGTGCCCGGGGAAGAGCCGAGCAAACATGGCCACTGAGTCCAAAGTGACTCCCAAGAAAGTGGTTCTCCGCGTGGGAGAAAGTCCACTCTTCCTAGTGTTCAGCCCTAAGAGTGCCACTCGTCCTTAACGGCTAAACGAAAGGCCTGGATGTGCTCGGGAAAGAGCCGAGCAGACATGGCCACTGAGTCCCAAATGACACCCAAGAAAGTGGTTCTCCGCGTGGGAGAAAGTACACTCTTCTTGGTGTTCAGCCTTAAGGATGTCACTCGTCGCTTAATCGTGAGACGAGAACCAAGAGTTCTTCCGCATGCTCAGGGTGCATGGGCATCGCCCCGTGACCTTGATTGCGAAGCGGGTACCCCTCAGGGAGAACCCCTGGTCTTTAGCTATGAGTGGCTGGCCCAGCTTGATGCTCTTAATGGCTAAACGAACAGCCTGGATGCACTCGGGGGAGAGCCGAGCAGACATGGCAACTGAGTCCCAAATGACTCCCAAGAAAGTGGATCTCTGTGTTGGAGAAAGTACACTCTTCTTGGTGTTTAGCCTTAACCCCAGCTCCTTTATGTGCGGGCACAGCATCTCGATGTTGTGCTGCTAACTGCGGCGACCCGGCCAGGGTAAGCCATAGTCGTCGACATAGTTTCGGACACGATAGTCCCTTGCAAGTGCAGCGGAGCTTAGAGCAGCGTCCCCTCCTAGGTGAACGTGCGGGGCGAGAGCGCCAGACCGAAAAGGAAGCACCAATACTTGTACGCCTTCCCCCCTGAAGGTGAACCCCAGGAACTTCCCACTGTGGAAGGATGGAGACGAGGGATTATACGTTTCTGATGTTGACCGTGCCGGACCAGTTATACCTGATCCGTACTACGGTCTGCTTGAGCGTCATATCTCATTCATTTTTAATTTTAGACGCCTAACTGCGACTTAAGAGACGCAAATCCCGAATGAGCCACAACCCTCCATCCTCCCTTGGAACAGAGAAGTACCGGTTGTAAAACCCGGACTTGCTGTCCGCGAGGGGTACATACTCGATGGTCCCTTTCGCCAGCAAAGTATCTACTCCTTGTTCCATGACCAGAGCCTGCCGAGGGCCTACCACTGACCCGAGAACCGGGGTGGTGACAAACCGAACTGAAAGGCATACCCGGAGGTTACCGTGCGCAGGACCCACTGAGAGATACCGGGTAGTCGTGACCACGCAGCCCGTGAATTCTACTAAGGGAACCAGCCTCCCGGGGCTGGTCTCTGGTACTGTGAACATATCCACCACTGAGCCGGGGCTTATTCCGGAAACCTGGGTGGATTGCTCTAGGACCCTCCTTAGAGGGGGTGGTTTTCCCATGGCAGGCTGACTCTGGAGCTGCTCCTGGGAGACACCACCTTGTTGCGGCTTGGCGTCAGGGTCGCTTAGTCTTGGCCTCCTTGGCATTCAGGACAACCCTCAAACCACCCCTTCTACCAGCGGCATGGACTTGAACTTGTCGGCCCGACCTTCCGGGGTCTACCGGAGGAAGACGGGTAGCGACACTTTGTTTCTGAGCGATCCTGTGTGAGGAGCTTTGAGACCACGCTTGACTGGCGGTCTCACGTGGAGGGCGGCGGGGAAGAAATTTACTGAACGCCGCCTGCTGTCGAGCAGCCTCCTGGAACTTGTCGACGATGCTTTTTACGGCATCGCCGAACAAGCCCGAAGGGGACAGAGGAGCGTCCAGCAAGACAAATTTGTCCCTATCCTTCATATCTGACAAATTAAGGCATAAGTGTCTCTCCGAGGCCACCAGAGCTGCCATGGAGCGACCGACAGAGTAGGCCGTCTCCCCAGTGGCCCGAAGAGACAAATCCACGGTCCGGCGCAGCTCTGCCACCGCCTCCGGACCGATACCGCCGCCCTCGTTGAGGTCCCCTAGCAACTCAGCCTGATAAGCCTGCAGCAGTGTCGTGGTGTGTAGACACGCTGCGGCCTGACTAGAAGCTGAGTATGCTTTCCCCACCAAAGACGACGTGACGCGCATCGGCTTGGAGGGGAGCGCCGGAGCTTTAATGGAGGATGCAGACTGGGGCACGAGGTAACTCGCAAGAGCCTCGTCCACTTCTGCATCCCCCCATAACAATGACCTTGAGCCCCTACAAGATTGGTATACATAGCACTGTTTGGTGTATGAACCTTTTCGGAGGCTGGCTTTCTCCAAGATCTAGATACCTCAGCATGTAAATCGGGTAGAAAGGGCATAGCTCGGCGCGGGGGAGTGACGCGAGCAGGCAGGTAACGCTCATCTAAAATACTTTTCTAGGACGAGCGCTCCTGGTCTCCGCCGGCAAATCAATATCCAGACGTGAGACCGCTCGCGCCACAACCTCAACTAGCTCCTCACATGCCGGTGAGGAGGGTGCCTTAATCTGCAGTCTAGATGCCAACAAAATCCAGCACCTTGGTGCTGGCTTGAACCCCGGTCTCCCGCATGAAAGGCAAAGACAATATCCACTGCACCACAGCAGTTGTACTAGCATACTGATGACACAAAGTGAAGTGAACTCCTCAAAGCTGGGCCGTTGTTATTCAAGTAGAAAGAAACCGCACAGGGCGTGCATCTGAAATTTGAGAAGCCACGGCGGTCTCATACAGACCGCCAGGCGGGAGCGGAGAGCATGCAAGGAGAACTTCTCGCAGTGCTCACAGCCGGCATTCTCAAGTGCCGACCGCGCATGCTCCACTCCCAAACAGACCACACTTTTCACACTCATATTCCCTGATTTTTAAACTATCTTAGTCTCAAAATCACTCTCACACAGACACAGCACGCTGAAGACATTCAGAGCTGACGCGTCCGGGTTTCAGACGCGCTTTTATGCTCTTCCTCATGACGTCACCGGCACGTGCCGGCAGTGACGCATTCACACGCGTTCGTCTCTCATTGGTTGCACAGATCTTCACGTGACTGAAGCAAGGCTATTTCCCCTAGCGCTTTGACACAGCTCGAGTTCCCTGAAAGGGAACAACTGTTTTCTATTTGAATATATTTTAAAATGTAATTTATACCTGTGATGCAAAGCTGAATTTCCAGCATCATTACTCCAGCCTTCAGTGTCACATGATCCTTCAGAAATCATTCTGATATGAGGATTTGCTGCTCAAGAAACATTTATGATTATTATCAATGTTGAAAACAGTTCTTTTTATGATTCTTTGATAAATAGAAAGTTGCAAAGAACAGTATTTATCTGAAATAGAAAGCTTTTGTAACATTGTATACCGTTCAAAAGTTTTGGGTTGGTAAGATTTTGTTTTTTTTGGGAAATAACTTAAAGAAATTCATAATTTGTTTCAGCAAGGATGCATTAAAGTGACAGTATAGACGTTTATAATGTTGCAAAAGCTTTATATTTCAGATAAATGCTGTTCTTTTGAACTTTCTATTCATTAAATAATCCTGAAAAAAATGTACACAGCTTGTAACGAGTTATAGTGGGTAAGGCGGAGTGCTTTTTCACTCTCTCAAGAGCAGTAATGAGGTCGTTCGAACAGAGCGCGGGCAGGGAAGCGTCGCATGTATGGAGTGAGGTTTTTCCCACTGTTTTAATTTCTGTTGCTCTTACTGTTGTTTTGTTGTTGTTTGTTAACGCGATTGTGTGTGAAGCATTGTTTGCCAACCTCCCCGGTGTGTGTAGGATGGACAGTTCCTGTTAATAAAGGACCCCTCCAGTGGAATATCAGCTGCGTCTTACTAGTGCTTCACTCTACATTTAGGCGAGCTATCCGGCCTCTCCTAGAGAATAAACGTGTTACAAGCTGTTTTCAACATTAATAATAATAGTAAATGTTTCTTAAGCAGCACATCAGCATATCAGAATGATTTCTGAAGGATCATGTGACACTAAAGACTGGAGTAATGGTGCTGAAAATTCAGCTTTCCTAATGTTAGTATGTCAATACTCACCGCTCCTGAAGATCGTGTGGCTGGATTTTTTCTTCCTAAAATGTATTTTACACACACACACACGCACATTAGCCTACTACACATTAGCCATTACACATTAGCCTACACACTAACTTATTTAACTTACCTTCTGTAGTTGTCCGGTAATGTTACACGTTGATAAAAGTCGTTGGCCATATTGCATTTTTTCTTGTTTGTTCACCATTAACAATCCGCAACTTAAATTTGCCTAAAATAGAAAACTTTGCAGTCCGACGTAAAATAATCAATGTAATAATCCATGCAAAACCGAGCTGAAGTAGTACTGTGCTCTGCAGATGGCGAGCTGCAACGCACACAGACAGATACGCGCGCGCGCACACTCGCTTTCCAACAATTTTTTTTTCAAATTTGAAAAAAGGTGCGCACGCTGTAAAAGGCGCGCACATTTGTCATTGGCCAGATTCCTGGATGAAACTCAGCATAACCAATCATGCTCAAAGCAACACAGACATACAATAATGTGGCATTTGTAGGCTGTTGTATTAAATAATTGTTTAAATTGTGTTTTTATTGGACATATATATGTGTATATTGTATATATATATATATATATATATATATATAATAGTTTTTTTTATTGCAGTAAAACACAATTTATTTACCTGACCTTTCCTTTAGAAATATTCTGCCTAATAATGTCAACTCTCATTTTCACTTTTACTGTGTGCCACTGTTACACAACCTGTTGGTTTAGGTTTAATCTTCTGTCCAAAGCAAAACTTGTTTGCTAATATTGCATAATCAGGCATAATATTATGACCTTCCTAATATTGTGTTGGTCCCCCTTTTGCTGGTAAAAAAAAAGCCCTGACCCCCAATATGTTAGCAACAGATCCTTTAAGTCTTGTAAGCACTGTACACGCACCTGGCCACCATGATGCAAAAGAAAATATGATTCATCGGAATCTGTGCTCCGTGGTCCAGTTCTGATGCTCACTGTTCCGATGCCTACTGTTGGCACTTTTGGCAGAGGACAGGAGTCCGCAACGGAAGGATTAGAAAGAGGGAAGGTTTGGGAAAGGACATTAGGAGGAAAGAAGCCGTAAGGGCAGGCCAGACGTAAGGGAGAGGGTTAGGAATGGGTATGTCAAAGTCAAAGTCAAAGTCAGCTTTATTGTCAATTCTGCAATATATACAGTGCATACATATAGAGAATTGAAATTCTGTAACTCTCAGGCCCAAGGTGAATACAGTTAACAACAACAATAATTTAACAGTGACAGTAACAACAACAACAACAACAACAACAGAAGTTGAAGTAAGATAAAATACAATAAAATGAAACTAGATGGATAAAGTGAGTTATGGCAGTAAAGTGGCGATGGCAAATAGTGCAAACAATAGTAAATAGTAATAGTGCAATTTCAAATTAAGTCAGTGCAGATATAAATAAGAGAGAAATGCAAGGACAACATAATGAGGTAGATGAATAAGAGAATAACTGAAGGTGGGTAGGAGGTGGGGGGGGTGGAGGATTCAGAGATCAGGACCGTGGGGCAGAAGAGGGGAGAGGTGGCAGAGTCGGGAGAGAGTTCAGTGCCCTGACAGCTTGGGGAATGAAGCTGTCCTTCAGTCTGTTGGTCCGTGCCTGGAGACTGCGTACTCTCCTCCCAGATGGCAGCAGACTGAAGAGACTGTGCGATGGGTGTGTGGGATCCCTAGCAATAGCAAGGGCTTTTCGGGAGAGGCGGGTGTTATAGATGTCCTGGAGGGGTGGGAGAGAGACACCAACGATCTTCTCAGCTGCTCTCACTATGCGCTGCAGTGCCTTGCGGCAGGATGCGTTGCAGGCGCCGTACCACACAGTGATGCAGCTGGTCAGAATGCTCTCGATGGTGTCTCTGTAGAAGGTGTGCATGGTGGGGGCTGAGGCTCCGGCTCTTCTCAGCTTACGGAGGAAGTATAGTCGCTGCTGCGATTTCTTAATCAGTGCTGTGGTGTTGGTGGTCCAGGAGAGGTCTTCTGTGATATGAACACCCAGAAATTTGGTACTCCTCACCCTTTCCACGGTCGCACCGTTGATAGTCAGAGGAGCATGCTGGGTGTGCATTCTTCTGAAGTCAACAACAATCTCCTTCGTCTTCTCCACGTTCAGAGAGAGATTGTTGTCGCCGCACCACCTGACCAGGTGGCTCACCTCACTCCTGAAGTTTGTCTCATCGCCGTTGCTAATGAGACCAACTACAGTCGTGTCGTCCGCAAATTTGATTATTAAATTGCTGTTGTGTATGGGTGTGCAGTCATGTGTAAGCAGAGTGAATAGGAGTGGGCTCAACACACAACCTTGAGGGGTTCCAGTGTTCATGATGATGGTGCTGGAAGTGTTGCTGCCGACCCGTACTGCCTGAGGTCCTCCAGTCAGGAAGTCCAGCAACCAGTTGCACAGTGAAGTGCTGAGTCCCAGCTGAGATAGTTTTTGGGTGAGCTGTTGGGGGATGATTGTATTGAATGCTGAACTAAAGTCTATGAACAGCATTCTGACATAAGTGACATTATTGTCCAGGTGTTTGAGTGCTGAGTGGACGGCAGTGGTGATGGCGTCATCGGTCGAGCGTTTTGACCGGTATGCAAATTGGTAGGGGTCCAGGGAGGGGGGGAGGACAGATTTGATGTGGTGCATGACTAGCCGCTCAAAGCACTTCATAAGGATGGGGGTAAGTGCGACTGGGCGGTAGTCATTGAAGCAGGATGGGGATGAATTCTTTGGGACTGGGATGATGGTGGTTGCTTTTTGACTCAGCAAGATGTTAAAGATGTCTGTGAAGACATCGGTGAGTTCCTCTGCACAGTCCCTCAATACACGTCCAGAAATGTTGTCAGGACCTGGAGCTTTGCGTGTGTTGACCCTGCTGAGGGATCTTCTCACGCTGTCCCTGGGCAGTGACAACATCTGGTCATCGGGAGGAGGTGGTGACTTCTGTGCAGTGGTGCTGTTGTGTGTTTCAAAGCGAGCGAAGAGAGTGTTCAGCTCATTTAGAAGGGGTGTGGAGCTGTCACACGTCCGTGCAGGGGGTTTGTAGTCCGTGAGGGACTGGATCCCCTGCCACAGGCTCCTTGTGTCTCTGCTGTCGCTGAAACGATGGGCTATCCTCCTGGAATACTGCCTCTTAGCCTTCCTGATGCCGCGTGACAGGTTGGCCCTTGCTGTCCTCGGGCCCACCTCATCTCCAGCTCTGAAGGCAGCGTTACGCGTCTTCAGAAGTCTGTAGACATTCCCTGTCAGCCACGGTTTTTGGTTGGGCCAGATGGTGATGGACTTAGTGACTGTTACATCCTCAATGCACTTGGTGATGTAAGAAGTAACAGTCTCTGAGTACTCCTGGAGGTCTGTGGTGTTATTGTAAGTTGCAGCCTGTTTAAACATGTCCCAGTCAGTGGTGTCGAAGCAGTCTTGAAGAGCCTCTGATGACCCATCAGGCCAGACTTGAATCTGCTTCAGGACTGGTTTGGTGACTTTCACAAGTGGTCTGTATGCTGGCATTAGCATAACAGTGATGTGATCAGAAGCACCAAGGTGGGGGAGGGGAAGGGCTTTGTAAGCACCTCTCTGTGTGGTATACACAAAGTCCAGAATATTATGTCCACGTGTAGGAAAGTCAATGTGCTGATGAATTTTTGGAAACACACTCTTTAAGTCTGCATGATTGAAATCCCCAGCCAAGATGAGAAAAGCATCCGGGTGGGCTGTCTGCTGATCACTGATGTGTTTATAAAGATCATTAAGTGCCTCACTCCTGTTGTTGTTGTTGGAGCTGGGGGGGATATATACAGCAACAAGTATAATAGCTGTATATTCCCTGTATATGTTATGAGCATCTGAGGAAACCGAAAATGTCCCCTTGGCTGACTCCTGCTGGAGTGTCACTTCTGCGGCAGTGGATAATTAGAGAGAACTGGCTGAGTATTGCTGCTGTGGCAGTGGAGGATTGAGAGACCTGGCTCCTGCGGGAGTGTCAGTGCTGCGGCAATGGAAAGCAGTGGCCATGAAGTTGTAAGTGGGGAGGAGCTGATGCTTAACAGAAGACCTTGTTTGATGTGCGATCTGTTTGGTCTGATGTGGCTTTTGAAAGCTTCTGAAGACCAGCAGCGCAATGCTTGTATTTGCTGTTGGGAAAGGCCTTTGCGCAGCCGTGGTTGCTGCACCTATGCGAAATGAATGGCTGGATGAATGGTCTGTTGGGAATCCGGTTTGGGGTAGCGTAGCTTTAAGAAGTTTGGAACCGGAACTTGTAATGGGGTGGAATCGTCTATGGAGAGTGGGACGGATGGGAGTTTAGCCTGCGAGTTTCTGAAATGAAAGTAGGCTGAGTGGATGTGATGGTGAGTTATGAGCATCTGAGGAAACCAAAAGCCAGTATGAACATGGCTTCACTGCTGCGGCAGTGGGAAAATCCTGCGGGAGTGTTTGGGAACATCATGGCTGCGGCAATGGAGGCGGCAGTGGAATAATTTCCATTTGAACTGAGCTCATGCAGGAGTGTGGAGGTACATCACTACTGCGGAAATGGAGAACTTCCTCTGAACTAATCGCGTGTTGGATAATGGAGATTGTCTATTTCCTCGACTTCTGTTGTCTCTTGTGGCGGTGAAAGCCATTTCTGGAGAGACTGATTTGATCGAATGTAACTCCGGAAAGTTTCCGATGACCTGCAGCCCAGTGCTTGGATCTGCTGGTTTTGTGACACAACATGTGGTGGGGTGATTTAAGTCTTCTGTGAAGAGTGGGTCGGATGGGAGTTTGGCCTGATCTCATAAATGAAGGTCGGCTACGAAGGATTGTTGCTGTTGGAGTAAGAAAAGCCTTATGGTTTGGTCTCTCTTACTTTCGTTGTGCAGCGCTGACGAGTCAGAATATGGATGGATTTGGATTAAGGTTGGATGTGATGGAATCAGAGGAACTGGAATCTATATGGCTCGACCATGGCATTGAGTGGTCGGACGACATTTGGGTGGAATCCTTGGCGGAGAGTAGGGATACGGATTTCCAACATAATTGGTTGTCTGGTGTCTGAGCTGGTGGGTTGAGTTCTTGATATACCTTTGATGAGCAGAGGATGAGGTTTCGGCAGTGAGAAGTAGATTTCACCTAGGTAACCCATGGTGGAGCTGGCTTGGAAGTTCTTGGTGTTATTGGAATGCAATACGAGTCGGTGGTAGTGGGTAGAGACCATGTGGAGCAGACCACATGTGGAGTGGAAAGTCTTGAACTTTTCCACTCCACATGTAATCTTCCAAGGGAGTGGTTTGAAGCGAAAAGTTTGAAGAATGGACATTTAGAGGCGTAGATAAATATCAACTCTGAATATTGATATACTGGTTGGGAATAGGTCCACCTCTGGTGGCAGCAGCCTTAACTTCAGTTGGGATTTGTGTTCAACTGTTGTTGGCGACAGAGGTGGTTCCAAGCAGCAGTGTTTGTGGAATGGCATAGCAGGGAACAGAATGAAAGGAGAATTAGCATGGTGGAGAGAATTAGGTGGAAAAAGGCCAGGGGCGAAGCCACTTGCGGAGGCAGCCTCACGCTTGGGTTGACACTTGGAGCCCGGAGAGAGACAGAAAGGGTAGAAAGGGAAGAAAAGACGGTGTCTGGGCCTGTGCCGCCAGCGGAGGCAGCCTCACGCTAGAATTGGAAGGCCGGGCTGCAGGCCAAACATAGGGGAAAGGTTAGGTACGTGCTGCCGTTGCTAAGCCTGCACCGCTGGCGGAGGCAAGCTCGCACTTAAAGGGCGGCGTTTGTCGCTAGATGCTGGCATGTGAGGTGCAGTGCTGGAAAACTGCAGTGTGCTGCTGCGTCTTAACGCTTGGAGATCTGGTTTTGCAAGGGAGAGATATGAAGATTTAAGGAACGTACGTTTGAGGCATTTTGAAGGTGGAGTTGATTTGGAGATGGTACAGCTGATTGGAGCGAGACCTATTCTAGTTAGATTTGCTTTGGTCGTCCTCCTTTACCATTGATACGAGTACTGAGGTGTCGTAGGAAGTTGGGCAAAAAGAAGGTGGATGTCTTGTTGGTGGAGGTGAAGGCAAGCCTCGGCATCATAGGGTGCGACAACGGAGCGGAAGAGCTGACGACCGCGTGGTGTTGTTGGAGGCTCGGTTGCAGTGTTTGTTGAGTGCAAGAGCTCCTTTCAACAGTGGGATACAGTGAAGGAACTTGAGAGGAAGAGTTTATCGTGAAACTGGTACATCTCAATCTTGGACAATGTGGCGAAAGGCGGGGCATCACATGATCGCCTGCTAAATTTGAACACATTGGCTGGCGCTGAGCCAGAGAAAGCGTTCAAAGCTTGTTGCTGTTCAATGTTTCAATCTCTTGAATTATTTTGGTTACAGACGTCTAAATACACGCAAGAAACAACAAAATCAATATGGTTTGTAAAAAAACATTGATTTCCATAAGTAAAACCTTTCAATTATAAAATTGACAGTTGAATTTATATCAGATGCATGTTGCATATTTAATTTCAAAACAAACTTACCTGTTGGAAATCGAAATATCAAAGTTTATGAAAGTTCACAAACTTATTGGCTTTGAATAAACCCTGAGCAGGGGTTCATCCAAATATCATAGACTTATAAAGCTTATCATAGACTTAAAGGATTGAAACAGTGAAGGCAAAGAATTACTTTGAAATAGGAAGTGCATATGGTTTCTTTCCAGCGAGTCCACTTAATAGCCGATTAAGTTGAAACAACAAGGCAGCGTTGGCAAGAAGTACTTGATTCTTGTGTGACTATAATGAGCGCGATCTGAAGCGGCGCGTGCGATCGGACTGTACTGCGCGCGATCTGACTTCGGTGCGCGCTACTGCTTGAGTTGCGAGGAAGCGGCGCGTTACTTTAAAACAATCACATCTCAGACGTGGGTTCCCCGGAACAGTAGTATTGAGATGGCACAACTGCTCGTGATTTAGCGATGCTGAAATAAAAGCGCCGGGAAGGATTACAGCTGCTCTTGTTTGTGTGAGCTGACGGACAGAGAGAGTGTGAGCTGAAACTGCAGCGCGGTCTGCTGAGGCTCGCGACGGCGGCGGCGGCCTGGCTAGCAGTAAGAAAGCGGCATTGCCTGAGAGTCGAGCTTGCAGCTCAACCAGCTTTATTATCCTTTCTCGATGGCAGGAGCGATTAAAAAGGGCCGATGTAGAGCTGCTGGATACGGATGTTTGCTTGGTGGCAAGAATAGGCCTCGCGTCTTACTGTGCGTTTGCTTGTTGTTGCTTAGGACCCGTTTGTTTGGTCTGGCACCCGTGATGTATTGCTGAGGGTGATATAATATAGTTAGCATGAGGCGGATGAGGATCGCTACTGGGTCCGGAGGTTTTCGTAGAGAATCCATCTAACGAGTGGAGCTCGATTTTGGGTGTATTGTGACCAGAAGGCGGAGCCACAATGCCGTAAACTGTCGAGCTGCCGAAAAATGTCAAAGAGCTGTAGGTGAGTCAAACATGTCTATATATACATGCTTCCTCTCCTGCTGATAGGATGAGGTGTAATTGCTGATGACTAGGGACCAACCAAATTCACGGGTAAAAACTCGCAATTTCACGGAAGGTTTTTAAAAAAACACTCGATTACACGGAAAATTCAAGGGTACAATTTTTAGGCACCAATCACTGCAATCAGTTCATCTGCTGTCACACCCGCTGTTTTGTATTCTAAAATACCACTTTTCGACTGTTCACCTGTATTAAAAAACAAAAAGGAAACAAAATACGGCTACAACGCACGTAGCCACACACTCCGCAATGCCACGTGACATTAATGAAATAGTTTACAGTTTTTCGTGGACAAAACTTGGCCGACCAATGTGGTTGCTGACATATTCTGTCGCTGCGGTGCATTGACGCTTGTGTACCGGCCGACACTTCTCTCCGCGTCAACGCTGTTCGTTGGTACAGAAAGGTAGCGTAATGCTGGTTGGGCTTCCTGCAAATGCAATCAAACCCCTGCAACTGATCCAGAATGCAGCAGCTCGTCTGGTCTTCAACCAACCGAAAAGGTCTCATGTCACTCCACTCTTCATCTCGCTACACTGGCTCCCTCTCTCAGCACGCATCAAATTCAAAGCACTGACTCTTGCATACAGAACTTACACAAACTCAGCACCTTCATACTTCCACTCATTGGTACAACTCTACACACCTACCAGAAACCTTCGATCGATCAACGAGCGGCGACTCGTGGTTCCATCACAGAGAGGAAAAAGAACGATCACAAGAACATTTTCATTCACCACCCCTGGCTGGTGGAACACACTCCCTGCCCTCATCCGGAATGCAGATTCCCTGTCGAGGTTTAAAAAACTACTAAAAACGCATCTCTTCCATGAGCACCTAACATGACACACACACATGCACTCACAAAAAAAAAAAAATTCCCTTTTCTCTACTCCCCATGCTTGTGCTACTTGTATTCAGAATGTTTGAAACTTTGTTTTGTAAGCGCTCTTATGTGTTTTTGTATCCTTTGGACAAATTGCTTCTATACCTCAAATTGTAAGTCGCTTTGGATAAAAGCGTCTGCTAAATGAGTAAATGTAATGTAAATGTAATGCAGCCGGCTCAGCAGATGAAACCGACTGCTGTGCGAATGCCAGAAAGCTGTTATACTCGAATCCGGCGGAACTTCTTTTGCTGCTGTTTTGTAGGATGCAAACTCGGCTAAGACGCTACGATCATCTGCTCCTGGTATACTCTTTATCAGCAAAAATATTTATCTTCAATTAAAATTTCACTATTTCACGCTTGTTGGGTGTTTTCACGGAAAGTGGCAGATTTCACGGAAAATGTCACGGCCGTGAAATCGTGAATTTGGTTGGTCCCTACTGATGACGTGTTGGTTGTGTTAATCATTTGAACGTGCTCCTCCCGAGCTTTGTTAATAAAACATCATTAAATATGTGACACCTTTTCAGAATGTCAAGACAGGAGAGCTCGTAAACTTTGTTTGGCAGGCTTTATTAGCTGCAACACCAAAAATAAATGCAAGCACGAGGGCTTTAACAAAAATAACACAAATGCTTTTCAGCAACTTCTCAGCAGTTCTCCAGCAGCAGCCTGTGGTGTTGCCACAATCACCAACCCTTTCTCCCACTCTGGGCCCGGCTTTTATCCCGTCTCTCGAGTCACTGCAAAATGAATACACCTGTTAGATCTCGTTAACAGAGGCGTGTCCCTTAACCATCAGCCCTCCCAAACTCCTCCTCCGCCTGCAGCAGCCTCTAGACCACGCCCCGCTGGCCACAAAATAATACAGTAATTTTCTGTATAAAAAAATAAGAATTACTGTAATTGGTCATTAATGATATAATCCTTAAAATAACAGTCAATTTGTTAATTTACTGATATTTATTGTAATTTTACATGAATTTGTACGTAATGTATAAAAATAGAAAAATACTGTATAAATAATACAGTAATTTTCTGTATAAAAAATAAGAATTACTGTAATTGGTCATTAATGATATAATCCTTAAAATAGCAGTCAAGTTGTTAATTTACTGATATTTGTTGTAATTTTACATAGTTTTAAACATAATTTAGATTGACAAAAAAATACTGTAAAAAATTAGAGTTATTTTCTGTAAAATTAGGATTTTTTTTTACAGTGTACCTCTAAGCAGTAACTGTCATGGTTCATGAATTCCGTGTCTCCTAGTTCTGCCTGAGTGTGTATGTGTGTATGGTCACTGAACACCTGCTTCTAATATCTTGCAGGGCAGCTGCCGTGCATTCGTTCGTTCGCAGCTCTCGCGAATTCGTTCGCTCGCGGTTCCCCCGAATTCATTCGATCGCGGCTCCCGCAAATTCATTCGTTCACGGCTCCCGCGGGTTTGTTCGTTCGCGGCTCCCGTGAATTTGTTCGTTCGCGGCTCCCATGTTCCACGACTTTAACTCTGGATTATCACTTTGTTTGTTTTCTGCACTAATATAATAAATTCACTCATTTGCTTTCATCCTTGCTTTCCCCGCTCCCCCCTCCTGCCTCCTCTCTCTCATCCAAGCAGGCTGCTCAAACCTGAATTGCATTACAGTAAATTGTCAAGTATTTTTAGAGTTTAATTGTCAATTATTAATTAGTATTTATTTGAGATCTTAATGGTTACAATTTTAACTGCAATTAATAGAGTAAAACCCAAAAAATATTTAAAATGGGCAATTGTGGTCATGTGGAACGAATTAATTGATTTTTAGTGCATTCTTATGGGGAAATTTGTTTTGGTGTACGAGCATTTTGGTTTACGAGCTCGCTCTTGGAACGAATTAAACTCATAAACCGAGGTATTACTGATATATATCTACTTGTTTTTCACAACACCTATATTGCATGAACATAAAGAATAAAAAAATCATGTAGACTAAAGTACTGTCTTCTATTCAAAATTTCAGAGTGGTGATAGACATTTTATATGCCATGAAGCAGTGAAGTATAAAAAAAAAAAAACTGGATATCTTCCTGTGTGATCATGCATTCACTGGGCTTTGGCTGTAAGTCATTATTGAGCAATGATACCTTTTTTCAAATTTGTTTTAATATTTACATTTGTTTTTTAAGAGCGTAAAGCACTATTTATGATTTTCAGTTTGTATTTAACTTGATGTCTATATTGCTTCTTACCAGATTGATGCTTGCATCTGTCACCGCTGGCTTGGGTACACTTAACACTTAATATTCATCAGTATTATTGATTGGCCTGCTCTTGAGCTGCTGTACAGCCAAAACAAACATGGAAAAAAGTCATGGAATTGGAGACTATTCATAAGAAGAATCCTGTAAGCCCTTAATCAACCAGTTCTCAAAACATCATCAAGAATTATTTTTTATGTCATGTTCTTTCTGTGTAAGGGCAGATGACGTGACGCATGTTTTTTTCTGTAATTAAGTGTAAATGCTTACTGAACTGCATTTCTCAACTAAAACAACACATGCCAGTGGGGCATAGAATTTCAACATTATGATTTTGGGACGTAAAATGTATTTGGTGGTGTTCATATTTCAAGATGAATAGCAAAATGTCCTGCGGTCTGACTGTAACATTGATGACTCATCAAATTAAATATTCACGAGTTCACACTTACGAATGATTCAAGAGCAATAAATGGTAAGCGTATTTGGCGTGCTGTCCGAGGAGAGGGCTCCGAGCTCGGTATTTAGCCCGAACCTGGAGCACTCCCCCCGTATCCTGACTTTGATAGGAACAATTAAGTGTGAGGAGTTGGGGTGGTGGAGGGAAGCCGAAAAAGTCAAAGAGCTGTAGGTGAGTCAAACCTGTCTATATATACATGCTTCCTCTCCTGCTGATAGGATGAGGTGTAATTGCTGATGACGTGTTGATTGTGTTAATCATTTGAACGTGCTCCTCCCGAACTTTGTTGATAAAACATCATTTAGTAAAATAAAGCAGATATGTTTGGAGCTGCTAATAAATGCCTTGGCATTATTTTGTGTGTATTTGCTTAATTAACTTAAGTTTTCAAAATGCTAAAAAGTACTAAAATAATATTTACAGTACATTTAGTTTTGAAACACAAAGTGTGACATAGGATATTAGATTTTTGTACTGGCAGTTACATGGACAGTTTAATTTGATACATTTCATCATTTCTGTCAGTGTAACAGTCACGTCATACTCCTTCTGTGTGTCCCTCCCGTGTTCCCGTAGCCACCCTTGTAATCTATTCCACCTGTTTATGATTATCCTACCTATTTATTCCGTCATGTGCTCCAATGTCATTGTCTCTTATTGACGTTACATGTGCCTGTTTGTGTGGATGTTCTGTGCTCCGAGTTTTGCACTCCCATGTGCCGTTTCTGTTCCTTGTTTTGAATAAAAGTGTTTTTGTTTGGATCCCGTGCTCCGCGTTTCCTCTCCGCATCACACGCCTGCATCACCGTAACAGTCAGACCATGAACGTGTCCATTTTTGATAGTCATGTGGTGTGACTGGTCTAGTTCGAAAAAAAAAGAAAAATATTTAAAAAAATAATCATATTCAGGTTTAAAACGATTAACTTATTCAGTTACTGTAATGTCCAAGCTCAATCTTGTATAGCGAGGACTCAAAATGGCTGCCAAGGTGAAAAAGTCTTGTGGTGTGACACCCCGTCCTGTAGTGTGACATAATTAAGTCAGATGTCTAGCTAGATTCTCGTCTGTTATGTTTGCAATATTAAACATAATTATAAATATATATCTGTCTCTATATATGTTTTAAACAAATATTGTCAATATTATATGTAATATACAGTAATACCTCGGTTTACAAGTTTAATTCGTTCCAAGAGCGAGCTCGTAAACCAAAATGCTCTACACCAAAACAAATTTCCCCATAAGAATACACTAAAAATCAATTAATTCGTTCCACATGACCACAAAAGACCATTTTAAATATTTCTTTGGTTTTACCCTATTCATTGTAGTTAAAATTGTAACTATTAAGATCTCATATAAATACTAATTAATAATTGACAATTAAACTCTAAAAATACTTGACAATTTACTGTAATGCACTTCAGGTTTGAGCAGCCTGCTTGGATGAGAGAGAGGAGGGAGGAGGGGGAAGCGGGGGAAGCAAGGATGGAAGCAAATGAGTGAATTTATTATAATAGTGCAGAAAACAAACAAAGTGATAATCCAGAGTTAAAGTCATGGAACATGGGAGCCACGAACGAACGAACCTGCGGGAGCCACGAGAGAACGAATTTGCGGGAGCCTCGAATGAAAGAACTTGCGGGAGCCGCGAAAGCGGGGAGATAGGCAGATGAAATGAGAATCAGGTGTTCAGTGACCACACACTCAGGCAAAACTAGGAGACAATGAATTCATGAAGCGTGACAGTTACTGCTTAGAGGCACTGTACGTGTATATTTCACTAAGTGAACAATAGCAATCACAATTAATTAATTTAGTCTTTTAAGTTAAAAATAGAAACGAATGGTCTTTTTGACTGGGTCTGATTTGACGCCTCCAAAATGTTAATTATTCAGTATGTCTTGTTCACTATGTTTTTTGTTCATACATTCATACACCAAGTAATAAGATTGTACTGATATGTTGCACTTTCATTAATGTTAAAATAGAGATGCAAATGAATTTTTTTGTTACAAAAGTATTCAATAAATTTCACCATAAATGTTCATAAAGTGTCTCATTTCGTCCTGTGGTGTGACGCGATGTCCTGTGGTGTGACATCACTTCAAACACTATTAAACAACTTTTACTATGTTAACTAGCTTAAATAATTATATGCATTTGAAAACATTGCATAATATAACTTTATAAAAAAGAAAAACAACATTTTCAAATATTTTTTCTCATTTTACACATTATTTCCACTGGAGTGAGTGGTAAAAGATGGCACAAGCAAAGAATATAATCGAAAAACAGCTGTGGAAAAAAATATATATGCAGAATTTGTATGATCATTCTTCAAAAATACTTATTAAACTTAAAAGCATACCTGATTTTTCTTTGAAATGAATAATATTTAAATAATAGAATTTTAGAGTAATGTCACACCGCAGGACATAATTTGCCTGGCACTGAGAAAAAAGCTTCACAAATTACAAAATTAGGAAAAAAAAATCTTCTAACCTCTAACAGTTTCAGAAACAACAGTATTTGAACTTTACAAATGCATACAATTCTCAAGCAATTTAGAACTTTAAAAAAAAATGCTTTTTCACCCTTAGTTGTCATCTGCCAGTAAATAAAATTATGGAGTATGGAATTATGGACAATTATGAGGTTATTTATCTTTAGAGACAAATATTGGAAAAATACTGAAATTAATAAAAACTAAGGTTCCCTTTCAATGGAACTCGTGCTCTATCAGAAAGCTATGGGAATGCTTTAGCGCAATTGTCTCGTGAAGCACAATAGAATTGATCTAGTGTGAATGCACATCGAGAGTCAGGAACCAGGAGGGTAAAGGTGTGCCGGAAGCGTCAGCTTTAGTATCTTCAGTGAGCATTTTGAAATGGTCGAAGTGTGCTATGTTGCTGGCAGTGTATATGTATTTAAAAGATCCCAAGCTAGTTTAAAAAGAACAGGGTATCCCACATCATACTAGAAGAAGCTACAATGGCGAGCGAACAGTATTTCAGATCACGTGTTCCTCCCTGCCACCCTACAGGAATGAGCAGGGATACACACAGTCTTTGTGTTGTTTGTTCAGGAGCAGAGCATGCGCGGTCAACATTTGAGGACTGTATTAATAAAGAACATAAACTTGAGGTTGAAATGTTCCAATGCCCAGAGAAAAGAAACACAACGTGATGTCGGAGGAAAATATACATGTGTAACACTTGTTCCTGTCTGTCTGGGTCTTCTTTGTCACTTCCTGTCAGTCTTGTCATTGTTTCACTTCCTCTCTATCGGGTCATTGTTTCACTCCCTCCACCTGTCATGTAATCACTTAATCGTTAGTCTTCCAGGTGTTTGTGATTCCCTTGTGTATAAATCACTGTTGCATTTCCCTTGTGTTTGGCGGTTGTTAATGAAGTAATGTCAATGTCAGTTGTGTGTGGATGTCCAGCCTGTCTCCTGACTTTCCAGAGTTTTGTTAAGTTCCGTTCTTTGCACATGTGTGCAAAAGGAAGCCGTCGGGAGGCCTGGATGGTACTTGGGGGAGATGCATGAGTTGGAGAGGCACTCGAAAAAAAGGCACTCTAGGGTGCAAAACGCAGTGAACAAGGAGCACAAGGAGAATAAACCTACACACTCTATATATCAATTACAGACTGACCAAGACATGGTAGAACAAGAGGATTCAATACATGAGGGAATCACCAACAGCTGGCATGGCTTGGCGGGTAATCACAAACTAACAAGACAACTACGGTAACACATGAGGGACAAACAGGAGGAGCATGACAAGACTGTGACAACTTAATTTAGTTACTGATTTACTTACTTATACAGGGAGTGCAGAATTATTAGGCAAATGAGTATTTTGACCACATCATCCTCGTTATGCATGTTGTCTTACTCCAAGCTGTATAGGCTGGAAAGCCTACTACCAATTAAGCATATTAGGTGATGTGCATCTCTGTAATGAGAAGGGGTGTGGTCTAATGACATCAACACCCTATATCAGGTGTGCATAATTATTAGGCAACTTCCTTTCCTTTGGCAAAATGAGTCAAAAGAAGGACTTGACAGGCTCAGAAAAGTCAAAAATAGTGAGATATATCGCAGAGGGATGCAGCAGTCTTAAAATAGCCAAGCTTCTGAAGCGTGATCATCGAACAATCAAGCGTTTCATTCAAAATAGTCAACAGGGTCGCAAGAAGCGTGCGGAAAAACCAAGGCGCAAAATAACTGCCCGTGAACTGAGAAAAGTCAAGCGTGCAGCTGCCAAGATGCCACTTGCCACCAGTTTGGCCATATTTCAGAGCTGCAACATCACTGGAGTGCCCAAAAGCACAAGGTGTGCAATACTCAGAGACATGGCCAAGGTAAGAAAGGCAGAAAGTCGACCACCACTGAACAAGACACACAAGCTGAAATGTCAAGACTGGGCCAAGAAATATCTCAAGACTGATTTTTCTAAGGTTTTATGGACTGATGAAATGAGAGTGAGTCTTGATGGGCCCGTGGCTGGATTGGTAAAGGGCAGAGAGCTCCAGTCCGACTCAGACGCCAGCAAGGTGGAGGTGGAGTACTGGTTTGGGCTGGTATCATCAAAGATGAGCTTGTGGGGCCTTTTCGGGTTGAGGATGGATTCAAGCTCAACTCCCAGTCCTACTGCCAGTTTCTGGAAGACACCTTCTTCAAGCAGTGGTACAGGAAGAAGTCTGCATCCTTCAAGAAAAACATGATTTTCATGCGTCCAAGTACTCCACAGCGTGGCTGGCAAGAAAGGGTATAAAAGAAGAAAATCTAATGATATGGCCTCCTTGTTCACCTGATCTGAACCCCATTGAGAACCTGTGGTCCATCATCAAATGTGCGATTTACAAGGAGGGAAAACAGTACACCTCTCTGAACAGTGTCTGGGAGGCTGTGGTTGCTGCTGCACGCAATGTTGATGGTGAACAGATCAAAACACTGACAGAATCCATGGATGGCAGGCTTTTGAGTGTCCTTGCAAAGAAAGGTGGCTATATTGGTCACTGATTTGTTTTTGTTTGGTTTTTGAATGTCAGAAATGTATATTTGTGAATGTTGAGATGTTATATTGGTTTCACTGGTAAAAATAAATAATTGAAATGGGTATAAATTTGTTTTTTGTTAAGTTGCCTAATAATTATGCACAGTAATAGTCACCTGCACACACAGATGTCCCCCTAAAATAGCTCAAACTAAAAACTACTTAAAATATTGATACAAAAATATTCAGCTTTGATATTAATGAATTTTTTGTGTTCAGTGAGAACATGGTTGTTGTTCAATAATAAAATTAATCCTCAAAAATACAACTTGCCTAATAATTCTGCACTCCCTGTGTATACACACACACATGCCAGTGGCGTAGCCATGGGGGGGCCTGGGTGGGCCTGGGCCCCCTCATTTACATGTGCGGCCCCCTCAGATTTTCAATTGTTTAAAATCGCGACTGTGAAAGCTAAAGTGAAAACACATATCGCCCGCCAAACAAGACGATCGCAACGCACACCCAAAGTCAAGAATAGCGCGCTGCGTGTCACACCACAACCAGTCTTGGCTGAGAGGTTAAGGTGATGGACTAGAAATCCATTGAGGTTTCCCCGCGCAGATTCGAATCCTGGCGACTACGTTATACTCAGGCCCCCTCATTTTAAGCTGGGCCCCCTCAAAAATAAAATTCTGGTTACGCCCCTGACACATGCTATGTTGGATTTCAGGCCAACTCCAAACAAACACTTTTGATTTGTGTCTACACTATATTGTAACCATCTGAACTCGGAGGGGTGTACAGATTTTGTATTGCCAATGCACATTTACTCAAATATTATTATTACTATTTTCTTGGTTAAACACTGCATGGCATTACTTTGCATTACTTACTTTTTTACTTTGAATTACACTGCCAAAATGAACGAATGGTAATTGTCCTGTGTATTATTAGGAAGGAAGAAGGAGCTTGATCAACCCTTGGACCCTTGTCAACATGATTGTGAAGGACTTGGAGCCTTTCTCCATCGTGGAAGATGAGGGATTTGAAGCATTTGTAAAGAAGTTGGACCCTACCTATGTTCTGCCAACCCGAAAAACTGTTAAGACAATGGTCAGAGAAGGAAGAAAAAGGCTAAGGCACATCTGCAGAACATTCCATCTGTCTGCCTCACAGCTGATATGTGGACCTCCCTCACTATGGAGTCCTAGCTGGGGGTCACATGCCACTACACTGACAGCAACACAGAACAGGGCTCAGTGATGCTGGGAGTTTCAAAGTTCCCAAAATCACATTCAGCTGATAACATCAAAGAGGCTTTGTCAGATCTGATATCTGACTGCGGGCTCACTGGTTCAGTTGCTGCCATGGTATCAATGCGGCCAACATGGTATCAGGAATTCAGAAGCTGGGATTACACCATCTCCCTTGCTTTGGTCATACGATCAACCTCATTGTTAAGAGTAGAGCTGAAGAACATGAGGTGTTGGCAGACATCTGGAGAAGAGAAAGGAGAGTGGTGTCTGAAAACCTCATCCTTGCTCAAGAAAGCATGGGCAGGCAGCCCCTGAATCTTATCCAGGAAGTGGACACTAGGTGGAACAGCACGCATGATATGCTGCAAAGACTCTTTGACCTCAGAGAGCCTGTTAGTGCAGCTTTGGCTAGTTTGTCAAGTCATATCATGCCACTTTCAAGTGGGAATTTTGATATTTCTGAGAACCTTGAAGTGCTGGCACCCTTCAAGTGTGCCACTAAAGAGCTCTCTGGAGAGAAGAGCGTGTCAGCATCCAAGATCATCCCAATCATAAGGATAATTCAGCAGAAGGTGGCAGAAAAAACAGCCCATGCAAAAAATGCATCTGCTCTCCAGCAGTACATTAACAAGCGGTGCGGTAATGTTTTATCCATATGTGTGCTTGCACTGGCCACATTGCTAGACCCCAGATTTAAGACTCTTGCGTTTGGCAACCAGGACAACGCCTATGAAGCTGAACGGCTGTTGACGGGTGAATGTGCTTCAATGATCTGACTAAGCAGTTAGCATGCTTCACAAGCAGTGGCATCATCATCTTCATCATATCAGGCAGCTCAGAATCCACCATCCTCAGATGACCTGTGGGAGCTCCTGGACAAGCTGAGTCATCGAGACACAACAGTATCATAGCTTTAATGGTGATGCCACCAAAGAGGTCAAGAGATGCATAAATGATGCATCTCATAGCTCCCTCGAAGTGAGGACCCTCTGAAATACTGGCAGGCCCATAAAGTGTACCCCCATCTACATGCTTTGGCCAGTAAATATTTAGCCATTACAGCCACATCTGTTCCATGTGAACGAATATTTTCTAAAGCTGGTGATGTGATCAGTAAAAAAAAAGAGCTATAGCACAGCAAAACAAATTATATTCTTGAATAAAAATATGTAATTGCATTTGCAATATGCATGTTTATGTTGTTTTGTAAGAAACACACACACAAAGTTGTACAATACAATTAAACTTATTAAATATACAAATAAACCTTCCCAATGAACAAAACATCTGAATGAAAAAGTTGGAATAGGATTTTTTATTGACCACCAGATAGTAGAGTAGAGGACTGTGTCAAAAGCTTTGAAGCACTAACATAGTTTGGCACATCCTTAACAATTACAATTAAACTCACAAACAATCTCAAAATCAATCACAAAATACATATTAACAATCTCTCTGATGCAAAACTTTAGACAAGACAAAAGCGATATGAAGAAATAGCAATGGCTAAACGATCAAACACAAGCGGCCCTTATAACTGAATCAAGTGAGGAGGGGAACCAATCACAGCCTCCAAAGAATTAACTTGGAACGCCCACCTGGAACACAAACATGCACCACAGTCTTTGCACAGAACACAGATCACAGTGATTAACAAAACTCAAGATCATAACATTTACATTCACCCAAATTATTCATAAAGTTTTATCAAACATGACTGGAACTAGGACAGAGCCGGACAAAACTGAAATCGCACAGCAAAGGAGGAAAGATCGACTCCCAGCAGGTGATATAATATTTAAGACATTTATTTTGTCCATCTGTCCATCTTATTATCCACCACAACACAGAAAGGACAAAGGTCCAAGTTTGGCTGATTGGTTTCAATGGGAGACCTTGATAGTACCTTATTATTTTTACCTAATCACATATGCATAGTAGATTATTTTTTACACACATTATGAGCTGCAAAAAATCTGGCTTTGAAGGCCATATTTTGAAGAACTTTGACCTTGTTACATGTCTGTTCTCTTCCTGGTTCCTCCCATCCTCTTCCACTGTCATTCCACTCACTTGTTTAGTAATCAGTCACCTCATTAGTCTTGTCAGCTGTGTCTAATCATCCCTTGTGTATATTGTCCAGAGTGTACAGTTGATGTTAATGTTTACAAATGTTTGATGCTGTGTTTCTTCCAGTGTCTCTTGCCATTGGACTCTGGATCTCCTGTTAGAATGCTTGTCCTGTTTTGCACAAGATGTGTCCTTTTGTTTGTAGTTTCGAAGTGTTCTTTTAAGTTTTATGATTAAAGAGATTTCAGTTCATAACTCTCTGAGCCTTCATCATCCTAACATGCTAACAGATCAACTGATCAGGTTAGTCACCTAAAAAGACTGTAAAAGCTGGTAGAGATTAATTGCACAAAGTAGTTCCCTTTCAGGGAACTCGAGCTGCATCAAAGCACTAGGGGAAATAGCCTGACGTCAGTCACGTGAAGATCTGTGCAACCAATGCGAGACGAACGCGTGTGAATGCGTCACCGCCGACGCGTGCCGGTGACGTCATGAGAGAGCATGAAGGCGCGCCCGAAACCCGGAAGCGACAGCTCTGAGTGTCTTCAGCGAGAGTGAAGAGTGTCCACAGTCTGTGTGAGAGTGATTTAGAAATGAATCTAGTTTAAAAATCAGGAATTGTGTGTGTGAAGAATGGCTGAGAAACAGACATTTAGACCTTGTGTTTTTCCCTGTCCGCGTTTTATAACGGACAGGGATACACATGTTATGTGCATTGTCTGTCTGGGGGCGGAGCATGCGTGGTCGGCGCTTGAGAACGCCGACTGTAAGGACTGTGAGAGGTTCTCATTGCATACGCTCCGCTCCCGCCTGGCGGTCTGTAAGGAGGCCGCTCAGGCTAGTGTTCCCCAAGGTTCGGGACCTGCAGCAGCTGAGGCTCCGGCACTGACTTTATCCAGTTCTGATGAGATGGATTTAGCTAGTGTCGACCTGTTTGGGGAGGATTCGCCACCCTCCTCGCCGGCGTTTGAGGAGTTAGTTGAGGTTGTGGCTCGAGCGGTCTCGCGTCTGGGTTTTGATTGGCCGGCGGAGACCAGGAGCACTTGTCCTAGAAAGAGTATATTGGACGAGCGCTACCTGCCTGCTCGCGTCACTCCCCCGCTATGCCTTTTCTTTCTGATCTCCATGCTGAGGTATCAAGATCATGGAGAAGGCCAGCCTCCGAAAGAGTGCATACACCGCCTAGTGCTATGTATACCACTCTCGTCGGAGCTCAGCACTACGGTTATGGAGGGATGCAGAAAGTGGACGAGGCTCTTGCAGGATACCTCGTTCCCCAGTCTGCGTCCTCTATCAAAGCTCTGGCACTCCCCACCAAACCGATGCGCGTCACGTCGTCTTTGGTGGGGAAAGCTTACTCTGCTTCTAGCCAGGCTGCGCCGGACCGTGGATTTGTCTCTTCGGGCCACTAGGGAGATGGCCTACTCTGTCGGCCGCTCCATGGCAGCTCTGGTGGCCACGGAGAGACATTTATGGCTCAATCTATCGGCCATGAAAGACAAGGATAAATTTGTGCTACTGGATGCCCCTCTGTCCCCTTCGGGCTTGTTCGGCGATGCCGTAAAAAGTTCCAGGAGGCTGCGCGACAGCAGGCGGCGTTCAGTAAGGTCCTTCCCCGCCGCCCTCCACGTGAGACCGCCGGTCAAGCCGACAAGTTCAAGTTCAGCCTTCAGGCAAAAGGGGTGATTTGAGGGTTGTCCTTAACACTAAGAAGGCTAAGACTAAGCGGTCCTGACGCCAAGCCGCAACAAGGTGGTGTCTCCCGTGTGCAGCTCCAGAGGCAGCCCGCCACGGGAGAACCACCCCCTCTAAGAAGGGTCCTAGAGCAGTCCACCCGAGTTTCCGGAAGCCCCGGCTCAGTGGTGGATATGTTCACAGTACCAGAGACCAGCCCCGGGAGGCTGGTTCCCTTAGTAGAGTTCCAGGCTGCGTGGTCACATCTACCGGGTATCTCTCAGTGGATCCTGCGCACGGTAACCTCCGGGTATGCCATCCAGTTTGGGGTTTCTCCACCCCGGTTTTCGGGGGTCCTACAGTCTGTGGTAGGCCCCTAGCAGGCTCTGGTCATGGAACAAGAAGTAGACACTCTGCTGGCGAAAGGGGCCATCGAGTATGTACCCCTCGCGGACAGCAAGTCTGGGTTCTACAGCCGGTACTTCATAGTTCCAAAGAAGGATGGAGGGTTGCGGCCCATTCTGGATTTGCGTCTCTTAAATCGCACAGTCTTGCGTCTAAAATTCAAAATGCTGACGCTCAAGCAGATCGTAGTGCAGGTCAGGTCCGAGGACTGGTTTGTCACAGTCGACCTCAAAGACGCATATTTTCACATCTCCATCCTTCCGCAACACAGGAAGTTCCTGAGGTTCGCCTTCGGGGGGAAGGCGTACCAGTATCGGGTGCTTTCTTTCGGTCTGGCGCTCTCGCCCGCACGTTCACAAAAGTAGTGGACGCTGCTCTAGCTCCGCTGCGGTTACAGGGCATTCGTGTCTTAAATTATATCGACGACTGGCTTATTCTGGCCCAGTCGCCGCAGTTAGCAGCACAACATTGAGATGCTGTGCTCGCACACATGAAGGAGCTGGGGCTAAGGCTGAACACCAAGAAGAGTGCACTTTCTCCTCCACAGAGAACCACTTTCTTGGGGGTCATTTGGGACTCAGTGGCCATGTCTGCTCGGCTCTCCCCCGAGCGCATCCAGGTCATTCGTTCAGCCGTCAAGAGCATCAGGCTGGGCCATCCACTCACAGTGAAACACTTTCAGAGAGTGTTAGGGCTCATGGCAGCGGCATATTCGCACTATCAAGGTCACGGGGCGATGCCTACGCATCCTGAGTATGTGGAAGAATTCTCGGTTCCTGTCTCAAGGTCCTGTGTTGGGAGCTCTTGGTCGACGAGTGACTCTCTCGACAGATGCCTCCCTCTCAGGCTGGGGAGCGGTCCTGAAGGATCGCTCCTCACAAGGTCTGTGGAGCAGTCGGCACCAGACCTGGCACATAAACATGCTGGAGTTACTGGCGGTCCGCAGAGCACTCTGTGCGTTCCTCCCGGACCTTCTCGACCCCCATGCCACTGTTTTCACCGACAGTATGACGGCAGTCGCGTATATCAACCATCAAGGGGGTCTACGTTCTGGGCCCAGGGGAGGCTGCTCTCTCTCAGGGTAGCCTATATCACGGGGGTCCAGAATGTTGGAGCAGACGCCCTATCGAGACAGGGTTAGGCAAGGTCCATCTCACGCTAGTGGCCCCCCACTGGCCTACCAGAATATGGTTCTCGGACCTCGTGTCCCTCCTCGATGGAGTCCCCTGGGAGATTCCGATCAGGATGGACCTCCTGTCCCAGGTGGAGGGTTGCATTCTTTACCCCCGCCCAGAGGTGATGAAGCTGTGGGTCTGGCCCCTGAAGGGGTCCGGCTCATAGAATCCGGTCTCTCAGCTGAGGTTGTGGAGACCATTCAGATCAGTCCAGAGCTCCCTCCACGAGGAAACTCTACGCCTTGAAGTGGAAACTCTTCGCATCTTGGTGTAGCGAAAGGCAGGTGAACCCAGTAACCTGTCAAGTTGGCAAAGTGCTGGAGTTCCAGCAAGAAAGACTTGCGGAAGGGCTGTCCCCCTCTACCTTGAAGGTTTATGTGGCTGCCATAGCGGCTTGCCATGTACCTCTGGGTGGGGTATCCTTGGGCAGGGACCCCCTAGTCACTCGTTTCCTCCGTGGCACACTAAGGCTGAGACCTGCGGCACAGACCAGGGTGCCTGCCTGGGACTTGTCTGTGGTACTCCAAGGCCTGTCCCAGGCACCCTTTGAACCTTTAGAGGAGCTCCCTATCAAGCTCCTCTCTCTTAAGACCCTTCTTTTTCTGGCTATCACCTTGCTTAAGAGGGTCGGGGATCTTCAGGCCCTCTCGGTGGCTCCCTCATGCCTCGAGTTCACGCCCGGGATGGCGAAAGCCTTTCTCCAAGCCATTCCCACTAATATGGCTCGGTCTATCATGCTGCAGGCCTTCTGCCCTCCCCCATTTGACGATCATGAGCAGGAGCACAAGAACAAGGTCTGTCCAGTGCGAGCACTGGACGCTTATGTCTTCAAGACTGCCACTTGGCGTAAGTCGGACCAAATGTTCGTTTGCTTTGGGACCCTTAAGGGGGCTCCAGCTTCCAAGCAAACCCTAAGCAGATGGATAGTCGAGGCTATCTGTCTAGCTTACGAGTCGGCCGGACATGCTTCTCCTTTGAGGGTCCGGGCCCACTCCACTCGGAGCGTGGCGACATCCAAGGCTCTCCTCTCTGGAGTTTCCTTGTCTGATGTTTGTGCTGCGGCTGGCTGGTCCTCGCCGCACACATTCATGAGGTTTTACCAACTGGACCTCGATTCCGCCCCAGGAACCAGGGTGCTCTCTCAGTGAGCTGGGACACACCCGGATTCCGGCGTCGCTGAGGTGGCGTTGGTATAGTGTTCCCATAGCGCTTTGACGCAGCTCGAGTTCCCTGAAAGGGAACGTCTCGGGTTACGAATGTAACCCTGGTTCCCGGAGGGGAATGAGACACTGCGTCTTTGCCTCAGCTCCTTGCACCTCCGGGCCCGCTTCAGACACTCTTTTGCTGTCGCTTCCGGGTTTCCGGCGCGCCTTTATGCTCTCTCATGATGTCACCGGCACTCGCCGGTGGTGACGCATTCACACGCGTTCGTCTCTCATTGGTTGCACAGATCTTCACGTGACTGACATCAGGCTATTTCCCCTAGCGCTTTGACGCAGAGTCTCGTTCCCCTCAGGGAACCAGGGTTACATTCGTAACCCGAGACGTTATCTGCTATTGCCCAACAGCATGTGGACTTTAAGGTCTACGGTATAGACTTCTGCTGTATCGCCTTTATTACAACTTTTGATGACAAGATGATAAAATTGCTGTTCTGGTTCGGGGCAAATTACCACCATCTGTTAGATCTCCCAGACACAACAGGACTGAACTGGCATGAAGTCATGCTAAGGTGTCTGGAGAGCGTCTACCCTGGATCCACGCAGCAGCTACAAACGATCTCGTCCTTTTCCTCCACCTCTCCGCTGCTCGTCAGCCTGATCCAGCACCCACTATTTGTTGGCCAGACCCAGTGCCCACTCTTCTTCAGCAAGCCTCCATGCCTGCTACTATTCTGCCTTCCAAATTCTGAGGCCTTCTTAACTAAAATAACCTTCTGAGCTCAATTAAAAAGTACCCATTACTATTGTAAGAGGGGCTGTGGAACATAGGAGAAAGCTTGAGTCTCTTTTAGATGGGTTCAAATGCAGGCAATACAGGCATACACAGAACTTTGTTGACTTCTTTTATTGATCTGAACTCATGAAGATAACCGAACACCAGTCACACTTGCTTAGCTCGCACATGACCCTTTCACCTTGAACAGCATGTCAGCGCGTCCCTACTCATCCATGACGTCACCATTACATCACGCATGAGCGGCAAACCACTTTACCCACTCTAATACAAAATAAATCACTAAACAAATCTAATATTTCCCCCTTTTAGAAAAAAAATGTCCTCATTTCAGATATCCAAATAATAAACAAATCTTACATTTTGATTGGCAATGTGAATAAAAATATATAGGGGCTACAACATGCCCTAACAAATGACAGTTTTGTACAAAAGTTATGACTTATGAAAATTCACACATACCACCAACAATCACAGATTTTGTTCAAACTAGGGACAATTTACACAATGTGAAAGCATGCTTACATTGCAAAACCTTGAAACTAATAACAAAAGTACAAAGACAAATAAACTTCCTTGGCCTTTTAATAACACGTCCTGAACCTTCCTGATGACAAATGGAGAGAACTTGATAAAGCTGTGTGTAATGGTCTCAACCCCTGAGGGGCCTTTTATCCCCATCTTAACCAGCACATGTGGAAGTGAGAGCTGATCCCTTCCACTTGGACCTATAAGGCTTTAAGCATTCATAGTGAACAACCTTAGGTTCTGAATTTACATTTCTCAGGTGCAACATTGTGTAAATAATACCAGCCATGTCCACTGTGACCATCCAATATGTTCCGGTCCGTAGTTTCTTTCATAGGCTCATTCACCCACACCAAATCACCAACTTTCAAAGGACTGAATTTCTCAAATCTATTAAAGTAGTACTCACACTTGCATCTCTGATCAGCACTAGTACTAAGCACTTCTTGGAACAATGTTTCCATATGATCAACTAGAGATGCGCCATAAGTCTGTGGAGTGTCCATGGCTCCCCCTGAAGGAGAATCCAGCTGGCAAACGATGTTCACGACCACGTGCCAAGAAGAACAGTCAGTACCCAGTGCTAGAATGAGTGTGGCATTTAAAGACCGTACCACTGCAGATAAGTACTGGTCCTACTGATCATCACTATGAAAGAGAACCTTCACTAACTGATCCTTCAAAGATCTACTGAAGTGTTCCACTGTTCCGTTACCACAAGGGTGACAAGGCGCCATCCTGTCCAATCCCCTGGATGTGACTGGGAGTTCTGTGATATCAATACATACAAGAAAAGATCTAACAGCACCAATAGATTGGAGAGGTGCCCTTCGCTGAGGAACTGGCTGTTTCCGAGACTCACAAGCTTCACAAGACTCACAATGCTATTCAATGACGCTTCTCATGCCTGGCCAGAAATACAAACCCTGAGCTCTTTTAAGTGTGCGTTCAGTACTTTAGCGCAGGGATCACCATACAAATAATATAAAATGTCCTGAATGAGAACATCAGGAATGAGCACCTGATAAATCTGAGGTTTACCTGGAGCACTACGGGCCATCCAACACAGCACTACACCCTTCAATACCATACGTGAGAACTGCCACCAAAGTTGTCTCAATTTCCCTTTACCTGCCTAAGATTGGGTCGCTTATAATTTTTCAACCCAACTATACACCTGTGAGAATAAAGAGTCTGTTTTCTGATGGCATGCAATGTCTTTTCCCTCATCACCCAAAGAGGTAATAACACATTTACATTAGACTCAATCAAACTGTCATCAATTTCACATTCTGTCAAACTGATTTATGACTCCACCTTAGGCTGACCGTCTGTATTGTTGGCACTAACAGAGACAGCCATTTAACATTGCTGGAACTACATGTCTATATGTCTCTTGCAATATTTGTGAATAATCAATCATTCATAAGGATCGAGCTCCATAGCCCACGACCTTTGTGTCCAGTGGGATCAATGTGAAATTTCAGTTTCCTCAGGCCAACCAGAGGTTTGTGATCAGTGACTATTGTAAAAAGACAGTTACTTGAGTACTGGCGAAAATGCCTTAATGACCAAACAATTGCATGAAGATAACCAAACACCAGTCACACTCGCTTTGTTGGCGCATGACCCTTTCACCTTGAGCAACTGCGCATGTCATACCTATCCATAATATCACCATTACATCACCTATGAACAGCAAACCACTTTACCCACTCTAATACAAAATAAATTTCAAATCAAATCTCACACTATTTTCGTATGTTCTTTCTACATTTGAAGCATGTACTAAGTATGTACTAAAGCAGGGGTTCTCAACCTCTGGCCCTCGAAATCCACTTTCCTCCAGACTAAAGATCCAGCCCTAATCATACATACCTGAACCTGCGAATCAGTCTTCAGGATTACTTGAAAGTTACAGGCAGGTGAGTTTGATCAAGGTTGGAGATAAATTCTGCAGGAAAGTGGACCTCAAGGGCCAGAGTAGAGAACCCTTTTACTAATGCATGAGACAAAGCGGTAGGGATCATTTGATCTTATATATTCAGTGACTCAAAATCATTCCACAAATGATGCCTATATAAATATCGCTGCACTCATTTTAGACTTTCAAGCTCAGTCACCCACACATTTTTCTAGCAAGATCCAGAAAATCATTGCATTTCTTCCATTTGGAATGTTGTGTTTGTAATATCAACATTTATTAATATTTGTGTGTGAATTTTACATTTACACGTAGAAAACAAGAAGAAGACTAAAACCCTCAAAAGGTTTATGCACTAGGCTGAGGTGAATTTTGTATGAAGAGTGCTGTAGACATGCAACTTATGTTACATCAATGAAAATTAGCTAAATAATATACAGTAATACCTCGGTTTACGAGTTTAATTCGTTAAACTTTTTCCACACAAAAATGGCATGGGTGAGGGAAATTTTTTCTCGTACACCGATGCAATGCTCGTACACCAATTCGACCCGCTCATATACCAAGTCGCTCGTAAACCGCGGTACTACTGTAATCCACTTCAGGTCAGATATGTATGCAGGTAATCTGTAGGCTCACCAAAATCAAAGGGAAAACAGCACTGTTTGAAATTATTAATTAATGCTTTCATTACTTAAACATGAAGGTTAGTGCATAAGAAAAACGGAAAAGAGTCATCAAATTCAATATGGTCATTAATGTCATCTGCGCTGTTTCTGACCAATAAGCTCCTATACTGAACAGTGTTATTTATCTGACGAAATCTTTAACTCTCCTGAGTGTCTATTATCACCTAATTGTCAGTGGTAGTGATGTCTCATTAAATGTGTTTGAAGCCTAACAATCAAAAGTGTTAGATAAACAGACGTGTGCTGATGCAATCAGTGCTGTTGTCGAGATGGTAGCTTAAATCGATTCCCTTGGGAGTAGGTCCCTCATGTAAACACCCAAACTAAAACACCTAGAACTTTACTGAACTTTGTACAACAAAGGTATCACTTTGATAATATGTTATGAGTTTTTTAATATATAATGTGCTTTAGTCTCAGCTTATTGTCTGTTTCTGGCAGATGATATCAATAGTGTTTGTTGCATTGGTGACAAGACTTTTACATTTATGCATTTGGCAGACGGTTTTATCCAAAGTGACTAACGTTGCAAGCAAGTCTTGCTTTCCCTGGGATCGAACTCATGACCTTGGCGTTGTAAGCACCAATGCTGTACTGATTGAGTTACAGGAAAGTCTTTTAGAGTTACAAAATAATTAAAGTTCATTAAATGATCCGCATAATTGGCATGCTGTCCGAGGAGAGGGGTACAAGCGAACCCAGAGTAATAGAAACAAATAGAAACTGTGATAGAAACAAACCAAGAGTGGGGAGTCGGGGTGGTGGAAGGATGCTGAAAACGGTCGAGAAATGTATGAGAGTCATATATGTGTGTGTGTATGTGTGTGTGTGTATATATATATATAGCTCTGGAAAAAATTAAGAGACCACTGCAAAATTATCAATTTCTTGATCAGCGTCTTGATCTGGTGGTCCTCCATCCACACCTCGATTGACATGGCTGTGTGGCATGGAGCATTGTCCTGCTGGAAACACCAGTCCTCAGAGTAGGGGATCATTGTCAGAGCAGAACCAGGACAACCTTGTACGTGGTTTGATTCATGCGTCCTTCATAAAGACAAATCTGCCTGATTCGAGCCTTGCTGAAGTACCCTGAGATCATCATCGATCCTCCACCAAATTTCACAGTGGGTGCAAGAAACTGTGGCTTGTAGGCCTCTCCAGGCCTCCGTCAAACCATTAGACGACCAGGTGTTGGACAAAGCAGAACCTTGCACTCATCAAAGAGGATGACCTTACGCCAGTATTGCAAAATCTCAGCCTGGCTCTTCTCTGCTTCTCATTGATGAAGGTATTTTTTCTAGCTTTGCACGACTTCAGCCCTGCCCTTAGGATCCTGTTTCGAACAGTCCTCACCGTGCACTTCACCCCAGCCGCCTCTTGCCATTCTTTTTGTAGATCATTTGATGTCATCCTACATTTGTTGAGTGACAGTCGAATGAATTTGGCGGTCAGTACATTCAGTGGAGAGTTGTTTTCGCCCTCTGCTGGTCTGTAGCTTTGTTGTCCCCAATGTCTGCTGCTTGACCTTGTTCTTATAAACCGTCGTCTTTGAAATTTTAAGGATGGAAGCAACCCGGTGCTCACTGTATCCATCTGTCAGAATTGAACCCTTCTTTTTCCCTTCTTCTCCTTTTTTGACATGGTCAATGGTATTTTTTTATTCCAATTACTTTTGAGGTACTACTAGCATTGTTTTTGCCATCCAGCTGGTCTTACTGCAAGAAGATAGTGATGACCACAGAAGTGTTTTAAAAAAAATACTTTTCCTTATTAAATAAGATTTGGTTCAGGTAATCACCTAATCAGCAGCTCATTCAGCAGACTGAGGTGTGCCTGTGTTGGAATTCAACAGACATTGGAATGGAATGGCTTCCATACTTGTAGAGATGCTGATATATGCTGATAGGCTTCCTCTCATGCTGATAGGTAATTGCTCATGACGAGTTGATGGCATGGGTTATTTGAACAGGCTCCCCCCGAACTTTGTTAATAGTTATTCAAAGTGGAAACAGGTGAGTTTGCTTTAACAATGAAAAGTGGGGATCGCAAAAAGAGTTACATGCATGCCCAGTTTGCCTTATCCTATGCCCTAAAAGTATATACTGTTTTTGTGAAGGAAAAGCACATACTTTTGAGTGTAGGAAAAGAGTAGGCAAGCTTTGGGACAGACTACCTCATCGCAATCATGTATTAAACAGAAATTTCTTTTGCACAGCCTTGTTTAGACGGTCAGTCCAAATCCAATTTTTTTACAAAAATGATTGAAATCAGATGTAGCAAGTGTGAACAGCATGAAATGCGTAAAAGTTTTAAGCTATATTCATATGTAGCTTGAAATCCTATTTGAATTGCATTTCTGCAAATTTGATTCAATCTGACTGCTCGTGGTTAATGTAACTTTCTCACGCCACGTCAGATGTTGTTATAAGAAACATAGTGAAAGTCTCTGCGAAACATATTTGTTCATTAAAGTCTGCAAAGGTAAAGGTAGACTTGCTTGGTGTGAGTATAATCCTGTATGCAAAATGGAAATACCTGTGTAAATTTGTAACATTTAAAGGAACGTGTAAGTGAGTGTGTAAAACGTGATTGTGATTCAGTTTGAAATTCTTATAGCACATCTCCTGTTTAAAATAACTTGGATTGTCCATTTATTCGGGAGCATAAATGTTCTTTGTTATTTTTCAGATGTGTTCGCAAAATCTAAGTATATTAATATAAGCAATTTTGTCTCATCCCAGGGAGTGTTTGAAATGGTGTTCCATACACAGAGTTGTTACGCTCATGCATTGGTTAAAACAATACTGTAATTGTTTGGTACACATAATATTTTCCGGTACGAGCACATGTAACAATAGACCCTCACTTTTACTGGAATCTATTACTGTTCATATACTCTGCATACACTGGAAAATTTACTGGAATCTATAAAGCATGTCCAAATCAAAATGAAATGTACAATTTTTGCTCAGGTTTTCACTTCCTCAGAGCTCATGCTCTGATAAAGCGGTCAGGTAGTTAGGTCCTCTGTGAGACTCCCTGACTGTTTATTTTATGGAATTATATTTGGGCATCTGCTTCCTAGAGCTCTGCTCGGATAGCATAATCATGCATTTGTTTCGAGTTGATTAGGCTCCATCGAGCCTCCTAAGGACATTGTATTGGGCTCTCTGAGCCTCTTAGCTGTTGCTTGGGTCTGCAGCATTGCTGTACCGTATTTTCCCACATATAACCAGCAGATGCAGTATACTTGCACGCTTATATAACTCGCACCCATAGATTGATGAACTTTTTTGTGTAAGTTCACATTTCGAATTTCGAATGTTGCTCGCATGATGTCAATTATCACAACTGTTCAGACTCGGTACACAGTGCTTGTGTGTGAAATTCAAACAATAAGAAAACCATCATGAGTTAGAATTAGAAGAAAAAGAAAAAGCAGTCTCTCCTGCAGCTCGTCCCTTAAGAAGAGATTCTACAGGTGTTGATCATCGGATGAGATGAGAAGAGCCCGCCCTCATGCAGCACAGCCAATCACGTCTTCTTGCATGATTGACAGGTCAGACAGCCTATCACCGCCAGCTGTCAGAGTGACAGTACAAGCGCCAGAGTCAACAACCCTCACAAATGTAGAGGATCTACATCAGGGGTTTTCAAAGTGTGGGGCGCGCCTCCCCTGGGGGGCGCCAGAGCATGCCAGGGGAGGCGTGGAGAGTTTATGATAGTCTAATAGCAATAGTTTATGATAGTCTTATGAGAAATGATAGTCTAATAATTAGTTTATTGTTGAGTTTAATATAATATGTATTTTTCTATATTTAAATGTTTTAATTTAAACAATACAAAAAAATAATGTATTATTTTTATTATAATAATTATTTCACCCAGAATGCGCAGCTGTTTGGCAAGCCCGCCAAAACAGGTATATGCCTATTAATAGCCTACAATGGAGCGATTTCTGAGACCCTCCGATTCAAAGTCTTCAAATTCAGAACTTAAACGAAAAAGACGACGATATGACGATCAGTATTTGAATTTAGGATTTCCGTGGACAGGACCAGTTGATGAACCACGACCTTTATGTGTGGTTTGTCAGGAGACTTTGGCCAATGACAGCATGAGACCCGCTAAACTTCGGCGACACCTTGAAACCAAGCATCTTGACGTAGCAGGGAAACCTCCAGAATTTTTCCAAAGAAAACTTCAAAGCTTTCAAGGTCAGAAAAAAATTGTGGGAGATTTCGTCAAATTAAATGCAAAGGCCACTGAAGCTTCATATCGCGTTGCATTGCGTATAGCCAAGGCAGGCAAAGCACATACCATTGGAGAGACGTTAATTCTGCCGGAAGTGAAAGAAATATGCTCTCTGATGGTAGGAGAGGCAGCAGCTTCTAAGATCGATTCTGTTCCACTATCTGACAACACAATAAGTCGGCGCATCTCAGACATGGCACAGGAGCAAGTGTTAGACGGCGTCAGACACAGCCCATTTTTTGCTCTCCAAATTGACGAATCCACCGATGTGGCCAGCTGTGCTCAGCTGTTAACATATGTGCGGTACATGAAAAACTTGGACATTCAAGAAGAATTCCTTTTTAGTAGTAATTTACCCACACACACAACAGGTGAACACATTTTCAGCCAACTGAACGAATTTGTGAGAAAGAACGATATAGACTGGGAACGCTGCTGTGGCATATGCAGTGATGGGGCAAAATCAATGACGGGCCATCACAGTGGTCTCGTATCGAGGGTTAAAGAGGTAGCCCCGAGAGCTATGTGGACCCATTGCACAATCCATAGACAAGCCTTAGCTTCCAAGAAGATGCCAAATGATCTTCGCAGTGTCCTCGATGAATCCGTGAAAATTGTCAACCTAATTAAAGCACGACCACTAAATACTCGTCTTTTCCACATATTATGCGATGAATTGGGAGCGCTTTACAAACAGTTGCTTCTGCACAAAGAAGTTCATTGGCTGTCGCGGGACAGAGTTCTGCCAAATGTTCAATCCCCACTGGCACAGCACATGAGCAATTTGATTTGGATGGCAAGGTTGGCTTATTGGTCTTCCATTGACCATTTCTGGTTCTCTGTTCAAAATGAATTCCCCGAACTCACACAAAGAGCGTTAATTAAACTTTTACAGTTCGTTTCAACTTATCTTTGTGAATCAGGATTTTCTGCTATGACTTTCATCAAGAACAAATATCATTCACGTCTTCAAGTAGAGGATGATCTTCATCTATTCCTGACGTCACTACAACCACGAATTAGTCTTCTCTGCGCAACGAGGAAACAAATGCACACCGCTCACTAAGGTAAGGATATAATTATGTTAGCATATTAATTAATGTAAAGATACTTACACATAGGCGTTGTTTAAAGTTATTTCCACACTCTGTTATAGATCATCTGACTGTTTTGACTGGGATGGACAATTGAGCTGTGTTCTGTTCTGTTCTTTTCATGTGGACACATCATTGTTTCATTGTTTCATTATTTTAATCTGTTTTAGGTTTTACAAACTTTTAATTAAGTTTTAAAAACGTCTCAGGTTACTTTCGTAACCATAGTTCCCTAAGAGGGAACAAGACACTGCGTCGATGACGCGATTGGGAACGCTTTAGCGTGTATGTCTCTTGAAGCACAATAAAACCAACGTGCGGGAGTGTACGTCGCCGTGATGACGTCACCACGTCATTAGCCAGGAGTATAAAGGCACGTCACGACCCGGAAGCGGGTTAGCTTGAACAGTGTCTGAAACAGGCCGGCATGCGCAGGAGCTGAGGCTACGAGACGCAGTGTCTCGTTCCCTCTTAGGGAACTATGGTTATGAAAGTAACCTGAGACGTTCCCTGTCAAGGGAACTTGCACTGCGTCGATGACGCGATTGGGAACGAGGAATACCCACGCCGCCTCAGTGTACGGGAGAATGCCAAGCGAAACGTAGCTCACTACGATAACGCCAAGGATCCCAAAGTGGGGTTAAGGTCTAATTGATAGAACCTAATAAAGGTATGGGGTGAGGACCAGCCAGCCGCATTACAAATGTCCGCAAGGGAGGCCCCTGCGAGAAAGGTCTTAGATGCAGCCATGCTCCTGGTAGAATGGGCACGGACAGACAGTGGACACTGCTGTCCTGCGAGCTCGTAAGCCAGGGAGATAGTCTCAGATATCCACCTGCTCATAGTAGGCTTAGAGGCGGGGGAACCCCTAGGGGCCCTGAAACAAACGAAAATCTGGTCTGACCTACGTCACGTGGGACCTTGTTCTTGAACTCCTGGTCATGATCAATGAATGGAGGAGGACATAGGACCTGCAGTACTATGTGACGCATTGGGCTTTTAGGCACATAACCCGGCCTGGGGTAGAGTAGTGCTTTAGCCATGCCGGGCGCAAAATCTAAACATGAAGGGGCCACGGAGAGGGCCTGGAGGTCGCCAATCCTCTTGAGGGAAGAGATGGCGAGCAGAAAGAGTGTTTTCAGAGTGAGATATTAATCTGAGATCTCTTCTAGAGGTTCAAAGGGTGCCTGGGACAGGGCCTGGAGCACCAGGGACAGGTCCCAAGGGGGCACCCTTGAACGTACCGCAGGCCTCAGACTCTGAGTGCCACGAAGGAAACGAACAATGAGGGGGTCCCTGCCCAAAGAGGCACCACTTAAAGGTACGTGGTAAGCAGCTATGGCAGCCACGTAAACCTTTAGTCTGGAGGGGGACAGCCCTGCAGTGAACTTTTCTTGCTGGAACTCCAGAACGATGGTAACTGGGCAGGTAACTGGGTTCAGCTGCTTCTTGTTGCACCAAGAAGTGAAGATTCTCCACTTCTGGGTGTAGAGTTTCCTCGTGGAAGGGGCTCTGGAGTGGAGAATGGTCTCCACAACCTCGGTTGAGAGACCCTCAGGGGCCAGACCCATAGTTTCCACAGTTCTGGGTGAGGATGAAAGATCCTCCCCTGTGCCTGGGACAGGAGGTCCCTCCTGACCGGAATCTCCCACGGAGTGCCGTCTAGGAGAGACACCAGATCCGAAAAACACACCCTGCCCGGCCAGCGCGGGGCAACTAATGTGAGACGGACCTTCTCCCGGCGAACTTTCTCCAGAACCCCTGGAAGCAGAGCTACGGGGGGAAAGGCATATAGAGGCGCTCCGAGAGGCGCTGGAGGATGACGAGAGAACTAGAGTGGACAGTGAGCCGTTTCTGCCGTTTCGCAAACAGATCCACCTGAGCTCGGCCGAAAATCTGCCAAATTTGCTCCACCTCCTCGGTCTGGAGTCGCCACTCCCGCTCTTTGTGTGAGTCCTCAGCCCCTGCCTCGACAGGAAGTCTGCCCCCAAGTTCTGGGACCACGGGATATAAACTGCTCGGAGAGAGAGCAGTTTCCCCTGGGACCAGAGAAGGATCCTGCCCGCCAACTTGGACAGTCGACGGGAACGGAGACCTCCTTGGTGATTTATGTAGGAGACCACGGACGTATTGTCTGTCCGGACTACTACATGATGGCCTCTGAGGTCGGGGAAAAACGCTCGTAGCGCCATCCAGACAGCCATCATCTCCAAGGCGTTGATGTGCCAGGAGAGATGGTGCCCGCCCCACTGACCTCAACCTCAGCATCACGCGGTGACAGATGGGCCCTAGTGCGAGCTTCTGGGAAAGAAACCAGTTCTCCTTCCACGGATGCAAGGCTCGAAGGCATCGCCTTGAAACCTTGATCAGAAGGAAGGGGTTGCCCCTCGGGGAAAACCCTCTGGTTTTGAGCCACCACTGTAAGGGCTTCATGTGGAGCAGACCAAGTGGAAAGACACTGGACGCTGCAGCCATGAGCCCCAACACTCTCTGGAAGTGTTTGACAGTGATCAGCTGGCCTAGCTTGATATTCTGGTCCGTGGACAAAACAGCAGCAATGCGCACGGGGGAGAGCCGTGCTGACATTGACACCGAATCCCATACAACCCCTAGGAAGGTTGTGGAGAGAGGATGCTCTTCCTGGCGTTGAGTCTCAGCCCCAGCTCCTTCATATGTGCGAGGACAACATCTCGATGCCGAACCGTCAATTCCCGCGACTGGGCTAGAATCAGCCAGTCGTCGATGTAATTTAGTACACGGATGCCAGTGGACCGCAGCGGGGCTAGCGCTGCGTCCATGCATTTTGTGAAGGTGCGGGTAGATAAAGCTAGGCCGAACGGAAGCACTCGGTACTGATAAGCCTTGCCCCCAAAGGCGAACCTGAGAAACTTCCGATGTTGAGGAAGGATGGAGATATGAAAATATGCGTCCTTGAGATCTATTGCCACTAACCAATACCCGGACTTGATCTGGGATACAATCTGTTTGAGTGTCAACATTCTGAACTTCAATCGCCTGACGGTTTTGTTCAACAGACGAAGGTCTAAAATAGGACGCATAGCGGCTGTAAAAGCCCGAATCTGCGGCTGAGAGAGGTACATACTCTATGGCCTCCTTCCTCAGTAATGATTCGACTTCTTGTTCCAAAACCAGAGCCTGCTCGGGGTCTACCACCGTCGGAAGAACCCCCGCGAATTTGGGAGGGCTCGACCAAAACTGGATGGTGTAGCCTATTTGTATGGTGCGCAGGACCCACTGAGAAATGCCTGGCAGACGTGCCCACGCCGCCAAGAACTCCTTCAGGGGTACTAGTCTCGCGAGACCAGCCTCTGATAGTGTTTCCACTCCAGGCCCCGGGAGGCTGCCCGGGAAAACCTGGAGTGGCTGCTCTAGGACCCTCCTCAGAGGGGGTGATCTGCCCAGCGCACCCTGCCGGGGTGACAACTGGGATAGATCGCCTGAACCCCGCTTGATCTGGCTCCCTCGAGATACCAGATCCGCAGGCGCGCCTGCAGGGCGTTGGCTGGATGGAAGGCCAACGGGGGGGTTCCCTGCGAGGCCAGACACCATAGTTGTCAGGGCCTCTTGCTCTTAGCCTTCTTGGCTTGCAGAACGACCCTCAGGTCGGTCCGCTTGCCAGAAGGCTGAGGCTGAGTTTGCCGACTCAAAGCCTTTTGAGGAGGCTGGCGAGTTGCAACACTCAGCTTCTGAGCGGCGTTTTCTATTTATTCTCAGTGAAAACTAAAGAAAATTAATCTGAAATTTGTTTGTCACATCTGGTTATTTTCTAATTGTGTCACTCGGAGTGGGGGCGTCTTACCTATCTTGTTAGATCTGTGGAGGGCGGGTTTTTGCAGTCTACTGAGTTTAACCTGTAAGTTAACTGCTCACACACTTCAGGTGGCGACCGTGTCAGACGAAATCCTGAAGCCCGTCTCACCACATCTCACGCATACACACACAGAGCAGCATGATAGGCACAACATACAGCTAATAGAGTTGTACAAAGGCCAAAAGCATTGGGTGGGAGGGCTAAGAACCTGTTGCTCACTCAAGTCTTCCTTAGTGAAGTGGTTAGTATTTCCCCCCACAAGGCGGTGGCATATTCCCCTCCGCCACACAAAAAAGAAAAACGGAAAGAAAATACCTTAAGAAAATACCTTAAAAAAAAACCTTACGTCCTTAGGGGCGTAACAAATACATTAATACCTCCGTTTACGAGTTTTATTCATTCCAAGAGCGAGCTCGTAAACCAAAATGCTCGTACACCAAAACAATTCCCCCCATTAGAACGCACTAAAAATCACTTGATTCGTTCCACACGACCATAAATGCCCATTTTAAATATTTTTTTAGTTTTAACCTATTAATTACATTTCAAATTATAACCATTAAGATCTCATATAAATACTACTTAAGTATTTTTAGAGTTTAACTGTCATTATTAACTATTTACTGTAACATGCACTTTACCTCTTCACTGCTGGCATGATCGAGACGAGAGGAGAGGGGAGGGGGGATGGAGTTACTGCTTATATATTTCACTACATTGTAGCCTTGCTTCTTTTAATAACCAGACAGGTTCCTTCTCATTCAGAGATTTTATTGAGAACTATCGGATTGCGGTTCTGGCTTCAACCCACTCCGTACATAACAGAAGAATCAAAACTATCTCTGCTCTTCTCTCAAAATTGTCACTTGCACTGCCTGCTTCATGCATAGTCTGTCTGTCTCTGTCAGCTGTGAAGGCTTCACATGTCATAAATGTAGGGACATAATTAGGCTGACAGAGAAGATTTCAGAATTAGAGACACGCATCCAAACTTTAATTGAGGATAGTAAGAATGCAAGGGCTTTAGATACTACTTTGGATGCGACTAGCTTAGCAAACCCTGTACAGTAATACCTCGGTTTACGAGTTTAATTCGTTCCAAGAGTGAGCTCGTAAACCAAAATGCTCTACACCAAAACAAATTTCCCCATAAGAATGCACTAAAAATCAAATAATTCGTTCCACATGACCACAAATGCCCATTTTAAATATTCTTTTGGTTTTACCCTATTAATTGAAGTTAAAATTGTAACCATTAAGATCTCATATAAATACTAATTAATAATTGACAATTAAACTCTAGAAATACTTGACAATTTACTGTAATGCACGTCAGGTTTGAGCAGCCTGCTTGGAGGAGAGAGAGGAGGGAGGAGAGGGGAGCGGAGAAAGCAAGGATGAAAGCAAATGAGTGAATTTATTACAATAGTGCAGAAAACAAACAAGTGATAATCCAGAGTTAAAGTCGTGGAACATGGGAGTCGCAAACGAACGAATTCGCGGGAGCCTCGAACGAACGAATTCGCGGGAGCCTCGAAGGAACGAATTCCCGGGAGCCGCGAACGAACGAATTTGCGGGTGCCTCGAACGAACGAATTCGCGGGAGCCTCGAACGAACGAATTCCCGGGAGCCACGAGAGAACTAGGGGAGCGCGGGGCACAAAGTAACGCAGGGTAAATAGTAACAGCGATTTCTTTAGATAGTTGCAGGGGCATAAATGTGACATGCTAAAGGGCTTTTCATCACACTGTTTGCAAACGTCTTCTGGCCATTTTTCGAGAAATTTCATAGAAGTTTGGATGAGAACCACAGGAAAAACTCTTTTGGCAGCATGTAAATATTTTTTGTTATAGTATTGTTTTTTTCGATTTTCAAAGAATGTGTGAAAGATTGTTAGTCTAATCTTATATTGTTATGATTCCCATCTTCTTGGCTAAAAGATGGTACCATTTTGAAAGACGTGAAAAACACATAGTGGCTGCTATCCGGTCCTGAAGTAAACAAGACAGCACAGGGTTAGTTGTAACACTGAGCCGCATTGAACAAGTTGCATCAATAATCATATATTTTGCATTGTATTATTAAAACGTTTTTCATGTCATTACTTTGTTCAAAACACAACAAATGTAAAAGGAAAAAAGTTATGCTTATGATCATCAAGACGCAACTTTTTTAAACAAATAAAAATACGTGAATGAACTTGCATTGGATAACATGGTGTTACAACTAACCCGCTGTCTGTTAAAACAAGCTCCGCTCACGGGGTAAGAAGTCACATTTTACTCCTTGCGCTTTTGCCGATACTGCAGAGAAACGGCAGGTCCGACGAACATGAAAACAGTGCTCATTTGTAGGAGAGGCTTATATGTTGTTTGTATAAAAATATGGTTTGTCTAACCCTATTACTTTGTTTATTATTTGGCTAAAACCAATTAATTAATGTGTAGAATATGAGGTAAAAACTTCTGTAAATCACTTATAAAAATATCACTGTGGTGAATGATAGAGCCAATGAATGAGTTAAGGGGTTATAAAAGGGGTTGGAACCTCCTGACTGTGTTATGAGAGGCTGTCATTAGGATATTTCATGTAAAAATGCGCACAAGGATGCTGAGCGTTAGGACTTTTTCCACACAGAACTGCGCATGGGTGAGGGAAATTTTTTCTCGTAAACCGATACAATGCTCGTACACCGATTTGCTCGTATACCAAGTCGCTCGTAAACCGAGGTATTACTGTGCATTGTTCGGTTCCGGCTGTAGAGCCCGTGCAGCAGGGCAACTGGGTGACTGTGAGACGGCATAATCGCGGGTCAAAAAAACACTGTTCCATTCCGATCAGAACATCAAACAGGTTCTCCCCACTCAGTGACGCACCCACTGAGAAACCTGTTGAAAGTGCCCTAGTGATTGGCGATTCTATTACTCGGAATGTGAAAATAGAGACTCCAGCCACTATAGTCACATGTTTGCCGTGAGCCAGAGCGCCTGACGTCAAAGCAAATTTAAAAGTGCTGGCTAAGGCTAATCGTAAATATTCTAAGATTGTTATTCACGTCGGCGCTAATGATGTCTGACTTCGTCAGTCGGAGATCACTAAAACTAATATTAAAGAGGTGTGTGAACTCGCAAGTACGATGTCAGGCACCGTAATTTGCTCTGGCCCTCTTCCTATGCTCAGGAGTGATGAGATGCTTAGCAGATTATCCTCACTCAATGGCTGGATGTCTAAGTGGTGCCCGCGGAATAACATAGGGTTCATAGACAATTGGAAAAGTTTTTGGGGCAGACCTGACCTGTTGAAAAGAGATGGTATTCATCCCACCTGGGATGGTGCCGCTCTTCTCTCTAGTAATTTGGCATATAGTCTTAGAGCTAAACCTTGACTAACTGGGGTCCAGGTCAGGAAGCAGACAAACTGGCTAAACCGACCGTCTGCTAGCTGTCTCACGTCACAGAGGTCAGATAAATTCCAACACATAGAGACTCTTTCACCTAGATATCATCCTATAGAGATTGTGTCTGTTCCCCGAATTAGCAAATACAAAAATCTCTCAAAATCGTTTAAGAGTAAAAATTTAATTGATTTACAAACAACTAAGAACGGACACATAAATGATACAACATAAATGAACAAATGATAAAGCTTGGGTTACTGAATATACGATCCCTTTCCTCAAAAGCACTTATTGTAAATGATATGATTACAGATCATAAACTTGATGTGCTGTGTTTGACAGAAACTTGGCTAAAACCAGACGATTATATCACTTTAAATGAGTCCACCCCTCAAGATTACTGTTATAAACATGAGCCTCGTCTGAAAGGTAAAGGAGGAGGTGTTGCTGTAATTTATAGTAACACGATCAGTACTGCTCAAAGGTCTAATTTGAAATATAATTCTTTTGAAGTGATGGTCCTCAATGTAAAATTATCTAGTGCCAGTAATAATTCCTGTTTAACTTTTGTGCTGGCTATTCTATATAGGCCACCAGGGCACCATACAGACTTTATCAAAGAATTTGCTGATTTTCTCTCAGAATTAGTAATGTCCTCAGATAAAGTCATAATTGTCGGTGATTTTAATATCCATGTAGATAATGAAAAAGACGCATTGGGATTGGCATTTAGATACATTTTAAACTCTATTGGAGTTACACAACATGTATCAGGACCCACTCATTCCCGTAATCATACTTTAGATCTAATATTGTCATATGGGATCAATGTTGATACTGTTCAAATTCTGCAGCAGAGCGATGACATCTCAGATCATTACTTAGTTGCGTGTAGATTACCTTTAGCCAAAGTCGAAAAACTAACTCCCTGTTATAAATATAGTAGAACTATCACTTCTAACACAAAAGATAGCTTTATAAATAATCTTCCTGATCAATTTCATCTACTTAACATCCCAGATAGCCTAGAAGAACTTGATGTTGCAACAGAAACTATAAACTCTCTCTTTTCCAGCACTTTAGACACTGTTGCTCCGTTACGCTTAAAGAAGATTAAAGAAAATAGTCCAACACCGTGGTACAACGAGCACACCCGGGCCCTCAAGAGAGCAGCCAGAAAAATGGAGCGCAGCTGGAAAAAAACTAAGCTAGAGGTTTTTCGCATTTCATGGAAAGACAGCTCTATTGCATTCAGAAAGGCCTTAAGATCAGCTAGATCTACTTACTTTTCTACCCTCTTAGAAGAAAACAAATACAACCCTAGGTATTTATTTGATACAGTGACTAAATTAACAAGAAATAAAGCCTCAACCCCAGATGCTTTAAATCAGCACAGCACTAATGACTTCATGGACTTCTTTACTTGCAAAATTCATAATATTAGAGAGAAAATTATAACCATGCAACCGTCTACTTCAATATCACAAAATACAGTAAATTTTAGTGTCCCTGAAGAAAAATTCCACTCCTTCATTGCTATTGGGGAGGAAGAATTGTCTAAACTCGTTAAATCATCAAAATCAACAACATGTATGCTAGACCCAATACCAACTAAGCTACTGAAAGAGATGCTTCCAGAAATCATAGATCCTATTCTTAATATAATTAATTCTTCTTTGTCATTAGGATACGTACCAAAAACCTTTAAGCTGGCTGTAATTAAACCGCTTATTAAAAAACCACAACTTGATCCTACAGAATTAGTTAATTACAGGCCGATATCGAATCTACCTTTCTTGTCAAAGATTCTAGAAAAGGCAATATCTTCACAACTATGTTCCTTTCTAGAAAGAAACAGCATCTACGAGGATTTCCAGTCAGGATTTAGACCATATCATAGTACTGAGACTGCTCTCATTAGAGTTACAAATGATTTGCTCTTATCATCCGATCGTGGTTGTATCTCTCTGTTAGTGTTACTGGACCTTAGTGCTGCATTCGATACAATTGACCACAAAATCCTTCTGAATAGACTTGAAAATTATGTTGGCATTAGTGGAGTTGCATTAGCCTGGTTCAAGTCATACTTATCTGACCGTTATCAGTTTGTAGCAGTAAATGAGGAGATGTCATATCGGTCACGGGTTCAGTATGGAGTTCCTCAAGGTTCAGTACTAGGACCATTGCTTTTCACCCTGTACATGCTTCCTTTGGGTGCAGTTATTAGGAAGCATGGCATTAGCTTTCATTGTTACGCTGATGATACTCAGCTCTATATTTCTTCTCATCCTGATGAAACGAACAAATTCACTAAATTAACAGAATGCATAACTGATATAAAAAATTGGATGACTAATAACTTTCTACTGCTTAATTCTGAAAAAACAGAGATTCTAATTATTAGACCAAAAAGTTCAGCACATAATAATCTAGACTACTGCCTAACACTCGATGGCTGCTCTGTCAAGTCTTCGTCGTCAGTTAGAAACCTGGGTGTGCTCTTTGATACCAATCTTTCATTTGAAAGCCATGTTTCTAGCATCTGTAAAACGGCGTTCTTCCATCTTAAAAATATATCTAAATTGCGACATATGCTATCTAAGACAAATGCGGAAAAGTTAGTTCATGCGTTCATGAGTTCAAGGCTAGATTATTGTAATGCTTTACTAGGTGGTTGCCCTGCACGCTTAATAAACAAATTCCAGCTGGTCCAAAATGCAGCAGCTCGAGTTCTTACTAGAACCAGGAAGTATGAGCATATTAGCCCAGTTCTGTCAAACCTGCACTGGCTTCCTATTAAACACAGAATACATTTTAAAATCTTGCTAATTACTTACAAAGCATTAAATGGTTTAGCTCCACAGTACTTGAACGATCTCTTAACACATTATAGTCCTTCACGTCTATTGCTATCCCAAAATACTGACCAGCTTATAATACCTAGAATATCAAAGTCAACTGCTGGCGGTCGATCCTTTTCCTATTTAGCTCCTAAACTCTGGAACAGTCTTCCTATTACAGTTCGGGAAGCAGACACACTCTGTCAGTTTAAATGTAGACTAAAAACACATCTCTTCGACCTGGCATGCACATAACACATTATACATAGATTTTTAATCCAAATCATGTAAAATGATTGTTAGGCTGCATAATTTAGATAAGCCGGAACCGGGAACATTCCCATAACACATGATGTACTCGATACATCAGAAGAAGAATGGCATCTACGCTGATATTGGTTTCTGTTTATTCCGAGGTTATCGTGGTCAGCTGGATCCGGGCCATATCCAGATCAGATGAAGGACCTGGACACGAGCACAGCACTGCCCTGAAGTGTCTGCGGAGATCGTGACTCTACTAGACCCTCCCCTGTGACGATCATGAACCCATCTCTAACCGGACCAAATTGGACTTTCTGTTCAGCCAAACAAACTTTGTTTATATTGTTTTTCCTGTAAAGCTGCTTTGAAACAATCTACATTGTAAAAAGCGCTATATAAATAAAGGTGACTTGACTTGACTTGCTTACGAGCTCTCTCTCAAATCCCTCAGAACTCCACTCTCTCTAGCGCCGACTGAAACCCCGCCCTCTTAAAGTGATAAGACTGTTAACTTAACACTTATTGACACATCAGATTAACTAGTTCCTTCAACATTTGTAACGATATTACAACGTGAAGAATAGCGATCACAATTAATGCAACAACACGCGGTAAAACCGCTGTAAATCACTTATGTATATGATCTGTACAGAGTTATAACTGTTATAGTATGCTGTTCTCTAAAAGTGTATGGCCCTTTAAGAACGTCATTGGGTGCGTTGGACTGTGAACACACGTGAGTCTCATTAGTATGCAATGTGTGGTGTTGGTAACATGCTCCATTAATAAAGTTTCATCATACTGTATTCACATGTAATCATATTCACAACAACTTATAAAATAATGCACTGTGGTGAATGATGCACCCATACTGAGAGACACTGAGAGAATGAACGAGTTAAGGGGTGATAAAGGGAACTTTTCAACGCAAAACTGAGCATGGGTGAGGGAAAATTTTTCTCGTACACCAAGACAATGCTCGTACACCGATACGACCCTCCATGCTCGTACACCGATTTGCTCGTATACCAAGTCACTCGTAAACCGAGGTATTACTGTATATTGAAATATTATTACATGTAAAATTTGTGATATAGCCCACACCCTTATATTACTCGCAACACACGGTAATGTTAAAATCTGGTACTTGTTCCTGTGTGGCCCCTGAGTTTTGATAGGCAGTCACTCCCTTTGAGCCTCCTTGGCTTCTGGTTTTATAAAAACTGCTCCTCAGAGCTCTGCCCGGGGTAACATCAAGTTGTTAGGCACACTACGTGCCTCCTTGACGGGGTAACAATGCTGAGATGTTAGGCTCTCTTGAGCCTCCTCAGCTGTGATAATCATTGCTAGACCTTCTCTTTCCGAAGAGAATTGTACATTTAAGTCTATGTAATTTCGAGTAGAACCTCCTTTGGTGCATCCAGGTTGGGAGTACTTTTAACATTGTTTTATTAATGTCAAGTTGCTAGGCTTTTTAAGCCTCCCTGGCAGATATTTGCCGTCGCTTGACATCTCTCTCTCACTATAGAGATTAATTATATTAATAAGAGATTAATTATCTCTTAATTAATCCGGCCGCAAGAGTTCGGCCTACGGGTCCGGCAAGGCAAGCACCTTCGGTGGCGCCAGAAGAGCAAGCAGCTTTGGCGGCACCAGCAGGGCGAGCAGCTTGGGGATGGCCTCCTGACCATCTGAAGGGAAGGAAGCTCCCTTCTTCCTCCTCCTCCAACAGCGAGGGCATGGTGTTGAGATAGCGGGCTCCAGGATGGCCTCCTGGCTAGCAACGGTTTCTGCGGTGGCCTCCTGGCCGACCACAGCCTTAGCGTAAGCCTCTGCCAAGACCTCCTGGGGGTAGGTCCTGTAAACGGCATGGTAATGTTCTTCACAAATCCCCTGAAATCCAGGTGGTCTATTCCCCTCATGCTCCACCAGTCAAAGGGCTTATCACGACTATGGTCGAGCAAGTCCTTGAGAGCCACCTCGCTGAGGTAAAGACCCTCAGCAGCTCTGCAAAAGGTCTGGTTTAGGAAAACACGAATGATGAGCAGAACAAGGACATGCTAAGACAATGACACGACAACGGACAGCAAATACAAAGGGCTTATATAGGACACAAAAGGAATGGTAGTGATCTGAAACAGCCGGGAATAAATAAGAGAACAAGGATTGCTGTGCTGCGTGTTCGCAAAGTAGACGAGACGGCGTGCAATTGGTAACAACCAACTGCGCACAACACAAACAACATAAAAGCACGTGGACATAAGAACATGCACGAGATGTCACACGCCCTCACACAGACACGATGAGAGAGCAGTGTCAGGGTTCTGTTGACGAAAACACTAGAAGCCAAAACTGACATGACAGAACCCTGACACTGCTCCATTACTAAACTCTGTTCATTATTGTGTCAGGCTGCCAGCCCTGTTATGTAGCTTCCTGAAGAGACATAGGACATAATGTATTCGTCCTATGAGTTCAGCCATAGGCTAAACAGTTAGGCTCTTTCTGAGCCTCCTTGGCTACTGGTAGCATTTTTAGGCCTCCTCTTGCTAGAAAGAGTTCTCTTACTAAGGCCTCTTCTCCCTTGAGCTCTGCTAGGGCAGGTTTTGTGAGTTGTAGGCTCTCTGTGAGCCTCCTTGCAAGATATTATAAGAGTTGGGTGTAGTTAGTTCTCCTCTGAATTTAAAGTGTTGTCATGTTTAGTCCTCCACTATTAGAGTTTGACTGATGTTTGCATCTTTAGGTATCATCTCACTAGAGAGTTGTCTTATTGAGGCCTCCACTCCCCAGAGCTCCGCTAAAAGAGCAAGTTTGAGTGGCAGGCTCTCTGTCAGCCTCTTTGAAAGATGTTCTGAGCAGGGGTAATTGTCAGGTCTCCTCTTAATTTAGAAAGTTATTATACTGAAGCCTCCTCTCCAAGAGCTGGGCTAGGCTGTAGGGTCGGTTGTTGGGCTCTCTGGGAGCCTCCTTGGCTTCTGACCTTAGTGTGGAGTGTTGCTAGGTCTCTTCTCATTTTGAGAGTCATTGTATTGGGGCATCTACTCTGTTGAGCTACATGAGTTAGACTGAGTTTTTAGCTCTCTCTGAGCTTTCTCAGTACTGTCCTTGGATTAGAGCATTACTAAGCCACTTTTTTTAGGCCTCTACTCCAATTCAAGTTCTGAGTGTTAGGCTACGACCCTGCGTCTCTTTGCCTTATTTTCAGTATTCCTTCACATGCCTCCTTTAGTCAAGAGGATGATATATTTGACAGGTGCTCTTTCATACTAACATTCACACCAGTGGCGATGATACAAATGTCAAGTTCATTGTCGGGGTTAGACTCATGTTGGTCATTCTAGAGGCATTCCCCAGCTCCCCTAGCTAGGGAATGAAACATCTTGTTCCCCTTCTTAGGGAACCACAGTTACATACATAACCTGAGATACTATATTTACCTTCCTATCTTCAACAACAACAAAAAACAATCGTCAACTTGGATTCTGGAATAACAAAGATAGAATAGTAATTGATAGAGCTGACAGTAAATCATCTTTTTTTTCTGATTACATAACTCATAACTCAGTGATATACGTGTCAATGTGTCTGTATACTCATATAGTCTCATACTAGGATAAAATTTAAAGAAAATCCAAATTCCATTTTTAGTTGGTAATATATATATATATATATATATATATATATATAACCATATAGAAACTTGCAGGGTACTGCCTTTTATGAAAGGTTTATTTGAATATAGATCAGATAAGATCTGATAGCTCAATGAACATTGAACTAGCGGATTGGTTGATAAATAAATATTCAAACATCATGGTAAAACTAGGTTGTCTCTGAGCTTCCGTAAGTATAAAACTGAGTCACATTAGTGGCAAACATCCTCACACAGACTCTACACTCCAAGATAGATCTACTATGGAAATGCCCAACTGGGAAGTGACAGACATGGATAATCAAACAATCCAATATTGCTTTCCAAACAACAATTTGTCTTGTACCAGGAGTATCCGAACTGAAGTGGAGTACATTATTGTGTACATTTTCGTTGCTGTAGCATCAGTGTTCACTGTGTTTCTGAACCTGTTGGTGATCATCTCCATCTCACACTTCAAGCAGCTCCACACTCCCACCAATGTGCTGATCCTCTCTCTGGCAGTGGCTGATCTGATCGCAGGACTGATTCTCATGCCAGTGCAGGGAATGAAACTGATTGAGCCATGCTGGTATTTTGGAGAAATGTTTTGCTCAATATTTACTCTTACTCTTTATGTGGTTGTTACAGCATCTCTTGGTAATATGATTATTATCTCTGTGGATCGATACATTGCTGTGAATGACCCTCTGCGATATCCAGTTAAAGTCAATAATAGCAGAGCTGTTGTTTCTATTGCTGTAAACTGGTTATTCTCCATCATATATAATTTTTATCTGTTGTATGAGTTTTTACTCTATCCAGAGAGGAACCACACATGCATTGGGGAATGTATATTTTCTGTTTTGTTGGAAAATATAATTCTAGATTCCTTTATTTGTTTAGTGGCACCTTGTTGTGTAATTGTTTCTTTATATGTGAAAATCTGCTTTGTTGCAAAACAGCAAGCTAGGCAAATAAATTCAGTCTCAGACAAAAAGGCCAGATCAGAAAAAAAGGCTGCAAGAACCTTAGGGATTGTAGTACTGGTTTATATTCTTTGCTGGATGCCGTACTATTTAACTTCTCTTTCTATTGGGCATAATGAAAATTATGCTCTTATAATTAATGTAATGTATTGGATTGTATGCATAAACTCCTGCATTAATCCACTTATATATGCAATGTTTTATCGATGGTTTAGACTGTCAGCAAAATACATTTTGACCCTGAAAATATTTGAACCTTCATCAGCATACATAAATCTGTTCCCAGAAGAGAACTGATCACTTACAGTCTCATGCAAATATAAATGAGATAATATGTCTCCAAATGAAATAGAGTTCTTGATTTAAGCACCTCCTTATAGAGTATTAGATGTTTTTTTTTTTTTTTAAATACAGTATTTAACATATTTGTGAGTGATGTGATCTGCTCAATCAGCATGAAAGAACAGCAAAACTGTAGTGATGCTACTTAGAGGATAGATGATAAAAGAACATTTTTCATTTGTCAAACTGAAGCACAATATGTATAGATAAGGTACAATATATTTTGATTCATGAATATGGTAATTCTGCACTGACAGTAAAACAATTGAAACACATTTCAAAACATGAGCTGGTTGAGATTGATGATGGGTTAGAGTGGTGTCACTATATTGAGTAGACAATCATAATCACTATGATCGTCATATCTCCTGTTCTCCTGTTATAACTTCCCTGCAACAAGTGCCTTATGACAAAACAATTATCTAATTAACCAGTATGGTTTCATACTATTAGCAATACACTTATATGTATGTCTACAGTGTTTCAAGCATTTTAATGTTTTTAAACACGTGTAATTCACAAAAGTTTAATAGTTTCACAATTAATGTGAAGAATATTTAATTGTGAACTTGCAGAAATTTTCCATAAATACTGTTTCCTTTGAAATATAGCGCATTCAATTCCTGAATAATACTGAATAATATCTGTTGTGTCAATGTATATTTTTGAATAATATTTTCAGTTATATTTTATATATTTATGAGGGCAAATATGTTATAATTCATTAACAGTGTCACACAATCCTTCAATTGACCTCTATCTGTATCTAGTACAACTACTAATACACAAAAAGCAGAACCACAAGGAAAAGACAGCCGTCAAGCAGAATGCATACAGGGAACTTCATTCACTCACTGACGTACCCACTGACAATCCTGTTGAAAGTGTGAAAGTTATTGGCAATTCTATTGTACAGGATGTGAAAAAAGAGACACTAGCCACCATAGTCACATGTTTGCCAGGAACGAGAGTACAGTAATACCTCGGTTTACGAGTTTAATTCGTTCCAAGAGGGAGCACGTAAACCAAAATGTTCGTACACCAAAACAAATTTCCCCATAAGAATGCACTAAAAATCAATTAATTCGTTCCACATGACCACAAATGCCCATTTTAAATATTTTTTTGGTTTTACCCTATTAATTGCAGTTAAAATTGTAACCATTAAGATCTCATATAAATACTAATTAATAATTGACAATTAAACTCTAGAAATACTTGACAATTTAATGCATGTCAGGTTTGAGCAGCCTGCTTGGAGGAGAGAGAGGAGGGAGGAGAGGGGAGCGGGGAAAGCAAGGATGAAAGCAAATGAGTGAATTTATTATAATAGTGCAGAAAACAAACGAGTGATAATCCAGAGTTAAAGTCGTGGAACATGGGAGCCGCGAAAGAATGAATTCACGGGAGCCGCAAATGAACGAATTCGCGGGAGCCGCGAGAGAACGAATTCGCGGGAGCCTCGAACGAACGAATTCTAGGGAGCCGCGAGAGAACTAGGGGAGCGCGGGGCACAATGTAACGCGGGGTAAATAGTAACAGCGATTTTTTTAGATAGTTGCAGGGGCATAAATGTGACGTACACTGTTTGACGCACACTGTTTGCACACGTCTTCTGGCCATTTTTCGAGAAATTTAATCGAAATTTGGATGAGAACCACAGGAAAAACTCTTTTGGCAGCATGTAAATATTTTTTGTTATAGTAGTTGTTTTTCGATTTTCAAAGAATGTGTGAAAGATTGTTAGTCTAATCTTATATTGTTATGATTACCATCTTCTTGGCTAAAATATGGTACCATTTTGAAAGACGTGAAAAACACATAGTGGCTGCTATCGGGTCCTGAAGTAAGCAAGACAGCGCGGGGTTAGTTGTAACACTAAGCTTATTGAACAAGTTGCATCGATAATCATATATTTTGCTTTGAATTAAACTATTAAAACGTTTTTCATGTCATTACATTGTTCAAAACACAACAAATGTAAAAAATAAAGGAAAAAAGTTATGCTTATGATCATCAAGACGCAACTTTTTTTAAACAAATAAAAATACGTGAATGAACTTACAACTAATCCGCTGTCTGTTAAAACGAGCACAGCTCACGGGGTAAGAAGTCACATTTTACTCCTTGCGCTTTTGCCAATACTGCAGAGAAACTGCAGGTCCGACAAACATGAAAACAGTGCTCATTTGTAGGAGAGGCTTATATGTTGTTTGTATAAAAATATGGTTTGTCTAACCCTATTACTTTGTTTATTATTTGGGTAAAACCGTGTATATTTCACTACGTGAACAATAGTGATCACAATTAATTAATGTTTACAATATGAGGTAAAAACTTCTGTAAATCACTTATAAAAATATCACTGTGGTGAATGATAGAGCCAATGATTGAGTTAAGGGGTTATAAAAAGGGTTTGGAACCTCCTGACTGTGTTATGAGAGGCTGTCATTAGGATATTTCATGTAAAAATGCGCACAAGGATACTGAGCGTTAGGACTTTTTCCACACAGAACTGCGCATGGGTGAGGGAAAATCTTTTTCGTACACCGATACAATGCTCGTACACCGATTCGACCCTCCTTGCTCGTACACCGATTTGCTCGTATACCAAGTCGCTCGTAAACCGAGGTATTACTGTACTTGACATCAAAGCAAATTTAAATGTGCTGACTAATGCTAAATGCACATGCTATAAGATTGTCATGTAAAGCAACTTTACAGAGATAACAGGAAAATAATGCAACCAAGTTTGTTTGGGCTGTACACCAGCTCTAGAAGAGCAGGCCAATCTATGATATTGATGAATATTAAGTGTCTGCAACTAAGCAAGCCAGGGGCAACAGTGGCAAGGAACCTAAACTCCAGCAGGTTTGAACAAACCAAAAGAAACTTGGCAGAAACCAGGCTTAGTCGGGGGACAAGTTCAACAAACAAACAGTGCAACTCCTCCAGTGTAAATTATATAGACAGCATTTCAGGTCAGATGTATTCCAATACTCGAAATATTTAATCAAGTTACATCTGGTTGAAAATCGGATTAATGAGGCCTTCAGAGGGGAGAATTTAGTAGAGTCACAGTCTCTGCAGACACGTCAGGGCTGTGTTGTGCTCATGTCTCCATGCAGGTCCTTCATATGATCTGGATATGGCCCGGATCCGGCTAACCAAGATAACCTCGGAATAAACAGAGAATAATATCAGCATAGATGCCATTCTTCTTCTGATGTATCAAGTACATCAGATGTTATGGGAATGTTCCCGATTCCGGTTGACCTAAATTGTGCAGCCTAACAATCATTTTACATGATTTGAATAATAAAAATGTATAATGTGTTATGTGTATGCCAGGTTGAAGAGATGTGTTTTACTCTAGATTTAAACTGACAGAGTGTGTCTGCTTCCAGAACAGATCTGAGAGGTTTCGCCCGTGAATTCAGCCATACTGCAGCAGGGCTGGAGTTCAACGACGTTGCTTTCAAAGACCTTTATCAATTACACCCTTGATGAGCGCCTCAGCTGGTAGAGAATGAGAGGGCTAGACCACCAGACATTTTGGAAGTTTGTGGATGCTCAGACCATCCCTACCCCTGTGCCACACCCAGAGGTGGTCTTGGTGGCTTATGCACCCCCAGAGGTCCTTAAAGTCACTGAGGTGCCTTCACCTTGGAAACGGAGAAGGAGAAAGAGGGTTTCCTCCATCCCACAAGACCTGGAGGCCATCCAAGAGCCCAAGGCCCTGCTGGCACCGCCCTGGTCGTCAGCCAGAACTCCAGACTCTCCGGAGCCCGACTGGTTCATCCCTTCGGCTCTATCCTGGCTGTTTCTCGGGACTCCAGACATGCCGGAGACATGGGTTGGAGGACCAAGGTGGAGTTTGGTTCTTGAGGTGTAGCTGGGGGATTCCCAGGCCAAGGTGGAATTGATAACTGGGAAGCCCGTGGCTGAACCATGCAGCAAAGTGGAACCACTGGAGGAGACAAGAAGCTGAAGAGAGATGGCAAAGATGAGGCAGATTAACTTGATGGTTTTGTCAGTTGAGGAAGGAGCTGCACAATAAAGACTGTGTTATGGGCTTAACAAGGGAGGACTTGGAGTTTGTCTTAATCAGTATTGACTTGGACTTATCCAGCAATGACTTAGACAATACATAACTGAATGGGACCGTGCTGTATATTTGGCATAAAAAAAAAAATCTTGCGGTGAATTATGTGTGTCGTAAAATGAAACAAGAATTAGACTTTAATAAATGGAAAACCTGAGAACTATATACAAGCTATGGTATTGTTAAGTCAAGGTCATGAACTGAGGAAGACTGAAGGCTTAAATACACAGAGAGAGGATCATTAACAGACCTAGGAACAGGTGAGACATGGCAACTAATGAAAAAAACTAGAACTCAGTCAAATACAGACAAAGAAAACTGAGACTGGATACTAAATAAGACAGAGAAACTGATCATAACTGTTACAGTAAAAGCCTGTAATTTTAAGAGTATGTGTTACCGGCCTCAGACCTAGGGGATATTTGTGCTGGCAGCAAATGATTCACTGGCAGGGTGCACTGTGAATCACTGAATAAACTGGGAAAAACACAAAGAGCATGCATTGCATTTGCTCCTGGCCTCCAAACTTGATTTGTTGGTTGACCCAGCTGGTTATATGTGAACACATCACTTGGTTTGGGTGCTCGGACTGTCGTAAAGGTATATCAGGTTCAACGTTGGGATAAAATTCATCCTGATCTACCCTTTCCACAGTTTCTGCTGTAGGTTATTCAAAGATCTCCTCAGACAAATTCAGTTCAGTTGTAATTGGAGCATTTACTGGTTCAGGAGTCACCGAGCAAGCTGGTTGCACCCCATCTCTTCCGGTTCTCAGATTCCATGGCTGAAATTCAGGTGCTCTTGCTCGAAGTTCGTGGTTTTGTTTTGGTTCGGGAGGACCTGGATTGACCATCCTCGTTTCATACTCCGATGCAGGTCTGGGATAGTTGCAGAAGAATTCTATTTCAGAATCATTAGAATCCTGCTCACTTGTGTTTTTCTTGTTTGAATGCTTTTGCTTTCCTATTGATTTCTGAGGAGCACCAGAGTGGTGCTTGTCACTTTAAAGTGGCAAGTCATTTACAGGTAAGAGTAATGTGGCGAGGTTAAGCGCTGACTGCAGCGAGAGATAGGAGACGAGCGGTGCGTAAGTAGGTCAAGTGCAAAATGATGAACACCTGTGTCTGATTGCAGTAACTGGCTGGAGAGACCGGATAAAAGCCCGCAGGAAGTGGATGGAGGGAGAGAGAGACCGAGACTGAGACTGAGGCTTGAACACCCGCGTCGGGAAGCCGCGACGGGAGAAAGAGAAGGAGAAAGTGAAACTGAAACTTAAGTGAGACTGCTGAGAGGCTTCCCGAGAGTCTTTTTTTGAGCGCCGCATGGCGATCGTTTGTGTTTGTTTATTTTGAGTTGTGCTAATAAACGTTTTACGAGCCTCAAGCACGCCGATCCCTGTCTTCTTCTTCCCCAATCCTTGAACCTCATTACAAGTAAGTTTTGGTGTAGCACACGGGCAGTTCGGTCACCTGTTTCTGCTTGCACTTGATACACAGGTCCATCTCCAACTTTTTCTACCACACAATGAACTTCCTTCTCCCAATAAGCAGATTTTGTCGGGTCCACCCCGCTCAGAGAGGTTGTGAACAAGCACATGATCGCCAGGGTAAAGTAGAGCTCCTTTAACACCTCAATCATAGTAGCTTTTCCCTTTTGCCAAGCACTTTTTGCTATTCTCTGAAGCAATCTTATATGCCTCCTGCATTCTAGAAGCCCATTTCTCCACATACTCTTGTCACGTTTGTTTTTGTTGCTTAGGTTCGAGGTCAAATACTAAGTCAATGGGTAAACGTGGCACTCTGCCAAAGAGAAGAAACAATGGAGAATACACAGTAGCTTCATGCCTTGTACAGTTATAAGCATGGACTATGTGTGGTAGATCCATGGTCCCCAACCCACGGTCCATGGAGCGATTTTGCAGACCGGTCCGTGAGCGGGTGTAAGCGGCTGTGGCGCTGTAGCTTTGGCGGTGAGGAGGTGCCTCAACAATCAACTTCTCTGTGTGGTAACAGAGAAGCAACATCAGTCACCCTTATCACCTGATAGTTGAAGTTCGACAGTGACCTTGGTGCAGTATCACTTACAATGGCAGGTTTGGACAGGGCTGGCATTTGCGTGGCACTATTCGTGGCCAATATGCAAGCGTCCTGGTCCTTGAATGCTATACGTGTACGTGTGATCATGCCAGGTAAGCCCATGTGAATGTCTCTGTCCATGGGTGATTGATAAATGTGCATAGTAACAGGAAAGATGTTCAAGTCGTCGGTGGTGCTGGCTTCAGCATGCTCCAGAATCATATCACCACCCCGTTGGTAGACTTTGCATCTGGAACTCGAAACAGGTCACCCAGGAAATCATCGAGGCGGAGAAGTTGACTCATACCTTCGTCTTCCATTGTTTTTAGATTCTCACTTCGTATGTAATCGACAACGAAGTGGTACAGTTCTGACTCACCAAGTTCAGGGAGAGTGGAACTCTCTTGACCATCTTCAGTGAACCATGCAACCAGCCGCAACTGGCTGATAGTCAAATGGGAAAGTTTCTTTTGAATTTGGAACATCAGCTTTTGCCTTGGAACAGCAGCAGCCATCTTGACTTGTCACCTGTAGCTCTCACTCTCTATGTTGATGCTCAATACAGCAGCCTTCCCTGAAGCACTAGACACAGGATATTTACGTTGTGTTTGCTACAGCAGTTTGATGATTAGGCAGTCCCGGACGAGCCCCCAATTGTTACCAGCCTTAGACCTAGGGCAGGGGTTGGCAACCCGCGGCTCTTTCACCCCTGTGCTGCGGCTCTTTCATCCCCTGCACGTAACTTGTAGCAGCGGTCCCGCTATCCGCACTCGGTCCGCTGTCGCTCTGCCATGGAAGAAAGGAGTGTCGCACCACATACATGATCGCTCCGCACCCCCGTATTGGGTCAAATATGGCTCTTTCAACATTTTGGGTTGCCGACCCCTGACCTAGGGGAAATCTGTGCTGGCAGCAAAGGATTCATTGGCAGGGTGCACAGTGTTACGCCCCGTCTAGGGAAAACGGTGCAACATGAAAAATACAGAAAAGTAATATTTCAAAAAAATTATAAATTTATTGTTCTTAAAGTTGGGACATATGATTCAGGAGCCGACAAGACCAAAACAACAAACAAAAATTCCTTGTTTTAAAACCTCTTACTTAAACCCTAACCCCAAAGAAAAGAAAATGCAATGTACAAACCTAACTCCCTAACCAAAAACAAAGATCAAACGGTTTACAAGAAACAAAAATGGAGAAAACTCCCTACTTTCCCAAATAATAAGTACAGTAATACCTCGTTTTATGAGTTTAATTCATTCCAAGAGTGAGCTCGTAAACCAAAATGCTCGTACACCGAAACAAATTTCCCCAAAAGAATGCACTAAAAATCAATTAATTCGTTCCACATGACCACAATTGCCCATTTTAAATATTTTTTGGGTTTTACCCTATTAATTGCAGTTAAAATTGTAACCATTAAGATCTCATATAAATACTAATTAATAATTGACAATTAAACTCTAAAAATACTTGATAATTTACTGTAATGCACTTCAGGTTTGAGCAGCCTGCTTGGAGGAGAGAGAGGAGGGAGGAGGGGGGAGCGGGGAAAGCAAGGATGAAAGCAAATGAGTGAATTTATTATAATAACAGAAAACAAACAAAGTGATAAAAGTCGAGAGTTAAAGTCGTGGAACATGGGAGCCGCGAACGAACAAACTTGCGGGAGCCGCGAGAGAACGAATTCCCGGGAGCCGCGAGAGAACGAATTCCCGGGAGCCTCGAACGAACGAATGCGCGGAAGCCACGAAAGCGGGGAGATAGGCAGATGATATGAGAAGCAGGTGAACAGTGACCACACACACATACACACTCAGGCAGAACTAGGAGACACTGATTTCATGAACCGTGACAGTTACTGCTTAGAGGTACTGTACGTGTATATTTCACTATGTGAACAATAGCGATCACAAATAATAAATGTTTAGAATATGAAGTAAAAACTTCTGTAAATCACTTATAAAAGTATCACTGTGGTGAATGATGCAGCCAATGAATGAGTTAAGGGGTTATAAAGGGGTTGGAACCCCCTAACTGTGTCATGAGAGGCTGTCATTAGGATATTTCATGTAAAAATGCGCACAAGGATGCTGAGCGTTAGGACTTTTTCCACACAAAACTGCGCATGGGTGAGGGAAAATTTTTCTCATACACCGATACAATGCTCGTACACCGATTCGACCCTCCATGCTCGTACACAGATTTGCTCGTATACCAAGTCGCTCGTAAATCAAGGTATTACTGTATTTACAATATTTACAATTAGGCAACCAAACTTTGAAAGGGCAATCCAAAATCAGTGTCAAACAGGCAAATTGGTCAAATCCAACAAACTCTTCAAACACAAACTAATTCGAAAAAAGACTCACAGTTTTCAACACTCTTAACAAATTCAACTCTCTTAACAATAACACAGCTTCTACAACATGCCTCAAACAACCTCTCTCCATTCTCCCCAATATCTCTCTAGAGGAAGTGATGACATGCTTCTTTTAAAGTGCTGTGCACCAATCAGGACAGAGCATTAATTGGTCTGTAGGAACCAACCAGCATCAGACACAAACACACAGAGATACTAACAGAAAAACAGAGAAATAATAATACAGAACCATAGGGTCGTAACAGTGAGTCACTGAATAAACTGGGAAAAACACAAAGAGACCAATAAGATATCTTTCCTCAGCGGCAGTCAGTTTATTACTGAGCCCGGAGGACACTACTCTCTTGTCTCTATCGCATGCGCATCCAATCCATCTAGTGGCGCGGTGGTGTAATTACAGAAGAAAAAGTTCTTACAATCGCAATTCAAAATAATTATGTGGGGTGGCTTTTTTAAGTCAAATTTTATATTTTTTCTCAACCCATTACAAACGACGTTTATCCCTCTAAGGGTCAGGAAAAATTCTAAGCGCTCTGAATATCATAATATTCTAAATTAATTTTTAAAAGGAAATGAAAGTGTGTGTTATGTTGTTGAATGCATTAATGCGTTAAACACTTGCATAAAAGGACACCTGCAAGAATCTTTGATTCACGAGTTCACACTTACAAATGATTCAGGAGCAATAAATGGTAAGCATATTTGGCATGCTGTCCGAGGAGAGGGCTCCGAGCTCGGTATTTAGCCCGAACCTGGAGCACTCCCCCGTATCCTGACTTTGATAGGAACAATTAAGTGTGAGGAGTTGGGGTGGTGGAGGGATGCCGAAAAATGTCAAAGAGCTGTAGGTGAGTCAAACATGTCTATATATAGGCAAGGCAAGGCAAGGCAAGTTTATTTGTATAGCACATTTCATACACAATGGTAATTCAAAGTGCTTTACATAAAGAAGAATGATAAAAGTAAAACATTAAAAATGATTAAAAGAATAAAAAGATAATACGTATAAAATAAAATGCAAACAGTTCGGACATAGCACAGTGCTCAATCTGCAAATGCATAGGTAAAAAGATGTGTTTTGAGTCTTGATTTGAATGTGGCTACTGTTGGAGCACACCTGATCTCTTCTGGAAGCTGGTTCCAGCTGCGGCTGGCGTAACAGCTAAAAGCAGACTCTCCTTGCTTTGAGTGAACCCTGGGTATTACTAAGTGACTTGATCCTGATGATCTTAGTGATCTGTTAGGTTTATATTCTATGAGCATATCTGCAATGTATTGAGGTCCTAGGCCATTGAGTGATTTATAAACAAGTAACAGTACTTTAAAATTAATTCTAAATGTAACTGGAAGCCAGTGCAAGGACCTAAGGACTGGTGTGATGTGTTCATATTTTCTGGTTCTGCTCAGAATCCTGGCAGCAGCGTTCTGTACGAGCTGCAGCTGTCTTATGGTCTTTTTGGGAAGGCCGGTGAGGAGCCCATTACAATAATCCACCCTGCTGGTGATGAAAGCATGAACAAGTTTCTCTAAGTCTTGATTGGAGACAAAGCATCTAATTCTTGCAATATTTTTGAGATGATAATATGCTGATTTAGTTATTGTTTTTACATGGCTACTGAAACTCAGGTCTGACTCCAAAATCACACCAAGATTCCTGACCTGATTTTTAGTTGTTTGACCCCTAGAGTGAAGGTATGCGTTCACTTTGAGAACTTCATCTTTGTTTCCAAATGCAATGACTTCAGTTTTGTCTTTGTTTAACTGAAGGAAGTTTAGGCACATCCAGTTTTTAATTTCATCAATGCATTGACACAGGGAGTCAATGGGGCTGTAATCATTAGGTGATAGCGCGAGGTAAATCTGGGTGTCATCTGCATAGCTGTGATATGCAATTTGGTTCTTTCTCATTATTTGGCTCAGTGGCAGCATATATAAGTTGAACAGGAGGGGTGCAAGTATTGAACCTTGAGGGACTCCGCATGTCATGGATGTCCACTCAGACTTATGGTCACCGATACTCACATAATAACCTCTCCCTTCTAAGTATGACCTGAACCATTTAAGAACCATCTCAGAAAGCCCAACCCAGTTTTCCAGCCTGTCAAGGAGAATGTTGTGATCTATGGTGTCAAACGCAGCACTGAGGTCAAGTAAAACCAGCACTGATAATTTACCTGAATCTGTGTTAAGACGAATATCATTTATTATCTTTATGAGTGCTGTCTCTGTGCTGTGATGTGGTCGGAAACCAGACTGAAAGTTGTCAAAGTATCCATTCAAGCTTAAGAACTTGTTCAGCTGATTGAAAACAACTTTTTCAATGATCTTGCCAATGAAAGGTAGATTTGAGATTGGTCTGTAATTGCTCAATATGATGTTGTCCAGATTGGTCTTTTTCAGAAGCGGCTTAACAACTGCAGTTTTTAGGGAATTTGGAAAAGTCCCAGAAAGAAGTGAGGCATTTACCACTTCTAGGATATCTGCTTCTAAACAGTTAAACACGCTTTTGAAAAAAGATGTGGGAAGTATGTCAAGGGCGCAAGTTGATGTTTTAAGGTGCTGTACTGTTTCTTCCAAAATTTTACCATCAATTGCTTCGAAAACAGACATAATAGCTACTTTCTGAGATTGTGGCCTGATCTGTTTTACCCCAGTGCAGCTCAAGGTTGTGCTGATCGCCTTTCTGATATTATTTATTTTCTCAGAGAAGAAGGAAGCAAACTCACAGCATTTGCTGTCTGAGAGCATTTCACTGGGAATCTGACTTGGGGGATTTGTTAGTCTCTCTACAGTAGCAAAAATAGTGCGGGTGTTGTTTAAGTTTCTGTTTATAATATTTGAGAAGAAGGTCTGTCTAGCTTTGCCTAGTTCCACATTGAAAGCATGAAGGTTATCTTTATAGATGTTATAGTGGATTTCAAGATTTGTCTTTCGCCACATGCGCTCAGCTTTTCTGCATTGTCTTTTCATATTTTGCACTGCTGTTGAATTCCTCCAGGGTGATTTTTGTCTGCCACTCTTCTTCCTGACTTTCACAGGAGCAATGTTATCAATAACATTCTGAACTTTTGAGTTAAAAGAATCAAGAAGAAAATCAACAGTGTCTGCAGATATGCTTGGTGTTAAAGATATAGCCTTCATAAACAGAGCACTAGTATTCTCATTTAAGCATCGCTTTTTGACCGAGATAGATCTAGCTTCAACAGTCGGAGAGATCAATATATCAAAGAAAATACAGAAATGATCTGATAGAGCTACATCCTTAATGACAATGGATGAGATGTTTAGACCCTTACTGATAATTAAATCTAGTGTATGTCCTCGATTGTGTGTGGGTCTATGTACATGCTGAGTCAGATCAAAAGTATTCAAAACTGTTAGAATTTCTTTTGCCATTTTGGATTCTGCATTTTCTATGTGGATGTTAAAGTCCCCAGTAATAGCAAGACAGTCAAACTCTGAGGAAGTTGCTGATAACAGTTCTGTAAAATGTCCTCTACAAAGGCTGGAGAGTATTTTGGAGGCCTATAAATGACTAAAAGTAGAATGCGAGGAGCACCTTTTAACACAATACCCAAATATTCAAAAGACAAGTAATCACCAAATGACACTTGCTTGCATTGATAGACATCTTTAAATAGAGCAGCTTCACCTCCACCTCTCCTAACAGCTCTGCAGACACTCATAAAAGTAAAGTTGGGAGGGGCTGTTTCATTCAGGATTGTTGAACTGCAACTGTCTTCAAGCCATGTTTCATTTAGAAGCATAAAATCTAGATTGTTTGTGGTTATTAAATCATTGACTAGAAGTGATTTATTTTTAAGTGAACGGATGTTTAAAAGTGCTAACTTAACAGTCTTACTTTCTGTCTCTACAGTAATCTTAGTTTGGCGTGCAATATGCAGCAGATTAAGTGGGTTTAACAAACGGTTTGAGAAGGCCTTTGGCTTTCTATCACGTAATAAAACTGAAATAGCGAAAGCAACAGGCACACTGGGTTCCCGCTTGTTCTGTAAACATTTGATAAAGTCACTGTTATCATAGCGGGGACCCAACACACATCACTGAGAGCTTTTATCAGTTGTTTTTGGTTCACCTAGAACAGATGGAGGATGGTGAGGGCCCTGGCGTTGTGGTAGCGGCCGAAGAGCTCTCGCAGGAGGAATGGGAGGTTGAGCTGGGCTCACAGGCTTTGGTGGTTGTGGAGCTCGCCGCTTTTTTGTTGATGTCTGGGGGCTCGCAGCAAAAGAGTGGGCGAGTTTGGTTCCAGCATACACCAGTTCCTCCATTTTCTCAGAGAAACACAGCAGGGGGGATGCTGGGGAGAGGGATAGCGTATCCGGTGAGAGAGGCTGTTGCTCTGGTGTTACTGGTGGCTGTAATATGTTGTCCTGGCCCTGGCTGTTTTCCCGAAAGTCGTCCTTGGCTGCTGAAACTTGGAGCAGTTCTAACACGTCACTGTCTATCGGTGAGCTCTCTGGGCAGGGCTCAGTCAGGATTGCGTCCGTGAACAGTGGTTGTTGTGGCTGCATGGTGTTATCGCTGTCCTTGTGGGATGTGTCAGCCGCATGTCCATTCAGGTGCTGAAATGAAGTCCTGTGGTCAGCTGTACTCTGTCCAGGTGTGTTTGTGCCATTCAGATTAGGTGGATTTGCACACACTGCTGAAGGATGATGGAGGGAGAAGTAGATATTGTCCTTTAGCACTCTTGAGCCCAGTTTGTTTGGGTGCAGGCCATCATGTGTCAATAACTGTCTCTCTCTCCAAAACAGATTGAAGTTGTCGATGAAATTCAGTCCCTTTAAGTTGCAGGTTTTTTGCAGCCATGTATTAAGCCCAAGCAAACGTGTAAATCTATTTGTTCCTCTTGCTGGGAGTGGTCCACTGATGAACGACTGAACTTTTAGACTTCTGAGCATTTCAAAAAGTTCATTGAAATCCCTTTTAAGGAGTTCTGACTGCTCCTTCCGAATATCATTCTTTCCCACGTGGATGATTAGTCGGTTTGCAGTTTTATATTTCATCAGAATGCTCTTAAGTTCCCTGTTTACATCAGAAACTGTTGCTTGTGGAAGGCAGCATGTAGTTGTATCCCTGCTGCTAATATTTCTGATAATAGAGTCACCCACTATCAGAGTCCTGGGCTCGGCTGCTCTAAGAGCTGAGTGTCGCTGTCTGCTCCACCTTGAGCGGCAGTTAGCATCGGTGTTAGCTGCTGGCTGATTTGATCTGTGTCCGATCATGTTTGGGGATTCCTCAACCACATTCATCATGTCTGGAGATTCCTCACTCACATTCATTAACACTTCAAATCTGTTCTCCAGATGTATTGGCGGTGGTAGGGAGCTAGTGTTTGGGGTAGAAGACGCTACAAAATGCGATACTCGAGACAATCTGATGTCTCGAGTGCCTTTGGGTCTCGCTCTCTGTTTGTGCCATCGATTAGTATGTTGATCAATTTCGGCACTCAGTATGGCCTGTTTAGGAGCATTAGATTCATGGGACTCACCGGCTGTGTGCTGGGGACGTCCATGATGAAGCTCTGTTGTGTGTTCCGTCTGGTTTGGTAGTCCCACAAGTAGCTTTGTTTCAAGAACTGCAATCCTTTGTAGAAGTATGTGGCAGTTTGTGCAGCAGGTAGATTCTTCAACCAGAGGAGGCATATTATTTAGTGTAGGCAGCTGTGTTTTCCCTTCTCCGGAATGTAAGCTGATGGCTGCCGTCAATGGGAGGCTGGTTTGAGAAAAATTCCCCTTTTTTGTTGCAATTCTTCCAGTTAGAAACTTTGTTGGTGCCAATATTTGTCGTTTGAGCACTGTGCTGATTTGCTGAAGTTAAAATTAGGAGATAAAATATAAAAGCAATAGAGCAAAGCGCAGAGCTGTAAGCAAGAGCGTCCGAACAGTAGCAAAGCAGGAAGTAGAATGTATACATGCTTCCTCTCCTGCTGATAAGATGAGGTGTAATTGCTGATGACGTGTTGATTGTGTTAATCATTTGAATGTGCTCCTCCCGAACTTTGTTAATAAAATATCATTTCACGAGTTCACACTTACAAATGATTCAGGAGCAATAAATGGTAAGCATATTTGGCGTGCTGTCCGAGGAGAGGGCTCCGAGCTCGGTATTTAGCCCGAACCTTGAGCACTCCCCCAAAAATTGCAACCTAGTCGGACAGCCGCTAAAGATTTTGATGACCCCCCCAAAGAATTGCGAGGTTACAGCTGAGGGGGGGGGGGGGGGTAATTGTGAGTTCGGGAGGGCAGATGAATGTTACTGTAGAGGGCTTGAGGTGCGGAGGGGATGATATGGCTTTAGCATTGGATATGTGTTTGTTGTTCAATTTGTTGCAAGAAAGAGAATTGGGTGTAATTTGGTTTCTGGGAGTATGAGGGGTACCTCTGAAACTACTCCCCTGGCTGCCATAGGAGTAGGGAGGTATGTAGCCACCGCGGTAGGGGAAACCCCCGTGGTCGCTGCAGGAGCAGGAGGCACGTCGCTGCCGTGATAGTGGAAACCCCTCTGGGCCGCTGCGGGAGGCAGGAGGTACGTCGCCGCTGCGACAGTGGAAACCCCTCGGGGCCGATGCGGGAGGCAGGAGGTACATCGCTAACGTGACGGTGAAAACCCCTCGGGGCCCTCACAGCAGCAGGAGGCACGTCGCCGTCGCAGCAGGGAAACCCCTCTGGGCCCCCACGTCGGCAGGAGGCACGTCACTACCATTGCAGCAAAAAAAACCTCGGGCCACTGCAGGACCAAGGTGGTGCGTCGCTGCCGTGGTGGTGGAAACCCCTGTGGTCGCTGCGGGAGCGGGAGGCATGTCGCTGCCATGGCAGTGGAAACCCCTCGGGGCTGCCGCGGGAGCAGGAGGCACGTCGCTGCTGCGACGGTGGAAACCCCTCGGGGCCGCTGTGGGAGCAGGAGGCACGTCGCTGCTGTGACGGTGGAAACCCTCGGGGCTGCTGCAGGAGCAGGAGGCACGTCGCTGCTGTGACGGTGGAAACCCCTCGGGACCGCTGTGGGAGCAGGAGGTACATCACTACCGTAGCAGTGGAAACCCCTCGGGGCCCTCACAGCAGCAGGAGGCACGTCAACGTCGTAGCAGGGGAAACCCCTCTGGGCCCCTGCAGCGGCAGGAGGCACGTCAACGTCGCAGCAGGGGAAAACCCCTCGGGGCCCCCGCAGCAGCAGGAGGCACGTCACTACCATTGCAACGAAAAACTCCTCTGGGCTGCCGCAGGACCAAAGAGGTACGTCGCGGTGGTGGAAACTGATTTGAAAGATTGGCTCCCTTGGGAGTATGAAAGCACATCAACCCTATAACTGAACTCCTGTGGAAGCGTCACTGCTGCGGCAGTGGAAGTTAGAGAGAGCTTGCTCCTGCAAGAGCGTCACTGCTGCGGCAGTGGAAGTTACAGAGAGCTTGCTCCTGCGGGAGCGTCACTCCTGCGGCAGTGGAAGTTAGAAAGAGCTGTCTCCTGCGGGAGCGTCACTGCTGCGGCAGTGGAAGTTAGAGAGAGCTTGCTCCTGCGGAAGCGTCACTGCTGTGGCAGTGGAAGATTAGAGAGAGCTTGCTCCTGCGGGAGCGTCACTGCTGCGGCAGTGGAAGTTTAGAGAGAGCTTGCTCCTGCGGGAGCGTCACTGCTGCGGCAGTGGAAGTTAGAGAGAGCTTGCTCCTGCGGGAGCGTCACTGCTGCGGCAGTGGAAGTTAGAGAGAGCTTGCTCCTGCGGGAGCGTCACTGTTGCGGCAGTGGAAGTTAGAGAGATTTTGCTCCTGCAAGAGCGTCACAGCTGCGGCAGTGGAAGATTAGAGAGAGCTTGCTCCTGCGGGAGCGTCACTGCTGCGGCAGTGGAAGTTTAGAGAGAGCTTGCTCCTGCGGGAGCGTCACTGCTGCGGTAGTGGAAGTTAGAGAGAGCTTGCTCCTGCGGGAGCGTCACTGCTGCGGCAGTGGAAGTTAGAGAGAGCTTGCTCCTGCAGGAGTGTCGGTGCTGCGGCAATGGAAAGCAGTGGCCATGAAGTTGTAAGTAGGGAGGAGCTGGAGCTCAACAGAAGACCTTGTTTGATGTGCGATCTGTTTGATCTGATGTGGCTCTTGAAAGCCTCTGAAGACCAGTGGCGCAATGCTTGTATTTGCTGTTGGGAAAGGCCTTTGCGCAGCCGTGGTTGCTGCACCTATGGGAAATGAATGGCTGGATGAATGGTCTGTTGGGAATCCGGTTTGGGGTAGCGTAGCTTTAAGAAGTTTGGAACCGGAACTTGTAATGGGGTGGAATCGTCTATGGAGAGTGGGACGGATGGGAGTTTAGCCTGCGAGTTTCTGAAATGAAAGTAGACTGAGTGGATGTGATGGTGAGTTATGAGCATCTGAGGAAACCAAAAGCCAGTATGAACATGGCTTCACTGCTGCGGCAGTGGGAAAATTCCCCCTTGGCTGACTCCTGCGGGAGTGTGGGGGAACATCATTGCTGCGGCAATGGAGGCGGCAGTGGAATAATTTCCATTTGAACTGAGCTCATGCGGGAGTGTGGAGGTGCATCACTACTGCGGAAATGGAGAACTTCCTCTGAACTAATCGCGTGTTGGATAATGGAGATTGTCTATTTCCTCGACATCTGTTGTCTCTTGTGGCAGTGAAAGCCATTTCTGGAGAGACTGATTTGATCGAATGTAACTCCTGAAAGCTTCCGATGACCTGCGGCCCAGTGCTTGGATCTGCTGGTTTTGGGACACAACATGTGGTAGGGTGATTTAAGTCTTCTGTAAAGAGTGGGTCGGATGGGAGTTTGGCCTGATCTCTTAAATGAAGGTTGGCTACGAAGGATTGTTGCTGTTGGAGTAAGAAAAAAGCCTTGTGGTTTGGTCTCTCTTACTTTTGTTGTGCAGCGCTGACGAGTCAGAATATGGATGGATTTGGATTAAGGTTGGATGTGATGGAATCAGAGGAACTGGAATCTATATGGCTCGACCATGGCGTTGAGTGGTCGGACGACATGTGGGTGGAATCCTTGGCGGAGAGTAGGGATACGGATTTCCAACATAATTGGTTGTCTGGTGTCTGAGCTGGTGGGTTGAGTTTTTGATATACCTTTGATGAGCAGAGGATTAGGTTTCGGCAACGAGAAGTAGATTTCACCTAGGTAACCCATGGTGAAGCTGGCTTGGAAGTTCTTGATGTTATTGGAATACAATACGAGTCGGTGGTAGTGGGTAGAGACCATGTGGAGCAGACCACATGTGGAGTGGAAAGTCTAGAACTTTTCCACTACACATGTAATCTTCCAAAGGAGTGGTTTGAAACGAAAGCTTGAAGAATGGACATTTAGAGGCGTCGATAAATATCAACTCTGAATATTGATATACTGGTTGGGAATAGGTCCACCTCTGGTGGCAGCAGCCTTAACTTCAGTTGGGATTTGTGTTCAACTGTTGTTGGCGACAGAGGTGTTTCCAAGCAGCAGTGTTTGTGGAATGGCATAGCAGAGAACAGGATGAAAGGAGAATTAGCATGGTGGAGAGAATTAGGTGGAAAAAGGCCAGGGGCGAAGCCACTTGCGGAGGTAGACTCACGCTTGGGTTGACACTTGGAGCCCGGAGAGAGACAGAAAGGGTAGAAAGGGAAGATAAGATGGTGTCTGGGCCTGTGCCGCCAGCGGAGGCAGCCTCACGCTAGAATCGGAAGGCCGGGCTGCAGGCCAAACATAGGGGAAAGGTTAGGTACGTGCTGCCGTTGCTAAGCCTGCACCTCTGGCGGAGGCAAGCTCGCACTTGAAGGGCGGCGTTTGTCGCTAGATGCTGGCATGTGAGGTGCAGTGCTGGAAAACTGCAGTGTGCTGCTGCGTCTTAACGCTTGGAGATCTGGTTTTGCAAGGGAGAGAGATGAAGATTTAAGGAACGTACGTTTGAGGCATTTTGAAGGTAGAGTTGATTTGGAGATGGTACAGCTGACTGGAGCGAGACCTATTCTAATTAGATTTGCTTTGGTCGTCCTCCTTTACTATTGATACGAGTGCTGAGGTGTCGTAGGAAGTTGGGCAAGAAGAAGGTGGATGTCTTGATGGTGGAGGTGAAGGCAAGCCTCGGCGTCATAGGGTGCGACAACGGAGCGGAAGAGCTGACGACCGCGTGGTGTTGTTGGAGGCTCGGTTGCAGTGTTTGTTGAGTGCAAGAGCTCCTTTCGACAGTGGGATACAGCGAAGGTACTTGAGAGGAAGAGTTTATCGTGAAACTGGTACATCTCAATCTTGGACAATGTGGCGAAAGGCGGAGCATCACATGATCGCCTGCTAAATTTGAACACATTGGCTGGCGCTGAGCCAGAGAAAGCGCTCAAAGCTTGTTGCTGTTCAGGGTTTCAATCTCTTGAATTATTTTGGTTACAGACGTCTAAATACACGCAAGAAACAACAAAATCAATATGGTTTGTAAAAAACAGTGATTTCCATCAGCAAAACCTGTCAATTGTAAAATTGACAGTTGAATTTATATCAGATGCATGTTGCATATTTAATTTCAAAACAAACTTACCTGTTGGAAATCGAAATATCAAAGTTTATGAAAGTTCACAAACTTATTGGCTTTGAATAAACCCTGAGCAGGGGTTCATCCAAATATCATAGACTTATAAAGCTTATCATAGACTTAAAGGATTGAAACAGTGAAAGCAAAGAATTACTTTGAAATAGGAAGTGCATATGGTTTCTTTTCCACTTAATAGCCGATTAAGTTGAAACAAGGCAGCGTTGGTAAGAAGTACTTGATTCTTGTGTGGCGGCTGAGCGCGCAATCTACTGTAATGAGTGCGATCTGAAGCGGCGCGTGCGATCGGACTGTAGGCTACTGCACGCAATCTGACTTTGGTGCGCGCTAATGCTTGAGCTGCGAGGAACCAGCGCGTTACTTTAAAAACAATCACATTTCAGACGTGGGTTCCCCGGAACAGTGATATTGAGATGGCACAACTGCTCGTGATTTAGCGATGCTGAAATAAAAGCGCCGGAAGGATTACAGATGCTCTTGTTTGTGTGAGCTGACGGACAGAGAGAGTGTGAGCTGAAACTGCAGCGCGGTCTGCTGAGGCTCGCGGCGGCGGCGGCGGCCTGGCAAGCAGGAAGAAAGCGGCATTGCCTGAGAGTCGAGCTTGCAGCTCAACCAGCTTTATTATTCTTTCTCAATGGCAGGAGCGATTAAAAAGGGCCGATGTAGAGCTGCTGGGTACGGATGTTTGCTTGGTGGCGAGAACAGGCCTCGCGTCTTACTGTGCGTTTGCTTGTTGTTGCTTAGGACCCGTTTGTTTGGTCTGGCACCCGTGATGTATTGCTTAGGGTGATATAATATAGTTAGCATGGTGTTAGGCGGATGAGGATCGCTACTGGGTCCGGATGTTTTCGTAGAGAATCCATCTAACGAGTGGAGCTCGATTTCGAGTGTATTGTGACCAGAAAGCGGAGCCACAATGCCGTAAACTGTCGAGCTGACAAAAAATGTCAAAGAGCTGTAGGTGAGTCAAACATGTCTATATATACATGCTTCCTCTCCTGCTGATAGGATGAGGTGTAATTGCTGATGACGTGTTGATTGTGTTAATCATTTGAACGTGCTCCTCCCGAACTTTGTTAATAAAACATCATTTGGTATTATGCATGTAACCATTTAAAGTTTTTCAGATACAGTCTTTTATGAAAGGTTTATTTGAATGTAGATTAGATAAGATCTGATAGCTCAATGAACATTGAACTAGCGGATTGGTTGATTTGAATATTCAAACCTCATGGTAAAACTAGGTTGTCTCTGAGCTTCCGTAAGTATAAAACTGAGTCACATTAGTGGCAAACATCCTCACACAGACTCTACACTCCAAGATAGATCTACTATGGAAATGCCCAACTGGGAAGTGACAGACATGGATAATCAAACAATCCAATATTGCTTTCCAAACAACAATTTGTCTTGTACCAGGAGTATCCGAACTGAAGTGGAACACATTGTTGTGTACATTTTTGTTGCTGTAGCATCAGTGTTCACTGTGTTTCTGAACCTGTTGGTGATCATCTCCATCTCACACTTCAAGCAGCTCCACACTCCCACCAATGTGCTGATCCTCTCTCTGGCAGTGGCTGATCTGATCGCAGGACTGATTCTCATGCCAGTGCAGGGAATGAAACTGATTGAGCCATGCTGGTATTTTGGAGAAATATTTTGCTCAATATTTCCTCTTATTCTTTATGTGGTTGTTACAGCATCTCTTGGTAATATGATTATTATCTCTGTGGATCGATACATTGCTGTGAATGACCCTCTGCGATATCCAGTTAAAGTCAATAATAGCAGAGCTGTTGTTTCTATTGCTGTAAACTGGTTATTCTCCATCATATATAATTTTTATCTGTTGTATGAGTTTTTACTCTATCCAGAGAGGAACCACACATGCATTGGGGAATGTATATTTTCTGTTTTGTTGGAAAATATAATTCTAGATTCCTTTATTTGTTTAGTGGCACCTTGTTGTGTAATTGGTTCTTTATATGTGAAAATCTGCTTTGTTGCAAAACAGCAAGCTAGGCAAATAAATTCAGTCTCAGACAAAAAGGCCAGATCAGAAAAAAAGGCAGCAAGAACCTTAGGGATTGTAGTACTGATTTATATTCTTTGCTGGACGCCGTACTATTTAACTTCTCTTTCTATTGGGCATAATGAAAATGATTCTCTCATAATTAATGTTATGGATTGGATAGTTTGCATGAATTCCTGTGTTAATCCACTTATATATGCAATGTTTTATCAATGGTTTAGACTGTCAGCAAAATACATTTTGAACCTGAAAATATTTGAACCTTCATCAGCATACATAAATCTGTTCCCAGAAGAGAAATGATCACTTACAGTCTCATGCAAATATAAATGAGATAATATGTCTCCAAATGAAATAGAGTTCTTGATTTCAACCTTATAGAATATTAGATGTTTTTTTTATTTGTTTTTTTATTAATGTGTCTAAAATGTGTTTTTTGAGCATATTTGTTCATTATAATGACAATAATTATGAAACTCATCATATCTCCTGTTTTCCCAGCAAACAAACAGGTCGAATCGATTAACCAGTATGACACAAACACATTAGCAATTCACTCTTCTTTTTTTTCTATAGTGTGTTTTACATGTAGATTTTTTAAATACATGTAATTCACCAAAGTTTAATAGTTTTACCATTAATGTGAAGAATATGTCATTCTTAATTACTATTACATTTTCCATACGTACTGTTTCCTTTGAAATGTAGTGCATTAAATTCCTAAATAATACAAACATATATTTTTTGGTAGAATTCTTTATATCTGTGATTCTTGATGAATGACAAAAAACCAAGGCCTATGTAGCACATATGGCATTTCAGCTCTGCCCATGTTAGACACCAAACTCTATGTTAAACAGCTATTGTATGAGGAAAAACATATATATTGTAAATGCGGAGGGCTCTTTCATAGGTCACAACAGCACTAAAGCTCCTGTTTAACTCTTTCCATATTCCCCTCTATTATGTAACAGATTAAGGTTAAGTAACATGAATTTGTCCTCTGCATTTAAAACATTCCAAATTAATGCACACATTACAAACCGTGACACACACAGAGCAGCGGGCAGCCATTGTGGCACCTGGGGAGCAACTGAGTGTTTGGTTCCTTGCTCCAGGGCACCTCAGTCATTTCCTGCCAGTACTGAGAATCAAACTAACCTTTGGTTTATCAGTTGGACTCTCTAACCATTAGTTCATATACAGTACACAGTTATATTATGTAGAGCAATGTTTCTCAAACCTGTCCTGAAGACTGTGAAACACTGTACCCACCAAAATGGCTGAAAAAAAGACAAGGTCCACTAACATTGGAGTGTTCAATCCTGATCCTGGAGGCACCCTCTCCTGCAGAGAATAGCATACACCTGAACCATTCTAATCTTTATAATTACTAGAAATTTCCTGGCAAGTGTGTTGGAGTAGGTTGGAGCCAAATTTAATGTGACAGAACGGTAAGAGGTGGCAAGAGGGGCCTTTCACCTCAGGTAAAAGTTCTGTGTAATATAGTTATGTATAATACAATCTGCATTCATAATTGTTCAAAACATCCACTTCAGAAAACCTATAAAATATATACTAGACTAAAATAGACCTGTTACTGTGACGGTACCCTCTCAAAAGGTTGCTAATACCCTTTAGGGCAGGTCCCCAACCCCCGGGCCGCGGATCGGTCCGTGAGCAGCTGCGAGCGGCTGTGACGCTGCCGCTTTGGCGGTGAGGAAGTGTGTTTAAACAATCTCGTCCCCCCCGTCACCGCGGCAAAATTATCACACGTTTACCGGTCCGCGGCACAAAAAAGGTTAGGGACCACTGCTTTACTTATGTGCATCATTTATGGGCTAATAAGGTACAAATATGTACCTATTGAAAGGGTAACTCCCTAGTGACAGCTTTTGTGCGAAAGAAAATGGGGCCAAGAAATCGAGTGGGAACATTGGAGGAGAAAGATATCCAGACAGTACCGAAGCATCTAAGCAGCTGGATGGAACTATCAGGGATAGTGTTGACTCTAGGGTGGGGATTCATTTCTTGAAATGATGGGTGGGAGAGTGTGGAAGTGTATCCACGAACCACAGATCTATAAGGTAGTGATCCGCTCCTGACTCTGAGATGGATTGAGCAGCTTGCTTCGACTTGAGGAAGTCCCAGGCAGCTGTTCAGGCTTGGACCCCTTCTCTGCCTCGCCAATATTATATGTAGAATTATTCTGCTGTAGCCTCCACCACCAACAGTTCATCAGCGCCCTATTTTTGCAGGTGATGAGCCTCAGAAAGACTGATAATTCTATGTAAAAAAAATAACTTGGTTGGTTCTTCAGTAAAGGTTGATTTTATAAGTCTTGCAATGAAGTGAATTAGAAAGAACAGTTTTTTAGGAGAAATATAAACATAATAAGGAGAAATATAAACAAAAGACAAATATAACATCAATAGACACAGGACGGAACAAAACAGAGTGTTTAAATACAAGATGAATATATGACTGAAAGGTGGTGATTAAACATAACCATAGTGTCACAGAGACGAACTCCGTGATTCCCTCCTCGGGCCACCAGAGGGAGCCATCGCCCGAATACTGACACACCTACACACACACCCATAAAAACACTACATTTCCCAGATGCCGTACCTTAGACTAATCACCACCTCAGCTGTTACACATTCACAGAGACTATTTTAACCTGGTTACCCCACAGCTCAGTGCGAAGTCATGTTTAGCCCCAGTTGACATTTCTGAGCGTTATTTCCACTACCTGTTGCTCTGTTACCGTTTCTGCCGTTTACCCGTTACTGAACCTGTCTGCCTGCCTATTGACCCTTGCCTGGAATTACGACCTGTGAGTGTTATTTGCCTGTTCTGACCTGTCTGCCAGTTACATCGTCTCCGATTCTGCCTGCACTTCTGTTCCTGTTTGCTCCTATTTGACCTTGCCTGTACGACCACCCTTGTCATCTTTAATAAAGCATGCAAATGGATCCCATTGAGTGATGATTCATTACAGAAGACTTTGCCTCTACAAGATCCAGCTGCTTTTTCCCACCTATTTGCAGCGATGTCCGCTCAAGCCAGTCAACTCTCCATCCACCAGCACCAGCTCAATCACCTCACGAATCTCACGGATGAATTGGTAAAGGCTCTGCGGGGAACACAGATTTCTGCCTCAGCGGCGTCTCTACCACCCGCTTCCGCCGCCAATACCCACGCTGCCGGGATGCCATCACCAGTGAATCCCCACCTCTCTCTGCCTGAGAAGTTCAACGGCTACCCCACTCAGTGCAAAGGCTTTATCCTCCAGTGTTCCCTTTTCATCAGCCAACAACCTGCCAGGTATTCTACTGAGGCCAGTAAGATCGCGTTAGTCACCCTAGTGAAGGGAAGGGTGCAGGTGATCGTCTCATTTCGCTCGCTTGCAGCACAAACAAACTGGGTGAGTGACACGTTGAAAGTATGCTTTAGAAGAGGATTGTCTCATGAGTTACAGACTGAACTGGCATGTCGTGATGAGGGGAGAAGTTTGGACCAAATTATCGAACTTGTCATTCATGTGGATAATCTCATCCGAGCACGCAAAGCTGGCCAGAGAACCCAGAACCAGTGCAGATCAATGTTTACCACCTGTCTGCAGAAGAGAGAGACAGTAGGTTGACTCGTCGCCTGTGCCTATATTGCGGCAGTCCCGGGCATATCCGCAATAAGACCCACGTTCGGTGAGTGAATCTCATCCATCTTATAAATCAGACATGTCTGTATCTGTACCCATAACTCTGTTGATTCACAACACCCCGTTAAAGACAACAGCGTTATTGGATTTTGGGCTGCAGGGAATTTCCTCTCCCAATCTTATGCACAACAATACAAGATCCCCTTAATCAATGCTGTTCATCTCTCACAGTGGAGGCTATAGACGGGCGACCCCTGGGAACAGGTCGAATTGACACCATCACGCAGCAACTAACCATGCAAATTGGTCTATTTCACACAGAGCTCATTCAGTTTCACATTTTACCTACCTCAACCTCCTCCATCATACTAGGTTTACCATGGCTGCGGACTCACAATCCTAGCATCTGTTGGAGAGAAGGCCAGATTACTCAGTGGAACCAGAATTGTCTAACCAAGTGTCTGTCTGCCACCACAGGGTTTCCTCTCAGATCCGTTCAAACTAACGAATCATCACACACCTCCGATTCCCCTTCTGATCTTCAACTCCCCGAGGAATATCAAGATTTGTTTCTGGTATTCTGCAAGGTGAGGTCTCCGTCCCTGTATTGATTACCGTGGTCTCAACGAAATAACTGTCAAGTTTCGTTATCCCTTGCCTCTGGTTCCTGCAGCTCTGGAACAGCTTACCACAGCCAAATTCTTCACTAAGCTTGATTTGCGCAGTGCTTATAATCTGATCCACATCAGGGAGGGGGACGAGTGGAAGACTCAGACTTTTTCTACTGCCACTGGGCACTACGAGTACCTAGTTATGCCCTTCGGGCTGGTCAATAGTCCGTCCATATTCCAGGCTTTCATTCATGATGTGTTCAGGGACATGCTTAACCGTTTTGTTATTGTCTACATAGATGATATCCTGATCTACTCAGACACCATGAAGGAACACATCCAGCAGGTCAGACAGGTCCTCCAAAGACTAATCCAGTACAAGCTATACGCCAAGACAGAGAAGTGCGAATTTCACAAGACCTCCATCTAATTCCTGGGATACATTATCAGTCACGAGGGTGTCACCATGAATGAGAAAAAGGTCAACACCATCCTTAACTGGGCGCAACCCAACACCCTCAAGGAGATGCAACGGTTCCTGGGTTTCTCCAACTTCTATAGACATTTCATTCGCAACTCCAGTACCATCGCTTATCCACTCACCAGCATGGTCAAGAAAGGTCAGCATCAACTGACCATCCTGATCCGTCACTCCCTTTCACGGTCAAAGTAGATGCATCCAGCACTGGCCTAGGAGCTGTCCTCTCACAACGACAAGGTAATCCACCTAAACTGTACCCCTGTGCTTACAGTTCCAGAAAACTCACAACCGCAGAATGTAACTACGATGTCGGTAATCGGGAGCTGTTGGCCATGAAGGCAGCATTTGAGGAGTAGCGCCACTGGCTGGAGGGAGCTATACATCCATTTGTTGTCTACACTGACCATAAGAGCCATGAATACCTCCGAGCCGCGAAGAGACTAAACCCCCGCCAGGCTCGATGGTCCCTTTTCTTCTCCCCCTTCAACTTCACTGTAACCTACCGTCCTGGATCTAAGAACGTCAAAGCAGATGCTTTATCTCGCCAGTTTGAAGCTGAGTAGGAAAACAAAACCCCTTGAGACTATATTACCTGCCTCCCTTGTTGTTTCACCCGTACAGTGGGATATTATGACAGAACTGGAACAAGCCAACACCGATCTTGAAATCCCATCTAAATGTCCACCGGGGAAGACCTTCATGCCGCCGGCATTGCGCAAACGGGTAATGGAGATGGTCCACAGTTCACCTGCAACCGGTCATCCTGGCATCACCTCTGTCCACAGACCTCACACAGTTCGTCAAAACATGCCGGTCTGTAACATAAATAAACCATCTCACCAACTCCCCGCTGGATTACTGCATCCTCTGCCTCTACCTCAGCGGCCGTGGTCACACATCGCTATCGATTTCATCACTGACCTCCCTGTATCTAATGGCAATACCACCATACTCACTGTAGTGGACCGTTTCTACAAAGCTTGCCGACTAATCCCCTTACCCAAACTACCCACTGCCATGCCGAACACCTATGTCAATGGGTCTTCCATCTCTATGGCTTACCAGAGGACATTGTATCTGACCGCGGTTCTCAGTTTACCTCACGTCTTTGGGCCGCCTTCTGTCAAGCTTTAAATATCAACGTCAGTCTCACATCCGGAAATCACCCCCAGTCCAATGGGCAGACCGAACGTCTGAATCAGGAACTCACCCGCTTCCTTCGGTCATACTGCAACCACAACCAAGATGACTTGTCTAAATATCTCCTATGGGCAGAATACGCCCAGAACTGCATGCTTTCAAGCCCTGAAGGGAGAGCTGGATATGTGCCATGTTTTTGGACCGTGACCATGACCTCCTCTGAGTTGGTGGACGGAGATACTATTATGAGGACCTGGGTCCTCAAGATTCACCTTATTCACTGGAGGTTGCTTATTTTGAGAGGTAGGCCAAAAAGCCTGCGATGTCTGTGGGCCTATGGAAATGGACAGCTGTCTCCTTATGTGAGACATTTATATAACAAGCCATAAGCTGGTTTGTTGTTCTTCTGCTTTTAATTTCGGGTAATATCCACCCTAATCCGCGCCCATAGATGGTGCAGCTTCAAACTCCTGATGAATTTAAATCTAGAGATGGTTTACGCTTCTTCCACCTTAATGTTTGCAGTCTGATAAATAAAATGGACTACATAAGAATATGGGCTATCAACGAACTCTGACATTATGGTTGTCTCTGAGACATGGTTAAATAAATCCATTACAAATTGCATGATACATATTGAGGGATATAATTTTTTTTTAGATCAGATCGCACAAAAAAAGGTGGTGGAGTTGCAGTTTATGTTAAGTCAAAGTGGAACTGCACCTGTTTGTGTCTGTTAGTAAGCCACATTTCTTTGAATTGGTGACAATCAAACTAAATTTTTCAAATGGTCATGACATCATCGTCATTGGATGCTATCGTCCACCGTCAGCATCGAGTGAAGCTATCACCTCACTTACTGATCTTCTTCATAACTGGACTAACTCCGAATTGATTTTACCTTTGGACGTAAACTGGGACTGGTCATCAAAATTGTCTGATCCATTCAAGGAAATTTGTGACTCTCTTTGTTTGGAGCAATTGATAAAATCTCCAACACGGTTGAATCAAAAAGACCCAAGCAAATCTTCATTAATTGATGTTATTTTAACTAATGCTTCTCATAGATTTTCTGCTTCTGGAGTTTTCTGTAATGATGACTATTGTGTTATAGTATGTGTGAGAAATTGTAGGACCCCAAAAATCAAACCACGTATTATTTTAAGACGTTATTTTAACTTATCACCGTTTTGGAAGTGCTTTTATTTAACAAGGTATTTACAGTTTTGCATAATGTACTTTTAGTACTTTATGATATTCAGGTCTTGGAGTCTCTACTAATGAACTAGAGCCCTGAATCAGGACATCTGAGTCAAGTTAAGTTCATTACATGCATTTTTTTCAGTTACAGACAAGCTACACACAATTAATTACTTTAAGTTTTTAATGTTTCTTAAAAACTATTCAGAGAATTCGTAGTGAATTCAGTCCCTGTTTGCCAGTGCCCTCTTGGCTTTCTTGTGATGTAATGGTTCTGTGTTCAATCCTTTTGAGACCAATCAGCACTTTTAACTGAACCGTCACTTATATGACAAAAATATTCAGGCGCCAGGGAGTCTATTAGCACATGAAAACATTTGTCATCAGTAATGATGTCCCATTATACAGCTTAGCAATTAAAGGTGTTAGATGGACAAATAGGTGCTGATGTAACTTCTATTCCCATAGGTTGCATATTATTACCCTAAAATTATGCTTTCATAGAAAACAGGTAAAAGCTTAATGCTTTTATTTTGTGGAGAGGAAAGAGTTGGTAACTGTAACGAACGGAAATGAACGCATAAATGTGAACAGAAGATATCAAGCTCAGTGAATGAAAGGTTGTCTGTAGACAAAACATTTGCATTTTTTACAATCCTATCCCCCTCTCTGCTCCAATTGCATCCTGTCTCCTGAACACTGTTTTGTCCCATAAAGCCCAAATTTCAACTTTAAAAACCACACATGACAGTGGTAGTTAATAAATAACTAATTTAACTTACAACCTCGAAAAACTGGTTTACTGCAAATCTCAGACAACTTTGTTAGGCTAAAAAACAGGAAAGTGTAGGAAGTTTATCCAGATGTAATATTAAAGAAAAGTGACAATCTAGAACTGAAACACAGAGATATAAATACTAGGAGCAAACAAATAACTTTGTCTTCTTTTTTATTATACATTTTTGTGTGCCACACATTTCGACACCTGATTAAAATCATCATTTTGTTACCTAATTTTTTTAGAGCTGCTTGAACTGAACATGGTTTGAGACATGCAAACTCTGCAGTACAGTGGTGTAACAGCAGGGACTCAAAGGCAGAGCTCCAAACGCAACGTCTTTATTAAGAATGGTCAATAATCCAGGCAGGGGTCACAAAGGCAGGCAGACAGTAGCAGAAACGTGGTACAGGCGGTGGTCAAGACAGGCAGCAGACAATCTTAAGCGTTATTCCAGGTACAGGTCGGGGCAGGCAGAGAAGGATCAGAAACGGGCAAACAGGCAAAGCTGGTAACAAACAGACAGGAATTATAAACGCTTAGAAATGACAACCGGGGCTAGTCAAGACCTCGCGGTGAGTGTGTGTGTGAAGCAGTCTCTTATAGTACATGAGATGGGTGACAGCTGGTGAGAACAAACAATCCTAATCAGGTCCAGCTGGTGTGTGTGATCAGTCCAGTGTGATGGCTGCTGGGAAATGTAGTGTGTAGTGAAGTGTCAGTATAAATGTGTGAGCTCCCTCTGGTGGCCAGGGAGGGGAGCGCAGAGCTCATATTCATAACAGAGCCCCCCCCTACGAGCGCCTCCTGGCGTGAGGCAGCTAAAAGGCACCGCGCACCACCATGGCAGCACCCAAAGTTCAAAGTTCCAGGGTGGTGCCGGGGGAACAGACCAGGCTGGTTCAGGCAAGGCTGGTGGGTCTGGGAGGTCTGGCAGGTCTGTAAGGTCCCAGGACGTAGCCGATGGACCCGATCAACGCCGCTGGTTCCGGAGACCGAAGGCCAGCCGCAGCGACGAACGACCGAGGCGGAATCCAATGGACCGAGAGCAGATTCGGAGACGGAGTGACTGAGGACAAAAAGGTGTAATCCGGAGGGAGGAAGGAGCCAGCTGGAGCCGCAGGTGTAGGCAAGGCGACGCATGACCAAGGTGGAGCCTGGAGGACGAGGGAACCCGATGAAGATGATGGTCGAGGGACTTTGGTGAAGCTGAGGGAGTGAGGAGCCAGGTTGTGCCGAAGTGTCGATGGGCCAAGGTGGAGAGAAGGGGTCTGAGGCTGGAGGTGAAGTCAGGGATTCCCCGACTGCTGATGAGGCTGGAGGCGGTGGGACCTGCGGCGGTACCACCCAGCAGGATGCATCCAACGACGGCGCAGGACTGACGATCTCCGGCGGAGACAGGGCAGGAGGGCTGGCAGACACAGACAGGGACAGAGATGGTAATGGGTGGGATAGGGTGGGAAACGGTACCTCATGCTCTGGTTGACTGGTCGTGGCAGGCTCTGGCGGACCTGGCTGACTGGTCGTGGCAGGCTCTGGCGGACCTGGCTGACTGGTCGTGGCAGGCTCTGGCGGACCTGGCTGACTGGTCGTGGCAGGCTCTGGCGGACCTGGCTGACTGGTCGTGGCAGGCTCTGGCGGACCTGGCTGACTGGTCGTGGCAGGCTCTGGCGGACCTGGCTGACTGGTCGTGGCAGGCTCTGGCGGACCTGGCTGACTGGTCGTGGCAGGCTCTGGCGGACCTGGCTGACTGGTCGTGGCAGGCTCTGGCGGACCTGGCTGACTGGTTGTGGCAGGCTCTGGCGGACCTGGCTGACTGGTTCGGGGCAGGACACTCACCTGACACTCATGAACGGCTTGCTGCCAACTCATGCTGGTAGTGTCAGGGAGGTCTATAAACTGGAGATGGTTAGCCCCGAACCGAAACAGCATTTTCAGCATCTCATCATTTAAGGACGAGAAGATGGCAAACATCCTGAACTTCGCTGCATAGACGTGGAAGTCTGGGTTATCCCTGGCTATCTGGAGGACCCTCCCCAGATATTCCAAGGTGCTACCACGTCCTTCTTGGGTGACGGGCTGAGACATGTTTGAACACAGGTCGGAAAGACAGCTGGATCTTTTGTCGGCAAGGTCTTCTGTAACAGCAGGGACTCAAAGGCAGAGATCCAAACGCAATGTCTATATTAAGAATGGTCAATAATCCAGGCAGGGGTCACAAAGGCAGGCAGACAGTAGCAGAAACGTGGTACAGGCGGTGGTCAAGACAGGCAGCAGACAATCTTAAGCGTTATTCCAGGTACAGGTCGGGGCAGGCAGAGAAGGATCAGAAACGGGCAAACAGGCAAAGCTGGTAACAAACAGACAGGAATTATAAACGCTTAGAAATGACAACCAGGGCTAGTCAAGACCTCACGATGAGTGTGTGTGTGAAGCAGTCTCTTATAGTACATGAGATGGGTGACAGCTGGTGAGAACAAACAATCCTAATCGGGTCCAGCTGGTGTGTGTGATCAGTCCAGTGTGATGGCTGCTGGGAAATGTAGTGTGTAGTGAAGTGTCAGTATAAATGTGTGAGCTCCCTCTGGTGGCCAGGGAGGGGAGCGCAGAGCTCATATTCATAACAAGTGGCTCCCCAGGATGAGAGTAGAGAACCACTGATGTAATTGATATGCCTGGAACCTGCACAAGCTGTAATTTATAACTTAACCTAGTTACGATGTTAAAGAACACTAAATAACAAATTACACACTACTAAATGCTCTTATGTTGAGTCATTGAATTCGACTTAAACATAACTCATGATGGAGACACATTGAAAATATGAACTAAATATTTATAATAGCATCTGGCCATGAGTAATGATTAACATTAAACTGTAGAATGACTTATTAGGTTAGATAAGCTCATGATTTACCAGTAAGACTTAAATTCTTAAGACATACACTCTCCTAAAGGATTATTAGGAACACCATACTAATACTGTGTTTGACCCCCTTTCGCCTTCAGAACTGCCTTAATTCTATGTGGCATTGATTCAACAAGCTGCTGAAAGCATTCTTTAGAAATGTTGGCCCATATTGATAGGAAAGCATCTTGCAGTTGATGGAGATTTGTGGGATGCACATCCAGGACACAAAGCTCCCGTTCCACCACATCCCAAAGATGCTCTATTGGGTTGAGATCTGGTGACTGTGGGGCCATTTTAGTGCAGTGAACTCATTGTCATCTTCAAGAAACCAATTTGAAATGATTCAAGCTTTGTGACATGGTGCATTATCCTGCTGGAAGTAGCCATCAGAGGATTGGTACATGGTGGTCATAAAGGGATGGATATGGTTAGACACAATGCTCAGGTAGGCCACGGCATTTAATGGTTGAATGGTTGTTTCAGTCAAAGTTGCTCTTCTATCAGCTTGAATCAGTCGGCCCATTCTCCTCTGACCTCTAGCATCAACAAGGCATTTTCTCCCACAGGACTGCCGCATGCTTGATGTTTTTCCCTTTTCACACCATTCTTTGTAAAACCTAGAAATGGTTGTGCGTGAAAATCCCAGTAACTGAGCAGATTGGGAAATACTCAGACCGGCCCGTCTGGCACCAACAACCATGCCACGTTAAAAATTGCTTAAATCACCTTTCTTTCCCATTCTGACATTCAATTTGGAGTTCAGGAGATTGTCTCAACCAGAACCAACCCCTAAATGCATTGAAGCAACTGCCATGTGATTGGTTGATTAGATAATTGCCTTAATGAGAAATTGAACAGGTCTTCTAATAATCCAGGCATAGACTCTACAAGGCTGTGAAGATGTCCAGTGTGACCTAGATGTTAGTAGCAGATCCATCCGGTCTTGTAGGCTGCAAGGTTGAGCCGCTGTGGATAAAATGTGTTGATCCAGCACATCTCACAAATGCTGAACTGGATTGAGTTCTGGGGATTTTGGAGGCCAGGGCAGCCCCATGAACTCTTCCTCAAACCATTCCTGAACAATGTGTGCAGTCTGGCAGGGTGCATTATCCTGCTGAAAGAGGCCACTTCCACCAGGAAAAACCAAGTCAAATGCTTTTATCCAAAGCGACTTACATTGCATTCAAGAAACACATTGACATTCTAATCCAGGGGTGGGCAAACTATTTGAATCACGGCCCACAATGGTTTCTAAAATCTGACCGAGGGGCCAGGCCAGAATAGAAGGACGGTGTGTTTGTGTAAGTAAAATAAATCAAATGTAAAAATCATTACATGAAAAGATTCGGCCTTTAACAGGCACCAAAACATCAATGTGCAAGGTTCATTGTAATTCCCCCCCCCCCCCCCCCCAATGTATTAATTTAATAACACAGTAGATAAATTCTCATTCAGTTTCAGTGAGAACAATGTTGTTGATCACCTTTTTTGTGCATCAAAGTCTGGAGTTTGTTGTGTTAATTCTCAGGATAGATCCAAACTCCTCCCCTTCACACAATTTCTGAAAACTTATAGGAAAATGCCAGTTGACCATTAGTCGCGCGAGGCAGCTCTGGCTAACAGACAGTATAAACAGTCTAAGCGCGGTAATTGCATCAGAATCATGACTGAACGCTGCCCAGCTAGTCAAGCGCGATCACCAGCCAGCCTACCAGCCAGGTAGGCTCCAGCAGATCAGTGGTCCCAACAAGCAGGCCAAGGGTCTGAGAGCCAGGGTGGTGCGGGAGGGGTGAGGTAGGTGGGCTCCAGCAGGTCAAGGGGCCCGGCAGGAAGCCACGATGGCGCCGGGGAAACCAGCCAGACAGAGTCAGGCAGGGCCGGAGGGTCTGACAGGTCAAGCAGGGCCAGAAGGTATGGTGGGTCAGGGAGGTCTGGCAATACGAGTTCATGGTCGGCCGGCAGGTCAGGCAAAGAGAGCTCAGAGTCTGCCGGTGGGTTAGGCAGGACCGGAGGGTCAGGCAGCAAGAGTTCAGGCTCGGCCGGCAGTTCGGGCCACCGGACTTCAGGCTCACCCGGTGAGACGGGCAGCCATAGTTCAGGGTCGGCTGGCGAGTCCGACAGCAACGGCTCTGGGACAGCCCCCCCGTGTGTCCACCATGCATGCAGGCCTGCCAAGTCCACTGTCCTCTTGGCCACAGCTGGTCTCATGGGGACCGCTGAGGCTTCTTCAAGCACCTCCGGAGCCACTGGGACAGCCTCCTGGCTGGAAGCGGACTCCGCGACTGCCACCTGGCCAGCAGCAGGCTCTGAGATGGCCTCATGGCCAGTGTCTGCTTCGCCTCTGTTTCTGTGTCCTAGGAGAACTGGGGCTTCTCTTGATTGCAGAGGGCGGTGCAGATTTCGGTTTTGGAACGGATTCCCTTTTCTATAGGTGAAAGATGTGATAGTCAAAGTCCCAAAAACTGAGGCTATCTAGCTTATCAAACTCCCAGAAAACTAGAGTATAGTCCATCTTGATTAAAAATGTGCATGATGTAACAAGTCCATAAGGTCAAGTCTGAGCAGGTGTGTGAGTTGATTCTTATTTCTATTCCAGAGGGAATATTAATAGAACATGGAGTGGCATGGAAGGACATAGAAGGCATGGAGTGGAGCCGTGCCCATATTCCCAAAGTGGATATGGAAATGATGAACTCGAGGGGTGCGGGGGTGTGCGGGGCGATAGTCTCATGTTCCGGTGTAGGTGCGGAGCGATAGCGGACCGGGGGTTGGGGACCACTGCTATGAGTTGCGTGAAGGAGATCTAAGGGGAGCCGCTGTACAGGGATGAAAGAGCCACATGTGGGTTGCCAAACGCTGGCCTATGCCGTCCTATTCTTCAGCCTTTGTCGACACTGGCTCCGTTCAGTCACTTGGATACTCCCTCATTGCCATCACTCAGCAACTCGGATCTGTCTGGGGCTTCCAGTTCACCAAAACAGGACATTCCCCTCAAGCCTCTGAGCCCTCACTCCACTTCAGCCCATCAACCAGTTGTCTCCACCTTGGCTCCTCTCCCCCACAGCTCCACCAAGCTTCCTCGTCACTCCGTCTCTGAGTTTTCAGTCCTGCTCCAGGAGGGCCACTATCCTGCAAAATCTAGCTCCACTCTAATCAATATAATCAACCAGCTAATCAAGGTCTTACTAGGCATACTAGAAATGTCCAGGAAGGAGTATTTAAACATGTTACTTTAAACAGCTAATTTTTTTTCATAGATTGGCCCTCCAGGAGCAGAATTGGACAGCCCTGTCTTAATCTAAGCAGAGTTGAGTCAAAGCTGTGCAAGGACAGATCATAGACTATGAAGAGAAATTGTGGAAACTCATTAAGTCAAAATTCAGTTTTGACTTAATGAGTTTTATTTCATTTTGTTATTTTGCCTAATAACATATTAAGGCTCTTTTCATGAGATGGTTTCCAGGGACATAAATTGGTAGTAGACCTGTGCTGGAAATGTTTAAATATACAGATTTCAACTATAGTATAGATGCTGTCTTGGCACAGGCAGAATGTCAGAATAACCAAGTTTTATCAGCAACGATAACCCACTATAATGTATGTATCAGATTGATCATGTCTATGAATATTTAATTACTGGGTGGATTTAAGGGAAGAATAATCAAACATCATATTGAAAGGTGTGGTCACTTTGCTTTCTGTAAGTATAAAACTGAGTCATGTAAGTGACAGGGACCAGGGGGTTAAACTGGCAAGCATCCTCACATAGACTCCTCTTCAAAGTCGATCCAACTGGGGAGTGACAGACATGGACAATCAAACAACCCAATACTGCTTTCCAAACAACAATTTGTCTTGTACCAGGAGTATCCGAACTGAAGTGGAGTATATTATTGTGTACATTTTCGTTGCTCTAATATCAGTGTTCACTGTGTTTCTGAACCTGTTGGTGATCATCTCCATCTCACACTTCAAGCAGCTCCACACTCCCACCAATGTGCTGATCCTCTCTCTGGCAGTGGCTGATCTGATCGCAGGACTGATTCTCATGCCAGTGCAGGGAATGAAACTGATTGAGCCATGCTGGTATTTTGGAGAAAGATTTTGCTCAATATTTCCTCTTATTCTTTATGTGGTTGTCGTAGCATCTCTTGGAAATATGATTATTATCTCTGTGGATCGATTCATTGCTGTGAATGACCCTTTGCGATATCCAGTTAAAGTCAATAATAGCCGAGCTATTGTTTCTATTGTTGTAAACTGGTTATTCTCCTTCTTTTATTCATTTTATCTGTTGTATGAGGATTTACTCTATCCAGAGAGGACGCACAAATGTATTGGAGAATGTGTACTTGTTGTTACATTAGAAAATCTACTAATAGATGCTTTTGTTTGTTTAGTGGCACCTTGTTGTATAATTATTCCTTTATATGTGAAAATCTGCTTTGTAGCAAAACGGCAAGCTAAGCATTTAAATTCAGTCACAGAAAAAAAGGCCAAATCTGAAAAAAAGGCTGCAAAAACCTTAGGGATTGTAGTGCTGGTTTATCTTCTTTTTTGGACGCCATACTACATTGTTACTCTTAATTTTGGACATGACGAAAATGATGTTCTTATAATTAACATAATGTATTGGATGTTATGTATGAATTCCTGCATGAATCCACTTATCTATGCAATGTTTTATCAATGGTTTAGAGTTTCCACAAAATACATTTTGACACTGAAAATATTTGAACCGTCATCAGAATACTTAAATCTGTTCCCAGAAGTGAAATGACGTCCTAAACTCTTGCATGAAACACAAATGTAAATGCTATCTGCCTATGAATGAAATAGTTGGGGTTCTTGTGTTGAGAACTTCATTATAAAAATGTTAGATGACAACAGTCTGAATGCAACATCAATGTTTGTGAAAAGCTTAAATATTCTAATTAGTGTGTTTATATATTGTGAACCTGTCCATGTGTGAGTAACATTATCTGTCTCTATTTGCATTCTTGAAGGCCTTAAAATTACTAATCAACAACAAACAATATCGTTAAATCCAAAATATTTTTTTTTAACAAACCAAGATAATGCAAATTACAAGTGTGGGACAAACTACTGTATAAATCAGCAGCTGGTAAATGATTGATAAGACTTGTGATATGTAATGATCATAAAATGACAGCAGGTTGTTCATGTTTCCCTACATTGCTTGTTGAAACAAGTTCATCTTTACCTAAGACGAAGCCATAAATATAAATTTAACAGGAACAAACCTGAGCACCCTGAAACAACTATATTCACACAAAGTATTTTTATCTTTTTAAAATATGGAGCCATCTTCCATTTGACTGTCGGGAACTGGTGAGGTCAGCCTTTTCAAAAGCCTTATCCGTAACTGAACAAATGACATTTTGAAGATTGAAAAATAAAATATTTAAAATGTTTAAAATATTCTGGACTGTGTGATGAACAACAAACAAAAATATGTCAAGGGTCAGAAATGAAGGAACCAAATACTTCATATGACATCTCATTTTTAACAATCTCATACTGTGTTATTAAACTGCGTTAAGCATTGTTACATTTTTTAAATTGTGGATGCAATGTTTTCTGTTGTAATGGTAATTTTCTGCTTTCTGTAATTTTTCTGATTTTCTGTTTTCTGTTGTAATGGTAATTTTCTGCTGAAAAGAAAATGTTCAGATATATTCTGTGATTTGTTTGAGTCAAAAAATTATACAGTGTGAAAATATACAGTGTGAAAGTCTTTGCCTCTTGTCTGAATTTCTGCATTTGCGCATGTTGAATGTGGTCATATTTCATAGTGGTAGGCAAAGCAAGTTTATTTATATAAATAGACATACTTTTTTTATTTAATTTTAACTACTAGTCTTAAAAAACTGGATTTAACACTGACACTTAACACAAAAAGAAAAACAATCATGGTCACCATATAAGGGTCATGTCACTGTAAAACAAACTCTCCAGATTCATTGCTCTAATTACATAACCTTTTACATATATAAAAGAGAGGACCCATATCCCTTTCTGATAATTAATAAATCTATTTCTGATCAGTAATTGACAGTGCTGCATTTTCAACAGTAACCCGAGACTCTACTAAGGACCTAAACACCATCATCATCATCATTTTTCTTGATCTGGCATCCAACACCAACATAGTTATTTGTTTCTTTTTCTTCCTCTGGTATACTCACTGGAGAACTAAAGGATTAAAATTTCTAGTGGCCTCCTGATAAACATACAAATTTAATTTAAACACAAAATTATTACTTTAATATCGCAGTAATTATTCAAATAAAAACTTTTAATCTGTAAAGCCTGTTTTAAACAATGGGTGTTACAAATAAAAATATGCACACGGACACAGCATGTGGATCTTTCTTCACCTGTGACTGGTCATTATGTTTTAGCTCACATGTTAAACAGTTATGTTTTGTTTGTGGACTCTCATGTTGTTTCCTTTTTGCTCCTGTGATACTCCTGTGATTCTTTCCTTGCCATGTTCTGTTCCTATTTCTATGGTTTCTGTTGCTAGTTCTTATGGCTACTCATATGACTAACATTATACAGACTCATGTTATTTATTAAAACCTTGTTGTTTTCACCTTTGTATTTGAGTCCTGAATTTGTTTCATTTGTCATGAATCAGAAAGGGAGGCCTCAAATGCAGGTAAAGAATATTTATCTGTAAGTCAAATCAACATAATTGCAAAAGAAACTGCCCCGAGGGGCAAAACAGAACACTATATAAACCATGAAACACATAACTAAGACAAAGGAAAATACCGGGTGGAACGGCTACAGATGACACAGTGAAAAGACCAAGAAGACGAATTCTGACAATGACACGACAGGTCAGACAGGGCCAGAAGGTATGGCGGGTCTGGGAGGTCTGGCAACAAGAGTTCATGGTCAGCCGGCGGGTCAGGCAGCGAGAGCTCAGAGTCTGCTGGCAGGTTAGACAGGACCGGAGGGTCAGGCAGCAAGAGTTCAGGCTGGGTCGGCGGGTCAGGCAGCGAGAGCTCAGAGTCTGTCGGCGGGTTAGGCAGGACAGGAGGGTCAGAACGCAAGAGTTCAGGCTCGGCCGGCGGTTCGGGCCACTAGAGTTCAGGTTTACCCGGCAGGATGGGCAGCCATAGTTCAGGGTCGGCTGGCAGGTCCGGCAGTGACGGCTCTGGGAATGCCTTGTTCCTCCTCCGCCTCCATTTCTGTGTCCTAGGAGGACTGAGGCTTTTCTTGACCGCAGAGGGCGCAGTGGGGCGGTCCGCGGGTGCAGATTCGGTTTTGGAACGGATTCCCTTTGCCTTAGGTGAAAGATGTGATAGACAAAGTCCCAAAAACCGAGGCTATGCAGCATATCAAAGTCCCAGAAAACTAGAGGCCGATCGAGGCAGAGGTTGAATGCCTCTTTGAGATCGGCCTCAGTGTAGTCCAAATCGTCCACCTTGATTAAAAAAGCTGCATGCCAACTCTCTCACGTTGGTCTCCAGCTGACGGAAGTATTGTGAGTTAATTCTGCAAACAAGGGATTAAATAGGCACATGAGGAAGGGTGGTGATCAGAAACAGCCAGGAATAATCAGTGCCGGCCCGAAGGGTTGTGGGGCCCTAGGCAAGATAAAAAAATTGAGCCCACTGGTGTAAAAACAGCGAGAAGAGAGCACAAAAAATACAATTTCAATATTTAAGTATATACATTTTTATTACCTGTAACAAACTCAACATTTAATCAGATTTAAATAAGTTTGCAAGTGTGATACAGACATGACACAGTTGTGGCTGAGAGGTTAAGGCGACAAACTACAGATCCATTGGGGATTCTCCGCGTAGGTTCGAATACTGCCGACTACAACAATTTTGCAATTTAATGGGGTGTTTTTGGAGGGCTTGGAACGGATTAGACATTTTACATGTAAAATGTGTTCCAAGATACGAAAAACTCATTATACGAAGTCCGCCTCGGAACGGATTAATTTCGTATTTCGAGGTAACACTGTACCTCGATCAAAATAGCAACCAGACTTATGACGTTATATAACTTTAGACTTATTTAAGACACTTTCTCGAGTATATATCGAAAGGAATTTACAGAGATATGTGGCTAAGTGGAATATGTGGAATCTGTACTAGGAATACGTTACGACATTCTAGTTCATCCAATAGCCTATTGCGGGAGGTGTTATGCTAAATAGAGTGTGGTGCTGCTGTGTATGTTTCTAATCTTTTTTCCGCTTTTATTTAGACAGTTTTTTTATTATTATTATCGTTTTCAGCTATTTGTCATGTATGAATTATTCAGAGATATTCTTTTAATAAAATATGTTTTATATTTTGCTCACCGTCATTGTGAATTGTATCGTGTTTAATGGGGTCAGTGCACTACATAAATGTCATAAGTGACACATGACAACACATACTATGTGTGTACGTTTGAAAAAAATGAAACTTCTAAAAATGCGTGACATCATGTGCGGGTCGCGGGGCCCCCAGATCAAAGAGGGGCCCCAGGCGACCGCCTGTATCGCCTGTTGGACGGGCCGGCCCTGGGAATAATTATGAGAACAAGGACGGCAGGACTAACGCTAACAACACACGAACACGTAACAAATGCAGAAGCGCATCACCACGTGTTCACAAGAACTGACGAGATGGTGCGCAGTTAGCAAACATCTAGCTGCGCATGTCACAAACTACAAGGCACATAGACACGAGAATGCGCACAAGACGTCACGCACTCTCACAAAGACACGATGAGGGAGCAGTGTCAGAGCTCTGTCAACCAAGACACTAGGAACCGACACTGACGTGACAGAACCCTGACAATTCATTGTCCGTTGTTATTGGTGGTTAGCAGCACTGTGTTAAGTGTGTTCCCCTGTTATGAATATGAGCTCCGCGCTCCCCTCTCTGGCCACCGGAGGGAGCTCACACTTAAACTAATACATATACTACATTTCCCAGAAACCCACACATTGGACTGATTGCACACACCAGCTGGACATCATTATGACTGTTTGTCACACCAGCTGTTAACCATCAGCTGGACTATATAAGACTCCATTATCCGTGCACACACTGCAAAGTCTTGTTTAGCCCCGGTTGACATTTCTGAGCGTTTATATTCCTGTCTGTTTGCCCTGTACTGTTTCTGCCTGTTTACCTGTTATTGATTCTGTTCTGCCTGCCCCTACCTGTGCCTGGATTAACGCTTGTGAATGTTATCTGCCTGTCTTGACTTCCCCGCCTGGATTAACGTACCTGATTCTTTCTGCCTGCCTTTCTGACCATTGCCTGGATTACCGATCACGTTTGCTCTCTGTTTGCCCTGACCTTCTGCCTGTACGACCATTCTTAATAAAAACACACACTTGGATCTCTGCCTGTGAGTCCCCTTTTGTTACAGAAGACTTTGCCAAAGTCTTTGACTTTGCCAGGATCAAAAGATCCTGCTGTCTTTCCCACCTGTGTGCAAACATGTCTGCCAGATTCAGTCAACTCGCCACCCAAGAAGGACGTTGTGGCAGCTTGGAACATCTAGGGAAGGTCCTCCAGATAGCCAGGGAGAATCCTGATTTCCATGACTTTGCCGCTAAGTTCAGGATGTTTGCTATATTCTCATCCTTGAGTGACGAAATGCTGAAGATGCTGTTACGGTTTTGGGGCTAACCGCCTCCAGTTTAGAGACCTCCCTGACACTACCGGCACACACTAACTCTGGCTCTGAGTTTTCTGAGCGTTTATATCCCTGTCTATTTGCCTGGTACTGTTTCTGCCTGTTTACCCGTTATTCTTAATAAAGACACACACTTGGATCTCTGCCTGTGAGTCCCCTTGTGTTACATCCCCAAAGTGGATTGTCTTATTTTGTTTCAAGTATATTGCTGAAAATAGATCTGCTACAGTTTTCCTTCATCTTCTTGAATGAACTGATGTGACGGAACACAAGACTTATACCATGAACCCAGTGGGAGTCATTTATGAAGTTATCATGTGCTCAATTTATGAAGATGGCCAAAATATTGAAACATGTGGAGGAAATTGATCAATTTTGCCATTAAACAACCTGTGAACAACAACCTTTTTGTTTTGGAGTATGCTGGATTACAGGGCTGGTGACACAATATCTGGAAATTGTGCTGTGGATGTATGGCTCATACTCTCAGCGAAATGGAGGACTATGGAACCACTCTGCTGCAACCCTCACATTCTGCTCCTTCCATCACAATGCTCTGTCATCTTCACTTATTCCATCCCCACAATGTATCCAGAACTGTAGCTCAACGCAGACCCAGAGCCAGAGCTAATGCCTGCCAGTGAGTCAGTACCTGCAGTCATGTCTGTCCATAAACCAAATAAATCAAGTCACCTTAATTTATATAGCACTTTTTACAATAGATATTGTTTCAAAGCAGCTTTACAGTGGTCACAGGACAGCAATAAAAACAAAGTTTGTTTTGGCTGTACAGCGGGTCTAGAAGAGCAGTCCAATCAATAATATTGATGAATATTAATTGTTAAGTGTCCCCAACTAAGCAAGCCAGAGGTGACAGTGGCAAGAAACCAAAACTCCAGCAGGTGACAGGATGAATGAAGAACAGAATGGAGAAAAAACCTTGTGAGAAACCAGGCTCAGTCAGGGGACCAGTTCTCCTCTGGCTAACAGGGCTGTGTTGTGCTCGTGTCGAGGTGCAGATCCTTCATCTGATCTGGATATGGCCCAGATCTGGCTGACCATGATAACCTCGGGATAAACAGAGACTAATATCAGAGTAGATGCCATTCTTCTTATGATGTAACGCGTACATAAGGTCAAGTCTTATTTCTTATTTCTATTCCAGAGGGAATATTAATAGAACATGGAGTAGCATGGAAGGACATAGAAGGCATGGAGTGGAGCCGTGCCCATATTTACAAAGTGGATATGGAAATGATGAACTCGAACACTTGAAGGATTAAGGAATATGAAGAGATTATTTCGAAATATGTTTTATCACCCAGCGCCATGTCCTGTTGATGATGATGCTCCCACCCTGCCTTCCACTGCCTTCCTCCTTTGCCTATGCCATCCAGTTCTTCAACCTTTGTTGACACTGGCTCCGTTCAGTCACTTGGATACTCCCTCATAGCCATCACTCCACAACTCAGATCTGCCTGTGGCTTCCAGTTCACCAAAACATGACATTCCCCTCAAGCCTCTGAGCCCTCACTCCACTCCATGCCCATCAACCAGTTGGCTCCACCTTGGCTCCTCTCCCCCACAGCTCCACCAAGCTTCCTTGTCACTCCGTCTCTGAGTTTTCAGTCCTGCTCCTGGAGGGCCACTATCCTGCAAAATCTAGCTCCACTCTAATCAATATAATCAACCTGCTAATCAAGGTCTTACTAGGCATACTAGAAATGTCCAGGAAGGAGTATTTAAACGTTGCAGCTAAATGTTTCCGGACAGTGGCCCTCCAGGAGCAGAATTGGACAGCCCTGTCTTAATTTAAGCATAGTTGTCACGGTTCTGTCTCTGTTTCCAGTGTTATTAGTGTTCTAGTGGACAGAACCGTGGCACTGCTAATCCTGGTGTGTTTGCTGTCCTGTGTGGTGTCGTTTTCATTTGTTGGATGTGTTCCTGTTCCTGTTCTTGGTTCTCCCTGTTCCCGTTTCACTCAAGCTCTCTTTGTTATGTCTTGTTTTCAGTTTGTTTAAGTTAAGTTATGTTTTCCCCCTCGTGGGTATTTCTTTTGTGAGTTGTGATTTATGTTCCTTTTCTTATTATAATAAATTCTCACTCTTACGCTGCCCTTGAGTCCTCCCGTATCAGTTTGTGACAATAGTTGAGTCAAAGCTGTGCAAGGACAGATCAGAGACTATGAAGAGAAATTGTGGTCATAATTCAGTTTGGACTTAATGAGTTTTATTTTATTTTGTTATTTGGTCTAATAACATATTAAGGCTCTTTTCATGAGATGGTTTCCAGGGACATAAATTGGTATTAGACCTGTGCCGGAAATGTGAAAATATACAGATTTCAACTATAGTATAGATGCTGTCTTGGCACAGGCAGAATGTCAGAATAACCTAGTTTTATCAGCAATGATAAGCCACTATAATGTATGTATCAGATTGATCATGTCTATGAATATTTAATTACTGGGTGGATTTAAGGGAAGAATAATCAAACGTCATATTGAAAGGTGTGGTTACTTTGCTTTCTGTAAGTATAAAACTGAGTCATGTAAGTGACAGGGACCAGGGGGTTAAACTGGCAAGCATCCTCACATAGACTCCTCTTCAAAGTCGATCCAACTGGGAAGTGACAGACATGGACAATCAAACAACCCAATACTGCTTTCCAAACAACAATTTGTCTTGTACCAGGAGTATCCGACCTGAAGTGGAGTACATTATTGTGTACATTTTTGTTGCTGTAATATCAGTGTTCACTGTGTTTCTGAACCTGTTGGTGATCATCTCCATCTCACACTTCAAGCAGCTCCACACTCCCACCAATGTGCTGATCCTTTCTCTGGCAGTGGCTGATCTGATCGCAGGACTGATTCTCATGCCAGTGCAGGGAATGAAACTGATTGAGCCATGCTGGTATTTTGGAGAAATGTTTTGCTCAATATTTCCTTTTATTCTTTATGTGATTGTTACAGCATCTCTTGGTAATATGATTATTATCTCTGTGGATCGATTCATTGCTGTGAATGACCCTTTGCGATATCCAGTGAAATTCAGTAATAGCCGAGCTATTGTTTCTATTGTTGTAAACTGGATATTCGCCTTCTTTTATTCATTTTATCTGTTGTATGAGGTTTTACTCCATCCAGAGAGGACCCACAAATGTATTGGAGAATGTGTACTTATTGTTACATTGGAAAATCTACTAATAGATGCTTTTGTTAGTTTAGTGGCACCTTGTTGTATAATTATTCCTTTATATTTCAAAATCTGCTTTGTAGCAAAACAGCAAGCTAAGCATTTAAATTCAGTCACAGAAAAAAAGGCCAAATCTGAAAAAAAGGCTGCAAGAACCTTAGGGATTGTAGTGCTGGTTTATCTTCTTTTTTGGACGCCATACTACATTGTTACTCTTAATTTTGGACATGACGAAAATGATGCTCTTATAATTGACATAATGTATTGGATGTTATGTATGAATTCCTGCATGAATCCACTTATCTATGCAATGTTTTATCAATGGTTTAGAGTTTCCACAAAATACATTTTGACACTGAAAATATTTGAACCGTCATCAGAATACTTAAATCTGTTCCCAGAAGTGAAATGACGTCCTAAACTCTTGCATGAAACACAAATGTAAATGCTATCTGCCTATGAATGAAATAGTTGGGGTTCTTGTGTTGAGAACTTCATTATAAAAATGTTAGATGAAAACAGTCTGAATGCAACATCAACGTTTGTGAAAAGTTTAAATATTATAATTAGTGTGTTTATATATTGTGAACCTGTCCATGTGTGAGTAACATTATCTGTCTCTATTTGCATTCTTGAAGGCCTTAAAATTACTAATCAACAACAAACAATATCGTTAAATCCAAAGTACATTTTTTTAACAAACCAAGATAATGCAAAATACAATTTTGGGACAAACTACTGTATAAATCAGCAGCTGGTAAATGATTGATAAGACTTGTGATATGTAATGATCATAAAATGACAGCAGGTTGTTCATGTTTCCCTACATTGCTTGTTGAAACAAGTTCATCTTTACCTAAGACGAAGCCATAAATATAAATTTAACAGGAACAAACCTGAGCACCCTGAAACAACTATATTCACACAAAGTATTTTTATCTATTTAAAATATGGAGCCATCTTCCATTTGACTGTCGGGAACTGGTGAGGTCAGCCTTACAAAAGCCTTATCCGTAACTGAACAAATGACATTTTGAAGATTGAAAAATAAAATATTTAAAATGTTTAAAATATTCTGGACTGTGTGATGAACAACAAACAAAAATATGTCAAGGGTCAGAAATGAAGGAACCAAATACTTCATATGACATCTCATTTTTAACAATCTCATACTGTGTTATTAAACTGCGTTAAGCATTGTTACATTTTTTAAATTGTGGATGCAATGTTTTCTGTTGTAATGGGCTGAAAAGAAAATGTTCAGATATATTCTGTGATTTGTTTGAGTCAAAAAATTATACAGTGTGAAAATATACAATGTGAAAGTCTTTGCCTCTTGTCTGAATTTCTGCATTTGCGCATGTTGAATGTGGTCATATTTCATAGTGGTAGGCAAAGCAAGGCAAGTTTATTTATATACATAGACATACTTTTTTTAATTTAATTTTAACCACTAGTCTTAAAAAACAGGATTTAAACACTGACACTTAACACAAAAAGAAAAACAATCATGGTCACCATATAAGGGTCATGTCACTGTAAAACAAACCATCCAGATTCATTGCTCTAAATTACATAACCTTTTACGTATATAAAAGAGAGGACCCATATCCCTTTCTGATAATTGATAAATCTATTTCTGATCCCTTCCCTGTAATTGACAGTCCTGCATTTTCAACAGTAACCCGAGACTCTACTAGGGACCGAAACACCATCATCATCATCATTTTTCTTGATCTTGCATCCAACACCAACAGAGTTATTTGTTTCTTTTTCTTCCTCTGGTATACTCACTGGAGGACTAAAGGATTAAAAAATGATGGAATAACTTTCTAGTGGCCTCCTGATAAACATACAAATTTAATTTAAACACAGAATTATTATTTTAATATCACAGTAATTATTCAAATAACAACTTTTAATCTTTAAAGCCTGTTTTTAAACAATGGGTGTTACAAATATAATTAACATGGTTGACTAAATCTAACTGTTTTTAAATACAAAAAATATATAATATATTAATAAATTTAAAAAAAATAAAAAAATAAATAAAATAAAGTTAGAATTCTTGCACAAAAATAAGGCGTGTGCGCATGACACAAGCGCACAATTTTATTGGCTCTATCAGATTATTCAGAAAGATTATGCTCATTTCAGTGTGTTTGGAATTAAATAAACATATCACTTAAATTATATCTGTCATGGACTCTACCACACCCACAGCATCAGACCGCTACTCTCCACCTACCTGATCACAATCACCTGCATCCACTCTCCTCTCACCCTTCATAAACTGCCTTCACTCCACTTCCCATTGTCTGGTCTACGAGTTCGTCACTGAACCCTCACCTGACTCCTTCTGAGCTACACGCTACCTTTTCTGCAAAGACTTACCTCACTTATCATTATCCGCATCATCTTCATCGTCATTCTCTCAAACAATCAAGTTCAAACTGCTCTGGAACAGTTACGGGGAGCCTGCGTCTTCTCCAAACTCGACCAAACCAGACGCTTTCTGTACAGCCCCTATCCTCGCTCATCCCAATCCGGACCTTCCATTCATAGTAGAGGTAGATGCATCCCTCACTGGAGTTGGAGCTGTCCACTCACAGCTGCAGGGTGAACCCCCTCGACTCCGTCCTTGTGCCTTCTATTCTAAGAAGCTGACCCCAGTGGAGGTGAATTATGATATAGGAAACCGAGAGCTGTTGGCCATTAAGCTGGCCCTGGAGGAATGGCGCCATTGGTTGGAGGGAGCCCAACACCCTTTCACTGTGATTACAGACCACTGGAATATCTGGAATATCTTTGTGACGCTAAACGCTTGAACACCCGCCAAGCACGATAGGCTTTGTTATTTACCCGTTTTAAGTTCACCGTGACTTATCGACCAGGAGAGAAGAACCTGAAAGCAGACGCCCTTTCCCGATAACACAATCCCTCTGCCAAGGCTTCTCCTCTGGAACCCATACTCCCTCCAGCTTTCATCATCAGCCCTATACAATGTGTCACTTGATGAGGAGGTAGCTGAAGCCACCAGATCTGAACCTGCTCCACACGGAGGTCCTGAGGGGCGAACCTATATGCCGGTCCGTTGTCGCATACCTCTAATGGAAAACGCTAACTCTTCTCTGGGCTCAGGCCATCCAGGCAGTCATCAAACCTTCTCGCTACTCAGGAACAGGTATTGGTGGCCTCGTATGTCCCAAGATGTCTCCCGATTCGTTAAAGGCTGCTCCGTCTGCGCCATAGCCAAGGTACCTCGTCATCTACCAGAGGGCAAACTGGTTCCGTTACCCATTCCTCGGCGTCCTTGGTCCCATATTGGTGTCGACTTTCTTACTGATTTACCACCTTCAGATGGTTTCACGTGTATCCTTGTCACAGTTGACCAGTTCTCCAAAGCCACTCAAGGGTTTACCCACTGCTCTGGAGACAGCCGAAGCCCTATTCAACAACATCTTTAGGCACCTCGGTCTTTAAGTCTTAAAGACATCGTCTCCGATCGGGTCCCTCAATTCATCTCCCGCGTCTGGCAAGCCTTCTTCCGCCTCCTGGGGGTGACAGTCAGTCTTACCTCTGGTTACCACCCTCAATCCAATGGCCAGACAGAACGGAAAATTCAGGAGCATGGGAGATACCTGCGGTCATATTGACACAACATATTGAACATATTTGTTTCCTCCCCTGGGCCGAATACGCCCAAAACTCCCTTCGCCAAGACTCTACCGGTCTTACACCCTTCCAATGTATCATCTGATATCAGCCACCTCTCTTTCCCTGGTCCGGGGAAACTTCCGAAGTCCCAGCGGTTCACTACTGGTTTCTAGAGAGCGAGAAGGTCTGGGACTCGGCTCACACTCACCTTCAAAGGGCAGTCCGGAGACAGAAAAGCCAAGCTGACATCCATCATGCAAGTACTCCTCTATACCTTCCTGGGCAAAAGGTATGGCTCTCCACTAGGGACATCCGTCTCCGGCTGCCCTGCCGTAAGCTGAGTCCTCGGTACATTGGCCCTTTCACCATACAGAAACTGATCAACGAGGTCACTTACAGACTCAATTTACCCCAGAACTACCGAATCTCACCTTCATTTCATGTGTCGTTGTTGAAACCTTATATTAACCCTCTACTCCCTTCTCCTTCAGGGTCTGATGGTGGTGAGGTACCTCCTCCTCCTCCAGTGGATCCGACTAAACACAACATCTACAGAGTCAATACCATCTTGGACTCTCGGCGATGGGGCAGCATCCTGGAATACCTGGTAGACTGGGAGGGGTTTGGCCCAGAGGAATGTTCCTGGGTCGCCCATGACGATGTACTGGATCCTTCACGACTCACTGAGTTCCACACCAGCCACCCTAATCGGCCAGCTCCTCGAGGCCGGGGCCGACCCTGTCGTCGAGTACTGCGGGCATCAGGAGCTGCCCCTGGAGGAGGGGGTACTGTCATGGACTCTACCACACCCACAGCATCAGACCGCTACTCTCCCCCTACTCAATCTCAGTCACCGGAATTCTAATCACAATCACCTACAACCACTCTCCTCTCACCCTTCATAAACTGCCTTCACTCCACTTCCCATTGTCTGGTCTACGAGTTCGTCACTGAACACTCGCCTGACTCCTTCTGAGCTACACGCTACTTTTTCTGCAAAGACTTACCTCTCTCATCATCATCCGCATCATCTTCATCGTCATTCTCCGACAAGACTGTTCATTCACCTCTTCATCTGATTGCTGTTCTGTCTGCTGCTTAAATAAACTCCGTCTGAGTCTCCTTCTGCACCATGACAATATCACTATAGAATATTACTTTTACTTTATTGTGTTAAGTTCTGCTTTGAAACTTTTTGCTCAATACATAATAAAATAAAGCATCAATTAGAGCAATGTGAATGGCCGACAAATATTCTTGTTCACGGCAGCTCTGACCTCTGACTGGGTCTGAATGTTTTGCCTGTACGACTACTCTTAATAAAGATCCCTGCCTGTGAGTACCTTTTCTAACAAGACTTTGCCTCTACAAGATCCAGCTGTCTTTTCCACCTGTGTTCGAACCATGTCTGATCCAGCCAGCCAACCCGTCCCCCCAGCCATGGCCAATGGTTGTGGCAACCGTGTGAGTCTGGAGGCTGCACGGGTCTGTCACCCCAGAGCCTGAAACAAACCGCCAGTCAGCGTCAATCACCCCAGCCATGGCCCAAAGAGCAGTGACCTTGTTTTTTTGCAGCGGCAGCTGTGCGAGCCTGGAGGCTCCACAGGGCTGCTGCGACAGAGCCTGCAACGACCCATCAGCCATACCTGAGGTACCGCATCCCACCCTATCCCACCCTTTATCATGTACATTTTTGTCTTCCAGTCATCCAGCCCTGCCTCCGCTTGGGTTCGACAGCCCTGCGCTGTCGTGGGATGCATCCTGTTGGGTGGTCCCGTCACAGGTCCTGCTGCCTCCAGCCTCATCAGCAGCTGGGGATTCCTTGGCTCCGCCTCCAGCCTTGGATCCCTCCTCTCAACCTCGGTCCGTCAACCTGTCGGCTTCGACCTAGCTCCTCCCATCCTCGTCTTCACCTGTAGCCCTCGACCTGGTAGCTCCACCGGGTTCCCTCATCCCAACGACTCCTCCTCGGTCAGTCGTCACTCCACTTTCACAATGGACTTATGGCACTTCCACTACGCTCCGTACCTCCACCCCTTCGGCTGCAACGGGCTCCTCCGTCCCTGCGTCTTCACCTTGGTCATCAGTCACATCGGCTCCGCCCCAGTCCTTGTGCACACTGGCTCCACCTCGGGAGGTCGTCACCACGCCTACGCCTCGGTCTCCTGAACTAGCGGCATCGATCGGGTCCTTCGGCTCTTCGGCTACGCCCTGGAACCTTCCAGACCTCCCAGACTGGTCTGTTCCCCCGGCACCACCCTGGAACCTTGTACTTTGGGCGCCGCAAAGGTGGTGCGTGGCGCCTTTAGTTTCCTCACGCCAGGAGGCGCTGTTATGAATACGAGCGCCGCGCCTCCCCTCTCTGGCCACCAGAGGGAGCTCACACGTATACGGACACACACACGCACTACATTTCCCATGATGCTGTTCATTGGATTGATTATCGCACCACCTGCAAACCATTACACAAACTATAAAAGACTCTGTCAATCGCACTGTCATCGCGAAGTCTTGTTCCAGCGTAGCTAACATTTCTGACAGTTTATTCCTGTGCCTGATCTCCTTTTGTTGTTTCTGCTTGTTTACCCGTTATTGATTCTGATCTGCCTGTCCCGACCTGTGCCTGGATTATTGGTTGTGTATGCTCTCTGTTTGTCCTGACCATCTGCCTGTACGACTACTCTTGATAAAGACACGCACTTGCCTGTGAGTACCATTAGCATTTCTGACATTTTAGTGTGGATGAGAAAATTTTGGAAAAAGCTAGCGTAGATGAAGAGTGCTTTGAAAAAAACAAAGATTTTTGTCATGATAAACAGGCAAACACGGGTGTGAATGAACACAGAGCTTGTATTGGTAAAGCAGGCATGAGAGCAGAAATTGCAGAAGTAGAAGCGATGGATGAGAATTGTCAATGAAGAAGGCTTATCTGACGGCAGGTAGGATAAGGTAGGTATCTCTTCGGATGAACACTTGGAGACATGGAGTTGCTTGGTAGTGAGTCAGGTTGTCAGTGACAAGACCGGACAAAGACTGCATAGTGAGGGCTGGTGATAAAGGGGTTGTGAATGTGTGGCAGGTAATCAGTATTCCAGTGACAGTGATTGTGAGGGAGGAGTGTGCGTGACTGGCGCAAGGGCGTAACTGGATCTGTGACAATTTTAAAATGCATCTGTATTATTGGAGACTGAGTGTGTCATGCAGAATATTCAAAACAATGGGCTAAAAAAATATCAGAACCAGGAGTGAAAACCACTGGAGCAAAGTGACATACAGTCATGACCAAAATTGTTGGCACCCCTGAATTTTTTTTCCAGAAAATCAAGTATTGCTCACAGAAAAGTATTGCATTAACACATGTTTTACTGTACACACGTTTATTCCCTTTGTGTGTAAAACAAAAAAAAAGATGAAAAAAAGCAAATTTCACATAATTTCACACAACACTCCAAATATGGGCTGGACAAAATTATTGGCACCCTTTCAAAATGTATGGATAAATAAGATTGTTTCAAGCATGTGATGCTCTGTTCAACTCACCTGGGGCAAGCAACAGGTGTGGGCAATATAAAAACCACACCTGAAAACAGATAAAAAGGAGAGAAGTTGACTTAGGCTTTGCATTGTGTGTCTGTGTGCCACACTAAGCATGGGCAACAGAAAGAGGAGAAGAGAACTGTCCGAGGACTTGAGAACCAAAATTGTGGAAAAATATCAACAATCTAAAGGTTAAATATCCATCTCCAGATATCTAGATGTTCCTTTGTCCACAGTGTGCAACATTATCAAGAAGTTTGCAACCCGTGGCACTGTAGCTAATCTCCAGAACGTGAATGAAAGAGAAAATTGCTAAAAGGTTGCGCAGGATAGTCTGGATGGGGGATAAGCAGCCCCAAACAAGTTCTAAAGAAGTGCAAGCTATGGTGGCGGTTCAAAGATGTTTTGGGGTTGTTTTGCTGCCTCTGCCAGTGGGTGCCTTGACTGTGTGCAAGGCATCATGAAATCTGAGGAAATCTGAGGAAATCAAAGGATTTTGGGTCACAATGTAGGGCCCAGTGTGAGAAAGCTGGGTTTGCATCTGAGATCGCAGGTCTTCCAGGACAATGACCCCAAATATACTTCAAAAAGCACCCAGAACTGGATGGCAACAAAGCGCTGGAGAGTTCGTAAGTGGTCAACAATGAGTCCAGATCTAAATCCCATTGAACACCTGTGGAAAGAACTTAAAATTGCTGCTGGGAAAAGGCGCCTTCCAATATGAGAGATATGGAGCCGTTTGCAAAGGAAGAGTGGTCTAAAATTTCGGGTGAAAGTGTAAGAATCGTATTGATGGAAGCGATTTATTTCAGTTATTTTTTCCAAAGGGTGCGACATTTGAAGTATCGACATTAAATGTATATGCTAAAGTGAAATGAAAAAAAGTTGGGTCGACACTTGTGAAACTGTATAGATAAAAACATTTCTGTTATTGTTCACCTTTTTTGCACAAAAAATAAAATCTTTGGGTAGACACCTTGCAAATAAAAAACTGATTACTTTTCTTCTTTTTACTGTTTTTTTTTTCTTTTCATGTGATTCTACTTTTATTTGTCAACTAAAAAAATTATGATCAATTAAAGTGTCCACCGTTAGTTAATAAATTAAAAAATGATTTTGTTCAAATTATAGCTCTGTCAGATAGAAACACTCGTAATGCTCTAACCCAGCGTTTAAAGGTGTCATTTAAATGTGGAGTGAAACTCTTATTTCCATTATAGACAAATTATTATAACATATCCAAGCATAATCCAATAGTATTTTAATATAATCTTATTATTTTTGCTTTCAAGAGGCAGGGACACTTGTAGCCTATGTGTCAACATTGTTACTGGCTGTTAAAATCAGCATAACAGGGAAGTTTTTCTTCCCTATTGTGTCACATATCTGAGTGAAACGCTTCTCGAGCATGAACAAATATAGGGGAGGGTTTGATTTAGGCCATGGGGAATTGATAGGATGTGTGTTGCTATTGGTGGATCTCATGTGAGTGACAGGTTTCCCCGCCCTCGTCATCACAAAAGAAATGAAGGGAGGATATTCTGATTCAAGATTACCAGGAACATGAATATAACACAATGATGATGTGCACAGATCATATAGCTACACACTGTAATATTCCAGAAAAAGCAAGAATTTTCATGACGACTTTAACTGGTCAAGTCAAGTCATCGTTATTTATATAGCACTTTTTACAATATATATTGTTTCAAAGCAGCTTTACAGTGGTCAATGTAAAATAATAAAACCAACGTTTGTTTTGGCTGTACAGCATCTAAAAGAGCAGGCCAATCAATAAAATTGAAGAATATTAATTGTTAAGTGTCCCCAACTGAGCAAGCCAGAGGCGACAGAATTACTGAATGGAGAACTAAATGGAGAAAAAAACAACCAGGCTTAGTCGGGGGACCAGTTCTCCTCTGGCCAACAAGACAAACAGTGCATGATGAACTGGTGAAGGTGTTCTTCTCCAGAGGGCGCAGTGAGGCTCGCCTAATGCATCACTTTTGCAAGTCCAAACATTTGTAAACTAAAACGTAAAACATTACTTTTAAATCTAGCGATATAGGTGTTTCACCTGATTTACAAATATAAATCCACGTTGCAAATCTCGAGTATATTATTTAATAATAATAATAAAATAAAGCATTGTTCAATAATCAAATGGCTTTTATTGGTCCGTTCAGAGCAGCGCGGAGAAAAACAGCAGGAGCCACGTGACAACTCAGCGCAACCTGGAACGATTATTTCAAGTCGCGGAAAGGTTTTTAATAGACAACACAATTAAATATACACAGCAAAGAACTTAAATTTCGATAATAATGTAGATTCGTGCGTCTGGCCAATTTGAGACCGCTGTGCATCCGCTAAGTCCCGCCCATTGTCTGCAACCCTGATGATTTCTAAGGATTCTACCTCCATGTGCAGATAACACTGATCTGGCAAAATAATAATAATAATATTTCGTTATCGTTTGTTATTCCTGTCCGTTATGAGATCGTGGCTCGCAGCAGCGCAATCGTCGGGACTGAATCGGTGACCAGTAACATTCAGGGCCATATTTGGTTGTGATGATGGCTTCCAGACGGACGGTGTTCTTCTGCTTGTTGTGTTTGCTGATGCTCGTGCACGGCAGCAGGAGGAAGCACACGCGCTGTCCCGCATCATGTACATGCAGTAAAGATAACGCCTTATGTGCCAGTACGGGATCAATACCGAGGAGCTTCCCGACAGACGTCATCTCACTGTAAGTTATGGCAACAGAATTAACAATGTGTCATTATTATTGTTACTACCTGCATTCATATACTTGTTTTTACCCCCACAGATCGTTCGTCAAGTCTGGATTTAATGAAATCCCTAAAGAGAGTTTTATTCACACACCAGCCCTCCATCTGCTGTAAGACTTCAGCATGACACAGAGAGAGAGAGAGAGAACAGTGCAGTTTGTATGTGTTTATAATGGTGTGCATAATACCTTAATGTAGAAATCTAAAGAAAAACAGTGTAAAAATAAATAAACTAAGTTTTATTTATATATATATATATATATATATATATATATATATATATATATATATATATATATATATATATTATAGTGAGTAGAAAAAAATCGAGTAATGCAGCATTATAGAAACTATTTATAATTTTAATAGTATACATTTTTATACTTCATAACATTAAAGGTGAAGTATGTTCATGTTTTTGTTAAAATATATTCTCTTAACATATTTTCGAGAGGTGTGTCTACTGTAGCAGGCAGAGAGTTTGGGGTGTGGCTACTGTAGCAGGCAGAGAGTTTGGGGTGTGGCTACTGTAGGTGGCAGAGAGTTTGGGGTGTGGCTACTGTAGCAGGCAGAGAGTTTGGGGTGTGGCTACTGTAGGAGGCAGAGAGTTTGGGGTGTGTCTACTGTAGGAGGCTGAGAGTTTGGGGTGTGGCTACTGTAGGAGGCTGAGAGTTTGGGGTGTGGCTACTGTAGCAGGCAGAGAGTTTGGGGTGTGGCTACTGTAGGAGGCAGAGAGTTTGGGGTGTGGCTAATGTAGGAGGCTGAGAGTTTGGGGTGTGGCTAATGTAGGAGGCTGAGAGTTTGGGGTGTGGCTACTGTAGGAGGCTGAGAGTTTGGGGTGTGGCTAATGTAGGAGGCTGAGAGTTTGGGGTGTGGCTACTGTAGGAGGCTGAGAGTTTGGGGTGTGGCTACTGTAGGAGGCTGAGAGTTTGGGGTGTGGCTACTGTAGGAGGCTGAGAGTTTTGGGTGTGGCTAATGTAGGAGGCAGAGAGTTTGGGGTGTGGCTACTGTAGGAGGCTGAGAGTTTGGGGTGTGGCTACTGTAGGAGGCTGAGAGTTTGGGGTGTGGCTACTGTAGGAGGCTGAGAGTTTGGGGTGTGGCTACTGTAGGAGGCTGAGAGTTTGGGGTGTGGCTACTGTAGGAGGCTGAGAGTTTGGGGTGTGGCTACTGTAGGAGGCTGAGAGTTTGGGGTGTGGCTACTGTAGGAGGCTGAGAGTTTGGGGTGTGGCTAATGTAGGAGGCAGAGAGTTTGGGGTGTGGCTACTGTATTACGCAGAGAGTTTGGGGTGTGGCTACTGTAGGAGGCTGAGAGTTTGGGGTGTGTCTACTGTATTACGCAGAGAGTTTGGGGTGTGGCTACTGTAGGAGGCTGAGAGTTTGGGGTGTGTCTACTGTATTACGCAGAGAGTTTGGGGTGTGGCTACTGTAGGAGGCTGAGAGTTTGGGGTGTGGCTAATGTAGGAGGCAGAGAGTTTGGGGTGTGGCTACTGTATTACGCAGAGAGTTTGGGGTGTGGCTACTGTAGGAGGCTGAGAGTTTGGGGTGTGTCTACTGTATTACGCAGAGAGTTTGGGGTGTGTCTACTGTAGGAGGCTGAGAGTTTGGGGTGTGTCTACTGTATTACGCAGAGAGTTTGGGGTGTGGCTACTGTAGGAGGCTGAGAGTTTGGGGTGTGGCTACTGTAGGAGGCTGAGAGTTTGGGGTGTGGTTAATGTAGGAGGCAGAGAGTTTGGGGTGTGGCTACTGTAGGAGGCTGACAGTTTGGGGTGTGGTTAATGTAGGAGGCAGAGAGTTTGGGGTGTGGCTACTGTAGGAGGCAGAGAGTTTGGGGTGTGGCTACTGTAGGAGGCAGAGAGTTTGGGGTGTGTCTACTGTAGCAGGAGGAGCCAGAGGCAGTTTAACCAATGTGGGACCTTGACTGACACGTTTGATGGGAAAAGAAATTCATGCTTTGGTGCAAGAAAATTAGTTCAAGAACACTTCAAAGTGAACTGGGCACTGCAATGCTATGCATTGCGATGGACGCTTCAATACACCGTCATCATGCTCCTGTTTACAAACATATCCGTTTATAATGTTTACTTTGATGTGTCTAGTGTAGACAAAATCAGTTGGGTTTATTATAAGCCAGAGTGTTAGAAAGAGTATTTGTTTACTCAATCTCACACTCATGACATATAGAAACAGCTAAAAGTCTCCCTAATATGCTGGATCTTTTACTGAAAGTACACACATGACAACCATTCACAAGCACCTGTCAGAGCTGTGTTTGTGATGCTTTATTTGTGTCACTGCATGACTCCTGCAATCTCCTTTGTGTGATCCCATACATTCAGATTAATGTAATTCTGATATTTATTAATGCAGTCACATACACATAAAGATCCTTTAGTGTCCTGCCTACCTGTATTCACCCTATATTATGTCTCCTAGTCTTTTCACAGCAAACGTCTTTGATTCTGTAAATGAAGATGCGTTTCTTGGTCTTCCTCATCTGGAGTATCTGTAAGTGCCTCACAGAACGTGATCATATGTGTAATCAGCACTGCACGAGGAACTTCTTCACAAAAATAGCTGATCTGATGATTCATGTTTTTCCTTGTGAATGCTTAAATCTTGTACATCACGTTGATGTTTGTTTTTCTTCTAGGTTCATTGAAAATAACCAAATCAAGTCCATATCGCCTTTCGCCTTCAGAGGACTCAAGTCCTTAATACACTTGTGAGCATTTCTACATAGTATGATTGAAATGTTGTCGATCATCTCTCTATTCATCCACATTAAAATTTTGCTGTCAGAATAAGAAAGTATAAAATGAACATTTAAAATATAGAAAATATTTGATACATCCTTTTACTATGTACAAAGTGTCTTCTGTGGAAGTTTGTTTCCTGCCTGGACTTAAAAAACTAATAAAAAGTAATTGCGATTGAGAATTGAGAAAACAAGTCAGAATTGCAAATTACTAAGAATTGGGAGATAAAAAATTGTAATTACCTTTTACAATAGTTTTTCCCGTGGCAAAAATAAGCTTCCATAGTCTGCAATTGTAATTGTTTGCATCTTCTAGTTGATTGTTCATATTATTTCACCAATGTTCAAAGAAGCAGTCAGCAAACCAGGTTTTATTCTTTAAAAAAAACATTGCACACTATAAAAATTGGTCCATTTCTCTTAACTCATATAAACTACCATTTGGTTCTAAACAAATGTTATTGCAGAAGTCTGGCGTACAATAATCTGGAGACGCTACCGAAAGATCTTTTCAAAGGGATGGAAGCTTTGACTAAAGTGTATGTATGCGAGTGTGCAAAGTTTTAGCAATGTGACATCGTTTAAATAATTGTCAATTATATACAAGCTTCTGGACTGAAAGTTGTATCTGTTTGTCCAGGGATCTGAGAGGAAATCTTTTCAGCTGTGACTGTAAGTTAAAGTGGCTAGTCGACTGGATGTTTCATACAAATGCAACTGTGGATGAGCTCTACTGTAATGGCCCTGAAGCTCACCAGGGCAAGAAAATCAATGACCTTGTGGCACAGTCATTTGATTGCATAACAACAGGTTGGTCGTTGTGTTCGTTTCACACCACTATGCCTATAGACTAATCACATAATTCGCATGTGCATGTTGTCACCATTTTCACGGATCCACGTTTTGCATGGAGAGGATAGCGGTATCGTTTTCAAAAGCTTGCAATTTGAAACCTATTTCAAGGTTTGCCTTCTCTGGCCACCAAGATGTTGTTGTCGTGTAAGTGAGCGGCTACTCTCACTTTCTTTTTTCAGCTGCTGTCATTTACAAGGCCCCCAAGTTCTGAACTAATGATTCTTAAAATGGAAATGGAGTCAATCAAAAACCTACTTTGAACAACGTTTTTCTTCTAGAGCTGCTGTACAGCCAAAACAATCTTTGTTGCATTAGCTTCTTATATCATCACAGTAAAGCTGCTTTGAAACAATCTGAATTGTTAAAAGCACTATATGAAGGTCTATAATGAAGGTCACTTTGTGTTTCTTGTTTTCTGTTCGTTCTATAGATTTTCCACTGTTGAAGTCTCTTGAATTTCAGTCCATTTCAGTCGAAGCTTTTTCATTCGGTGGTGACCAGTTTGTCGCATTCGCCCAGCCGTTCATTGGCAGGTGTAGTTTCATGGAATGGGATCATGTGCAAATGGAGTTCAGAAACTTCGATAACATCACAAGTAAGCAAATAGAGCAGAGTTCACACCTAATATTAATAAGAATTCACACAATACAGTGCATGTTAAAAAGTCTACACATCCCTGTTAAATCAGTTGGTTTCTGTGATGCAAATAAATGAATGAAATGTGTGTGGGGACCTGAAGGGGGCTGTGCTCAGGAGATGCTCTCCCAATCGAATGGATCTGGAACTTTTTTGCAACGAAGAGGGGGAAAATATTCCCAAGACTAGATGTGCCAAACTGATCGACTCCTACAGACAAAATCTTAGGGTGCTTCAGCGAAGTATCTTATGCCGATATGTTGTTTATTGTTCTGTGAAATGTGTCACTTTATGGCATTCGATAGGTTGTAATTCAATCAATCAATCCTCGTTTATCGTCCGTTTTCCCGGTTCCGGGGTAGGACAGTGCTTCTTTGCCGCCAACTTTTGATGCCACGTTAGACGGTCGGTTGCGTCCAATTCGTTAAGATTCAGCGCTTTGAGGTCCTGTTGGATCGTTTGCGCTTAGGTCTTTTTCTGACAATCTTTTGGACGAATGCCAGGGACTACAAGATCTAAAATAGACAGTATAGCACAGTTTTCACTTCTTTTTACGTGGCCAAACCATCGCAGATGGTGTCGTCGACATGATTCTTCAATCGTGCATAAGCCAGCTCGACGCAGAATTTCCGTCGATTGGATATGATCATTGATGTTAATGCGTTGCATCCATCGGAGCATTTTCATGTCGGTTCAGTGAAGTTGCTGTTTGAGTTTTTTTTGTCATTGGCCATGTTTCTGCGCCATACAGCAGCACAGGTCGTATCACTGAACCATAGAGCCTTGAGCGTAGATGAAGTGGAATGTCGCGTCGCATTAGTATTGAAGTAGACGCCATTTATTCCATGCTGCACGTATGCGTGCCCGAATGGCAGCCTCGGCTGTTCCAGTGCAGTCCAACACGTCGCCTAGGTATTGAAACGATACCTTCATATGATACATTTTAAGAAGTTTATGATATGATACATTTTAAGGAGTTTTTCTATAAAAAAAACTATGCATGGATAATGAAATAAACCAGATCTGCCTCAGTCCAGTAAGTGTTCATCTTGAAATAATACTAGCAATGCAAGTTATTCTTGCATTTAAAACTCCTTAAAGAATTGACTGCAGGTGGACAATAATATTAAGTAATACTAAAAGACTTTTACTTGATAATAGAAGTCCAAACTATCAACCAGACGACAGATTATTTACCTTTGCCTATCAAATGTGATACAGTAGCGTTAAAGTGATTCTTCGAATCTGTTTTCTGTAGGTACTTCGTCAGTCATCTGCAAACCTCTAGTCATTGACAGTCAACTCTTCATTATAGTAGCACAACTTTTCGGCGGCTCGCACATCTTCAAGAGAGACGTCTCGGCAAACAAATTCATCAAAATCCAAGACATCGACATTTTGAAAATACGGAAGCCAAATGATGTGGAAATCTTCCACGTCGATGGAGAGTCTTTCTTCATCATTGCCGATAGCTCCAAAGCTGGCTCCACAACTATTTATAAATGGAACGGAAATGGCTTTTACTCCCATCAGTCCTTGCACCCATGGCACCGCGACACAGATGTGGAGTATCTCGACATTTCTGGGAAGCCGCATTTGATCTTGTCCAGCAGCTCTCAACGTCCAGTCATTTACCAATGGACCAAGAGCACCAAGCAGTTTGAGCGGCGTACCGATATCCCAGAGATGGAGGATGTGTATGCGGTCAAGCACTTCACTGTGAAGAGCGAGCTCTACATATGTCTGACCCGCTTTATTGGCGACTCCAAGGTGATGAAATGGGATGGCAGCATGTTCAGTGAAATCCAGACCATGGCCTCTCGTGGATCCATGGTCTTCCAGCCGTTCTCGATTGCCAGCTGGCAGTACGCCATCCTGGGCAGCGATTACGCCTTTACTCGGGTCTATCGCTGGGATGCAAAGAAGAGACAATTTATTCACTTCCAGGAGTTGAATATTCAAGCACCCAGGGCTTTTTCTCTGGTGTTTATTGACAACAGGGAATTCCTTCTTGGCTCTAGTTTTAAGGGGCAAACGCGGATTTATGAACACCTGGTCCTTGACTTGAGCAGCTGATTTGCTACATCGGGACAGTTGAAGATAATTAGTGTCTCAAAGGACCTCTCGAACACATCCAGGTCATATTTAACTCTAAAATCTGAATGAAAAAAATACATTTATTTTTTTTTGTTTAAAATAAAAAAGCTTGTTTTAAAGTCACTATGAAATCAAAATGGACTATTCTTGTTATTTTGATGGAATATTGCAGTATTTATTATAAATTATTTACTTTTTTAATGAATGTGCCTCTTAATCTTGAATCAGAATAACTTCCCCTCCCTTTTAGAGCGACATCTCTTCTCTGATGATGAGGGCGGAGCGACCTGTCACTCACATGAGATCCACCAATAGCAAACCACAAGCATCCAATCAATTCCCCACAGATAAAATCAAGCCCCGCCCTACATTTGTTCTAGAAACTGTTTTAACTTCAATATATTTAGCATTATTTTATGATTTCAGTATTTTCTCAATTCTCCTTTCTTCAATATAATCTTTTTAGTCTAATGCAGTGGTCGCCAACCCGTCGATCGCGATCGACTGGTCGACCTTTATCACCATCCCGGAAGCTCCCGAAAATAAAACGTTTCAGTTGCCAACTTAGCGACACTGTCCCGCTCTGCAAGCTCCGATAGGACGCCCGCTCCGCTCCGCACCCCCGTCAACAGGACGACTGCTCCGCACAGCACCCCCCCTTATTTCTTATTTTATCTTACTTTTGATTTTGGGATTTAATATGACCAGGATGTTTTTGTCAGATTTACAGCATGAAGACTCTTTGCAGATAAAGTTGCATGATGGTGCCTTAATTAGGTACTGCCATTGAAATTATTCATGTTGTTGTTGTTGTTTTATAAATGATCTTCTCAGTGCACTCATTCATTTCTGTTGTATTTTTTACTTTGTGACTGCTGTACTTTCATTGAAATACTTGCTATTCTATTTATTAATGTGTTTGTCTCAAATTAATAACCTGTTAATACTCTCTTGACATGTAAACAATGTATTTTATGTGGCAGCTGGTTGACATTTGATATGTAAAATGGGAATTTGAAATATACATTAACAATCTGACTTTTTAAGCAATTTGTCGTTTGATTCTTCTCTTTTTTTTAGCATTTTCCTGTTTTTGAACTGTATTAACTACTAACAGACAACCAATGTCAGTACTTTTTTCAACAAGATACGATTATTTGTTAAGAGATGATGAGATTCTATATCACCAAATTATGAAACTGATGTTCTACTTTATAAGTTTGTGCATGCAGTTTCTTGCCTACATTTTGGAGACAATGTTGTTAACTTTAAATAAAGACTTTGTGATCCTGAGAATGAGTTTAAAAGATTTTTAACATTTACACAGAAATAAGAAAGAGGACAACTAAACGAAAACATTGAGCGATATCAGTACAAGTAAAACTAGATATTGATAATGTTTAGAGTCAATTTCTAATAAATGTATGTCCACAGCAATTCAAATTTTCCTATTCTTATTGATATTATTATCTGTATATTTTTATATTAATTTTTTAATAATTTTAATTATTAGGAAGCATGGCATTAGCTTTCACAGTGCTGATGATACTCCGCTCTATATTTCTTCTCATCCTGATGAAACGTACCAATTCTCTAAATTAACAGAATGCATAACTGATATAAAAAATTGGATGACTAATAACGTTCTACTGCTTAATTCTGAAAAAACATATCCTTATTATTAGACCAAAAGGTTCTGTGCATAATAATCTAGACTACTGTCTAACACTCGATGGCTGCTCTGTCAAGTCTTTGTCGTCATTTAGAAACCTGGATGTGCTCTTTGATACCAATCTTTCATTTGAAAGCCACAAAAATATATCTAAATTACGACATATGCTACCAAAGAATGCGGGAAACTTAGTTCATGTGTTTACTAGTTCATGGCTAGATTATTGTAATGCTCTCTGATTGCCCAGCACACTTAATAAACAAATTCCAGCTGGTCCAAAATGCAGAACCAGGAAGTATGAGCATATTACCCCAGTTCTGTCAAGCCTGCATTGGCTTCCAGTGCAATCAATTCTAAATGTAGCGCAGCTTTTGCGGCTTTATGTCACGCCCATATTTGCCCATAAATAGTCCGTGAAACACCCACAAATTAATATTCATGGCATGCGAAATCATGGCAAACACAGAGAGGAAATCAAAAAAATGTAACTTCACTCAATGTGAAGTAGAAGTTATCTTTGGCAAGGTGGAAAAGAGGAGAAAATGTTGTTTGGAGGGCACAGTGTGGGGTATGGAAGCCCATTTCCGCCACAGAAGAAGAAAAAAATCGTGCATGAAATCGAAATTATGACATTCTACATCAAAATTATGACTTACTAAATCGAAATTATGACTTCGTAAATCGAAATTATGACATAATTAAGTTATAATTATGATTTACTAAATCGAAATTATGACTTACTGTCATAATTATGAGATTTGAAAAGTCTTGTACATGACATAGCTAAACTGTGAACATAATAAGGAATACTTTAATCGTAGTTTTACTAATGATAAAATAATAACTTCTAACCTCTGGCCAATGTCATGGTTATAGATGGATGCACCAAAAAATGGTGTTGTAACTGATAGGGAAACGGTGCGATCGCTCGATTGAACTCGAGTTCTGTTGCAGATTTTAGATGTGAAGGGGTTGATTTGAGACTGAGGAGGCGTGTGTATCATAACTTTGTGGATCCATGTATAACTACGACATTAGCCAGAGGTTTAAAGTTGTTGTGCAATGAAAGCTGCCACCGCAGCAACGTCCGTTTCGTTCTTTCTGCGGCAAATCGTTTCAAGACATTTACTCAGCGCTATGCCATGTCGTTCCACGAATAATGCGAGAATTTCATCATTGGTAAAACCACGATTAAAGTAGGCTATTTCTTAATATGTTCACAGTTCACCCTGTGTCGTTTAGATCAATGTGCTCGCAAGACAGAAAGTCATAATTTCGATTTAATAAGTCATAATTTTGAGTTTTCATGCGCATTTTTTATTTATTTTATTTTTATGTGGCGGAAATATGATTCCGGAGCTGATGAAAAAAATTTTTTACTATGAAAACAACTTTCCCCAGTGGGCTATCTACCTATCTATCTATCTATCTATCTATCTATCTATCTATCTATCTATCTATCTATCTATCTATCTATCTATCTATCTATCTATCTATCTATCTATCTATGCAATAATATTGGCATGTTATGCAATTCATCCTCATAAATAATATGGTAAACAAAACGAAATAATGTACAAAACTGATATTCTCGTCAATGTATCCGTCTGGTGGAGTAGATATAGATGCAAGTAGATATTCTATCTATCTATCTATCTATCTATCTATCTATCTATCTATCTATCTATCTATTTCCCTAATTATCTATCTATCCGTCTATCTACTTGCATCTATATCTACTCCACCAGACGGATACATTGACGAGAATATCAGTTTTGTACATTATTTCGTTTTGTTTACCATATTATTTATGAGGATGAATTGCATAACATGCCAATATTATTGCAGAACATATTTCACTTTTCTTTTTGCAAATGTGTTAATTTCTGTTGTAATTTTCGTTTGATTTTGTTTGTTTTACACTGCAGATCGATCAAACGGGTATTTGTGCTATTAATTGTAAGAATTGCTTCATGTTATTTATGAAAGTCTTCATGTTATTTATGAGAGGCAGTATTTTCTTTTGCACAACAGTCTACAGCACTGTTTTTCAACCACTGTGCCATGGAACACTAGTGTACCTTGAGAGATCGTCAAGTGTGCAGTGGAAAATGATTCAATTTCAACTAATTGGTCTAAAAACTTTTTTTTAAATCCTAAAATTAATCCTAAAATACTTTATATTTTTTGTGTTTAATTGATTCCCATTCAATACACTTTGATAAGAATGACTATTGTTAATATAGGCAACAGAGTTTCATTTTTTAAAATTTTCAGTTGGCAGTGTGCCTCTTGAAAAAATGTGCTGTGGCTCAAAAAAGGTTAAAAAACACCTAGTTTCACTTTCACGTGTTTCTTCCATCTGCCAACGGTGTCGCCATTTCTCATTTCACCCGTTTTTGTTCGTACGCCTGGGTCAGAGCTTCCGTGAAGGACCGCACATTTTCCCGTCAAGTTTGCTTTTTATACCAATTATTGAGTAGAGAGCGGTGTAAGCTCTCTAGTCTGAGTGGCGAAAGGCTGAACTGCGTGTTTAACATACCAGGAGGGGCCTTGCTGATCGTGCGAGCTGAGACGGTGTGTGGGCGGATTGGCGCAAGTGTTCGTTTTTCAGTGGAAGTGAGCTGAGACACTGGTTGATTGACAGTCGAAGAACAAACATCTAGAAGTGATGTATTGACGTTAATTATTTTTTTTGCCTTTTTAGTACAGCCTCGGGTCGAGTGATTTATTTTTATTTTTTTGCTGCTGTAGTTCGAGAAAAATCCTTTTGTCGTTTCTGTTGCAATAGTGCCGCCGTGTGGACACTAACGGCTTCGGGAACACTCTTGACTATATACAGTAATACCTCGGTTTACGAGCGACTTGGTATACGAGCAAATCGGTGTACGAGCATGGAGGGTCGAATCAGTGTACGAGCATTGTATCGGTGTACGAGAAAAAATTTCCCTCACCCATGCGCAGTTTTGTGTGGAAAAAGTCCTAAAGCTCAGCATCCTTGTGCGCATTTTTACATGAAATATCCTAATGACAGCCTCTCATAACACAGTCAGGAGGTTCCAACCCCTTTATAACCCCTTAACTCATTCATTGGCTGCATCATTCACCACAGTGATACTTTTATAAGTGATTTACAGAAGTTTTTACCTCATATTCTAAACATTAATTAATTGTGATCGCTATTGTTCACGTAGTGAAATATACACATACAGTACCTCTAAGCAGTAACTGTCACGGTTCATGAATTCAGTGTCTCCTAGTTCTGCCTGAGTGTGTGTGTGTGTGTATGTGTGGTCACTGAACACCTGATTCTCATATCATCTGCCTATCTCCCGCTTTTGCGGCTCCCTCGCATTCGTTCATTCGCGGCTTCCGTGAATTTGTTCGTTCGCGGATCCCGCAAGTTAGTTCGTTTGAGGCTCCCGCGAATTAGTTCTCTCGCATCTCCCGTGAATTCGTTCGTGGCTCCCGCGAATTCGTTCTCTCGCGGCTCCCGTGAATTCGTACGTTCGCGGCTCCCATGTTCCACGACTTTAACTCTGGATTATCACTTCGTTTGTTTTCTGCACTATTATAATAAATTCACTCAGTTGCTTTCATCCTTGCTTTCCCCGCTCCCCCCTCCTCCCTCCTCTCTCTCCTCCAAGCAGGCTGCTCAAACCTGAAGTGCATTACAGTAAATTGTCAAGTATTTTTAGAGTTTAATTGTCAGTTATTAATTAGTATTTATATGAGATCTTAATGGTTACAATTTTAACTGCAATTAATAGGGTAAAACCAAAAAAATATTTAAAATGGGCATTTGTGGTCAAGTGGAACGAATTAATTGATTTTTAGTGCATTCTTATGGGAAAATTTGTTTCGGTGTACAAGCATTTTGGTTTACGAGCTTGCTCTTGGAACGAATTAAACTCGTAAACCGAAGTATTACTGTACTTTTTCATTTTTTTTCTTCTATTTTTCGGCTGTTGTCCTTGGAATAACCATATTATAGTTTATTTTTGGATGCTTTTCAGTATTTTTACTTATAAGGATGGACATCTATTATTTTTGTTTCTTCTTTCCTTTTTGATGAACACTTGCATGAACTCGTGAAATGATAATTGAGTGCATCAGCGGACTAACAGTTTTTTTTGAAGGGTTTTGTTTCCTGGATCCTGCTTTGAGTTGAAGAGGTGAAGTCTACTTTTTTTTTTTGAGTAAAATTCCCTGCCATATCCAGACACTCCAACACCAGCTCATTTATCTATTGAATTGATAGTTCCCACAAGCCTCGGCAGGTCCCCGTGACGCCATCTTGATAGGCAGTAAGCGCGAAGTAACTGCTGCTGGTAACGCTAAAGGAAATCGTTCTGCGGACAAAAGACTAAACATTTTTTCATTACAAGGAAAATGGCATCCAAACCACCACTAAAGGAGAAATACAGGGATGGATTAGATGAGCAGACAAGGCTTAGATACGACCAGAAGATCGCGTGTATTGGAATCGATCCATATGAAGTGTCGAGCAAGGAGATGTCTAGCGATGTAGATTTGCTCCCGGCAATTTCGTACTATGACATTGTAAACTATTTGGTACATACAAAAATGTATGCTTACTCATCAGAAGAACTTAGAAGTTTGAAAGCAATGGAATCGTACAATCAATGCTTCACTGGATGGGGAAAAGATGTTTTGTTGATGAGAGTCAACAACAAAGTACTAGTGACAGGCCGAGTAAGTAAACCAGTGTTAATATTAAGGATGTGCTTTTCGACTAATTTGTTAGTCATTTAAACGAAAATTTTGTAACCGACTAGTCTAAAAGTAATGCCGTTAGAAATAAGATCGTTTCTGCGGCGCGCTTTACCTTCTGCAGCTGTATGTAGAGAGGCGTGTGTGTCGGTTTCCATGGTGAAACCCGTGACAATGAGTTCAATAAACAGATAAAGAATAAAGTATATATCTATATATTTATTTAAACTGAACGTGATCACAGTGGCGGACAGTTGTAGTAAATGACGCAATGATTTGGCTGTTTCGGCTCGTCTCTCCAAACATTTCCATGTCTGTCCAGTGGAACAGTTTATAAAACACTTTTCTGTCTCCTCGTACTTTAAAATACTCCCACACCTCGCTCGTCTTTCAGTGGTCATTATTAAACCCGCCGTGACTGATATAAACAAAACGCATGGGAAATCTGCTGTAAAGATTTAGTTTCTGCTTGTTGTTTCCATGGCGACGTACGCTTGTCACGCAGTTCAGAGAATCGGCTTTACAACACGTAAATTCAGTCACTTCTCTCAAAATGCATGACAGTAAGTGTCCGGTGAAGCGGGAGAAGAATATGAAGTTTATAGTAACCTATGCAATGTGTATCTGATATGAATAAAACACCTTGTCAGTTTATAATGAACTTGAGACAATCACACCAGGCTTCTGTTTACTTCTGACACCATGATTTAATTAATCTAAGGTGAGACAAAAATCCTTTCCCTAACAGGGATTTGAACCTGAGCTAAGCTTCGTTCTCCCCGATCCACGATTAGTACAGCCTTTCACCCAACAAGAAACTACCATTATGCTGCTTCTGCCTATCGAGATGGCGGACGGCTGTAAAGCGCCCGTATGTGTGACGTCATGTGGGAACTATCAATTGCTGCGATTGTGAATCTCATTCAGGTATGTGAACTGATGTGAAACCATATTGAAGGTGGAATGTAAGAACTGTAAAGTGTTTTTAAGAGAGCAAAGTGTCATTTGTACGTTTCATTTTGGACTATTCTATTTTTTCTATTTCTGTTGCGTTTGAGCATTATTGCCAAAAAGAAGAGACTGTAACTAATACACATTCTGAAGAGTTTTATTTCTTTTGTTGTACTTTTTTTTGAGTGCAAAAAGTAAATAGGATGCATTCATCTTTTGATTTCTGTACATTGTTCGTGCGTTTTGTTTATTCTGATTGAACAAACTAATACCACTGCCATCTTGGAGTAGGGGGGTTCCTCCTGTCTTGGAGGCTGGTAATTGGTGAAGAGGTAGTATATTTCATTACACTCCAAGGGGTTACCGTGGACATTTTTATTCTTGGAGCTTTTTCCCATCACTAGTCATTACTGAAATTGAAACAAAAATTCAAGACAGAGAAAAACATACTTGTAAAATATAATAAGTATAGTAACTAATTGCGCTAGGAGTGGGGACCTAGATCCTGTCACTTCCTCAGTCGTCCAAGGTAGTGCAGCAGAAAACACTAATCTCTACATTTTAGTGAAATTTACCGCTACACTTAGAAAGCATTAAATGGTTTAGTGTACCCCAGTACTTGAGCGATCTCTTAACACATAGTCCTTCACGTCTATTGCAATCCCAAAATTCTAACCAGCTGATATCAAAGAATATACCTAGAATATCAAAGTCAACTGCTAGCGGTCGATCCTTTTCCTATTTAGCTCCTAAACTCTGGAACAGTCATCCTAAAACAGTTCGGGAAGCAGACACACTCTGTCAGTTTAAATCTAGACTAAAACACATCTTTTCAACCTGGCATACACATAACACATTATACACACATTTTTAATCCAAATCATGTAAAATGATTGTTAGGCTGCATAATTTAGATCAGTCGGAACCGGGAACATTCCCATAACATCTGATGTACTCGATACATCAGAAGTAGAATGGCATCTATGCTGATATTAGTCTCGGTTTATTCCGAGGTTACCATGGTCAGCCGCATCCGGGCCAGATCATATGAAGGACCTGCACCTCGACACGAGCACAACACATGCCGAGCACAACCAGACCAAACTGGACTTAATATTGGACTTGAAATGTTGTCAATATAATAATCATGCACTGTTTGAGGGTTTTTTCTCCATTCCGTTCTTCATTCATTCTTTGACCTGCTTGAGTTTTGGTTCCTTGCCACTGTTGCCCCTGGTTTGCTCAGTTGGGAACACGTAACACTTAATATTCTTCAATTTTATTGATTCGCCTGCTCTTTTAGAGCTGCTGTTCAGCCAAAATAAACTTTGTTTTTATTGTTTTCCTGTGACGACTGTAAAGCTGCTTTGCAACAATCTGTATTTTAAAAAGTGCTATATAAATAAAGGTGACTTGACTGAAAATACAGGGAGAATAAATAGTGAGCAAACAAGGCAGGTATGTCACACTCTGTGCAGTATGTGATGCAGAGATAGATGCAGGAACTCAGGAATCAAACAGAAAACACTTTAATTAAAACAGAAAACAAAGCGCCACACTCTTGCAAAATTCGGAGAGAAGGCATCCACACATAACCCTACACAACATAACGTTAACAACTCACAAAGACATGAGAACACAGGAAGGTATAAATAGACAAACATGGGATTAATAACAGCTGACAAGACTTGGGCAGTGATTAGACGCAGACGGGAGTGTGCAGGACTGGGAAGATACACAAGGGAACCAGGATGTGACAGACGTAGCAAGACAAGACTGTGACAGAACGCCCCGTCACGCCGTATGAGGCACACCTTGTGGAGGGAAGGGAGGGGAACAGGAGGAGGACAAGACAGACATGACAAGCAACCACAGTTGGGAGGGTTAGCACCCGGGAGACCGGGTAACACAGAGTCAGGGAGGTCTCCAGGGTGGTGCCGGGGCTATGGAGGACCAGGGTTGTGTAAGGGGAACAAGGAGCCAGGATAGGGAAAGTGTCCAAGGTGGGACTGGGAGAACCAGGGGCCAGTTCAGGGTAGTAGTCCAGGGTGGAGCCGGGGCCAGGAGCCTGATATCCCCAGGAGGCTCCGCCTCCTTTTCCTCACCCACCCACCCTCAGAGTATCCTTACCTCCCCCCCAAAAAAAACGAACTTGAATGGCCTCCCCGGGCTATCGTTGGGAGGCCTGGATGGTACCTGGGCGAGGGGAAAAGGTCCGGGAGGCACTGGCAGGGAGAGAGGAAAAGGTTCGAGAGGCGCCTGGGAGGTTTGGCAGGGCCAGCGGCGGGTCTGGGAGGTTGCAGGGATCAGGGAGGACCCAGAGGTCCGGGAGGATCCAGAGATCAGAGAGGATCCAGAGGTTCTGGAGGTCCCAGGGATCAGGGAGGCCCCAGAGGTCCGGGAGGTTTAGGAGGTCCCAGGTATCGGGGAGGACACAGAGGTCTGGGAGGTCCCAGGGATCAGGGAGGACCCAGAGGTCCGGGAGGTTCGGGAGGTCCAGCAAGGAAATCAGTTCATCACTGCCCGGGGGAGTGAGTTCACATGAGGCCTGGCGAATCAGTTCGCTCGCGGCGGCCTGGGGAAACAGTTCAACGGAGCTCGGGCGCAATGGAACTCAGTCTGATTGTGTCAGGGAGGTCTCTGCACTGGTGATGGTTTTGAGCGTTTAGTCACCGAGGTACTGAAAGGGGGCGTACAAACAGAACTCTCATGAGAGCTCCAAGAAGTCAGAGTGATCGTCGGCGATCCGAAGGACGTTTGCAAGGGACTCCATTGCTGCGGAGGAATCGGTCTCTTAAGGGTGACCGACCCTGGTGAGTTGTTCTGTCACACTTTGTCCGGTATGTGATGACATGAAAGCACACAGCCAGTGAAAATACAAGCACAAGCAAACTCAAAACCGCGGGCACTAATATGACATGACAAAACAAATACTCATCTTGTGCACTCAAACACAAAACAAAACACAAGACTGGTACAAAAGCGAAACTGAACAAGACCCCAAAGTGCTTGGATACAAACACCATGCCTCACACACAAGATATGTCACAGACAGGAGAGCATCAGGGAGGAGTTCCCAAATGCATTTTTGCAACGTCTCATTCCCGTCTCTCTCAGGGAACCGAGGTTACGATAGACGGAGACTATGTCTCGCAACCCACGGTACGAGCTCCTCCCGAAACCTCCGATCAATCGTATCAGCGCGCTGCTTCCGAAGTCATGGCAAGGCGCCATTGTAACAGTTTTGTCTCTGCGTTGTGTTGTGTTGTGGTGAAAAGACTCAGGAAGAACACGATTCTTCACACTCAAGATCTCTTTTTATTTTATTCTGTTAATAACACAGAACAGCGGTGGTCAGGTTCGGAATATCACCTTTGCACATACTCACAGCACCCAGGGTTGGGTTAGGCACACACTCTCGGCTGGCGCAAATCTAAATTTATAATTATTTACATAAACAGTCATAAAACACATTTGAAACACATGGCTTGTACCTGTTATTAACACAGAACAGCGGTGATTAGGTTCGGAATATCACCTTTGCACATGCTCTATAATGGGAGGGACATTAAACTTAATATTACAATCCATATAACAGTGGCTCCGACAGAAATCATACAAAATATTTCTATATTATTAATTTGCAGGGCAAATTAATAATAATTAATAGTATTTTGCATCACAGATAATCGGTCAGTTAAGAATCAGACTTATAATCGGTCACTCCCTACATTATAAGTCATACTGTGAATAAGCTATTATTTATTTGAAATAAAAAAAAATTATTTGATTGTTCGCAACTGCTTTAGTTTTTTTTTTTTTTTATTAAAAAGTGACAAACTATTTACACATCCCTAGGCAGCAATACCACAAGACGCAAATATTGCTGTTTCGAGCCCCAGCGCCAGACGCAACCAGGATTCGGCAGCCTCGCAAGACGCTAAAGACTGGAGGAATGGAGAGCCACTTGAATCAGCCCGCCAGATGCTAAGCTGATTTAAGAAGAGCACTTCCTGGGTGGCTGTGACAGGGTGATGTCATGGGATAACCTAAAACAATCCGGGTTATTGTCTATACATCTTACCTATACATTTTATAAAATCTTTTTTTTGATGATCTTAGGTATCTTAAGCCAGTCATGGAGAAGGAGCTTATCAAGATGAATCCTCTCCTCAGGCTCAGGATGCAGACAGGCATTAATCAAATGACTGCATTCTGTGTTGAAAGATGGGGAGCGATGTTTTACTATGTTTTCACTACTTACCTCAAACTACTTTTACAAATGCTCCCTTTGGTCATATTATTCAAAGTACATATAACCTATTGTCAAGCTCGGCAGAAACCACAGCCAGTCCTTGAGCTTGTCCTGGTCACTGTGGTCTGGGAAATAACCGCACACCATTGAGTACAAAAGTACCCCCAGTGAAAACACGGTTGCTGGCCGCCCGTAGTACATGCCCGTCTCGAAATATTCGGGCGCGGGGCACAAAGTACTGTTTTGTGCCTGGAGGAAAGTGGTTTATAAGTTTGAATTGCTATTATAGCTCTTTAAATCAATACTGTCATGTTCATTCATTTAGTCTTTTTAGGAGATTACCTGATTTCACTACAGTTTAAGTCCCAAACGACAGCTATAATACACACCACTAAAAGTGAAGTAAGCCGTTTCATACAGCAGGTCTCCGCAGCTAAAATCTATTAGCGGTCCAGGGTGCCTGTGTTCACTAATATGTTCTCCTCTTTAATGTCTCTATGGAGAACTCCTCGGCTACAGCAGCTGTTTGCAGCTTCAACCACCTGCCGCATCACATGGCGTGCGATGATTTCACTGAAGACACCCCCATGGCTCTGCAAAAAGTCATAGAGACAGACGCAGGGTGAGGGCCGCTGCAAAACCATGGTTGGGGATGTCATGCCAATCCAGCAACTTGATGTGAGCTGTGCTGGGGCCCTTATTGGCAAGCACTGTCAGGCCGATTTCCAGGGGAACGGGTTTGGGATGATCAGGCTAGAAGAAAGACAATGATTCACGATGCTTAGATGCACATGCAGGTTCCCTGAATCAGGATTTAAGCCAGTCTTGGACAACTTGTTGTCAATTGCAGTTTTTGTAGTGCAAGATAATTTACAATCTATGATTAATATGAATTAATCATAAACAGAGACTGAGAGCAGATTTCATAGAAGGTACAGACTATACTTACAATGGTGAAATATTCCATGGCATCCGATTTGCAGGCAAATTTCAGAGCCACCTGATCAACAAAACAAAGAATTAACATGTAATATCACTCATTAATCCTCAACTGACATGTTCTGTGAATGTAAGAACCAGTCATGAATTTAAAACTATGTAAAGCATGTTTCATCAGTCTGTATGATGTTCAAATGTTTTTACATCCCTTACGAACTTACCCTTATCCCCGAAGGCGAGCTGGTTTGCTCGTCTTCATCACAATATACATACAGGAAGGCCATCTGTGAAACGAACTCCAGCATAAACGACACCAAATCCTCCTTCCCCCAGTTTATCACCGATGTCATATTTTGACCATGTGTCTATTAAAAGAGAAAGGATTTTAGTTGAGATGCAATTTGAAGCAGTAGCTGAAGTGTTACATGTTATTGTCAGTTAAAAACTGCTTAACACTTCATATAATTATTATACAAGTTTTAATGGCTAGTGACTATATGTAATATTTGTATTTTAAAAATATAGTTTGTCACACAGCAGGACATTATAAGTTAAATGGAAGCCGATTTCATATTTTGTAAAAAAAGATAAACTGAATGTGTCACGGCTCTGTCATTCTAGTTTGGTCTCTTCAAGTGTCTGTTGACAGAGCCCTGATACTGCCCCTTTTATTGTGTATTGTCATTCCTGGATGTTCTATGTTGTGTTCCAGATCTGCGTTTCCCTGCCCTCCGGTTTGTTTTGTGTTCTCGTTGAGTGTGTTATATTGTTAGTTAATGTTTTCCCCCTCGTGGGTATTTATTTGTGACTTTTCATTTATGTTTGTTATAAATAAAATCCTTTTACCCCTGCACTTGAGTCCTCCATTTCCCGATCGTGACAGAATGTTACCGTTTCATCACCTAAAACAATTTATACATAGATTTGAAGAGCTAAAAAAACGTATGCATGTATGTTTTGTATGTTTTCACGTATGCTGCTTGTGGATGTGAATTGAGCTCGAACTCTTTACCTGACGCTTTCTTCGCACGAGAAACTCGCTGACCCGTTTTCACAAAAGCACAAAGCTCACTGATTTTCTCCAAATGACCAACAAAAGTCAAATGCAAAGCTTCGAATTCTCTCCGTGACGTCACGTGGAATCGAGCAGCGCAACATCGAAAAATAACAATAATAAATCAGAACAATAAGTCAATTAGCATTTCAGTAGATTGGCTGCTTCTCAGCCAACCTAACTAATGTCCAAGTTATTTGAACGTGTCATTCATATACGGGCAGATGACGCGACGCATGTTTTTTCTGTAATTAAGTGTAAATGTTTACTGGAGTTGAGCCGGATACTCGGCTGAAACGAGTATCTGGTACGGATAAAGCAGTTTAGCAGAGTACGAGTATCATACGAGTCAATATCTGTGCTCGGATTGAATAAGAATCCTCATTAGGTTGCTGACTGTGTCTGCGTTCTGTGATAGGCCAGTCACAGCGCCCCTCCCCCACACATGCAGATTTAATGCGTCTCGCGGCTCCGCCCTGCTCATTCACACACAGAACGCTAAGACGAGAACAGGTGTCTTTCTCTATCAGTCACTCAGGTTCGCAGGTCTTTTCCGTTAACGTTTAGTGTTTCTTCAGCTTCAGGTTTGTTCTTTATTTTGGTTTGTTTGTAGTACTTACTTATTAACCAGTAGAGTTCTGGTAAACATGGGGTTTGTTCAGACGGGGTTCTTGGTAGAATGTGACTAGCGTTGCGTCTCTGCCTGTCAGAGTTTTTTTTTTTTTTTTTACTCTCTGCTGCCTCTATCCAGTTTTTAACTTCATGCAATGAGTGTCTGACACTTTCTTGCTGTATTTCATACAAAATAAAGGAATGCAAAAAAAGAATGTTAAAAAAGTAAGTTGTTTAAATGAAAACTCTTGTTCATTAAATTTTTCTTCATAATTGCAACCGCATGTGTTGTATTCATTGTAGCAAAACTTGTTCTCTATATGGGCCATTCTACAGAATTGGTGACATTTGGTGTCCCCCATCCATGTAAATTTCAACTTGTGAAAATTATATTTAAATATTTTTTTGCAATTTTTTCCATTCTTGTTTTTAAACGTATCTTTTTGTTTTGTTTTTAAAAAAGTTAGATTTTTTTATTTTATTTTTTAATCATGAATCTTTATGTAAAAAAACATGTCCCGTATTTTCATGTCACTACCAAAACACTGAATGTTTTAGTCCATTAGGTGAGACTGATTTTAACCACAACCCTACATTTTTGATCAGGAAATATTCCTGTGTCCCTCTCTCTCATATGCTACATGGTGAGTAAATTGATCCCATCATTTTGAGGTAAATGTGTTCTAAAATCTGAAAATCTGTGTGTAACTTTAAGGAATGTCACTACCAAACACATTTTTTCTGCTACTAAGAAAACATTTTTGGATGTTATTCCATAAAATTTTGTTTTTATATGTGTACAACTGTTCTGACCAGTGATTGCTAACCATGTGCTATTTTGCATCTTTGAGCTAGGCTCAAAATTATCTAAAATTGTCACGACCAAAACAGTCACGACCGAAACATGTCTTGAAGTTTCGGTTGTGACATCGTTGTTTTGGTAGTGACAAAGGGGAACACATAATCCTTTATTATCCAGAATAAACAAAATTTAAATTAAATTTTTTAACATAAAAAATCCAACTTATGTTTTGTATGACAAATTCAGCTTTTAAAGTTTAATCAACTATTTCCCAGGAAAAAAAAGTTGAGATAACTCAAACAAAGTACAAGTACAACTATTGGCCCTAAGTTGAGAACTCAAAAATGTTCTGCAGCTTGTTGCCTTAAACTTTTAAGTTTTCTCAAATTTTTTTTTTTTTTTTACAGTTATGCAAATCATTACTACTGTAGTATGTTTTAGTAGTGTTTTAGTATGCAAGTTAAAATTATGTAATGTGATAAGGTTACAATTAAGGGTGGAGTCAATGATATGTAACATCTGTAAAACGGCATTCTTCCATCTTAAAAATATATCTAAATTGCGACATATGCTCTCAACGACAAATGCAGAAAAGTTAGTTCATGCGTTCATGAGTTCAAGGCTAGATTATTGTAATGCTTTACTAGGCGGTTGCCCTGCACGCTTAATAAACAAATTCCAGCTGTTTTCACACACAACCATTTCTAGGGTTTACAAAGAATGGTGTGAAAAGGGAAAAACATCCAGTATGCGGCAGTCCTGTGGGCGAAAATGCCTTGTTGATGCTAGAGGTCAGAGGTCATGGGCGACTGATTCAAGCTGATAGAAGAGCAACTTTGACTCGTTACAACTGAGGTTTGCAGCAAAGCATTTGTGACTACCAAAGCATTTGTCACTACCGAAAATGTGCAGTCACTACCAAAACATGGAAAGTTTTGTCAAAAATAAAGTATATTGAATTATCAACTAAGACGTTATGATAGTATTTGATTTAATGCATATTCAACCTAATGAATCCTTAACTTTGAAATCAGTATAAACTTTATACCTTCTACAAAGAAAGATTGGGTTCAAAATACAAGTCTCATAAATTACACTTAAAATATTTTTTATTTTGTCATTTTTATTGATTTAACCTGTAACATTTTTTTTAAATAGATAAAAAACATATTTACAAGGTTGATGTAAACAAAATCTTAGTAGGTCATTATAAGCCTGCTTAATATATGATATATTATTGTGTTTTGATAGTGACAAATTTGGGCTGTATGAAAATATTCCAGCATTTTCTGAAAATACAATTTGAGAACTAACCGCACAATTACTAGAAATGTATACCTTGGATAATGTACAATTTTCATACGTGCAAAATTTGTGGGTAAAAAAAAAAAATTCAAGATGTTTCCAACTTTGATTTGTCACCAATTCTGTAGAATGGCCCATTTAGTTTGTTTGTTATCGTGATCAAAACCATTGATCTGAAGCTCAATGTTGGTGCTGTCATGTAAATAGTTTTTCTAATCAGCCATAAAAATAACAATTTCTGATCGACCCATATCAGTTGCATGATGAAAAATAACATAGCAGGTAAAGCCCTGCCCACTTCCGGGTTAGGCCACGCCTAGTCCAAGTACAGATACAGATAATGCTTTACTTGCTCATCCCTAATGTTTACTGAACTGCATTTCTCAACTAAAACAACACATCCCAGTGGGGCATAGAACATCATTTTATTTCAACATTATGCTTTTGGGACGTAAAATGTATTTGGTGTCCTGCGGTGTGACTGTAACTTTGATGACTCATCAAATGTAAATATTAGTAAAATACAGCAGAAATGTTTGGAGCAGCTAATAAATACCTTGCCATTATTTTGTATGTATTTGCTTAATTAACTTAAGTTTTCAAAATGCTAAAAAGTACTAAAATAATATTTACCGTACATTTAGTTTTGAAACACAAATGCTGTCCTGCAGTGTGTGGGGGGGCAGATGGATGCAGCCGCATACAGCCGCTCACGGACTGGTCCGCGATTTTGACCCGCGGCCCGGTACCATTTCATCCATGGACTGGGGGTTGGGGACCACTGCTATGGAGGTTAAAAAGTGACTGTTAATCTGTTATTAATTTGATAAATTTCATAATTTCTGTCAGACCATGAACGTGTCCATTTTTGATAGTCCTGCGGTGTGACTGATCTAGTTCAAGAAAAAAGAAAAATATTTAAAAAATAATAATCATATTCAGGTTTAAAACAATGAACTTATTCAGTTACTGTAATGTCCAAGCTCAGTCTTGTATAGCAATGACTTAAAATGGCTTCCAAGGTGAAAAAGTCCTGTGGTGTGACAGCCCGTCCTGTAGTGTGACATAATTAAGTCAGATGTCTAGCTAGATTCTCGTCTGTTATGTTTGCAATATTAAACAAATATTGTCAATATTATATATAATATACCTATATTATACATATATTAAACAAATATATATTGGACTTCATTATACATAATATACCTAAATTATACATATATTAAACACGAATATATATCTGTCTTCATTTGTTTGTTGTGTGTATGTTAACAGTCACTGATCATTGTTTTTGAAGTGATTTTTGACAGTTTTTAGGGTTAGGATTAGGGTTAGAAATGTTAGAATGTCAAATGTCTCTTCACTGGAATCTTTGTTTAAAGAGCTGAATTGATGATTTTAACATGCTTTTAATTATTTCAGCATAATTGTAATGACTTACTCCTGAGAAACAAGATATTTCTTTAGTCTTTTAAGTTAAAAATAGAAATTAAGGGTCTTTATTACTTGGTCTGATTTGATACCTCCAAAATGTTAATTATTCAGTATGTCTTGTTCACTATGTTTTTAGTTAAAATTCATACACTAAGTAATAAGATTGTACTGATATGTTGCATTTTCATTAATGTTCATATAGAGATGCAAATTATATTGTTTGTTACAGAAGTATTCAATAAATTTCACCATACATTGTCTCATTTTGTCCTGTGGTGTGACATCACTTCAAACACAATTAAACAACTTTTCTATGTTAACTAGCTTAAATAATGATATGCATTTGAAAACATTGCATAATAAAATTATATAAAAAATAATAAACATTTTGAAATATTTTTTCTCATTTTACACAATATTTCCACTGGAGTGAGTGGTAAAAGATGGCACAAGTCAAGTCAAGTCACCTTTACTTATATAGTGCTTTTTACAATACAGATTGTTTCAAAGCAGCTTTACAGTGGTCACATGAAAACATTATAAGCAAAGTTTGTTTGGCCGAACGGCAGCCTTTGTAAAAATGTATGTATAATGTGTTATGTGTATGCCAGGTTGAAGAGATGTGTTTTTAGTCTATATTTAAACTGACAGAGTGTGTCTGCTTCCCGAACTGTATTAGGAAGACTGTTCCAGAGTTTAGGAGCTAAATAGGAAAAGGATCGACCGCCAGCAGTTGACTTTGATATTCTAGGTATTATAAGCTGGTCAGTATTTTGGGATCGCAATAGACGTGGACCAGCTGGAATTTGTTTATTAAGCGTGCAGGGCAACCACCTAGTAAAGCATTACAATAATCTAGCCTTGAACTCATGAACGCATTAACTAACTTTTCCGCATTTGTCTTTTAGAGCATATGTCGCAATTTAGATATATTTTTAAGATGGAAAGCAAAAGAATATAATCGAAAAACAGCTGTGGAAAAAAAAGCTGAATTTTATTGATCATTCTTTAAGAATACTTGTTAAACTTAAAGCATACCTGATTTGTATTTGAAATGAATAATATTTAAATATTTGAGTTTTATAGTAATGTCATGTCACACGACATTATTACTATAAAATAGTATAGGCACGCAGGACATAATTTGCCTGGTGCTGTAAAAAAGCTTAATAAATTACATATTGAGTGAAAAAATCTGCTAACCTCTAACAGTTTCAAAAACAACAGTATTTGAACTTTACAATTGCATACAATTCTCAAGCAATTTAGAACTTTTTTGAAAAAATGCTGTTTCACCCTTAATTGTCATCTGCCCATCTAAGGATTCAAGTAAATCATGTAAATTACACACACTATCATTATTACTTAAACATAAATATATGGCTTAATAAATAAATACTAAACAACATAATTGATGCATTTATATTTTGTGTACTGTTGTGCATGTCTTGGTATGTTTCATTTTTTGCCTTCCAGTGGACATTTGAGGTACTGCACTTTGTTTACGCAGTTTTTAGTTTCGGTTTGACTCACTTAACGCAGTTAAGTAGAACGTGCATGCGGTTCCTATCAGCAGTTGATTCCTTCGTTTGAACTAGGGATGCACCTGATAGCAATTTTTATTATCCGGCCGGAATATCAAATTAACTTTCCGGCAGGACCCGGAACCGAACCGGATATCAGCGGATATATGGATACTTGTTGCACCACAGCCAATTTTTTGTGTGTTTACAGTTTAGACTACAGTGTAAATAAAAATGTGTTATGCCCTGTGTTTGTTGTTGTTTTTGACACACTGCATAGCCCGACAGCTAGCAGAGGTAAAAAATACTTGGTGTACATGACAAAGTAGTTGTTAGTCTTAGTCGACTTTGTTGGGTTTTTCTTTAATAATTAATTTTTTTTTTTTAAATTACAAATTCAGCTCCCAAAAAAATACAATACAAGATATTTTTGTTGGGTTCCCCCAAATTCCGGTCCTTACTTACGATTGAATCAGTTTAGCATTGAACTTCATGAAGATCAGTTTTTCTGCATTATCAGGGAGCAGTCGCGATCGAAGTTCAGTAATGATCCCTCTAGCTGAAAATAATCCCAAACGACGCTAAATTTATGGAACGACATTGTTGTTTTTGTTTGTATCCAACGTTTAAAATGGCGGCTGAACTAAATTGAACTAATAACCGAAAATGACAGAGCAATATCCGGTACCTGGTACCATTTCGACCGGAACCGGAGCCGGAACCGGACAGAAAAAAAACGCTGGATATTCGGCTAACCGGAACCGAAACCGGATATCCGGTACATCCCTAGTTTGAACCTTGGAGATATATAGTATATACACTTTAGATATATAGTATTTAAAGTGTTTAGGATTCATTAGCTAGAGATTACAGCTATATTTTTGTTATAGGGGAGCGCGGGGCACAACGTAACGCGGGGTAAAAAGTAACAGCGATTTTTTAAATAGTTGCAGGGGCTTAAATGTGACGTGCTAACGGGCTTTTCACCACACTGTTTGCACACGTCTTCTGGCCATCTTTCGAGAAATTTCAGCGAAATTTGGATGAGAACCACAGGAAAAACTCTTTTGAAAGCATGAAAATATTTTTTGTTATAGTAGTTGTTTTTCGATTTTCAAAGAATGTGTGAAAGTATGTTAGTCCAATCTTATATTGTTATGATTACCATCTTCTTGGCTAAAAGACGGTACCATTTTGAAAGATGTGAAAAACACACAGTGACTGCTAGCCGGTCCTGAAGTGAACACGACACCGCGGGGTTAGTTGTAACACGGTGTAACAACTAAGCCGTATTGAATAGGCTGCATCAATAATCATATATTTTGCATTGTATTAACCTATTAAAACGTTTTTTCATGTCATTACATTGTTTAAAGCATAACAATATAATACATAAAATAAAAAATATTCCATTCATAAGTTATGCTTATAATCATTAAGACTCAACTTTTATTAAGAAATAAAAATTACGCCAATGAACACCCATTGGATAACATGGTGTTACAACTAACCCGCTGTCTGTTACAACGAGCCCCGCTCACGGGGTAAGTTGTCACATTTCACTCCTTGCGCTTTTGGTGATACTGCGCAGAAACTGTAAGTCCGACGAACATCAAACCAGTGCTCATTTGTAGGAGAGGCTTGTGTGTTGTTTGTATAAAAATATGGTTTGTCTAACCAAATTTCTTTGTTCATTATTTGGCTAAAACCAAAAAGTGTTACGTTTGTCCCCGCGCTCCCCTAAGCATTTTCGATTTCTGTTATTGGTAACATGCTGTGTGTTCGCATACCAACAAGCTAATTCATGTTTACATGTACAAAATCCTACTGTATTATTAAAAAGATTATATGCATGTAAATGTAAACATATTGTTCATACATATTGTATTTTCTTGTTTGTAGTTTTACAAAGAGATGGAATAATTGAGAAGAATAACAGTAAAGTCACTAAAGTCACGAAGACTGCTTTCTGGAGTTCTTTTCTGACGATGTACGCTATCTGTTAAGCCTTTGCTCAAGCTACGCAATTGGTTAGAACAGAATACAGTGGTAGCTCGAGATACGAAATTAATCTGTTCCGAGGCGGCCTTCGTATAATGAGTTTTTCGTATCTTGGAACACATTTTACATGTAAAATGGCTAATCCGTTCCAAGCCCTCCAAAAACACCCCATTAAATTTAATAATAAAGCTAAATTGACCTATAAACAATGAAATGACCTAAAATGTCGATGTGGCAAGGGGGACGTGGATATAAACAGCCTGGAAGGGAAAGACGGAGAGAGAGATCCGGCCGAGACGCGAGTCGGCACGGAAGCGGTGAACGCGAGGCTCACGAGCGAAACGAAAGTAAAACCGAAACCGAGAGAGATTGCGAGTGACACGGAACTCAGAGGGAGAAGCGTGACTCAGCTGAGAGAAGCGGGACAGTGGGAGTGAAACGCATCTGCTTATGTTTTGTTTTGTTTTGTGTTTTGATTTATTTAAGACTCTAAAGAAATATAAGCTCGTGAGTCTCAGTAAGCTGACCCTGCCTCTAGTGATATTACGTCAGACACCGACGCTCCGAAGCTTGCTTCAAACTCGAACGGTCCTTGCAATGAACCACTGCTTCGGAGCTTGTGTCATTACGTCACTAGTCACGTGAAAATGACGTTTAAAGCAAACACACTGCTTCACTCAGGCAGTGAACCACCTGACTGCTCTGACAGCCCGATCAGTGTTGACTGGTTTCAAACCTGGCGGCTGTATTTCTTATAAAAGTGAAACCAAACCGTGGGTTGTAGTAGACGGTGTTTGCATTGGCGTTATTGTTGAGGAGAGTGGATTGAGTTTATTTCAGTGTTGTGTATTCAAAGCAATAAATCCTCATTTATATCAGCTTTCTAAACTGTTTTTGTGTAGAAAAACAGTTCCCTATCAGTCAGTCACGTTCGACGTTACGTCGGACTGACGTCATGGGGTCTCGCTTGGGAGCCCAATCACCTCCCAATATAACTAAACGCGCCAATGAACATTGGCTAGTGAGATTTGCATGCCGAGTCCCGCCCCACCCGGCTTCCGGGTATAAATAGGACCGGCATCGCTCACTTCATTCATACTTTTGCTTCGGAGCCGAGCGGTTGTAAGCAGCCGTTCATTCTGATCACCTTCAAAGAGCGCGTTCTTTTCCGGCTGGAAATACGGTGCGACAGCGGTGGTGCGCGTCTTCCCAGCAACGTGTTCCCCCCTGTGTGCCTCGGTTGGAAGAGCAGTTCCTCTAAAAGAGCAAAACGCGGACGATTAGCGTCTTTTTCAAGATGCCTTTTCATCCGTGTGTTTCTGGATGCGGTCGTTTCCTGACCTCATCTGACGGCCATGAGCGCTGTTTCTCGTGTCTGGGCAGACAGCACGCTGAGAGAGCGCTTGTGGATGGTTCATGCTCTCATTGCGGGGGCATGACCATGTCGGTGTTGCGGTCGCGGCTCGCCCTCTGTGATACAGAGGTTCGAGCGCCCTCTGCTGCTACCCATATCCCCTCTGCTTCTCATGGTAGAGCTGTGGGGTTGGTTAGCACTCTGGGAGACCTGAGGGTTACAGTGGGAGCTACCTCGTCGGGCCAGCCCCTACGAACCTCCCACTCCTCTTGCACACCGTGTGCCGTCGAGCTGCCAGATGAGCCGCCAGGTCCCCCACGTGAGGTGCCTCGGGTCTCGTTTGGCGCTCCGGATGAGGATCGGATGTCGATCGCTGCATCGGAGAGTGGGCTGTCATCCTCGGGTGAGGAAGCCGAGCAGCGCCCCTCGGGCGTCGCTGCTCGTGTGGAATCAGATCGGGAGATGATGGCCATGCTTTCCCGGGCTGCCGCGGGCATCGGGCTCGAGTGGAACCCTCCACCGTCGCCCGAGCGCTCGCGGCTGGATGATTGGTTTCTGGGTGCGGAGCGGGGTTCACAGCCCCGCTCCGCTCCGGTGCCTTTCTTCCCGGAAGTGCATGAGGAGGTCAGTAAGTCGTGGAAGGCACCTTTTACTGCCCGAAGCCGCTCTCTGGTCTCCTCCGCTCTCACTACCCTTGATGGCGGGGCTGCCAAGGGTTACGCGGACATTCCCCAGGTGGAGCGTGCAGTTGCGGTGCACTTGTGCCCGCAAAATGCTGCCACCTGGTGCAATCGTCCGCGCCTCCCGTCCAAGGCGGGTAAGACGACGGTAGCCCTGGTAAGGCGACGCAGCCCGTCCAGACCGCTAAACCCTCCAAGAAAAAATTGAAGCGGCCCTGAGACGGGCGACCCAGAGATGGTAGGACCTGCTCGTTCCCAGGAGCTGGTGAGGGCACCACTCCTTCCCCCGGAGGAGGGCCGGGCGGAGAATCTTTTGTTTCTTTCTGTTCCGCCCACATTTTCAATAAAAGAGCAGTTTCCTCCATCTCTGGGTCATACTCGGTCCAAGCTGACAGTGGGCGACGCACTGCTTCCCCCCTCTCAGCTGACCTCTCTTTCGCCACGGACAGGGAGCGGGCAGTCCCAGGACGCGCTGCCTCCTTGCCCCTCCCTTCCAGGCCCCTCACAGGGGCTATGGAGCCAGGTAAGTGCACCACACGCACTGCCACGACTCCAGGACGCCATGCCTCCTGGGTTGGGCCTCAGAGCTCCCTGCTGCCCCCCCGCGGGTTCGTCGGTCGTCCCCTTGGTGCCTCTCGAACGGAGTTTGGGTGCCTGGTTAGCGCTTCCCACTCCGTCTCGTTGGCTCATTCGGACAATCAGACTCGGCTATGCGATTCAGTTCGCCAGGCGGCCCCCCAGGTTCAGCGGCGTTCTGACTACCTCAGTGGAAGGCAAGGACGCCCCTGTACTTCGGGAAGAGATCGCTGTCCTCCTGGCGAAGGGCGCGATCGAGCCTGTCCCTCCAGCCGAGATGGAGTCAGGGTTTTACAGCCCCTACTTCATCGTTCCCAAGAAAGGTGGGGGGTTACGGCCTATCCTGGACCTGCGTGCCTTGAATCGGACCCTACACAGGCTTCCGTTCAAAATGTTAACGCAGAGACGCATCCTCACGTGCGTCCGCTCCCAGGACTGGTTTGCAGCAATCGACCTGAAGGACGCGTATTTTCATGTCTCGATCCTCCCTCGTCACAGACCGTTTCTTCGCTTTGCGTTCGAGGGTCGGGCATACCAGTACAAGGTCCTCCCCTTTGGTTTGTCCCTGTCTCCCCGCGTCTTCACCAAAGTCGCGGAGGCTGCCCTTTCCCCCCTCAGGGAGATGGGAGTCCGCATCCTGAATTATCTCCACGACTGGCTCATTTTGGCACAGTCGCGGGATCGGGTGTGCGAGCACAGGGACTTGGTGCTCAGACACCTCAACCATTTGGGGCTTCGGGTCAACTGGGAGAAGAGCAAGCTCTCCCCTGCGCAGAGCATCTCTTTTCTCGGTTTGGAGTTGGACTCGGTCTCCATGTCAGCACGTCTCACCAACGAACATGCACAGTCAGTGTTGAACTGCCTGAAAGTAGTCAGGCGGAAAACAGTGGTCCCACTGAAACAGTTTCAGAGGCTCCTGGGGCATATGTCATCCGCAGCCGCTGTAACTCCGCTCGGATTGATGCATATGAGACCACTTCAACACTGGTTACGGGACCGAGTCCCGAGGTGGGCTTGGCACCAAGGCGCATTCCGTGTGGCAATCACACCGGCTTGTCGCCAGACGTTCGGCCCTTGGTCAGACCTTGCTTTTCTACGGGCCGGAGTTCCCCTAGGGCAAGTGTCCAGGCATGTTGTTGTTACAACAGATGCCTCCACCACGGGCTGGGGTGCCGTGTGCATCGGGCATGCTGCCTCGGGCTCCTGGACAGGACCCCGGCGGCAGTGGCATATCAACTGCCTCGAGTTGCTAGCGGTACACCTTGCCTTGCGCCGGTTCCGACCGTTGCTGCAGGGCAAGCATGTACTGGTCCGCACGGACAACACATCGACCGTGGCGTACATCAACCATCAGGGTGGTCTACGCTCCCGTCGCATGTCGCAACTTGCCCGCCACCTCCTCGTTTGGAGTCAGCATCGGCTCAGGTCGCTGCGTGCCGTTTACATTCCGGGCGAGCTCAATCTTGCAGCCGACGCGCTCTCACGACAGCTCACGTTCCCGGGAGAATGGAGACTCCACCCCCAGGCGGTCCAGCTGATCTGGAGTCGATTCGGGGAAGCGCAGGTAGACCTGTTTGCTTCCCGGGAATCCTCCCACTGCCAGTTGTTTTTTTCCCTGACCGACGGGACCCTCAGCACGGATGCACTGGCACACAGCTGGCCCCGGGGCCTACGCAAATATGCGTTCCCCCCAGTGAGCCTTCTTGCACAGACCCTGTGCAAGGTCAGGGAGGACGAGGAGCAGGTCTTGTTAGTTGCGCCATACTGGCCCAACCGGACCTGGTTTCCAGAACTCTCACTCCTCGCGACAGCCCCTCCCTGGCGCATTCCCTTGAGGAAGGACCTGCTTTCTCAGGGACAGGGCACCATTTGGCACCCGCGTCCAGATCTTTGGAACCTCCACGTGTGGTCCCTGGACGGGATGCGGAAGACTTAAGTGCCCTACCACCGGCGGAGGTAGACACTATCACTTCGGCTAGAGCCCCCTCTACGAGGCTGGCATATGCCTTGAAGTGGAGTCTATTCTCTGAGTGGTGTTCTTCCCGGCGGGAAGACCCCCGGACTTGCCCGATCAGCTCTGTGCTTTCATTCCTTCAAGGTGGGTTGGAGCGGCGGCTGTCCCCCTCTACCTTGAAGGTATACGTCGCCGCCATTGCAGCTCATCATGTTCCCGTCAATGGCAGGTCTCTTGGAAAGCACGACCTGGTCATCAGGTTCCTGAGAGGGGCCAGGAGGTTAAATCCTCCTAGGCCGCCCCTCTTTCCCTCCTGGGACCTCTCTGTCGTTCTCTCAGGCCTACAGAGAGCTCCCTTCGAGCCCCTCGAGTCAGTGGAGCTCAAGATCTTGTCTCTCAAGACAGTGCTCCTGACTGCACTCGCTTCCTTTAAGAGGGTAGGGGACCTGCAGGCATTTTCGGTCAGTGAAACGTGCCTTGAATTCGGGCCGGCCTGGTCTCACGTTGTCCTGAGGCCCCGGCCTGGATATGTGCCCAAGGTTCCCACCACTCCCTTTCGGGATCAGGTGGTGAACTTGCAAGCACTGCCCCGGGAGGAGGCAGACCCAGCCCTCGCGTTGCTGTGTCCCGTCCGTGCACTACGTGTCTATGTGGACCGCACGCAGAGCTTTAGAAGCTCCGAGCAGCTCTTTGTCTGTTTTGGGGGACAGCAGAAGGGAAAGGCTGTCTCCAAGCAGAGGTTGGCCCACTGGATAGTGGATGCCATCGCCCTGGCATATCAGGCTCGGGGCGAGCCATGCCCCCTGGGGGTGAGGGCGCACTCCACACGGGGTGTTGCTTCCTCCTGGGCGTTGGCACGGGGCGCCTCTCTGACAGACATCTGCAAAGCTGCGGGCTGGGCGACACCTAATACATTCGCGAGAGTCTACAATCTCCGAGTGGAGCCAGTTTCTTCCTGTGTGCTGGGAACAAACAGGTGACCGGCTCGGTGTCCTGCTTGCAGCACCATGCCCCTTAATAAGGGGATACGAGCGCTTATCTACTCCTCAGGTGAGTTCCCCGTCTGGCGAACCCTGATTCGAGTTCCTCCTGCATCCTTCGGTATCGGACGCGGCGGAGGCGTCTGACGCCAGGCCCAGTACTCGTGTGCATGCCCCAGTGGTCAGCCCTTGTACTGGACTAGATGCCCGTGTGACGAGATTCCCTCTTGGTAATCCCATATGTGTACGCTCCACGGTACGGTTTCCCTCTTGGTAAACCCGTGTCTTTCCCTTGGCGGTTCTGTTCTGCCAGTCCCTTTGGTACGCGCTCCTCCCTGGGGTAGGACCTACCATGGGGACGTACATATGTCATACTGCCCCTCGGGTCAGTCCATATGTGTCCTACCGCACATTACCTCCCCCTTGGGCAGGGTGTGGTCTCCGTAGCGTCTGTACGCTCGCCCAGCGTTGATAACTAAGCGGGTCGAGCTGATCTGCGGAATTGAGATCCGAAGCTCTCTTCCCTGTGAGGCTCACGCAGGAACAGCAGCTTAGTCCTTCCTCACGTTGGCCTTCCCCTCCATCCCGATTGGCGTGGAGGCCTAAGTCGGCTTTCGCAGGGCGCTGGGTAGGTTACGTCCGCAGAGGCAGTTGTCCTTGGCACGCCACTGCTTGCCAACATCTGCATCTCCGATTCTCGTAACACGGCCAGTGCCTGTGGCGCTTTCCATAGGGACCCCATGACGTCAGTCCGACGTAACGTCGAACGTGACTGACTGATAGGGAACGTCTAGGTTACTATTGTAACCCCCGTTCCCTGAAGGAGGGAACGGAGACGTTACGTCCCCCGGCCACAGGCCTGAGCCACCGCTGAGACCGGGATACACTCTCGGCTCCTCAGCAAAATATGAATGAAGTGAGCGATGCCGGTCCTATTTATACCCGGAAGCCGGGTGGGGCGGGACTCGGCATGCAAATCTCACTAGCCAATGTTCATTGGCGCGTTTAGTTATATTGGGAGGTGATTGGGCTCCCAAGCGAGACCCCATGACGTCAGTCCGACGTAACGTCTCCGTTCCCTCCTTCAGGGAACGGGGGTTACAATAGTAACCTAGACGTTTCCTACTCCTAAAAACTTTCCTACTCCTGCATCATCTGTTCCACGCGAGAGAATGTTCTCTAAATCTGGCGAAATAGTAAAAAAGGAAAAAAAAGAAAAAAAAAGAAATCGCCTTTCACCAAAGACTGGAGAAAATATTTTTTCTGAATAAAAACCATACCATTTCATGAACACTTTGTCTAAGCCTTATGCATGTACCCAAAGCACACCCTCTGCCACATTTTTATTTATGTATTTGTATTATTAATTAAAGAACATACGAACATTGTTACATAAAAAATGCGTCAAAGACAAAAACTTCAAAACCCTCAGCTAAGCAAGATAAAGCTTTCACGCATGATACTGCCCTGCAAAAACACTAAAGAAAACATTGCAGAATTTCTATTGGATTTAATGGTTTTCATGGGAATTGTATTGGTTGTAATGGGAATTATAGTGGTCTCTACTAATGTGTGTTGGGTTCTATTGGTGGGGGCATTAAATCCTAATGGAATATGTCCCAAACACATTGCAAAAAAATAAAATAATCTGTAGCGGTTTAAATGGTAAAAGACAATGGTTCCCGTTGGTATTTTAATAGAAACCATCAGAATTTCTGTGATGGTTTCCAACTTTTTTTAAGCTGGTCTGATCTTCTGTCCTTGTCTAAAGAAATAATTACACACACACACATCATGCTTAATGTTTTATTATCAAAGTGTCTCAGTATCATCAGTATTGGTCAAATTCACCAACATAAATGAGTTTCACAGCACTAACACTGTTTCAGCTTTGATCGCCTCGGTAAACACATAAAAAACAGGGCGTTAACATATAAGCCTACTTCCATTTATTGGTTGTCAGCTTTGTTGCATTACATTTAATTCACCAGGAGATGGTACTGCAATTTCTATCTGAATGAAGCTTCGAGTAATGAACCATTTTCGACACAATTGTATCAGAAAGCAGTGATGCTTTGAAAAGCTTCATTTGGCCATCACTACCTGCCTCCTTCCTTCTCCGTGACTAACGAACCTTACCACAGTCGAAGCTTACCTTTCGAGTGAGGCTATCTCTGAAAGTGGCAGCAGAGGAGGAGGAGGACAAACGGCAGATACCAGCTTCGTACTTCTTTATGATCTCCATCTTTGTCTCCAGAGCTAAAGTACGTCAGCATGTACGTATAGAAGATGCATGCTGGGAGGGATGCTGTCCAATTAGAGAGAAGGATCCCATGGCTTGGCTAGCATCAGGAACCAATGGGAGAGCAGGAGGATGGTGGCGAGTCTACTATAACTAAGATGGCGGCGTGCGGCGCGAGTTTTCAAAATTGTTGTGGGGCGAATCTCGGACTTTCAGAAACCTGTCGTATCTTGAAAACTTTTCTTATGTAGAGCAGTAAAAAAAAAATTCTTTGCTTTCGTAACTTGGATTTTTCGTAAGTTGAGCCTTTCGTATCTTGAGGTACTACTGTATTTTGATTGTTACTTATACAGTAATAAACTTTCAACTATCCCTTCTAATAAAACATGCACATGGGTTAATTACAGTATTACCTCAAGATACGAGCGTCTCTACATACGAGTATTTCAAGATATGAGCATTCCAAGATACGAGCAAGCCTTCGGCAGATTTTTGCTTCTAGATACGAGTACATTTTCGAGATACGTGCATGTGTACTGACGCCGTACTAGATACGGGCAGCTTATTTTCTCTCCATTTTGTTCATTATTCTTAATATTAGTGATGAGCTCTAAGAAAGTGAGTGGTAAGGATGGTAGTGAGAAGAAGTGCGTGATGAGCATGGAAATGAAGCATGAAATTGTTAATAAATATGGGTGCGGTGCCGCATGAGTCATCGAGCAGCAGGAGCATCAGGAGGAACTGTTGACTGAGGAGTTGATCGATCTGAAGACGATATGCAGGTGTTGCAAGAGCTCAGCATTGAAAAGAAACACCCTGATAAATCGTCTACTGGTCGTGCTTCGGCGCTTTTTGATGACGTGTACCTTACTTATTTTTAAAGGGAGACAGAAACAAATCTCCCTCGATAGGTATTCCGTTAAAAGGTCTGCGCCAAGTGAAAGTGAAAGTGAGGGTAGTCAGGCGAAAAAAGGGGAGAAAAGTTACAAAAAATACGTAAGCTAAGTTTAGTTATTTTAGTTAATTTAATTTACGTAAGTTGCCTAGTGTTCGTGTAAGTTACAATAAGTGTCGACGTACCAACCCCCTCCCTCCTCCACACCTGCCGCTACTGTCTCTAAAAACTTATAATTAAAACCACATTTTATTTGATATCACACGAATTGTCACAGAACCATCAAGTATCACAACGCCAGATTGCAACACTCCGCCCACACGATCACAATCACCCGAGTTCTAACTATTCACAGCTGTTGGATATTCAGGACTCTATATAATCTGTCATGGTCCCCCGTCTCTCTGTCCGGTCTCGTCAGTGTTATGCAACGTTCTACCCGACCTCTTCATCAAGTTTTTCTTGCTCAGTATCCTGTTGAGTATTTACCTTCTTTGGAGCCTTTTCACCTGTTACAGCCTTCTGTGTCTCCAGTATCGGCTGGTATTGTGTGTTCACTCTACTGTCAATAAACCTTTGCAATCACAGTCCGGTGTCTTCGCCTCTGTGCCATGACACGAATCCTTACTCTGTACACGTGTACCATAATTATGTGTGAGTGTGTGTGTGTCTATACCAATAAAAACACGTATCTTGTATCTCGAGGTTTTACTGTATATACAATAATGTAATTAAATCTGTATGTGTGTTTATGTGTATGTGCACACACACAAAACACACACTCTCTCTCTCTCTCTCTCTCTTACACACACACACAGACACACACTTTCTCTCTTTCTCTCAAACACACACACACTCGTCTAAAATTATTACACAAGAGGCAGATTTTGCACAATTAAGATTACTTTATTGGAATATTCAGGAGAATAATTCTGACTCTGCCTCGTGTCCATGTGCTTTCATATCGTCCGTGTCGTCCATCCATGTTCGTTTCCTGTCAGCGTGTGCCCCGCACCCTTGTTACCTCGTTTACCTTGAGTGTTGTCAGCTGTTTCGATCACTACCCTTCCTCTTGTGTCCTATATATAGCCCTTTGTGTTTGCTGTCCGTCATGATATCGTTGTCATTCTTGTGTTTCCTGGATGTTCTGCTCCTCCTGATTCGTGTTCTCCAACCTATTACTTGGTTTGTTACGTTATTGTCTCGTATTTATGATCTCGTTTATGTTATATTTTCCCCCACGTGGGTATTTCTTTTGTGTGTTTATGTTCTTTTGTTATTCTAAATAAACCTCACTTCACCTGCATTTTGAGTGCTCCCATTAATACATCGTGACAGATTTTTCCCAATTAAGACCACTTCATTTGAATGGATTTCAGGATTTATGTAAATATTCAGTTGACTAAGGTAACTAAAATGTGTCAGAATAAAAGTGCCTGCGATAAATCCAGACTCTTACAGGCGTCATAATATTACATCGTATTTATAATTTCCACATATAAAATATATATTTATCAATTTCCAATAAATAATCTGACCTAAAACAAAGGCATTTCTCAACAAGACTCGACCTGAAAATTTGAGCTCAACCATTCTCACACGCACAAGCACTCTATCTCTCTCTCTCTCTCTCTCTCTCTCTCTCTCTCTCTCTATCACACACACACACCAACATTATATGACTTAAATTATTCCACAAGAGGCAGATTTTGCACATTAAGATCACTTTATTTGAGTATTCAGGAGAATATTTCTGGCTCCTAGTCAGCTCATATAAGGATGCCCAAAACTGTCCCCAGAGTGGCCCCTACAGCGCCCACAGCAGCCTGACCCACAACGGGGATCCCTGCAGCACCTAAACACAAAACACTCGGTTCAGAGCAAAAATATCACATGATCTTCTCTTCACTGTAGGTCATCTTCCACAGCCCTGACATCTGCATTACCAGCGGCTTGAAGGACTGACACCAGGGTCCCGACAGCGACCCCTCCTCCGTTGGCCACCGCGGCGGCGCTCATCATCGAGGCCGCGTAAGAGCCGGCGGCGATCCCGGCACCGGTGAAGCCCACAGCGGCCAGAACCACTGGAGCAGCCGCCACTGCCCCGACTCAAACACAGACAACTCAACTCATCAACACAGTTAAACACCAATACAAACATTCTTACGACAAGAATGTCTCTCTATTTTTACATTTAGATGACTCAATTACAGGTGTTTGTTTGTTAGATTTTACCTGCTCCCGTTCCGGCTGCGATGAGCATTACTAATACAGAAAAGAAAATAATAGTAAGATTCATGTAGTGCTGATGAACCAACGTTAATATCCTGCAGTTATATGAAAAGGTACTTACACAGGCCCATCTTCTCTCGGATTGAGCCCTTGTGAGAGTGAGATTGAGCTCAAACTCTCCAGCTGGACACTTCTCAAGAAATGAAACTAGGACTGACGCCCAATGAATCACTCTTTTGAACCGGTTCTTTTAGTGAAGTGGCTGAACCAGTTCACCAAGACGGAGCATGAGTCTTGACTGCAATGAGCTTCTCAGAATTTATGTAATAAGTCAGTTGATTAAGGCAACTAAAATGTGTCAGAATAGAATATTTATCAGTTCCACATGTTCTGGTCTTGCCCAATGATAATGGACCACTGGTCCAACATTGTGAAGGCAGATAATCAAAATCTCTTGTCTCTTCTATTTACACACACATATATATATATATTATGTGTAAAATTGTATGTTTAAATTCTGTGTGGCTTAGATCAGATGGGACTCCATTTGTCACAGAACCTGACGGGCCTACCAGCATGTCTGTAGCTTTTATGGTCGCGTTCAGCGTAGGGTCCATGTTCACTGATGTTACAGAAACCTTTGGAGAGTTTGTGGAGGAAGCCTGGGGAGAGTTTGTTGTGGCTTCAGAGGACTTGGCCATGGGCATTGTTGCTTTTGTCTCTTCTATTTATTATATATATATATAAAACTTTATGTTTTCTATTTGTACCTACATTATTTTCTTTGTCTTATTTTTCATGTTCTTTTCCTTTTTCTTATTCGAATGAGTTGTAAAGAGTGATTTATGATAAAGTTAGGGATTTTTATTAGTTAAAAACAGTTCTTTACTTTTCAGTAGTTTTCCATAGAGTAAGGATGAATATTGTCAGCACTTCTCACCAGATAGAACATGTTATCAGAATGTTTTGGGTAGTGTTTCTGTTGAGAGTTGGAGCCTGAGCCGAGTTCAGCCAAACCATTTAATGCTTTGTAAGTAATTATCAAGATTTTAAAATGTATTCGGTGATTAATAGGAAGCCAGTACAGGTTTGACAGAACTGGGCTAATATGCTCATACTTCCTGGTTCTAGTAAGAACTCGAGCTGCTGCATTTCGGACCAGCTGGAATTTGTTTATTAAGTGTGCAGGGCAACCACCTAGTAGAGCATTACAATAATCTAGCCTTGAACTCATGAACGCATGAACGAACTTTTCAGCATTTGTCTTAGAGAGCATATGTCGCAATTCAGATATATTTTTAAGATTGAAAGCAAAAGAATATCATCAAAAACCAGCTGTGGAAAAAAAAGCTGAATTTTAATGATCATTCTTTAAGAATACTTGTTAAACTTAAAGCATACCTGATTTGTATTTGAAATGAATAATATTTAAATATTTGAATTTTATAGTAATGTCATGTCACACGACATAACTACTGTAAAATAGTATAGGCACGCAGGACATAATTTGCCTGGTGCTGTGAAAAAGCTTAATAAATTACATATTGAGGGAAAAAATCTGCTAACCTCTAACAGTTTCAAAAACAACAGTATTTGAACTTTACAAATGCATACAATTCTCAAGCAATTTAGAACTTTTTTGAAAAAATGCTGTTTCACCCTTAATTGTCATCTGCCCATCTAATGATTCAAGTAAATCATGTAAATTACACAAACTATCATCATTACTTAAACATAAATATATGGCTTAATAAATAAATACTAAACAACATAATGGATGCATTTATATTTTGATTGCTACTTATACAGTAATAAACTTTCAACTATCCCTTCTAATAAAACATGCACATGGGTTAATTACAGTAATACCTCGAGATATGAGCGTCTCTACATACGAGTATTCCAAGATACGAGCAAGCCTTCGGACAGATTTTTGCTTCTAGATACGAGTACATTTTCGAGATATGAGCATGTGTACTGACGCCGTGTTCTAAGAAAGTGAGTGGTAAGGATGGTAGTGAGAAGAAGACGCGCGCGTGATGAGCATGGAAATGAAGCATGAAATTGTTAATAAATATGGGTGCGGTGCCGCATGAGTCATCGAGCAGCAGGAGCATCAGGAGGAACTGTTAACTGAGGAGTTGATCGATCTGAAGACGATACGCAGGTGTTGCAAGAGCTCAGCATTGAAAAGAAACACCCTGATAAATTGTCTGCTGGTCGTGCTTCGGCGCTTTTTGACGACGCGCACCTTACTTATTTTTAAAGGGAGACAGAAACAAATCTCCCTTGATAGGTATTCCGTTAAAAGGTCTGCGCCAAGTGAAAGTGAGGGTAGTCAGGTGAAAAAAGGTGAGAAAACGAGCAAAACAATAATATAAAATAGAAAAGTTCCAAAAAAATATGTAAGCTAAGTTTAGTTATGTTAATTTAATTTACGTAAGTTGCCTAGCGTTCGTGTAAGTTACAATAAGTGTCGACGTACCAACCCCGTCCCTCCTCCACACCTGCCGCTACTGTCTCTAAAAACGTATAATTAAAACCACATTTTATTTGATATCACACGAATCCTTACACTGTACACATGTACCATAATTATGTGTGAGTGTGTGTGTGTCTATACCAATAAAAACATGTTTTCTTCCGCTGTTACGGATCTGGAACGAATTAATTTGTTTTCTATTATTTCTTATGGGAAAATATGATTCTAGATACGAACAATTCAAGTTACGAGCTTTGCCCTGGAACGGATTATGCTCATATCTCGAGGTATTACTGTATATACAATAATGTAATTAAATCTGTATGTGTGTTTATGTGTATGTACACACACACAAAACACACACACACTCTCTTTCTCTCTCTCTCTCTCTCTCTCTCAAACACATACACACACACACACACACACACACATATACACACACACTCGTCTAAAATTATTACACAAGAGGCAGATTTTGCTCAATTAAGATTACTTTATTTGAATATTCAGGAAGGGTAAGGGTGATTTTGATGATTTAACGAGTTTAGACAATTCTTCCTCCCCAATAGCAATGAAGGAGTGGAATTTTTCTTCAGGGACACTAAAAATTACTGTATTTTGTGATATTGAAGTAGACGGTTGCATGGTTATAATTTTCTCTCTAATATTATGAATTTTGCAAGTAAAGAAGTCCATGAAGTCATTAGTGCTGTGCTGATTTAAAGCATCTGGGGTTGAGGCTTTATTTCTTGTTAATTTAGTCACTGTATCAAATAAATACCTAGGGTTGTATTTGTTTTCTTCTAAGAGGGTAGAAAAGTAAGTAGATCTAGCTGATCTTAAGGCCTTTCTGAATGCAATAGAGCTGTCTTTCCATGAAATGCGAAAAACCTCTAGCTTAGTTTTTTTTCCAGTTCTGAACTTGCTTCCATCGCCGCAGCAATAATGCTCCCCCACATTCTGAGTCAACTTAAGGGGAAATTACTCCACTGCCGCAGCAGTGAGGCTCCCGCAGGAGCTCAGTTCAGAATTTTCTCCATTGCTGCAGCAATGATGCTCCCTCACACTCCCGTAGGAGTCAGCCTAAAGGGAAATTACTCCACTGCCGCAGCAGTGAGGCTCCCGCAGGAGCTCAGTTCAGAATTTTCTCCATTGCCGCAGCAATGATGCTCCCTCACACTCCCGTAGGAGTCAGCCTAAAGGGAAATTACTCCACTGCCGCAGCAGTGAGGCTCCCGCAGGAGCTCAGTTCTGAACTTGCTTCCATCGCCGCAGCAATAATGCTCCCCCACATTCTGAGTCAACTTAAGGGGAAATTACTCCACTGCCGCAGCAGTGAGGCTCCCGCAGGAGCTCAGTTCAGAATTTTCTCCATTGCCGCAGCAATGATGTTCCCTCACACTCCCGCAGGAGTCAGCCTAAAGGGAAATTACTCCACTGCTGCAGCAGTGAGGCTCCCGCAGGAGCTCAGTTCCGAATTTACCATTGCCACAGCAATGATGTTCCCCCAACACTCCCACAGGAGTCAGCCTAAGGGGAAAACCGCTCAACTACCGCAGGAGCCAGTTCTCTCAAATTCTCCACCGCCGCAGCAGCGACGCTCCCGCAGGAGCCCAGTCCTGAAAACCCTTCATCACCACAGCAACGACATTACCTCACACCCCCAAAGAAGTCAGCACTAAGGGGAAATTACTTCACTGCCTTAGCAGTGACGCTCCCGCAGGAGCCAATTCTCTTGAATCCCCACGATTACGGAGCCTAGCCGGAGAGGCTCCAAAAAACCTGACGACAATAGCTAGTACCCGATAAGCGCCCCCTGCTTCCACAGAGATACCCCTATACTCCCAGGAACTAGGACTCCAACCAACTCGCCTTCTTGCTTCAAGCCAAACAACAAGCACATCCCCAACACAAGCAAACCATCTCCTCTGTGCCTCAAGCCAACTGGTCTACAACCAATTACCAGTGATACTCATCCTTTCGGACAGCATAAATAACATAAATAACTCCCTCCCAACATTTCAAGAACCCACCCAATTTTACCTCGGCATTTTTGGGGGCCATCAACTCCTTCCTAGCGGCTGTCCGACTGGACTGCAATTTTTGGGGGAGTGCTCCAGGTTCGGGCCAAATACCGAGCTCGGAGCCCTCTCCTCGGACAGCACGCCAAATACGCATACCTTTACTGCCCCTGAATCATTGATAAGTGTGAACTCGTGAAATGATGTTTGATTAACAAAGTTCAGGAGGAGCACGTTCAAGGATGAAAGCAATCAACTCATCATCAGCAATTATACCTCATCCAATCAGCATGAGAGGAAGCGTGTATATATAGCCATGTTTGACTCACCGACATTCCTCGACAGTTTACGGCATCCCTCCACCACCCCGACTCCTCACACTTAGCTGTTCCTATCAAAGTCAGGAATACGGGGGGAGTGCTCCAGGTTCGGGCCAAATACCGAGCTCGGAGCCCTCTCCTCGGACAGCACGCCAAATACGCTTACCTTTACTGCCCCTGAATCATTGATAAGTGTGAACTCGTGAAAAACATGTTTTCTTCCGCTGTTACGGATCTGGAACAAATTAATTTGTTTTCTATTATTTCTTATGGGAAAATATGATTCTAGATACGAACAATTCAAGTTACGAGCTTTGCCCTGGAACGGATTATGCTCATATCTCGAGGTATTACTGTATATACGATAATGTAATTAAATCTGTATGTGTGTTTATGTGTATGTACACACACACAAAACACACACACACTCTCTTTCTCTCTCTCTCTCTCTCTCTCAAACACATACACACACACACACACACACACTCGTCTAAAATTATTACACAAGAGGCAGATTTTGCACAATTAATATTACTTTATTTGAATATTCAGGAGAATAATTCTGACTCTGCCTCGTGTCCATGTGCTTTCATGTCGCCCGTGTCGTCCGTTGTCACCAACTGCACGCCGTCTCGTCAGTCGTGTGAACACGTGGTGATGCGCGTCAGCATTCGCTGTGTGTTCGTGTCCTGTCAGCGTGTGCCCCGCACCCTTGTTACCTCGTTTACCTTGAGTGTTGTCAGCTGTTTCGATCACTACCCTTCCTCTTGTGTCCTATATATAGCCCTTTGTGTTTGCTGTCCGTCATGATATCGTTGTCATTCTTGTGTTTCCTGGATGTTCTGCTCCTCCTGATTCGTGTTCTCCAACCTATTACTTGGTTTGTTACGTTATTGTCTCGTATTTATGATCTCGTTTATGTTATATTTTCCCCCACGTGGGTATTTCTTTTGTGTGTTTATGTTCTTTTGTTATTCTAAATAAACCTCACTTCACCTGCATTTTGAGTGCTCCCATTAATACATCGTGACAGATTTTTCCCAATTAAGACCACTTCATTTGAATGGATTTCAGGATTTATGTAAATATTCAGTTGACTAAGGTAACTAAAATGTGTCAGAATAAAAGTGCCTGCGATAAATCCAGACTCTTACAGGCGTCATAATATTACATCGTATTTATAATTTCCACATATAAAATATATATTTATCAATTTCCAATAAATAATCTGACCTAAAACAAAGGCATTTCTCAACAAGACTCGACCTGAAAATTTGAGCTCAACCATTCTCACACGCACAAGCACTCTATCTCTCTCTCTCTCTCTCTCTCTCTCTCTCTCTCTCTCTCTCTCTATCACACACACACACCAACATTATATGACTTAAATTATTCCACAAGAGGCAGATTTTGCACATTAAGATCACTTTATTTGAGTATTCAGGAGAATATTTCTGGCTCCTAGTCAGCTCATATAAGGATGCCCAAAACTGTCCCCAGAGTGGCCCCTACAGCGCCCACAGCAGCCTGACCCACAACGGGGATCCCTGCAGCACCTAAACACAAAACACTCGGTTCAGAGCAAAAATATCACATGATCTTCTCTTCACTGTAGGTCATCTTCCACAGCCCTGACATCTGCATTACCAGCGGCTTGAAGGACTGACACCAGGGTCCCGACAGCGACCCCTCCTCCGTTGGCCACCGCGGCGGCGCTCATCATCGAGGCCGCGTAAGAGCCGGCGGCGATCCCGGCACCGGTGAAGCCCACAGCGGCCAGAACCACTGGAGCAGCCGCCACTGCCCCGACTCAAACACAGACAACTCAACTCATCAACACAGTTTCACGAGTTCACACTTACGAATGATTCAGGAGCAATAAATGATAAGCATATTTGGCGTGCTGTCCGAGGAGAGGGCTCCGAGCTCGGTATTCAGCCCGAACCTGGAGCACTCCCCCCGTATCCTGACTTGATAGGAACGATTAAGTGTGAGGAGTTGGGGTGGTGGAGGGATGCCGAAAAATATCAGAGCTGTAGGGGAGTCAAACATGTCTGTATATATACGTACTTCCTCTCCCGCTGATAGGATGAGGAGTAATTGCTGATGACGTGTTGATTGTTAATCATTTGAACGTGCTCCTCCCGAACTTTGTTAATAAAACATCATTAAACACCAATACAAACATTCTTACGACAAGAATGTCTCTCTATTTTTACATTTAGATGACTCAATTACAGGTGTTTGTTTGTTAGATTTTACCTGCTCCCGTTCCGGCTGCGATGAGCATTACTAATACAGAAAAGAAAATAATAGTAAGATTCATGTAGTGCTGATGAACCAACGTTAATATCCTGCAGTTATATGAAAAGGTACTTACACAGGCCCATCTTCTCTCGGATTGAGCCCTTGTGAGAGTGAGATTGAGCTCAAACTCTCCAGCTGGACACTTCTCAAGAAATGAAACTAGGACTGACGCCCAATGAATCACTCTTTTGAACCGGTTCTTTTAGTGAAGTGGCTGAACCAGTTCACCAAGACGGAGCATGAGTCTTGACTGCAATGAGCTTCTCAGAATTTATGTAATAAGTCAGTTGATTAAGGCAACTAAAATGTGTCAGAATAGAATATTTATCAGTTCCACATGTTCTGGTCTTGCCCAATGATAATGGACCACTGGTCCAACATTGTGAAGGCAGATAATCAAAATCTCTTGTCTCTTCTATTTACACACACATATATATATATATTATGTGTAAAATTGTATGTTTAAATTCTGTGTGGCTTAGATCAGATGGGACTCCATTTGTCACAGAACCTGACGGGCCTACCAGCATGTCTGTAGCTTTTATGGTCGCGTTCAGCGTAGGGTCCATGTTCACTGATGTTACAGAAACCTTTGGAGAGTTTGTGGAGGAAGCCTGGGGAGAGTTTGTTGTGGCTTCAGAGGACTTGGCCATGGGCATTGTTGCTTTTGTCTCTTCTATTTATTATATATATATATAAAACTTTATGTTTTCTATTTGTACCTACATTATTTTCTTTGTCTTATTTTTCATGTTCTTTTCCTTTTTCTTATTCGAATGAGTTGTAAAGAGTGATTTATGATAAAGTTAGGGATTTTTATTAGTTAAAAACAGTTCTTTACTTTTCAGTAGTTTTCCATAGAGTAAGGATGAATATTGTCAGCACTTCTCACCAGATAGAACATGTTATCAGAATGTTTTGGGTAGTGTTTCTGTTGAGAGTTGGAGCCTGAGCCGAGTTCAGCCAAACCATTTAATGCTTTGTAAGTAATTATCAAGATTTTAAAATGTATTCGGTGATTAATAGGAAGCCAGTACAGGTTTGACAGAACTGGGCTAATATGCTCATACTTCCTGGTTCTAGTAAGAACTCGAGCTGCTGCATTTCGGACCAGCTGGAATTTGTTTATTAAGTGTGCAGGGCAACCACCTAGTAGAGCATTACAATAATCTAGCCTTGAACTCATGAACGCATGAACGAACTTTTCAGCATTTGTCTTAGAGAGCATATGTCGCAATTCAGATATATTTTTAAGATTGAAAGCAAAAGAATATCATCAAAAACCAGCTGTGGAAAAAAAAATGCAGAAGTTTAATGATCATTCTTTAAGAATACTTGTTAAACTTAAAGCATACCTGATTTGTATTTGAAATGAATAATATTTAAATATTTGAATTTTATAGTAATGTCATGTCACACGACATAACTACTGTAAAATAGTATAGGCACGCAGGACATAATTTGCCTGGTGCTGTAAAAAAGCTTAATAAATTACATATTGAGGGAAAAAATCTGCTAACCTCTAACAGTTTCAAAAACAACAGTATTTGAACTTTACAAATGCAAACAATTCTCAAGCAATTTAGAACTTTTTTGAAAAAATGCTGTTTCACCCTTAATTGTCATCTGCCCATCTAATGATTCAAGTAAATCATGTAAATTACACAAACTATCATCATTACTTAAACATAAATATATGGCTTAATAAATAAATACTAAACAACATAATGGATGCATTTATATTTTGATTGCTACTTATACAGTAATAAACTTTCAACTATCCCTTCTAATAAAACATGCACATGGGTTAATTACAGTAATACCTCGAGATATGAGCGTCTCTACATACGAGTATTCCAAGATACGAGCAAGCCTTCGGACAGATTTTTGCTTCTAGATACGAGTACATTTTCGAGATATGAGCATGTGTACTGACGCCGTGTTCTAAGAAAGTGAGTGGTAAGGATGGTAGTGAGAAGAAGTGCGCGTGATGAGCATGGAAATGAAGCATGAAATTGTTAATAAATATGGGTGCGGTGCCGCATGAGTCATCGAGCAGCAGGAGCATCAGGAGGAACTGTTAACTGAGGAGTTGATCGATCTGAAGACGATACGCAGGTGTTGCAAGAGCTCAGCATTGAAAAGAAACACCCTGATAAATTGTCTGCTGGTCGTGCTTCGGCGCTTTTTGACGACGCGCACCTTACTTATTTTTAAAGGGAGACAGAAACAAATCTCCCTTGATAGGTATTCCGTTAAAAGGTCTGCGCCAAGTGAAAGTGAGGGTAGTCAGGTGAAAAAAGGGGAGAAAACGAGCAAAACAATAATATAAAATAGAAAAGTTCCAAAAAAATATGTAAGCTAAGTTTAGTTATGTTAATTTAATTTACGTAAGTTGCCTAGCGTTCGTGTAAGTTACAATAAGTGTCGACGTACCAACCCCGTCCCTAAAAGCTACTGTCTCTAAAAACGTATAATTAAAACCACATTTTATTTGATATCACATGAATCCTTACACTGTACACATGTACCATAATTATGTGTGAGTGTGTGTGTGTCTATACCAATAAAAACATGTTTTCTTCCGCTGTTACGGATCTGGAACGAATTAATTTGTTTTCTATTATTTCTTATGGGAAAATATGATTCTAGATACGAACAATTCAAGTTACGAGCTTTGCCCTGGAACGGATTATGCTCATATCTCGAGGTATTACTGTATATACAATAATGTAATTAAATCTGTATGTGTGTTTATGTGTATGTACACACACACAAAACACACACACACTCTCTTTTTCTCTCTCTCTCTCTCAGAGTCCCAGTGTGGTTTCCGAGCAGGCCGGTCAACTGTAGACATGATCTTCTCACTACGACAGCTACAGGAGAAGTGTCGTGAGCAGCAGATGCCCCTCTACATTGCGTTCATAGACTTGACAAAGGCGTTTGACCTGGTCAGCCGGAGTGGACTCTTCAGGCTCTTGCAGAAGATCGGCTGCCCCCCTCGGCTGTTGACCATCATAAGATCATTCCACGAGAACATGCACAGCACAGTGTGCTTTAACGGTACAACATCGGAGGCCTTCCCAGTCAGCAGTGGAGTAAAGCAAGGCTGTGTTCTTGCGCCGACGCTTTTTGCCATCTTCTTCTCCATGCTCCTCCAGTACGCCTTCAAGGACTGCAGTGATGGTGTGTATATTCACACCAGGACTGATGGCAAGCTGTTCAATATCGCCCGTCTCCAAGCTAAGACTAAAGTCACAGAGGTTATCATCCGTGAATTGCTCTTTGCGGACGATGCAGCCTTGACATCACACTCGGAAGATGGACTGCAGCAACTGGTATGTCGCCTCTCCCACGCCTGCAAGGAGTTCGGACTGACCATCAGTCTGAAGAAGACAAACGTAATGGCGCAGGAAGCAGACTCACCTCCCACCATTGCCATCGATGGGTACAACCTGGAAGTCGTTGAGAACTACATATATCTCGGATCCACCATCTCCAACTCACTCTCTGTTGATACTGACGTGAACAGCCGGATTGCCAAAGCATCAGCTGTTATGGCCAGACTGAATCAGAGGGTCTGGAACAACCACAACCACAACCTCACTGAAAAGACCAGACTGCGCGTTTACCAGGCCTGCGTGCTCAGCTCACTCCTCTACAGCAGCGAGGCATGGACTGCCTACGCGAGGCACGAGAGGAAATTCAACAGCTTCCACCTGAGATGCCTGAGGCGCATTTTGCGTATACAGTGGCAAGACAAAATGCCCAACTCAGAGGTTCTGGAACGCACCGGCATGAATAGCATGTTCTCCATCCTCAGCGAGAGGCGCCTTCGCTGGCTCGGCCATGTTAGGATAATGGATCCTGGCCGTATACCCAAGGACCTGCTGTATGGCGAGCTAGCAGAAGGTAAACGATTGACCAGAAGGCCACGTCTGCGTTACAAAGAGCAACAGAGACTGTCACTCCAGGATCGGACTCTTCAGCCATTCGCGAAGGTGCAGATAGACGCCAGACCTGGAAGCTACACCATCGTCTCTTGAAGACGGACGGATGCCGTTTAATCCCTTAGTATTTCTTAGCAGGATGTGTAACACAAATCAACGACTGATGCGTTGGTCTTTGATCGTTCAAGAGTACAACCTTGATATCCAACATCGCAAAGGCGTAGAAAATGTGGTACCTGATGCCCTATCTAGGATGTACAGTGGTGATGTGTAAAATGTGTTTTAGTGTTATTTATACCCACTTGTTTTTAATTACAATCATTATTTATTGGGATAATGTTTGTAACTTAGGGGTGGGGGTGTTACGTCCAGAGACGTATTGTTTTTCTGTTGCTTGTCTGTCTGTGTTGTTCTGCTGTGTTCCCTTGGCTCCTCCCTCTTGACTACTCACAGGAACCTGATTGCACCACCTGAGCGTGATTACCCAGGATGGAAGCTGGCTATAAAGACCTGGCAGAATGCTGAGAAGGCGGGAAAAGAGATAGAAGCTTTTCGTGTGTGTGTGTGTGTGTGTGTGTGTGTGTGTGTGTGTGTGTGTGTGTGTGTGTGTGTGTGTGTGTGTGTGTGTGTGTGTGTGTGTGTGTGTGTGTGTGTGTGTGTGTGTGTGTGTGTGTGTGTGTGTGTGTGTGTGTGTGTGTGTGTGTGCGTGCGTGCGTGCGTGCGTGCGTGCGTGCGTGCGTGCGTGCGTGCGTGCGTGCGTGCGTGCGTGCGTGCGTGCGTGCGTGCGTGCGTGCGTGCGTGCGTGCGTGCGTGCGTGCACTGTTGTAGAGCCAACGGTTTTGATTAGCACTTGTTGAGGTTGTATAACTGGCTGCTTGTTACTTCTTAAATGTTGGTATTGTACTGTGTTTGGTTTGGTACCAGGCTGGTGCTTTGTCTTTTTGTTTTTGTGCTTCTTAAGTTCTACCATTTGGATATTATTTTCTCTTGTACAGGAACTGTAGGAAGGTGGGTGCCATTTTGTTTTGTAAACTCTTTTCTCATGTTTTGACTTTAGTTAGGGAGTTAGTGTAAATGCTTGTATTTTGTTTCTTTTTCCTTTGTAGGTTTAGGAAGAGGGTTAACTCCCAGTTAGATCACCTGTTTTGTTTATTGTTTTGGCCTTTACCCCCTTCCGAAGAGATTGTTTTTTTTTTTTTGTGATTAATCTTGAGTTTGTAAATAAATTGCTTCTTTGAGTTGACTTCATGGTGTTTATATTTGGCAGAGCCAACCTTGAATATGCCAAACGTTGCCATGTTATGTCCCTGAACCCCTAGACCAAGTGTGGGACATAACAGATCTTTGTCCAAACACTTAATGTCACCAATACTCAAGAATCAAAACATAATAAAATTAAAACATAACATATGAATAAAAATATCTATCACAAGGTTTTCTAGACTGGAGTTTGGGTTATTTTGTCATGCATATGTATGTAGACTATATAAATACTGTTACATTTTCATTCATGCATTTATCAGACGCTTTTATCCAAAGTGACTTGCATTGCATTCAAGAAACACACTGGCATTCTAATCAGTTTTATTTGTAAGTCACTTTGGATAAAAGTGTCTGCTAAATGGATAAAATGTTAATAAATGTCAGAGTTCTGTCTGTGTTTTTAATCCATGCTGTTATTTTGTAACTATATTATGCAGCTAATAAAAAACAACAGCTGAAAATCTCTGTTTAGTGCTGTGTGTTCCTGTTTGTACGACTCCATTTACAGGTTTTAGTCGCGACTGTACCGTTTAGTCGGCTACACTCACACATCCCAAGTTCACATATACGCCACAAATTCTCTGCATACCAGAGCCGTTTGTGGACTCGCTCATTAATATTAACACAGTAAGTTCCCTTGTTTGAGGTGTATTGTAAGGCTTACATAAAATGTTGGCAAGCGCACTGATGCACTATGAAGACCTAGCGATGAAAAAACTGGTCCTTTTTCTTAAATATCCTTGACCTACTGGCACTGTCCTTCATTAAAATGAAAAATCTATCTCGATTAGAGACAATGTGGTCAGCAAGAGCAAAGATTGATATTTGTTGGTCTGTATTTAAATATAAACCAAACCATGAAATAGTTTATCTTTAAGAAGAGAATTGTGAATCGTTCGACTTGGCATGAGACCCGTATGGTAAAAAGTGATCCAAACATTAACTGCAGCAAATTTACTCTCTAACTCAGTCCCTTTATTACCACCAACTGTCCAAAATTTCACTGACATTTATACTAATAACGTTTTTGAACCATATAGAATCAAAGTGCTAGTTAATGATCTTGTTAGCGACATGCTAAATCATGTTAGTGACCAGGGTTGGGTAGGTTACTTTTAAAATGTATTTCACTACAGATTACAAAATACATGCTTTAAAAAGTAATTTGTAACGTATTTCGTTACATTACTCAAGTTTAGAAACGTAATCTAAATACTTTGGAATACTTTGAAATACTTAACACAAAAGACCATATTAACTTGATGTCCTGTTATCATCTTTATAGTGGAGGCACATCTAATAGGTTTGGAAAAAAAGTCATTTTGTGTCATTTTAACTATCCCTAGTATAAATATGTTTCTATTGCAGCAAACATCAGTCAGTAAGTGTGGTCTTAACAATAAATAAAAACAAGAAAAAAACAGCTGGTACAATTCTCCAAGTAACACAACACATTTAGGTAATGAATGGAGAAAACTTTGAGTGATTCTTTCACTTATTATCCTCTCTATGGAAAGACTACCGCCACAACAGAATTGAGAGAGTCGACAGTCAAATTTAGTCAGGATGCGTTTCGCAAATTAAATATGGACGCAATGAAGTTCAATGGAATTTATGACTATGGTTATCTAGCGATGGGAAATACACCCCAGATCTATCAAATTCGTGAATCATTCATTGACAATATTTTTGTAAACAAAATAAATGATTCATTTAAAAAGATGAAAAATTGTGATAATTGTGATAACCATACAAAGCTCAACGTGTGAGTAAATGGGAAAATAAGGAATAAATAAAGAAAATAATTTTCAAAGACCAAGAACAACTTACTTCAAGATGCTTTTTCAGATTAGATGTTGAATCATTTGAAGCCGATAGAAGTTTTGTTGCAGGTAGACATAGCTTGCATTGCACTGTGATGTTACGTCCTTTTTCTTGTTTATAAGTAAAACTGTCTTTGAATTTCCACGAAAGAAATGCATTACGCGCTGTTTTCCCGTCCATTTTTTTTATGCGATTGCAGGTCTACACTCTCCAGCTCGCTAACTGAACAGGCTGCGCGCGTTGGAGTCGGAGAATCATCAGACAGCTTACGTTAATATTAATAAATAAATGACATTAAAATTCAAAGTAATCACTTTGGTAATCTAAAATACTTTTTGAATGTAACTGTAATTTGATTACCATCAATTTAAACTGTAACTGTAACGAAATACAGTTACTCAAATTTTGTATTTTAAATACGTAACGTCGTTACATGTATTTCGTTACTCCCCAACCATGTTAGTGACATGCTAGTTCATGGTAAAAACAGGTTAAATTGTGCTAATGGCAATGCCACCATGTTAGAACAAGCTAATTCATGTCATCTAATTAAAAAAACGTTTCAAGTTTGAAGCTTTGAAAACTACTTTAAACTTTCAGGCTAGGCTTTCCCAAGCCAACTTCAAAGTTTGTTTGCAAACTTTACCCTATCTATATATCAGCCATCTTTGACTAGGATCACCTGTGGACAATTGGGGGAAAAACTTTTGAATAAAGTGACTCACCTGGGGGAAAAAAAGACTATTAGGAAGGTTAAATTTAACTAATAAGGAGAAAAAAGAAGACAAGACTTTGTTTTCATTCAGAGTTGAAAGACCTTTAGCTGCCCAAGTATCAAAGACCCTGTGTGAAAGGGTTGGGGAGAAAAGGTGATTATTTGGAATTGCCTGAGCACAAACATCTAGTCAGCTAAACCTGGCTTCTGTAGAGGGTGAACTAGGTTGGAACTACAGGTGATCCATAGAGACGAGTATAACTGCAGCCTGGAGATATCCAAATGAAGATGGGAACTTCAAAAAAAGGGTTTCATCACATCAGTGTGCAACAGGTTGGGTGAAGGGATGTGACGAGGACTCAATGTTGCAGACGAGTGGGAATTTTATTGTTACAAAAACGAAAAATAAAACAGAACAAAAACCACCCCGAGGGGGAAAACAGGACTAGAACATGAACTAGACTTGAACATGAACTGGACTAGAAACTTGACTTGACAGAACTTGACAAGAGACAGACAACCATAAACGACGAGAAACCAGTAAAGACAACAGACACGGATGGATTAAGTACACACATGAGGAACAGTAATTGAATGGGACACAGCTGGGAACAAATCAAACTAAAGCAGGGAAACAAGGTGGGAGGGTTACACATTGACGAGACAAACACACAGCCAATGCGAATCGCCGCGTGTTCGCATTAAACAAAGACGCATCACAAAAACACAACATGAAAGCACGTGGCCGACAAACACGAACCGCGTGCTTACAACACAGGACAAGGACACGAGAGCACGCAGTACGAGCAGAGCTTGAAACCGCACCCACTCACATAACGTAGAGCGCGTGAGAATGAGCAAAACACTTGTCTCACACGCTCACGACAAGGACGAACACAATTTGAACAACAGGCAAACACCACTGGCCTATTTTAGTAATCGCACAATAACTTGACAATTTAATGTAAATGTTATATCAATATAGGCCTACATATTCCTTAAACATTTTTTTATGGGAATTACCTGGTAAAATGAAGGTAAAATGTTATTTTATTTTGCCTTTCCACGGACCACCTGCAGTACCCTCACGGACCACAGTTTGGGAATCACTGGTCTAGATAATTGTTTTTCTCAGCCGATACATATTACAGGCTGATTTATTGTTGCATCCCAAAATTCTAATACAGTGATCCCTCATTTATCGCGGTTAATGTGGTTAACCCCGCGATAGGTGAAAATCCGTGAAGTAGGATCAGCCAATCAGCTCACGGGAAACATCCACTCGTGCTCTCATTGGTGGATCTCGCGCCGGGAACCAATCACGTGTCTTGTCTGAGTGTCGTGGGCGTGTTCAAAGCCTCTGAGAGAGTTTCTCTCTTTGTCTGCATCCTGGGAAACCGTTTCTCTCGCATCACGATGAAGCAACGCTGCTTTCCTCAATACGGCTGCCGATATGGTATGTTTTTGAATTTTTATTTTTCGAATATTTTTGAAAAATCCGCGATGCACTGAGACCGTGAAACTTGAACCGCGAAGTGGCGAGGGATTACTGTGTCAATTTATGAAAAAAAAAAAGAAACTTTTCATATAAGATTTGTTTCCTTTCATTTTAATTGTTTTGGTTCCAGAGTACAAACAGTCATGGTCAACAATTAAAATATATTTGAATAAAATAAGATATTTTTTTCTCCTTAGTTAATGTCTCTGAGATGTGCATGAGGAGATCTGTGTCACAGCTGGAATAACTACTCAATTATTAATTCAGGTGCAGATTATTAGCGGTGCAGATGAAATATGAGTAAAAGCAAAGCCAGAGTCAGGTTATTGTCCTGTCATCAGTGTAAATCATACTCTAGGCTAACAATGAAACTAAACCAATGTACAATATATACTGAGGCATGGCAAACCTTTAATAAGTTTACTGACAAAATACAGATCAAAAGATCTAAAACTTGTGCTTTAACATGACCACTAATTTACCATTTATACCCATTCAAAGACTTGTGCCTTTTGTAAAACCTTTTTTTTCAATGGATTAACAATATTGAACAAAAGAAAACAAAATGAAAGAGTCTTTTAGTCACGTAAACCTTCACATCAACGATTATAAGTGCAACCATGTGCTGGAACTTTTAATAAAGACATTACACTGTAAAATGTGTGCTGTTTCTTAGCAGGCCTCCAGACTTAAAAAATGATTATGAATAATTTGAACTTTCAGAGTTTGTCAAAAACAAAGGGACAATCATTAAACTGAGGCCCAAAAGCCTCCGCATTTTATAAAGAAACTGCTGAGACGTTTTACTAATGATTGTGCCAGAATAGTGAAATATATTTATTATATATTTTATATTTATTACTATATTAATATAGTCTGTTTTTTCAGTCATCTTTCATTATGTTTCATGCATGTGCAGTTAGTTGATTTAAGTGCTTTCAGATGTTTCAGATGTTTCTTTTGGGAAAACTCTCCCCTGATTACAGCCCATCTTCGACTCAACCCCAGATGATGAGGAAACCAATGTTTAATTATCAGCACATCAGTAACCATTTCAGTGGCAGTCTGGGGCCCTGAATAAGAGTAAGTTTAATTTCAGGCGACTGCGAGATAAAAGTGCATACCATCATTGTTGTGTGTAACTCGAATGCAAACTGTCCGGATATGTGTAAAGAAGCAGCAGAAGTGTTAGAAAGTGTAGGGTCCCACGATGATGGTGAGCCGCAGTAAAGAGCTGGAGCGATAGTTCATCACAGTGTGTTGAGTGATCATCTCCAGATCCACGATCAGCTCCAACGGACCCTCCAGAGACTTGGTCAAGACCAGCATCGCACCGACGCTGCTGAAGCGCTAATGCGAATAAGAACAAACACACTGAAATCAGATACAAAGAGAGCAGTATTCCCAAATCCATCAAAAAATCAGAAAATAATGTGGCAACACATTTATTTTTACCCCCTTCTATGTAAAGCGCTTTGAGTGTCTATGATAAAGCGCTATATAAATGTAATGAATTATTATGATTATTATTTTTAGATGTACACACATCCCATGTGCAGCTGTTCATCTACAGAGATTACTTCTCAAAGTCGAAAAAGTCTTTTCAAAGTCTGTTTGATCAAAAGAAGCATCTTAAAATTATAAAATGTTGTGTTGCAAAGATGAATACCCACTCTTGAAGGTTACAAAATCATTTTATTCTGGCGTATGCTTAAGGCAATTTTTGATCAACAGGTAAGTTTGTTGAACCAAAACATTTAAAGAGTTATTTATTGCGGTGTAACATCATTTTCAGACTAAATGCAACTGTAACCTTCAGCATTTTCCTCTCTGCATTTTCTCATCCCCATTCCAACACCTGCATCATTTCACCTCATTGAAACCTGTCTCACACACTCATCCTGGACGGTTGCGGTTTGTGACTGGACTGTTAATGTTGGACACACTGCTGGATTTCCTTGATATTTGTGGAGTTACTTTTGTTTGTTTGAATAGACCCTTTTGTTTTATAGAACCTTTCGTTTTCTTCCTCGTCTTCTCTTTCCTTCTCCTCTGGCTCTGGCTGACGTGTTGCGGCCCTCAATAGCTCTACAAAATCTCCAGGGTTGAAGGTAGTGGGTTGGGCTCTGGTTCTGGCTGTGTTCCAGATTAGGGGTAGACTCTCTCCAAACACCTGATGATCACTTCCTTCCAATCTCATCCAGAGGTATCTGGGAGGTCTGCTGGATGGTGGTAGTTCACCCTGATTCAGAACCATTACTTAAGGGTCTTGTCATCAGAAGGTCTGGTGATGGCAAGATGACAGAAGTGCTCCGTGAACACAAAACAATCATGGCTTGTTTTAGCCACCGTAATCCATTTTGGTCAGATGTTCTGTTACCAGATGAAGAAGATGAAGAGTTCAAAAGGATCTCCACAGGTTCTTTCATGAAAATAAACTCAGGTAATCCACGAAAATGACGATAACAGCCTATCTACACGCAGGCACAAACAAACAGTAAAGGTCTAAAACTTAAATACACATGGTGATGAACAGAAATGATGAACAGATGATATGATGATTAGTGTGAAGTGTGAGGATTCACTTCCTGTCAGTTTGCTTCTCATAAATATATTGAAATATATGAACTAGACACAAAAACAAACAGACAAAATCTAGTGTGGGACTGCAGCTTTCTGAAGTGTTATGCATGTAATTCCAGTCAGATGCAGTCAGGCAAAGTGCAAAGTTTGAGCAAATAAAGACGTTTAAGCATCACACACTAATTTAAAGAAGCGTTTTTAAAAGGTGACAGGGACATAGTATTCAATTTAAAGTGCTCACCAAATTCTGAAATAATCCCATAACATGTGATGTAGCAAGCACTATTAAACACATCTATGTATTGCTTAATGCAACTCATAAATTACACAAAATAAACTGAGAGGGCATTACCTTCCCTAACTGTCCATATGTGAGAAGAGGGAAAGATTGAATGCACAGTGTGAGCAGGCAATAAAGGCCTTGTTGCTAATGCAGTTGGCTGACAGCACCACTCAGTGGTCAAACCACAATAGTTGAGCTGACTTCAGCTGAACAATGACACTTTTGTCTTTTAGAGCTGCTGTACAGCCGAAAAAATGAACAGCTTGCTTCATGTAAGGCTGCTTTTGAAACAATCTGTATTATATAAAGAGCTATATAGATAAGAGTGACTTAACTTGACTTGACACAATATGCTTGGTTTTTTGTGTGCTTCAAAACCACTAAAAGCAAACTGACAATGATAAAATTGAGCCACCACTTAAAAGATGTTTAAAAGTGCCAATACGTTTTGAAAGAAAGAAATATCAAATGAAACAGCTATAGGTGCTATATAAGTGAAGCCATGATTAATTTTGTAAAGTTTTTAAGTGTTGGTTGCTCACCCTGAGGAAGAACTCTCCTTCATCATTGCCAGCTTTAATTGTAAAGGTGTAGTGAGCGCTGGGGAAGATGTTTGTGGCTTGAATCTGAAAGATATCTGCCGGTACGCTGCGCTCTGAATGAAGGCTCATGTATTTGTAGACTATAGACTGCGGCAGGCCTCGACACGCACCCGCAGACTGGCACGAACATCGGCTGGGAATCAAAGCAAGAAGATTAGTCTTTTTTTCAATTCTTAAATGCATTAAGTAAAAACTTTAAGTGTCTTTGGCGCGTGTCTGCACTCTTCATTTCAGGGGTCTCATTTATAAAGCGTGCGTACGCATACGCGTACTTCATTCCACGGGGCTGGAAACGTACTGACGCCAGTTTCCACGCAAAAGTTGTGATCTATAAAAAACAAACTTGACGGGAGAATGTGCGCAGCTTTAAGCAAACTATAAGCCATGCGTACACACAATCTGGAGACAAAGGGAATTGGCGACACAGATGGTGAGGTCGTGAACTGAAGTGTTTCAATCTCAGTGTCTGAGAAATTATGTTTTTTCCCTATTTTTTCACCTGTCGCCATTATTTCAAAGTAACAGAAATACACATTTTCACTTCCTTGGTTTAATTAATTGGCGGCTCGCATGCCAGTTTTCCAGGTATATACGGGATTCCACTCTCATTTACATGCCGATCAGCATTCATGAGGTCGTTTGCATTGACTATTTATGGTTAAAAATGTGAGTGTACAGGGCGGGATATGAGGCTGCTTCACGTACGCCGATCTGCGGGTGATCTGTGATTTATAAAGGGAACATTGCTTACAGATGTGCGTACGCACGTTTTTATAAATCTTGTCTTTTGGGCGTACGTAAACTTTTAGTAAAGATCCTACGCACAGTTTTATAAATGAGACCCCACGTCCTGACTTACTTTTCCGCTGTCAACACGTACGGCTCCTGACATGGGTTCTGAGGGTAGCAGCGATGACCTCCATAATAATTCCAGCACATCTCATCTTCCCTACACTCGTGGCCTGTTTCACACTCATTGATGTCTTTCATACCAGAGAAAAGATTGTGATTAGCAATATGTAATATCTAGAAATATAAGATAAGAAATCTGGAGCTGACCCTAAAAACTTTAATCCAATTTCTAATTTAACATTTTATTAAAAAATATTGGAAAGATTGTTGCAGCTCAGGTCTGTGCTCACCTTTTAAAAAACAATCTGAACAATTTCAGTTTGGTTTCCATCCAATACATAGTACAGAGCCTACCATGGTAAAAGTTACCAATGATCTGTTGATGGCGGATCATTCTGGACTCGTAACTATGCTTAATCTAATCTTGCTTGATCTAAGTGCAGCCTTCGATTCCAATTATAAAATTATTTTAGATAGATTTATCTCTATTGCTATTACTGGTGTCACTCGCACTTAGTTTAGATCCTATTTCCACGGTTGCACTTTTTTTTTCCTTAAAAAAAATTCAAATCACATTCCTCATATGTTACCACTGGTTACCACTTGTCGTTCTCAAGGCTCTGTATTGGGCCCTCTTTTATTCTTATTTTATATTAGGGCATATCTTTAGGAAATTTGATATATATTTCCACTTCTACGTCTATTTGTCCTCCAAGCCTAATACTACTGTTCTTTCATCATTCTTCATGGACTGTTTAGAAGAGATCAAATCCTTGTGCTCATGTAATTTTCTCAAAATAAATACGGATAAAACTGAGGTTCTTGTTGGCACTAAATTCAATTTGGTTCAAAAGCAACAGCCATAACATCCCGGGCTTCTAAGGTGAAGTTTGGGTGTCATCTTCAGTTTGAAACGTTAATAATGTCACTCGGTCAGAACTCTCTCTCCTAGGTCTCTATTTGGGTTGCTTAATCTTCTCCACAAACTTCAGCTGATCCAGAACTCAGTCACTGGCATAATAACTAGAATGTCTTCCATTGAGCACATCTCTCCTGTTCTGTATTATCTACACTGGTTTCCTAATAAATATTAAGTGCAAGATTTAGCTTTTCACTTTTAAATCCCTCACAATCTTGCAACCTCGTATCTCTCACATTTATACTACCACCCGCAGACCTTCTTCCATATAATTTATAAAATATAAATTATGGATAATCGCATGTAACTAACACAATAATTCCACTTTTTAAACACCTTTACCAATTACACCTTTTAAACACCTTAAAAAAAGTATAACCTACATTTTTATTTAGATTAATTCACCAGCTCATTAGCATACTGTAAACTGAAAAAAGAAATATTCTGTCAAACATTGAGGTACTTTGCTGTCATTTAAGACATTTCTACTTATTTAGAACCTTTAAAATGCTATTTAGAACCCCATTGAACCTTTTCTCTAAGAGTGTAACATTGCCAATGGAAATTCCATTTAAATGAACAAATAGACCACCTTTTTTGTTTCACACATATCGATTACAGGAATAAAAATAGGGGGTGAAGCAACATTTGAGCCCTGCATTGTTTCCATAAGCATGTGTTTGGGAATTCCTGGCCCATCTTGCTCTGATGTGAAATATCTGGGTGTGGACGGATAGAGAAGAGCGTTATATTTCACGAAGAAGGAGGCCGGTACCTTGACACATTCTTGTTCTTTGCAGCTGATATCCCTCAGGGCAGGTGCAGGAATATCCACCCGGGCTGTTCAGACAGACAAACTGGCACATGTACCTGGAGAATGCGCACTCATCGATGTCTGGACACACACCAGAACAACATACCATTCAAACAACAGTCAAACATGAGGAACTGTACTGACTCTATCAGATGAGAATGAACTGAAATTAGACGAATAACCACTTTATTGCCTCCTGTGGAGCTGCATGTAGCTGAACTGATGAAGTTATTGAACTGAACTGAATCAACACTGAGTTGATTTAATCTGACTAACGACACTATTGTCTTTTTAGAGCTGCGTTATGGCTAAATTGAACGTGTCTACAGATGACTTGACTAGAGGCATCATGATCTTTGTTTAAAACGAGGCTTAGAACAATCTAGCTGATGATAAAGAATGACATTTTGTGCTGAAATCCAATTACATTTTGGAAATCGACCATTTGGTGAATTTTTTGATGAAAAAGCACATACAAATGCATGTCAGTTTTGTTGAGTAAATGAACACCGTTAAGCTAAAGCACTTTGAAAGCAGGTTATTTAACTGAACCCATACATAAGAAATTAATCACATATAAATATGCAAAGAAAGTATGTAATATCATTGTTGAGTATTAGTCAGAATATCACGTTATCCATGACATCTTTCCGTAATGGATTACAGACAATGAACAACTGGCCCATAAAGATTTCACAGTATTGACATTATTTCTTTACAATTGTAATAAATAAATTAAAAATCTGGTTTAATTCAGTACTTTCTTGTCAACTAAACTGTTATTTCTATAGAATAAAATATTATGCATGCACTTTTATCAACAGCCAGGCTTGTTCCTTGCAATAAACAATATACGGTAACACTTTGTTGTTCATTTGTATTTATTTGCTACGCTCTCTTGTGGACTGTTAAAATGTAAAAATTGAGCGTGCTGAGCACAGAGCGTGTCTCACTGCTCGCAGCACGTTTAAACCAATTCCCTCGAGAAAGTAGAGAGTGTACTCAAATCAATCAGAGGAACACTGACCCACACAAGAGACTGAATCCGGGGCGAGTTCATACCCCTGATCACACTGGCAGATGTATGAGCCCAGCAGGTTGAAACACTGATGCTGGCATGGCTGAGCCAGATCACACTCATTCACATCTGAAACACAATCGCATAATATTTTATATGTCAGTTAATAGTAATACAGTAATACCTCGGTTTACGAGTTTAATTCGTTCCAAGAGCTCGTAACCCAAAATGCTCGTACACCAAAACAATTTTCCCCATAAGAATGCACTAAAAATCAATCGATCCGTTCCACATGACCATAAATGCCCATTTTTAATTTTTTTTTTGGGGGGGGGGGGGGGTTTCCTTATTAATTAGAGTTAAAATTATAACCATTAATATCTCATATAACTACTAATTAATAATTGACAATTAAACTCTAAAAATACTTGTCAATTTACTGTAACAAGCACTTTAGCTTTGAGGAGCGTTGCTGCTGGTGTGAAGAAGATGAGAGGAGGGGGAGGGGGACGGGGAGGGGGGGTGTTACTGTCAACAAGGGAAAACACAAAACCCGGATTCAAGTGCAAATGAGTGAACTTATTATAATAGTGCAGAAAACAAACAATGTCCGGTGGCTGGCGGTGGTGCAGGGATCCAATGGGCTGAAGTGCAGATGAAGTGAAGTTTTAATCCAGAGTGAAGGTCGTGGAACACGGGAGATCCAAAGACAGCGCAGGAATAACAGAGTGTTGTGTTCTATGAATAATTGTGATACTAAGTATAGTCGCTAGAGGGCAGTAATACCTGATAATAAGAAACTGAGAAAAGGAGATGAAGAAATTGAGTGTTGTTTTGCTATGACAGTGTTACTGATGTTTCCTACATTAAAGTAGATCGTTTGGAGTTAGCTTTTGTTTTCATTCTTCTATACAACTTACAACATCACAAATTGGCGACGAGGATACCCCGCACTGCAGTTTTTTGTTTACTGTTGCTCTCAAAATGTCTGTTAATGTTCCTGCACCAGCAATGTTTTTGCCCTGTCCGGGGGAACCAGCAATGCCTTTTGATATGTGGCTACGTATTTTTAACAACTACTTGCTAGTGATTAATGCAACAGGGGATGCTTGGCCGGATGTCCACAAAAGAGCCACATTACTCCATTGTTTGGGAATGGAGGGACAGCGGATATTTTACGCTCTACCAGAAACAGGTGACACTTATGCTTCTGCTGTCAGTGCACTGGAGAAACATTTTACTCCAAAAGTCAACGTTGTTGTTGAACGTTATGCATTCAGAAAGCGAGCTCAATTTCCACATGAGACTATTGCACAATATGTAGCTGCCTTGCGTGCTCTTGCAGCTACCTGTGGTTTTGAGGACAAATCTGATGACATGATTCGTGATCAACTACTGGAACGCTTGTTGAGTGACAGTATTAGAGAAAGACTGTTACTGGAGTCAGATCTAACACTGGATACAGCCATAACTCTTGCAACACAGATGGAAGTTGCTGCTGATCAAGCCAAAAAAATGATTTCAGACAGAGGTGTTTCGAACAAAGGACTTCCAGTACAGACTGTGCACTCTAGATCACACAAAGCTGCGAGCAAACAGTACCACCGCTCATCTAAGCCACAGGCTGCAGCCGCTTCTTCTCTACGTAGATCTTGCTTTAGGTGTGGCTCTGACAAGCATTTAGCCAACTCCACTCAATGCCCTGCTGCAAATGCCCAATGCAAGTCCTGTAATAAAAGGGGTCATTTTGCTCGTGTATGTCGTTCTGTTCCAACCAGTAAAGTACACGAGGTGCAGTTACCTGACGTGACTATATTGTATACGGGAAACACTGATGAACATGCTACAAAGAGACTGTTTTGCAATGCCACCATTCATACACATGCCTCTGCTGCCCAGGAGATACGACTTACTGTAGATACAGGCTCTGCTGTCTCTATACTACCACACCATGTCTATAAAAATATTTCAGCTCCACCCCCTTGTCTCCACCTTCTGCTAGACTGGTGACCTACACACAGACACACATTCCAGTACTTGGATGTCTCCATGCCCAAGTGTGAGTAGCGGATTCAAGCACTCAAGGCACATTCTTTGTGGTAGAGGAAGGTACTGCATTGTTAGGTATGGACTTAATTAGTAGCTTGCATCTCTGCATAAATGCTGATATGATTACTACTTCAGATGTGACACCAGCTACTCCTGTTCTGTCCACAACCACTACTGAACCTCTCATTACTCCTCCACCTTTTGGGAGGTGGGTGTGTGAAACAGTTTGTACATAAGGTCAAAGTTGATCCTACAGTCCAACCTGTGCGCCAGAAACTGCGGCGTTTACCATTCGCAGTTAGGGATGCTGTCTCGACTGAACTCGATCGTCTACTGCAGGCTGGCATTATAGAAGAAATTGATGCATCTGCTTGGGTTTCTCCCATTGTAGTTACAAGAAAAAAGAATGGAGGTATACGAATGTGCACAGACCTTCGTGAACCAAACAAGGCTGTGATCACCGACTGTTATCCTCTTCCACATGTCGATGAGCTTCTCTCCAGCCTGCGAGGTGCTACTCTTTTCTCTACTATCGACCTGGCCAACGCATACTACCAGGTGCCACTTCACAAGGACAGTAGAGACATTACGGCTTTCATTACACACAAGGGCCTATTTCAATTTTGCCGGGTTCCATATGGCCTAGCGTCGGCTCCGTCAGCTTTTCAAAAGATGATGGCAACCATTCTGGAAAGGAGTACCTGGTGTCCAGAACTATTTGGATGAAATAAAACTAAAACTTAATAGTTTATTTTAATAGTTTACGGTGCCACTGCTGATGAACATGATCAGACTCTCCATACTGTCCTGCTTAAACTCAAAGAGGCTGGACTGGTTCTGAATGATGAAAAGTGCCATTTCAGAAAGACCACACTCCGCTTCCTTGGCCATATCATTACCGCAGATGGTATTTTGCCTGACCAAGAGCATGTTAATGCAATACTTCAAGCTCCTGCACCATCTGATGCCACTGCCTTACGATCCTTCTTGGGCCTTGCTTCATGGTACTCTAAGTTTATTCCGAATTTTGCAACGGTGGTGGCTCCCATGCGTGAATGTGTCAAAGATAAAGAGACTTTTACATGGTCTGCAGCTGCTCAGACCAGTTTTGAAGAGGTTAAGCAGCTCTTGGTGTCCAGCTCTGCCCTAGCTCTGTTCGACCCCTCCCTACGCTAAGTGATTTCAACCGATGCCTGTGATTATGGACTGGGTGCTGTGTTCGCCCAAATTCAGCCTGATGGTACAGAGAAACCAGTAGCTTTTGCTTCACGTACACTTACAATGGCAGAGCGTAAATACTCAATTGTGGAAAAAGAGGCACTTGCTTGCGTATGGGCTGCAGAAAAGTGGCGAACGTATTTGTGGGGCAGGCGCTTTACCTTGCGCACGGACCACCAGGCACTCACAACCTTACTCACTACCAAAGGAATGAACAGGGCTGGATTGCGCATTGCCCGCTGGTCGGCACGCCTGCTTTGTTTTGCCTATGATGTCATTTACAAACCAGGTTCACAAAACCATACTGCAGACTGCCTCTCACGTCTCCCTCTGCATGTGCCAGCGGATCCTTCTACAGATGTGGAACCTGAACTTGTTGCTCTGATTTCTTCCACACTGAGCTCCCTTCCGGTCTCTGACTTTGACAGTGCTTGTTCCTCATGCTTAGAAATGGTGGCTCTCCGTGAACAGATTAGCCGTGGCTGGCCTCCATCTATACGGACTGTTGCCCAGAATTTAATGCCCTACTACAAAATTAGGGATGAACTCTCAGTGCAGGGTCAGTACATCTTCCGTGGCTCCAGATTAGTGGTGCCTGTCTCATTGCGTCACACACTGATCACCCTGGCCCATGAAAGCCACCAGGGGATTGTACGCACTAAACAGCGGCTGCATGACCTTTACTGGTGGCCTTGTATGGACTCTCAGGTTCAGACCTGTATATCTGCCTGTGCCCCTTGTCAGTCTAATGACAAAACAGCTATCACTCATCCAGCTCCTCTACAACCTATTGCACTCCCTGACGGTCCCTGGAAGAAATTAGGCCTTGATATTATTGGGCCATTCGAGACTGCCATTCCTTCTTGTCGGTATGCTGTGACGTTGACCGACTACTATTCAAAGTGGCCTGAACTTGCCTTTTGCCCATCCGCCACAACTGACAGTGTCATAGATTTTCTGACCACCGTTTTCGGTCGTCATGGAAATCCGGAAAGCATTGTCACTTATAACGGGACGCAGTTCACATCAGCTGCCTTTGCCGAATTTCTGAAGACCAGGGGTATACACCATAACAGGACATCTGTGTACTACCCTGCAGCCAATGGAGCTATTGAGAGGTTCCACCGTTCTCTGAAGGGCTGCATACAGACAGCCATCTTGCAGTCTCAGCCATGGAAGGAAGCTGTGACCAACTGGCTTCAAGTGTATCATGCGACACCTCATGCCACTACCTCAACCTCACCTTATGAACTGCTCTATGGACGTAAAATGCGAACCAGACTGGACATTTTGCTCATTGTCCCTACGTCGAATTCATCTGACATCCATGACACTGTGGAAAGGAAACAAGTCAAGATGAAACAGTACACTGACATTAAGCGGCATGCACATACCCCATCTTTTGCTCAAGGGGAGAGAGTGAGGGTCAGAATTCCTCGCTTAGTCCCTAAAGCACACTCCAGATTCTCTGCTCCGTTAACAGTGGAAAAGCGAGTGAGTCCAAACACCTTTCTGCTAAGTGATGGGAAGAGATGGAATGCCACACACTTGGCTCGTTCTCACTCTGCACCCATAAGTGGAGGTCAAGTTGATACACCAACTGGCACACAATCCACTCAGGATACTTCTCCGAAACAGCCACGTATTAGATTCAAACCTAAGTGGCACAAAGACTACGTAATGTAACTGATTGAGATTTGAAGGGTTAAGAATGTTTTTTAGTTGAACCAAGCTGTAAAAGAAATGTACTTTAAAAAGTGTTCTGAGTTTCATGAAAGTGAAGACTTTTGACTGCCATATGTTAGTTATGTAAACAGATGTCACCTTCTTTATTGCAATAATTTCATAATACGAAACGTGTTCAGTTACTGAAGTGGTGTTCTTAAAAGAGAGGGAAGATGTTGTGTTCTATGAATAATTGTGATACTAAGTATAGTCGCTAGAGGGCAGTAATACCTGATAATAAGAAACTGAGAAAAGGAGATGAAGAAATTGAGTGTTGTTTTGCTATGACAGTGTTACTGATGTTTCCTACATTAAAGTAGATCGTTTGGAGTTAGCTTTTGTTTTCATTCTTCTATACAACTTACAACATCACACAGAGACAATGACTCGACAACACAGGAGTGAACTAAATAGGCAGATGACATGAGAATCAGGTGTGTGAGATCAGGCAGTGATCAGTGACCACGCCCCCACTCACACACACACACACACACACACACACACACACACACACACACACACACACACACACACACACACACACACACACACACAGGCAGAACTAGCAGACAATGAATTATGATGCGCAAAGCATCATAAGCCATAAGCTAGACTTGATTAATACAGGAAGTGTTCGGCAAGGCAGCTGGAGCGCAGGCCATCTAGCAGGCCTTTAATAAAATGATCTCGCAGGCCGGACATAATTACACGCCGGGCCGAGTTTGACACCTATGGCTTAGAGGGAGGATTTCGTACCTTCTTTCTATATGCTGTACTGTACGTATATATTTCACTACGTGAACAATAGCGATCACAATTAATGTGAACAACACGAGGTAAAACCGCTGTAAATCATTTATAAAAGTATCACTGTGGTGAATGTTGACAATCTGAATGTAAAATTATCAAACATTTACCGTCTAATCACTGCCCAAGTCCCGTCAGCTGGTCCCAATCCCGTATTTGTCATTTAACACCTTCCTGTGCTCTTTGTCTTTGTCAGTTGTGAACGTTATCATTGACTTATTTTGTGTGTGGATGGCTGCTCCTTGTTCTCTGTGTTTACTCTTAGATCTCCAGGGTTTTGCACTAGAAGTGACATTTTTTGTTCCATATTTAAAGTGTTTTTGTTTATCGTTTATTAATAAAGTGAGTTTCCATTGGATCCGCAGCGCACGCTCCACTGTTGATTACAAATTGTGTCATCTAGGATAATATTGAAATTGTTGCTTTAATGATGTGAGAGCTGGCATTATGAATTATGTCATTATTAACCAAGCAAAAACAGGCCTTAATAGCGCACACTTTCATTGTAAGATAAAACGTGTTAGAATGACACTGAAAACCTAAATATGGGGGTAAAAATGCTTATAGTGTTATGTCTTATATTTATATAATATGATAAAATATACAAGCAAAAGTGCTTTTTTTCTTGAATTAGGGAACCAATGCAAATGTTATATTTTATTCAACAGTTTATTAAATAAAAGGTTCATAGTAATTAAGCTACTGTCATGTCTTATGTCTCATGTTTTCTGTACAAGGACTCTTAGTTTGTATTTTATTCTGCTGTATTAGTTTTCTAAGTTCCTATTGGTTAATTCCTGTGTTTTATCTGTTTCCTTAGCTGCTGATTATGTTCACCTGTATCTAGTTTAGTGAATAATTAGCCTGTGTTTAATATGTCCATTTGGTTCAGTTGTACTGTGTTGGTTCTTGTTTTGCAATGTTAATGTTCTTTGGATTGCTGTTCCTATGTTCCTGCGTTTTGGTTTTCTTTTTTTTTTCTTTTTTTAAAGAAGTACGTTTTCTTTTTAAGTGTTAGGATTATAAGTGTTTTATATATATATAAGTGTTTTGTTTGAGTTTGATTATTAAAATCCATTTAAGTTCATCCTGTGCCTCCGTGCCTTCCTCATCCCTCCACACAACCGTGGCAATTTTCCAAAAAACCCATTACAGAACCATTGCATATCTCTGAGAAACACACAGCAATGTTTCGTTCCTAAGTGAATCTTTGTTTTTGAATGAATTTGTTTTTTGATTAGTCAGGGGTATGCACATACTTTGGCCACATGGTGGAAACATAAAGCAAGAGAGTCCTTGACTTTTAGTTACAGTTGGTCACCACATGCGTCTTTTGAACTGATTATAAAAGAAACATTCTTCTGTTCTTCGTGAGGTTTAAAAAAATCTTTCCCAGCAGAAAGACCTACAAGACCTTGGACACGTATTCAGTGTGTTTGTATTGGTCATAAGACTCATTCTTATCAGTATACGCTTCAGTTTCCATCCAGTGAATGATTTCCATGTAAAAGTGCTTTTGCAGGAAACATTTCCTCACTGAGGAATTCCTTATCATGGTGTTGATCACAGAACATATTCTATTTGCAAAGATCTTCAAGCTTTGATTCACAAGTTAGGCATCTGTCTAAAGTTTCACATTCCTTACTGTTCTCAGAACAACTGAACAATGTTGATTTGCAAATGAAACCTTGGGATTGATCCCAACTGCTCTCTCACCTTTTAAAGTATGTTGTGCTAACAGTTCATTTGAAGCTCCTCTTGCTCGTATCCATCCCACGAGACCTTTTAAATTCCTTTGTGAAAGATCTGAAATCAAATTCTTGGCTGAACTTTGAAGCATGCTAATCTGAGAGACTTCTTGCCCATTTATCGTACGGACATCTATTTCACGTTACACTATTGACAGAGATCATGAGAGTAACCGACTGCGTCTATTATTACTCTAATTATTAGAGTCTGATATATAGGAAGTGAAGGGTCTGATCTAGAAATCCACTGCCGCTTCAATATATATAATTTGGAGTTTTTTGTGATAAGTGATTTATAATCAAGGTATTGATCAATATTTATTCCATCTACATATTATTTGAATGCTTTCTTCAAGCTTATGTACACTTCAGACTGTCGCCTATGTGACTCTTTTACTTTACTTTTCTATATGCAAACACTAGAGAATGATGCTGAATATTTTTCTCACTGAGAGAAAGAACATATCATCAGTATGTTTTGGGGAAAGTTTCTTGTAGAGTCAGAGCTCAACCAAGTTTAGCCTTGAAGAAGGTGTGTATCTGTGTTAGTATCCTCTGTTACAGATCAGTACTGGTGAGATGAACAACTGGCACCATCAGGAGACGGAATAACTTAGATTTGATAATCTAACGCCTAGAAACGCAGGTCTGCAACCAGGAAGCTCACTTAGTGACTTAGTAACTCACCTACACAGCTGTGGTTGTTGCCGGCGAGCTGGTAGCCATCATTACACTCGCAGTAGTAAGAGCCAGCAGTGTTCACACAGCGGTGCATGCAGTAGTGTGACAGCAGACACTCATTTCTATCTGCAAAGAGGTTTAGACAAAAAGTGATCTTTTGACCTACGGGATTCTAGACAGATTTGCAGTATTTCCTCATTTTTGTCTGATGTGGAAGGTAGTGCTGACATTAAACAGCAGCAGGGATTTCAGTGAATTGGAGGGGTTTAAAGCAGTTTAATGCAAGTAAATACTGTAATTTAATGCAGAATTACATGCTAAACTTGTATTCTTTCACAAGCGTACACTCCCACCCATTAGCAGTTACTGAACTGGCAATGTCTATGTAAGGCGGGCACGATCGCTCGAGACTGACCTCAGACAAACGTTCTCGAAGTGCACCCCACTGATTAGCAAACACCTCATCCTCATAATTAAATAAATATAAACCTACCACAGGCAAAACATGCAAAGCTGCTAACACCTCACTCTCACTTTTGCATCTCCCTCGGTTCACCCCCTCTTCCCCCATCTCTTCTTTCCAAACTCACAGTCCATATGCTTTAATGTGAAAAATGATCATACAATGTTATACATGTTTGGTATCATTTGAAATGTCTGAGCGTGACTGGTAAAAAACTCACTCTAACCAAGTGTGTTAAAAGTTAAAGAGTTTAGACATTTCTGGCTTATTTGGGATGGGTTTGCCCCTCCCAAAGTCTTCCATGCTAAGTGCGTCTGTTCTCAAACCAAAAGGTCCACTGATTAACTCAGGTTTACATTTCAAAGAAGTGCGGTCCTGGTCTGAGTACTTAAGGGAAAGTTTCAGAATGCCCTTGGCTCTTTTGGTGGCCAGGTGACTTCAGTGTCCCACAGACGCTCTGCATTGTGAATTCCTCAAGGCATTTTACAACCAAGGTCAGCCCGTAATGTTGAGTGCCCATTAGACACTTAGCATTAAGTATTTTCCTAATGTCAGGTATGCATTCCTTATTTCTGAGCATTCGATGTTTGTATTGATTATCTTTTAATCGATTAAGTAATTGGCACAATATATTTACCTGAATGTTAATAAATTGTTACGTTTGATTTGATTCTGTTTTGCTCTGAAATGATTCACTTTAGCAGATTGCGTTGCATCCTTTGTTACACTGAAACCCGAATGAACGAGTACAATAAGAGTAACGAGTTCGATAGAATAATCAAACATTTACCCAAATTTATGAATCCTCAAACCTAATTTCATTAGGTTTAAACCTTTATCATTATTGGAGATGAAATAAAGAGGTAATATTATAGTTGAGCCGGATACTCGGCTGAAACGAGTATCCGGTACGGATAAAGCACTTTTGCAGAGTACGAGTATTATACAAGTAATACGAGTCAATATCTGTGCTCGGATTGAATAAAAATCCTCATTGGGTAGCTGACTGTGTCTGCATTCTGTGATAGGCTAGTCACAGCGCCCCTCCCCTACACATACAGATTTGCTGTGTCCCGCTCTGCTCACTCACACACAGAACACTGAGAAGAGAACAGCTCTCTTTCTCTCTCTGTCTCTCTCTCAGTCACTCAGGTTCGCGTTAACGTTTAGGGTTTCTTCAGCTTCAGGTTTGTTTTTTATTTTGGTTTGTTTGTAGCACTTACTTATTAACCAGTAGACTTCTGGTAAACGTGGGGTTTGTTCAGATGTGGTGCTTGCTAGAATGCGACTAGCGTTGCGTCTCTGTCTGTCGGAGATTTCTTTTTGTTTTTTAACCGTCTGCTGCCTCTAACCAGTTTTTTTACTTCACGCAAAAAATAAAGTACAGTAGTACCTCAAGATACGAAAGGCTCAACTTACGAAAAATCCAAGTTACGAAAGCAAAGACGAAAAATTGTACTGCTCTACATAAGAAAAGTTTTCAAGATACGAAAGGTTTCTGAAAGTCCGAGATTCGCCCCATAACAATTTTGAAACTCGCGCCGCACGCCGCCATCTTAGTTATAGTAGACTCGCCACCATCCTCCTGCTCTCCCATTGGTTCCTGATGCTAGCCAAGCCATGAGATCCTTCTCTCTAATTGGACAGCATCCCTCCCATCATGCATCTTCTATAAGTACGTGCTGGCGTGCTTTAGCTCTGGAGACAAAGATGGAGATCATAAAGAAGTACGAAGCTCGTATGTGCCGTTTGTCCTCCTCCTCCTCTGCTGCCACTTTCGGAGATGATAAAAAAGGTAAGCTTCGACTGTGGTAAGGTTCGTTAGTCACGGAGAAGGAAGGAGGCAGGGTCAGCTTACTGAGACTCACGAGCTTTTATTACTTTAGAGTCTTAAATAAATCAAAACACAAAACAAAACATAAGCAGGTGCGTTTCACTCCCACTGTCCCGCTTCTCTCAGCTGAGTCACGCTTCTCCCTCTGAGCTCCGTGTCACTCGCAATCTCTCTCGGTTTCGGTTTCACTTTCGTTTCGCTCGTGAGCCTCGCGTTCACCGCTTCCGTGCCAACTCGCGTCGCGCCCGGATCTCTCTCTCCGTCTTTCCCTTCCAGGCTGTTTATATCCACGCCCCCCTTGCCACATCGACATTTTACGTCATTTCATTGTTTATAGGTCAATTTAGCTTTATTATGAAATTTAATGGGGTGTTTTTGGAGGGCTTGGAACGGATTAGCCATTTTACATGTAAAATGTGTTCCAAGATAGAAAAACGTATTATACGAAGGCCGCCTCGGAACAGATTAATTTCGTATCTCGAGGTATCACTGTAGTGGTATAAAAACTATATTACAAATTAATTAGCTACACACACATACCTGGTGTGGAAATAAAAAATTAAATAAAAAAAGAACCAAAAAATTAAATAAATCACACTGACCATAAAAAAATTTAAAGTTAAAAAAAGAAAGTTACGTTTAGATGAAAATTCATTCATTACATTTTTTTTCATAACTGCAAACCGCATGTGTTGTATTCATTGTTGCAAAACTTGTTCTGTATATAGTTCGTTTGTTATCATGATAAAAACCATTGATCTGAAGCTCAATGCTGATGCTGTCATGTAAATAGTTTTCTAATCATCAATAAACATAACAATTTCTGATCAACCCATATCAATTGCATGATTAAAAATAACATACTGGTTAAAGCCCTGCCCATTTCAAGACAACTTGATCACTTCCAGATACAGATAATTGAAATGGTTAAGAGATACAGATAAAGATAACACTGTACTCGCTCATCCCTAGGTAATACATTTAAGAAAATGTATTTAACTTAATTTTGTGCACGCATATGGAAAGACAGTAACACGCAAAGACCCTTCACCCGTGCCATTGGCTTCCGTCGTTGGACCAGTGAGCCTCACAGCCGGGTTTTACATTTATTTTGAATGTTGCTGGCTCTGTAACGATTTATTTTACATTAATGAGCTCATCATTTAGAGGAGACATGAAATATAAATAAGTGAACTTACCAGTCAATCTGATGAATGGGATAAGTAGGTGTTAAGTAGGCCAGTATATCTACTCTCACACAAGTACAAGTAAACCCCATTAAGACCACATAAGTCATCCAGTTCAATCAACAAAAACCTTAACCAGTGAAACCACAGTGACCAGAAAGATGACTAAAATCAGCATAGATCCTACATGAACTCACCCACACACTGCTCTCCATGTTTCTGGTATCCAGGGTGGCACTGACAGGTGTAGGAGCCTCTGGTGTTGTAGCAGGTCTGCTCTGCACTGCAGGAGTGTGTGTCCCGAGCGCATTCATCGACATCTGCCCGAACACACACACATCATTCATTTAAGTAGCTGTTTTCTAGGGACCAATGATGGGGGAAAAGAGTTCCCTCGACAACTTTAAATATTGAAACACTGGAACTATGAACTCTACTATTTAACTATGCAGATACATTGATAATTCACATAGATTTCAGCCACTACGAAGTTGTTGTGTGGCAAAAGCATCTGTCCTGACCCACTGTCCTGGGGTCTCATTTATAAAACTGTGCGTAGGATCTCTACTAAAAGTTTACATAATACCCAAAAACCCAAAACGGCAAACGCCAAAAAATATTTCGATTTATAAAACCGTGCGTACGCACATCAGTAAGCAATGTTCCCTTTATAAATCACGGATCACCCGCAGATGTGCGTCAAGTCAAGTCACCTTTATTTATATAGAGCTTTTTACAATGTAGATTGTTTCAAAGCAGCTTTACAGGAAAAACAATATAAACACAGTTTGTTTGGCTGAACAGAAGCCCCAAAAGAGCAGGTGAATCAATACAATTGATGAATTTTAAGTGTTAAGTTTCCCCAACTGAGCAAGCCATAGGCGACAGCGGCAAGGAACCAAAACTCCGGCAGGTGACGTAACGAATGAAGAATAGAATGGAATGGAAAAAAAACCTTGGGAGAAACCAGGCTCAGTCGGGGGACCAGTTCTCCTCTGGCCAACAGCCAAACAGTGCATGATTATTATACAACAATTCAAGTCCAATATGAAGTCCAATTTGGTCCGGTTAGAGATGGGTTCGTGATCGTCACAGGGGAGGGTCCAGTAGAGTCACGGTCTCCGCAGACACTTCAGGGCAGTGCTGTGCTCGTGTCCAGGTCCTTCATCTGATCTGGATACGGCCCGGATCCAGCTGACCACGGTAACCTCGGAATAAACAGAGACCAATATCAGCGTAGATGCCATTCTTCTTTTGATGTATCGAGGACATCAGATGTTATGGGAATGTTCCCGGTTCCGGCTTATCTAAATTATGCAGCCTAACAATCATTTTACATGATTTGGATTAAAAATTTATGTATAATGTGTTATGTGTATGCCAGGTTGAAGAGATGTGTTTTTAGTCTACATTTAAACTGACAGAGTGTGTCTGCTTCCCGAACTGTAATAGGAAGACTGTTCCAGAGTTTAGGAGCTAAATAGGAAAAGGATCGACCGCCAGCAGTTGACTTTGATATTCTAGGTATTATAAGCTGGTCAGTATTTTGGGATCGCAATAGACGTGAAGGACTATAATGTGTTAAGAGATCGCTCAAGTACTGTGGAGCTAAACCATTTAATGCTTTGTAAGTAATTAGTAAGATTTTAAAATGTATTCGGTGTTTAATAGGAAGCCAGTGCAGGTTTGACAGAACTGGGGTAATATGCTCATACTTCCTGGTTCTAGTAAGAACTCGAGCTGCTGCATTTTGGACCAGCTGGAATTTGTTTATTAAGCGTGCAGGGCAACCACCTAGTAAAGCATTACAATAATCTAGCCTTGAACTCATGAACGCATGAACTAACTTTTCCGCATTTGTCTTAGATAGCATATGTCGCAATTTAGATATATTTTTAAGATGGAAGAACGCCGTTTTACAGATGCTAGAAACATGGCTTTCAAATGAAAGATTGGTATCAAAGAGCACACCCAGGTTTCTAACTGACGACGAAGACTTGACAGAGCAGCCATCGAGTGTTAGGCAGTAGTCTAGATTATTATGTGCTGAACTTTTTGGTCTGATAATTAGAATCTCTGTTTTTTCAGTCATCCAATTTTTTATATCGGTTATGCATTCTGTTAATTTAGTGAATTTGTTCATTTCATTAGGATGAGAAGAAATATAGAGCTGAGTATCATCGAAACAATGAAAGCTAATGCCATGCTTCCTAATAACTGCACCCAAAGGAAGCATGTACAGGGTGAAAAGCAATGGTCCTAGTACTGAACCTTGAGGAACTCCATACTGAACCCGTGACCGATATGACATCTCCTCATTTACTGCTACAAACTGATAACGCTCAGATAAGTATGACTTGAACCAGGCTAATGCAACTCCACTAATGCCAACATAATTTTCAAGTCTATTCAGAAGCATTTTGTGGTCAATTGTATCAAATGCAGCACTAAGGTCCAGTAACACTAACAGAGAGATACAACCACGATCGGATGATAAGAGCAAATCATTTGTAACTCTAATGAGAGCAGTCTCAGTACTATGATATGGTCTAAATCCTGACTGGAAATCCTTGTAGATGCTGTTTCTTTCTAGAAAGGAACATATTTGTAAAGATATTGCCTTTTCTAGAATCTTTGACAAGAAAGGTAGATTCGATATCGGCCTGTAATTAACTAATTCTGTAGGATCAAGTTGTGGTTTTTTAATAAGCGGTTTAATTACAGCCAGCTTAAAGGTTTTTGGTACGTATCCTAATGACAAAGAAGAATTTATTATATTAAGAATAGGATCTATGATTTCTGGAAGCATCTCTTTCAGTAGCTTAGTTGGTATTGGGTCTAGCATACATGTTGTTGATTTTGATGATTTAACGAGTTTAGACAATTCTTCCTCCCCAATAGCAATGAAGGATTGGAATTTTTCTTCAGGGACACTAAAATTTACTGTATTTTGGAATATTGTAGTAGACTGTTGCATGGTTATAATTTTCTCTCTAATATTATGAATTTTGCAAGTAAAGAAGTCCATGAAGTCATTAGTGCTGTGCTGATTTAAAGCATCTGGGGTTGAGGCTTTATTTCTTGTTAATTTAGTCACTGTATCAAATTAATACCTAGGGTTGTATTTGTTTTCTTCTAAGAGGGTAGAAAAGTAAGTAGATCTAGCTGATCTTAAGGCCTTTCTGAATGCAATAGAGCTGTCTTTCCATGAAATGCGAAAAACCTCTAGCTTAGTTTTTTTCCAGCTCCGCTCCATTTTTCTGGATGCTCTCTTGAGGGCCCGTGTGTGTTCGTTGTACCACGGTGTCGGACTATTTTCTTTAATCTTCTTTAAGCGTAACGGAGCAACAGTGTCTAAAGTGCTGGAAAAGAGAGAGTTTATAGTTTCTGTTGCAACATCAAGTTCTTCTAGGCTATCTGGGATGTTAAGTAGATGAAACTGATCAGGAAGATTGTTTATAAAGCTATCTTTTGTGTTAGGAGTGATAGTTCTACTATATTTATAACAGGGAGTTAGTTTTTCGACTTTGGCTAAAGGTAATCTACACGCAACTAAGTAATGATCTGAGATGTCATCGCTCTGCTGCAGAATTTGAACAGTATCAACATTGATCCCATATGACAATATTAGATCTAAAGTATGATTACGAGAATGAGTGGGTCCTGATATATGTTGTGTAACTCCAATAGAGTTTAAAATGTCTCTAAATGCCAATCCCAATGCGTCTTTTTCATTATCTACATGGATGTTAAAATCACAGACGATAATGACTTTATCTGCAGACATTACTAACCCTGAGAGAAAATCAGCAAATTCTTTGATAAAGTCTGTATGGTGCCCTGGTGGCCTGTATAGAATAGCCAGCACAAAAGTTAAACAGGAATTATTACTTGCACTAGATAATTTTACATTGAGGACCATCACTTCAAAAGAATTATATTTCAAATTAGACCTTTGAGCAGTACTGATCGTGTTACTATAAATTACAGCAACACCTCCTCCTTTACCTTTCAGACGAGGCTCATGTTTATAACAGTAATCTTGAGGGGTGGACTCATTTAAAGTAATATAATCGTCTGGTTTTAGCCAAGTTTCTGTCAAACACAGCACATCTAGTTTATGATCTGTAATCATATCATTTACAATAAGTGCTTTTGAGGAAAGGGATCGTATATTCAGTAACCCAAGCTTTATCATTTGTTCATTTGTGTTATATCCGTTCTTAGTTGTTTGTAAATCAATTAAATTTTTACTCTTAAACGGTTTTGAGAGATTTTTGTATTTGCTAATTCGGGGAACAGACACAATCTCTATAGGATGATATCTAGGTGAAAGAGTCTCTATGTGTTGGAATTTATCTGACCTCTGTGACGTGAGACAGCTAGCAGACGGTCGGTTTAGCCAGTTTGTCTGCTTCCTGACCTGGACCCCAGTTAGTCAAGGTTTAGCTCTAAGACTATATGCCAAATTATTAGAGAGAAGAGCGGCACCATCCCAGGTGGGATGAATACCATCTCTTTTCAACAGGTCAGGTCTGCCCCAAAAACTTTTCCAATTGTCTATAAACCCTATGTTATTCTGCGGGCACCACTTAGACATCCAGCCATTGAGTGAGGATAATCTGCTAAGCATCTCATCACTCCTGAGCATAGGAAGAGGGCCAGAGCAAATTACGGTGCCTGACATCGTACTTGCGAGTTCACACACCTCTTTAATAATTGACGAAGTCGGACATCATTAGCGCCGACGTGAATAACAATCTTAGAATATTTACGATTAGCCTTAGCCAGCACTTTTAAATTTGCTTTGACGTCAGGCGCTCTGGCTCCCGGCAAACATGTGACTATGGTGGCTGGAGACTCTATTTTCACATTCCGAGTAATAGAATCGCCAATCACTAGGGCACTTTCAACAGGTTTCTCAGTGGGTGCGTCACTGAGTGGGGAGAACCTGTTTGATGTTCTGATCGGAATGGAACAGTGGTTTTTTGACCCGCGATTATGCCGTCTCACAGTCACCCAGTTGCCCTGCTGCACGGGCTCTACAGCCGGAACCGAACAATGTACAGGGTTTGCTAAGCTAGTCGCATCCAAAGTAGTATCTAAAGCCCTTGCATTCTTACTATCCTCGATTAAAGTTTGGATGCGTGTCTCTAATTCTGAAACCTTCTCTGTCAGCCTAACTATGTCCCTACATTTATGACATGTGAAGCCTTCACAGCTGACAGAGACAGAAAGACTATGCATGAAGCAGGCAGTGCAAGTGACAATTTTGAGAGAAGATGACATGACTCACCGCGTGTGTTGATCCAACTTGTTGACCAGTTGTTTGATGAAGTCGGGAAAAAAGGCACGAGCGAGAAAAACGCTGTATGCACGGACAGTAAGATAGCACAATGCTAACGCGTTTAGCGACTTAGATTAAAGCTAACGATTAAAATATATTAAATAATCTAATATTGTATTTAGCAATACAAACGAACGTCGAGTTTAAGATCTAAAACAAAAATCAGGTTTATATGACGGTACAAACGCAATCCACTCGAGCAGACAGGAAACAGCAGTGCAGCAGTCAAAAACGGTCCGTCTGGAACCAGAACCAGTGCGTACGTGAAGCAGCCTCATATCCCGCCTTGTACACGCACATTTTTAACCATAAATAGTCAATGCAAATCACCTCATGAATGATATTTTCTTTAATCTAACTTCAGTTCACGACTTCACCATCTGTGTCGCCAATTCCCTTTGTCTCCAGAATGTGTGTACGCACGGCTCAAAGTTTGCTTAAAGCTGCGCACATTCTCACATCAAATTAGTTTTTTATAGATCACAACCTTTGCGTGGGAACTGGCGTACGTACGTTTCCAGCCCCATTTTGTGCGTACGCACGCTTTATAAATGAGACCCCTGGTGCTTTCCTCAGTGAAGTTACTAATGCTGCCATTCAAATACCGCTTTCGTACCTTGACAGTAGTTCTGCTCATCCCGTGTGAATCCAGGTGAACACTGAGTGTCTCCAGCTCTGTGGTTTGACTGTGGGTTAGTGGGGTTCAGCGGGTTTACAGGGCTTTGGGGAACAGGGTCAGTGCGCTGCGATGATTCCTGCCCGTTACTGACAAAAATCTGTGCGTTCTGAGGGAGGCAGAGGTAGCCGCCATAGTGGTTTATGCACTTCATGCCCCCTTTGCAGGCGTCAGAGACAAGAGCACACTCGTCAATATCTGTTCACAGACACGGACAGAAAACTGCTGTTGGAATCACATCAGAAATAGACACAAAGACAACAGTTTTCCATAAAAGGTCAGAGAGAGAATATCATATCAACAGTTATTTTATTACCTCTGCATACCTCTTTAATGGGATCATATTCATAGCCTTCGGTGCACTGCTGTGAATAAAAACAATCACTGTGTGAGAATACTTTACCAGTCAGTTTAACACATATGTGAGCCGTAACATACGTAAAAATACAAAAAATCATATCTATAATTTAGCTGTTGTGGCCTGTCATGATCATTTTTTTATGAAGGACAACCTTTGCATATGTTACAAAAGTGTTTTTTATGCCCTGCCACCCTGCTGGAGAAAACCTCCGCTAAAACCAGTCTAGGCTGGTCGGCTGGTTTAAGCTGGTCTTCCAGCCTGGCCAATCTGATGCTCAGCTAAAACGAAAAGTATCCAAAAAACTCGCAACACTAAGGTCATGGATTCGATTCCCAGGGAAAGCAAGAACTGATTAGAATGTCAATGTGTTTCTTAAATGGCTTTGGATAAAAGTATGAATGTAAAATCAACAAGCTTCAGCAAAGACCGTTGATGGCATTTCCTAAAGAGTTTTAAATTCCCTTATTTGGATGGCAACATGTCATTTAAAATTGCAAAATGTTTAAAATTGTAATTGCAAAATTATTTAAAATTTAACCCTATCCCAACCCTAAACCTAACATAACTTCTCCCTAAATCCAGAGGGAAATGATGGTGAATAACACTGATGCAGAAGCACCTAATGCTTATAACTTTCCAATATAAACTGATTGATTGATTGGAACTTACATTTCGTATAAATCAACTTTATGTAAATAATGCACTTGCCGTATATGACACAGGCTCCTCTGCCTCTTGAGAAACAACACAGGCAGCTCCTGTCATGAGCAGGTAAATTCCCAACATCCTGCTGGTTCTGCACGAGTTAAACACATCAAACACGTATAACACCTGTACTTCCATCACTTCATTCTGCAGTCAGAGCTCATGCACTGCACGCTTCTCTACAGGTGCATGATAACGCAGTCATTTAAAATGCAATTACAAGCTGCCATAAAACAATGCATATAAACCAGTAGCTTACTTGCATGAATTCACTTCAAAACCAAAATGCAAAGTCATCACTTTTTAACATTAGTAGCTTTTATTAAATGCTGTTCTTATAAAGCATAATGTTGCTAAATAAAACGATCAAACTAACTGTGAGACTCACGCGCTCGGTCCGGAGGATGATGAGGGTTTGATGCGCGAGGCGGAATGCCAGCGGTGTTTGAGGAAGGCTCGTGACGTCATCGTCGCTGCAGGAATGTGGGAGCGGTGAACAGGTTGTTTCCCGATGCAGGAGTTTGATGTGTTTTTGTTGCTCGGGCTCGAGGAAGGGCAGGATGTGTCTGTGTCTCCCTCCACAGGCTGTTCAATAAACCCGCTGATGCCAGGCATTGTGCTCAGGCTATAATGGGTCGGTGTGTAATGTCGTTGTCAAGAGTTTTTGAATGCATGAATCATAAGTGTCCTCCAGGACCTGAGCTGTATACACCTGCATTTGATCACTGTATGCAAGCACCTCTACAAATCAAAGTTGCAATTGACCACAGTTTGCATTGAATTTAATGAGCTTTTGTGATGCATGCACAACTTGCAAGACTTTCTTGACGTAGCTTATTATAATGCATATCATCAGGCTCATTTATGTTGCAATATTATAAGCTGTTAAAAGGATGTTTTACTGTCATGCATTTATTACATGTGCAATATTAGATGTAAATATAGAGTTTAAGTTGGGTCAAAGCACATGACAAAAAGCCACAAAACAAGAAACTGATTCCAAAATGTAATCATAAAAACACAAGACTAAGAGCTGCAGATTAGAGCCATAATCAAAGCTACAATAGCAGGAAACACAGGAAACGGAGCTCTGCTAATGAGAGCTCGCAGTGGCTGAATGAACGCTCAGGTATTTGAACATGCAAACAGGACATGAAGCACAGGTGATGGAAATGAGGACGTGGGAACGCTTCAGTGGTCGGCTCATCCGGAAGGCTCGCAGGTCTCAGGGAGTCCAAACAAACACAGAGCAAATTCCAATCGGAAGCGAGCATCTCTATGACCTCCTTACTCTGACGGGCAGAGCCCTAAAAGAGGGGACTTTGGAGAGAGCAGGGAACTATTATTATACATTGTATAACTACACTGCTCAAAAAAATAAAGGGAACACCAAAATAACACATCCTAGATCTGAATGAATGAAATAATCTTATTAAATCATTTTTTCTTTACATAGTTGAAAGTGCTGACAACAAAATCAAACAAAAATTATCAATGTAAAACAAATTTTTCGACCCATGGAGGTCTGGATTTGGATTAGGGCACCAGTGGCCAATTTTGGTGTTCTCTGGCAAATGCCAAATGTCCTGCACGGTACTGGGCTGTAAGCACAACCCCCACCTGTGTGCGCAAGGCCCTCATACCATCCTCATTGAGTCTGTTTCTGACCGATTTGAGCAGACACATGCACATTTGTGTCCTGCTGGAGGTCATTTTGCAGGGCTCTGGCAGTGTTCCTCCTGCTCCTCCTTGCACAAAGGCAGAGGTAACAGTCCTGCTGCTGGGTTGTTGCCCTCCTACGGCCTCCTCCAGGTCTCCTGATGGCTGGCCTGTCTCCTGGTAGCACCTCCATGCTCTGGACACTACACTGACAGACACGGCAAACCTTCTTGCCACAGCTTGCACTGATATGCCATCCTGGATGAGCTGCACTTTCTGAGCCGCTCGTGTGGGTTGTAGACTCAGTCTCCTGCTACCACTGGAGTGAAAGAACCACCAGCATTCAAAAGTGACCAAAATATCAACCAGAAAGCACAGGAACTGAGAATTGGTCTGTGTTCACCACCTGCAGAACCCCTCCTTTATTGGGGATGTCTTGCTAATTGCCTATAATTTCCAAGCGTTGTCTATTACATTTGCATAACAGCATGTGAAATTGACTGTCAATCAGTGTTGCTTCCTAAGTGGACAGTTTGATTTCACAGAACTGTGAATGATATGGAGTTGCATTGTGTTGTGTAAGAGTTCCCTTTATTTTTATGAGCAGTGTATCATACAACTACTATTGCTCCTGATATGATGTATACAAATAAATGTACACTTATGAAAGGGACGATTTGGAAATTCATTGCTGCTTGTATATTCTTTTATTTTTCTTATTTCTTCATATATTCTTTTATTTTTCTCATTTAATTAAAGCCATTCTTTGCTTTTCTGTATTTTTCCATAGAATAGTGATGAATATTGTCTGCACGTCTCACCAGATAGAACATGTTATCAGAATGTTTTGAGAGTCTTTCTGTTGATAGTTGGAGTCTGAGCCGAGTTCAGCCTTGGAGAAGCTCTGTATCTGTGTGCGTGTATCTGTGTGTGTGTGTGTGTTAATATGGTCTGTATTGGTGAGGTGATTAACTGGCACCATGAGGAGATGGAATGACTTCTTGTTCTCAACAAACTGATGCCAAGAAACATTTCTGCCGTGTGGAAGGTCACTAACCCGTCAACCATGTGATCAACGGAGATCTGCTTCAGACTGTCTGCTCTTGTGTGGAAAATTACTAGTTTTGTTTTACTTTCTTTCTTTGCCAATCAGAATCATTTAAACGTCATCATTGACGTAGTTAGCACTCCCTGTTGTAGTATATAGTATAATTGCTGTAACAATGTTATTGTAAGTGGGGGGGCCTACGAACTCCTTGTGAGACCTGAAGCTTCTGCTGATGAAACTGCAAACTAAACTTCACTGAAATGTCTTCTATTGACTGCACTTCTGACTCCTGCTCTTCATTCATTATCTGGTCCTCGGGTCTTAACTGTAATTCCCCTACACTTATAAATAATTTTTTTAAATATGCTTCATGTGCATGTGTTCTTAATCTGCTCTAAATTTTATAAGTTCAGTATTTAACAAAGCATTAAACATTTCTTGCCTATTAATCTTTTATAAACTAAATATGAAATACATGACGAAAATGTGTGTATCCCAACGAAGCAACTTGAATTATCGTTTAAACATTAACTCCAACTCTCTCGCCATATCTAAATTCAAAATTAATTTTAGGAATTCACGATAAATGATTATATTACTTCCTTGAAGTGACCATTGCATGTTGCCTTCGCTAATGGACTTGAGTTGTTCACTTAGTTTGGAACACATCTAAAAATGGCGTCCCCTTCCTCAAATACCCTTCATGGGTGCATGAACACCATTTGGAATTTCCCAATACTGTTTTCTGCCGAAGACTCACTCACACACCTAGAAACCATTCATAACCAATCTCTACTCAGCCCAGGTTGTCGCTGTGGTCCAGCAGTCCCATTGCTTCCAGCACTGCCTTGGTAGTTGACTCCATCTTGGTGCCTTGTTCGGCTAGACCCGGCTTGGTCTCTGGCTCAACATTGCTTCCCTGAGGAAACAAGGAAGCTTCTATTTTGGATGTTTTACCCTTTGCTGTGGGACTCAAGTCAGGTGCATTCTTCAGCAGATGCCACCTGTTGTAAATTTAATTGATCGGAACTTAGTTTGGAAAGGCACACACCTGGGAACATAAGAAACTCCAATATGCAATGCATTGACAGCCACACAGTCCAAGGAAATGTCCGGAAATGTCAACAGATCAAGTTGAGGCGTATATCAGGGCTGAATTTCCAAGACGCCACCAATGGTCTCTACAATCAACTTAGCTCACAGTGCTTTTGGGAAAAACTGCCCATGACAAGGATATAAAATTACAGTGGAACCCGGTTATGTCGACGGCCTCAAGAGTTGCAAAAATCGTTGAGATAACCGATGATCGAGAAAACCAACAGCCAATATGACGATTTGTTTGATGAAGGATCGGCATGCTATAAAAATGTACACACACTGTATATGTTTGCTAACAACAAAAGGCATATGTGCAGCAACTAACAGCAGAGATTTACCAGAATACAATAAAAACACCTTCCATTCTCCATACAAACCTTTAATTATATTCTCCAACATTGCAAACACAATTTCACTCACAGCGTAAACAAAGTCACACACACATAAACACATTCACTCGTAACACAGTCATTTCTCTCGGACACAGTTCTGAAAGTATTGCACACGCGGTTACTATGGTTTCTTTACAAACTCTAAAATGCTTTGTTGCTTTTTGTCTTTAACGTCTGCTTGAACACAAATGCTTCTAAGCTTCTATCAGTAACGACGTCTTTGTCGATGTCAATGTAATCTGGGAATTGCTGGACAGTGAAGGTGAACTCCTGCGTCTCTTCCAAGATAGCGTCTGTAACGCTTGATTTTTGTGCGAGTTGTTCAGCGGCTGCACGGCACTGACCGCAAGAGTGAGTGAAGCGTCATTGGAGTGAGCGACTATACAGACGTGATGCTCGTGCAACGTGAACTCAGCGCATGCGCAGTGAACTCGTACTATCATTAGTCACGGGATCCAGATAACTGATGTGAAGTGCCGACTTTCCCTCTTTTGTGCTCGAGATATCAGGGTTCAGCGACATAAAAGAATCGACATAACCGATAAGAAAATACTAAGAAAAATAGGGAGTTTGGCGGTTCCACTTCAAAAACGTCAACATAAGAGTGTTTGGTGAGTAAACCGAGATCCAGATAAGTGGCTTCCACTGTATTTCCAAGACTTTGATTGTTCTTAGTACCACAGTGGCCTCAATCAATTTAAAGGAAAGAAGCTTGGCATAACCCAGAACATTCCCAGAGTTGGCTGTCCAGGAAAATAGAACATCTGGGCAAGAAAGGATTTGCGATCTGAGGGGAGATGACACTGAAAGTGCTCCAAAAGTCCTGTAAAGAGATGGAAGAAACTGTTGGACAGACAACCCATCTCTGCAGCACTCCAGAAATCAGGTTGAACTGAAGACACGTGGAAAAAGACTCTTTAGTCTAGAATTGAGACATGCCTGAATAGAGTTAGATGCAGAAACAGCCTTGAAGAAAACCTCTTGGAAAGGACACGAGCACATTTTAAGAATCAATCAATCAATCAAATTTATTTATATAGCGCCTTAAAACAGCCAAAAGGTGCACAAGGCGCTTTCCAAAAGAACAAAAACAAACATCAAACGACAACATAAAGAAAAGAAAAGAAAAGAAAACAAATTAAAGAAATGAAACCAGAATCAAGTCCAATGCTATGTGTTAAAAACTTGATTAAAAAAGTGGGTTTTCAGGTGTGCTTTGAAAACACTCAGCACCGTGATGCTTCGGAGGTGCACAGGGAGAGCATTCCACAACTTTGGTCCCTGAACACTAAATGACCGGCCTCCAAACTTTTTATATCTGTATGATGGAGTCACCAGAGAAATGTGATCAGAGGAGCGGAGTGTTCTGGCTGGCTGATAGACTTTTACTAAGTCAGTGAGGTATACTGGGGCCAAGCCATGAATGGCCTTGAAGACAAACAACAGGACTTTATACTCCACCCTAAACTGCACTGGGAGCCAGTGAAGCGAGCGGAGGACAGGGGTGATGTGAGACCTTTTCGATGTGTTTGAGAGGAGACGTGCGGCAGCGTTTTGCACCAGTTGAAGGCGACTGATGAGTGATGAATTTAGTCCAGTGTATAGGGCATTACAGTAGTCGATCCTCGAACTGATGAATGCATGAATTGCTTTTTCAAGGTCGGCTCTTGACAAAAAATATTTGACCTTACTAAGAAGTCTTAACTGGTAAAAACTCGCCTTCACTACTGCACCAATCTGTTTATCAAACTTCAAGTTTTGCATTGCAAAGAAGCTGAAACTGTTTTGCATTGCAAGAAGCTGAAACTGACCGAATCTGTAGGAGATCACAGATTCACTCTGAGAAGCGAGTTGACTTGATGGAGTGTGATGAGAGACATTCATCCATTCCTCAGTAGAGCATTGGTGTTTACAACGCCAAGGTTGTAGGTTCGATCGCAGGGAAAGCAAGAACTGATTCAATGTGTTTCTTGAATGCAATGCAAGTCGCTTTGGATAAAAGCATCTGCCAAATGCATAAATTGTAAATGTAATTTAAAATAACTTGCAAAAACTGGCATCAAAATCCAGATATTTTTAATTAACCATCAGAAGATTAAGGTGTTTTTTTGTAACCAGGTGGTTAATTAGTCCATGATGAAGATTTTTTTAAAGTATATTTTTCACGCTTATATGTAAGGTTTTAAACCCGTTAGCTTGACTACATGAGGACAACTGTACATCTGAACAATAATTTATTGGGACATTATTTGTGAACATGAACCACAGGCATAATAATTTTAGTTAATGAATGACAGGCAATGAAAGGAAAACATTACAATCAAGTTATTAAAAGCTCAAACGAGAAATCCAGCACTGAGCAACTCTAAAATCTGAAACCGTAATAAATATGATAATATGGGGTTTAAATTATGATCAGATAGAAAATAATAAAAAGATTAAAAAAAGCATGGGAATGTGGGAATTTCTATTTCCAACAGTGTTATGTGAACTTTCAAAATGAAGTTATTAATTTTGACTTCATTTTGCTGAGACTTCAAAAGTGCCCGTAAAAACAAACAAGATGCACTAATGCTTGTAACAGACCCTTATCACTTACGACAGTGTCACTGTAACCTTTATTCACTTCGTACAAACATCCCTCCGACTCGGAGCAGAGCTGCGGACGGACTAGAAGAAGCTGGTCTTGAGTTTGATGGTGGGTGCTGCTTGCACACTCGGCTGAGGTTGTCTCGCCGCTGCCTTGGCTTTACTGTTGGCCTGTCTGGATCTGATGGCTGCCTCGAGTCGGGTCTTGAGTTCTGGTGCCGCCCCGATGACGGTCTTGAAGGCGACGGGGTACAGAGGACCGATGTGCATCAGGTTCTGAAGGGCAAAATCATGCAGGCCTCTCGAGCTGCTGGAGGCCGTGGAGAAGCTCGTGTCGTCCAGCAGGTATGAGATGAGAGTCGGGACCAGCAGAGCCAGTAACTGAACTCCTGTGTGAGACAGACCGGTTTAAGGAAAGATGCTACTCATTTTTGTATTTTTCTTTAGAGATGGTTGTTAAAAGGGATGAGTGAGTACAGCATTATCTGTATCTGTTAACCATATGAATTATCTGTATCTGTACTGGGACTGGGCGGAGCCTAACCCGGAATTGGGTGGATTGTCTTGAACCAGTATGTTATTTTTAATCATGCAATTTTTAAAAAACTGGTTAGAGCCAGCAGATGTTTAAAAAAAACTCAGATGACCAGTGAAGAGAGAGAGAAAGAGTTTGTGTGTGTAGCTAATTAATTTGTAATATTATAGTTTTATACCACTAATTCCTTTTTTTTTTTTTATAGCAAGAAAGTGTCAGACACTCTGACAGGCAGAGACACAATGCTATCAAGCACCACGTCTGAACAAACCCCACGTTTACCAGAACTCTACTGGTTAATAAGTACTACAAACAAACCAAAATAAAAAACAAACCTGAAACTGGAGAAACCCTAAATGTTAACGGAAAAGAACCACGGACCTGAGTGTCTGAGAGATAGACAGAAAGAGAGCTGTTCTCTTCTCAGTGTTCTGTGTGTGAGTGAGCAGAACGGGACACAGCAAATCTGTATGTGTAGGGGAGGGGCGCTGTGACTAGCCTATCACAGAACGCAGACACAGTCAGCTACCCAATGAGGATTTTATTCAATCCGAGCACAGATATTGACTCATATTACTTGTATAATACTCGTACACGGCTAAAGTGCTTTATCCGTACCGGATACTCGTTTCAGCCGAATATCAGGCTCAACTCTAGTTGTTAATACATAGATTAAACTGGCACACAGAATTCATTGAATTTCGCATTTATAAAAGGATTTACAGCAGTTTTGATCATTTAGATGCCTTTGTTTATGAAATATGATAAGCTTTTTATGGTTAACTGCCAAATTAAGTGTCTGTATGCTTACGGTTGTGTTCCTCCGCCATGGCAACGAGGCTCTCCAGCACTTTAACTCCTTCCTGTACGGCCTGTAGTTCAGCAGGCGAGGCCGGTCGGTGGTGCTCGACGCTCTTCAGCTTCTCCACCAGCAGCGGAGCCAGTGCGTGAATGTAGGGAGCCGACAGACTCCGGCAGGAATGCTGGAACACCGACAGCAGCAGCTGATAACAGCGGGCCTGAGTCTGCATACACATGCACAAAAACAAGAAACATTCATTCTTTTAACATTTGAAAGCGTCTCACGTTTTGGATATTCCCTTACAGTGACAGACACTTTAAATAAAGTTTTCAGTCTGTGTCCTTGTGTAACTCACCCAGGGTTCTGCAGAACAGAGTCCATGTCTGAATCGCTCAATGCAGCCTTTCTGCAGGACGGAGACGCCGATCAGCTCACTGCTGGCTGAGAGCAGGAACAAAGTGACGGCCGTCAGCAGACTGACTTCATCCACAGCGGCTCCGCACACGTCTGGAGGAGAGAGCGTGTCAGAAACAGCCAAGCCACCAGGACTAATCACAGACACATGCGCTCTCCTCACCGGGCGGAGAGAACTCCAGAACCGAGGCCAAGCTGCTCCGGACCAGAGGGCTCCACTGCGCCTGACTCCTGGCCGGGCGCGAGCTGAGGATGGTTTTGATGGCCTGTAGAGCCGCAGACACTGGCGCAGGGACGGAGTGATCGGACGTCTTCACCGCCGTCTCTCTCAGCACACCAGTGATCAAGAAGAGCACCGTGGGCAGGATGGTCATGCTTCCTACAGTGAGAAATACAACTATACTCAGTTAAATTGGTTATCATATTTCATATGTTAAAACCTAGACCTCTAAATGATTTGATAAAACTGTCGCACACAATCCCACTGAAATGCACAGTGTGTGTGTACCTGCAGGTGAGCAGAGCGACGGCAGCTCCGCGAGGGCTGTGACTGAGGCCGCCACCAGACGGCTGCTGTCGTCACACAGGTGTCGAGGCGTTTGTCTGACGGTCTCTTTGTCGTCTTCTTTCAGCTGAGGCAGGTGACGCACCAAGATAAAAACCAGCAGCTCCATTGCAGCAAACACGAGAGATTTTCCCGGAAGAAGCTCCCCGGTGTCGCCTCCTTCCCCGAGCGCTGAGACACACTCCTCGTTTCCAGCATCCTCCACAGCTGCCACAACACACGCTTACTTTCATCAGCTGCCACTTGATTCATGACAGACCATGAGGTAAAGTTATATACAGTGATACCTCGGTTTACGAGTGACTTGGTATACGAGCAAATCTGTGTACGAGCATTGTATCGGAGTGCGAAAAAAATATTCCCAACACGACACATACTAATGAGGCTCACTTGTGTTCTCAGTCAGGGCATAATGACGTTCTTAAAGGGCCATACACTTTTAGAGAACAGCATACTATAACAGTTTTAACTCTGTACAGATCATATACACAAGTGATTTACAGCGGTTTTACCTCGTGTTGTTGCATTAAATGCGATCCCTATTCTTCACGTAGTGAAATGCGTACAGTACAGCATATAGAAAGAAGGTACGAAATTCTCCCTCTAATCCAGTGTTGCCAGATTGGACTGAAGATTGCCAGCCTAACTACAGCATAAATCCTGCCCAATCTGGCAACACTGCTCTAAACACTAACCTGCCTGCCTCCTCCCCCCTCCTCTCGTCTCCATCATGCCAGTAGTGACAGGTAAAGTGCGCATTACAGTAAATTGTCAAGCATTTTTAGAGTTAAATTGCCAATTATTAATTAGTATTTATATGAGATCTTAATGGTTATAATTTTAACTGTTATTAATAGGGTAAAACCAAAAAAATAAAGTTAAAGTGGGCATTTATGGTCGTGTGGAACGAATCAAGTGATTTTTAGTGCATTCTTATGGGGAAAATTGTTTTGGTGTACAAGCATTTTGGGTTACGAGCTCTTGGAACGAAATAAACTTGTAAACTGAGGTATTACTGTATTGAGTATTATTTACTTGGGTGCATTTATGAAAATTATGTTTCTATTTCATTTTGTATGATGTATGTAACGTTTCATGAGTGCTCTATCATGGAAATTTTCCTTAAGGCATTAAAAAAAGTTTGACCTTGTCTTCCCTTTATCAAGACAGAGTGCTTAATTGTATACGTATACATAAAAACATCAACCTAACGGCCTATAAAAGTATCAGGTAATAGATTCTTATTTTTTTTAGATTGCTTCCTAAACCCTCAGATGGTCTGGGTCAGTTGTCACAACACCTGCAGGCAATCATTGTGTAGCGAGATTAAGCACATATGACTGCCTCCACTCACTCCGGCTGCTCCTGATGTGCTCCAGGTGCTCTTGGGCCGCGTGGATGGTTTTCTGCACCACTGTCGTCACCTGTAACTGCATGCTCTGCGGGTCGCGGGTTAATAACAGTCGGTGAAGCACGTTGAGCAGCTCCACAGCCAGCAACTGATCATTTACAATAAAAAGAATAAAACAGAATAAAACAAACGCTGTAAGTCTGATCACTGAATTCTGTCAATAAATGTGTGTTTGATTGTGTGCTGATAGATGTGCTGTGTCTCTGTAGCGCCTCAACTGAACCGATCATCTCCTTTACTATCAGTTACAGCAGCAGATAAACATGAATGAACATCAGAAGGAATAACGAAAGATACAGAACAACTTCATGTCTCATGCAATCGATCAATCAGTGTTTCAACTGCAGAAAGGCGTCAATAAAACAATTTAATGCACTCATTTAGAATTGAATCTAACGCCACACTTGATTCAGAATCATACAATGCGTGTCAACACCCGACCCTAACAAACAAATGCCCTGATTTACTATTGACTGAAGTAAAAACAATGATGCAGATGTTGACCTGGTCCTCTGCGATGTGTGTCCGAGCATTAGGCGAGTCCATCAGCGTGCAGAGAGCGTGAAGACATGACATCACATCCTCAATGGGCTCCTCGGCCCGAGGGAAACACAGGAACTCGATGCTGATGCCTGAAACAATGCGTGAGAATGGCGCATTACAAACTGGGGTGGGGCGTAAAAAGTCCAAAAGAGTCTTGGAGATAATGTACCCAAAAGAAGGTGCAATCTGTCTTTCACGAGGTCATCTGGGTTTTTTCCGGGTGCAGAAGCCACTACAGGTCCACTCTTGCTTTCTGTCGAGTCTTCAGCAGTGCCGAAGCCTGTGCTACTGAGCCACAGAGCCTCGGCGTGCAGAACAGACGCCCATGAGTTACGGTAATGTAGCCTTGCTGTGTCTATAGTCTCTGGAGTGTAAAAAGCCCCTCCTGATGAAGAACATGATCAAGAAACATGCTGCGTGATTACAGCTTTCCATGAAGAAAATACAAGGCACATTCACCCTGAGGACGATCACGATAAAGAGTTTTAAAATCATTTAAATGACAAAGAACAGTTGTCCAACACAACAGCAATAGAGTCCACAGCACAATGGGTTATAAATATGGCAATATATGCTTTATATATATTTAAATATTATACAATAAACATCATTATTTCTCCAAACGTCACAAGTAAATAGCATTGAATATGGATGTGTGTGTTTTTATTTAAGTCTAAATAAACCTGTTAGGTTCAGTGTTGTTATAGTTTATATATTTGTAATAGTACAGTAAGGAAAACGGAAACTAATTAAAAACATTTCATTAGCTAAAATAAAATAACCTATGCATGTTAGATTAGAAAAGAAACCATGAAAACTAAAATTCATATTTTTTGTTTATTTCATTTTCCCACAGACACTCCAGAGAATGTTATAATCAAGGATGACAGACCTTTTTGTACTTTTTAGCGCTACAAAAAAATGGTTCAGGGTACAGCTAGACCTTCCAATATAATACATTTTTTATGCATTTTAATTTGAATGTATGGGTCAACGTACAAATGATATATTTTTTATTCAATAACTATATTTGACATCTGTCATAATCACTCACATTCTCCGTTTACTTGAACAAATGCATTGGTGGTGCTGGATTTCATTTATTGAAACTGTATCAGACTGTCAACCATTATTTGTATTTTTAAATATTGAAGCATCCTACAACTTCTAATGAATTACACTTTCTTAAGATTTAATAAGACTGATTAATTGTCTAACCCATAACTTTTTTTTAAAAATGTATAGAAAACGAAAAAGGTAAACGGTGCTGATCATTTTCTTCCAGGACATCAGTTCATTTTAGGGAAATTTCTTCTCCTTCACAGCACATATTCACAATGAGTTTTAAAATATGGGTAAACAGTTTTGACTCAGTTCAGCATTGATTTGCAGTAGGTTAACATCTAAAAGAAATGGTGAAAGTCCATTTTTAATGAGCCATTTAGGCTACAGTAAATTTCATTTTCTTAATAGCAAATAGAAAAAATCTTCCTGACGTGAAAACTACATTAGCAAATTATATTTGGGAAGAGGTTATTAGATCTAATTGAACGCATTTACAAAGTAACAATATAAAAGAAATTCATATGTCTGTATATTTTGGGGTTGAGAATATAATTTATTTTAAATAAAGTCTTTATATTTAGTGAACGGGCCTTTTAAATCAAATTTAAGAGCTTTTTAAGACATCATCCATGTCAGATTCTTTTACTTCATTAAACAGCCTGTTGAACAATTAACAAGGACTTAATTCTGCTTATCAAAATGGCAAAACAGGGGAACGGCAAGTTTAAAATACTCAAATGTTTTATTCAATATATGCATATGTATTGAAATTAATTTCATGTATCAAAATATCAATACATACGAATTTGATATTAACAAATAATGGAGATTGCTGATACAATAATAATGTGTTTAAAGAACAGGAAAATAACTTTCTTAGTCTTTCCTTCCCTAAAAGTCACCATGAGATGAAAATAGTCAATTCTATGCGTTTATGGAATATTGCAGTGTTTATGATAAATGATTTATCGTTGCACATCATTAATGTTTTAATAAGAATCAGAATATCTTCTCTGATGATGTGGGCGGGGCAATAACCTGTCACTCACACGAGCTCCACCAATAGCAAACCACAACCATCCAATCAACTCCACACAGACAAAATCAAGCCCCGCCCACATGTGTTCTTGTTCTAGAAGAGTTTCACTCGGATATATATATGGGAAGAAAAGATTCCCTTTGATGCCGACACAAGAGTAAAGACACTTAAAGTAAGCTTGATCAAGTTTATGAACATGAGTGAGAGATTTAAGATGTTTGACTTTACCTTCAGGCGGCAGCTGACTGGAGAACTCCGCAGGCAATGTGAGCAGCGCATAGTCTCTCAACACCGCCAGCCACAAGCGGCTCAGAGACGGCAGCTCCGGCTGAACTAAAGTCATCAGGCTATCTGGAGGAAGAACATCTCCTTCATCTCCCACCTCCTCATCCTCCTCTCCCTGAGCTGGACACACCGGCCCGGACCGAGAGTCCTTCTTTGTGTTCATAGCCACTACAAACACCTGAAACCAGAGAGAACGGGTCATGCTAAGAACGCTGGGGGACGTGTGATACTCGAGCGTCTCTGTAGGCGACGCTGCTGACGGGCTGCGAGTGCACAGACGTACCTCGGCCCACGCTTTCAGGACAGCTAGCTTCTCCATAGTGGTGGCGCTCTCACTGTACAGCTGACTGGAGGAGCCTTTGCCAGCCTGAACCTTGTCCAGAGAGGACACCAGCAGGTTGTGGACACGCCGCAGGTCATTGAGGTCGCTGACCACACCACTGCCTATCCACGCACTGCACACCTGCACACCGACAAGAGAGGAGCCGTGTCAGACAGCCTCAAACAGGCATTTCTGGGTGAAGAAAATGAAGCAAAACAAAAGCCAAGACACTACAAGTGAAAAGAGTACAAATGTTAGTTATCAGATATCAGCATTCTTCACCAGTTTGATTCATCGCAGTACAATAAAGCAACTGTATGGAAGCTTGATTCAGCCACGCAATTAAGAAAAAAGGTAAAAGCAGACTGAATCAGACCTCATTAAATGCAATTTCAAGATGAACTAGATAGAGGAAGTTTATTTTATAAACTTCAGTTGGCTTGAGAAAGCCCAGCCTGAAAGTTTAAATTAGTTGTAAAAGCTTCAAGCTTAAAAAGTTTTGAGAGTTTAAACTTTAAAACATGTCGCTAACAAGATTTATTTGGAGATTACTGATGATTCAGTTGGTCAGTGAATGGCGCCAATAGACCCAACCCCCATGTCTCTACGACTTTCTGATGCAGAGATATAGGTCTGGCTAAACGGTTTCTAGGGTACTTTGTTTGGTTGCTAAGGAGTGGCTAAGCCTCAGTTGCTTGATGTCTCTTCAAAGGCTGCTTGACAGTATGAACGATATAAACCAACCACAACTCCTCTACGACATTCAGAACTGAAGATATCTCGCTTTGCATTTGGTTGCTAAGTTGCACGATAATGGTTGCTAGGCCGTGGCTAGGAAGTGTTGAAAACATTGGTGATTGGCAGTTTGCCAGTTTGAGATGGGTTGCTAAGGTGCTCTAAATGGTTGCTAGGGCGTGGCTTAATAGCTTCACTGTGATCCTGAGACACTCATTGGTCGCCTGAGTAAAACGAGCCCTCCCCCTTGTCTCTGTGACGCTGTGCTGAAGAGCTATGTTCAATTCAAAATCCCTATGCAAGCCTTCCCCATTCATCTCTATGGGGCAAATTTGGGCAGCTCTAGCACCCCAGGGGTGTAACTTTTACCCCATTGTGTGGTATGTTCTTACAGAGGCTGTCACCCTCTTCAAATGTGGCGAGTTCCATCTTTTTACAAATTCCTCGCTCCGAGTTATTAATCGTCAAAGTTCGTCGCAATGTTAAGTCAATGGGATTTTTCGGCTGCTTTTTCGCCCCTGGGGCGAACATCGTACCCCCAATCCCTTAGAAACGATATAGCAACTCAAGTCAGAACAGGTCTGAAGTCTGAGCAGAGTTTAGTGGTTGTAGCTTTAAAGCTCTAGGAGTCTTTTAGAATTTTAAGTAAGAAGAAAAATAATAATAAGTTTAATCTAATAAAATATACATTATTTTTCATAGATTTCCAAAACAGAAATCTGATAAAGCCAGAGACTTTTGGATCATCTTTTTATCATTCTATAAATCAGAAAAATCCTGTCAAAACAGGATATATTGTATATATATATATATATATATATATATATATATATATATATATATAAAATTATGGAAGAATATACAGTAAAACCCCGACTTATGGAACGTACGATATACGATAAACGTTACGATAAACGTTACGATAAACGAACGTTCGACATACGATAAAAGATTTTTTTTCCGCCCGAGTTACGACAAAATGATCGAGATACGAAAAACGAAATCTCGGCGAGGCGACGATTTCCGAGGTTTGTTTTGATATTCGCGCTGATTTTGGTTCGGGTTGAATGAAGACTACAGTTTGTCCGGTCAGAACAATGATGTCTCACTCAGGGAATAATCCAAAACTGGTGTTTATTAAAACCTCAACGATTGCCACTAATTCCCTGTATTTCACTCAAACTATATACAATCTTCAGCCGATCTCTTTTACCTTAATCATCCATCAACTCTCTTCTGTCACGACACTTCCTGAACTCCGAGGGAAAGTTGGGAATAGTCCATTTCGCACTGAATGACAGGGATGGCTGGAATAGTCCATGTAAGAAGGGGAACACTTTTTACAATCCTGCTCTCCTATTGGTCAGTATCGCTCCCACCAGCCTCCGCTGTTAGCATAAACTTGTTTCTAATCAGTAACCATGGATGTGAAGATTGTCGCTGAAGTGAAAGGGAAGAAGAGGGTGCTTTTCATTGAGTCGAAAAGGGAGATGATTGAGAAGTATGAAGCTGGGATGTGCTTCATCCCATGCTGAATATGGTGTTATTGTAGGGCTTGGAACGGATTAGGCAATTTACATGTAAAAGCCTGACCGACATACGAAAAGTTCGACATAAGAAACCAACCTTGGAACAGATTAAATTCGTAAATCGGGGTTCTACTGTATTATAATATATAAGTATATATATAAGGGGTACAGTGGAAAATTAATACGTTCATGAATATGTTATTTGTTCTCTGGCAAATCATTTTGACTGCTGGAACAGTCAAATAACTATATTTGCTTTAGTCAGGAATTATCTGAAACTTCATTGTGTCTCGTTTCCCAAACGCACTGATTGAGTTCTGAACGCCCCTCCTCCAGAAGAGCCCCGAGTGCTCTGATTGGCCGGTTGACCCAGTGCGTTGTGATTGGCACCTCAAGCTTGTGCCAGAAATGTAACGCCTCTCACCACAGCATCTAAACGACACTTCACCGAGGCCTTGCTTGCTTGCTCTCTTTGCGAAGGCTTTTGGGAGGCATTAAGCTACTATGTCACACTGTGATGTAGATGTTTGCAGAAAGTAACACGCAGACTTGGATCAAAGCGCTTTAGGCAGGTCTGGATCAGTGTTCTCTGTTGGAATAAATCCCTTGAGTTTTGTAACTCTGCATATCGTAAACATGCAGAAACAGGAAAACATTAAAGCCCGTCATAAGAGCCTTTGAGATGATCCAGTGGTGTCGTCTGAGGTTTACCTGGCAGGCTTTGGCAGTGATGTCTGAGGGAGTGTCTGGGGAAAAGGCTGGTCGGAGCGCAGCACCAACCTGTACACACAATCACAACATCAGGATAATGTGTGCCAGTGAACACCTCATTCCACATGCAAAACAGGATATAACGTTAGGCTGCTTGATTGGTTGGTGTTTAAACGCTATGGCAGATTTCTTGGCTATTTTTATGGCATTTGTGACATTTTATGGCAAACTCCACATCCATTTTTTAAATGGCTATGTATATAAAAAATAAAAAAACTCTAAATGGAATCAGTATTCTTCTAAAGAGTTTTCAGTGTAATATAAGCTTTAACCATAATCCAATAAAACGTGTTTAAGGGATTCTGAGGAATATAGCAGCGGATCTTCGTTTGATCATAGGAAGCATGATTTGATCCAGGGCTCAACATTAAGCCTTGTCATCCTTGTGTACGATCTTTGACTGGAACTGAAACAGAATGATAGATTAACTATTTGTTTATTGAACTGTTGTATGAAAATAATAATAATTCATTACATTTATATAGCGCTTTATCATAGACACTAAAGAAGCGCTTCAGTGTCATTTTCATTCGTGACGGTATTCAGTAAGACAGCACTATTGGCTTAACTGTGTTATAAGTTATGAATATAAAAACTCCACATTTTGAGTCGTTTCATTCGTTTGTGTTTCTCCATGAGATGCTGAGCCAGCCTCAATACCGCAATCTTGTTCTCGTCAGTAGATTATAGGTTATTATCCATCATCAATTGCCGCTTACACTAAAGGTAAACAAACTGGAATCATTCTCGTGTTTTGGTGATTCCCGAGTTATTTTGTTGTTATAGATGATAATTAGTTGAATGAACGAACTAACATTGGCCTGATACTGCTCCAGGATCACATGACCAGGAAACTCTGGCTCCGGCACCGCTGCAAACTTCTTAATGATGTCCTCGAGAGCCTGCAGACCCGCCATGCGCAGCTGGTAGCTGTGGTCTGTCGCAGCCATGAACGCCATGCGAATCAGATCACACAAGTGAAGCACAAGGAAGTCACCTTTGAACGACACAACACACTGATTTAACTAAATTACTTTGATTCACATCAAGTAGAACCAAATCTAATCAACACAATTCAGCCAAAAATAATAAATGGCCCTGATATACTTCAAGCAAAACGGAAGAGGGAACAGGTGTGACTACGAACATAAAAGAAAGTTCATTTCAGGAGTTTCAAACAGTCTGGGAAAGTTTGCTCTGTCTGTTGAACAGCTTTGAGCTCCCATTGGTCAGTGTGGTGATGATGTCATGAGTGGGTGTGTCTCTGAGGCTCCGCCTTCTTTCAGGAGTAACTCTTAGTTTCTTGTGTTGAGTGTGTGGAGGTCAGACGCGAGTGAAACACTGGAGAGCCGCTTTACAGCAGAAACTGAAGCTGTGATTCAAACTGAAAGACACACTGACACTGTTTCTCATGTTTGATTCTGTAAAGCATCTATTGTATAAAGTGCTGTGTAAATAAACCTGAGCTGGAGCAAATATATCCAGATGCTTTCTGACCTGCTGTTTCTCATTTCTGCTGTGTGTTTACCCATTTACATATTTACATATTCATCTAAATGTGGGCGGAGCCATAATGTTCGCTAACAGTATATTGTTGCAATTGTACTTCAAAGTAATTTTTTACCTTTAAGAGAAGAATGAAAGAGAACGGAGTATACAGAGAGCTTAAGACGTTCACCTTCAGGGTTTTTGGTCTTGGCGACACGCGCAGCTGCCAGGTCAAAGTGGGCCTTGTCTGCATTTTCACACAGATGAATGATCCGGCACAGACAGTCGGCAGCAAACACTCGTGTGACCCAGCGTGGAGCCACGGACGGTTTGGACTTGTCATCCTGACCCAGTGACGTGAACATGATGTCATCATCCATCTCATCCTTCTTCTCAGAGTCATCTTCCTCTTCTTTCCTTCTGCTTTGAGACGCAACAGTCCCACCGACCTCTGCAACAAGAACAGAACATAAGTCCATTTACATTTATGCATCTTGCTTTTATGCAAGCGACAGATTGCATTCAAGGAACACATTGAATCAGGTCTTGTTTTCCCTGGGATCAAACCCATGACCTTGGCGTTGCAAGCACCAATGCTCTACTGATTGAGCGACAGGAAAGCTCAATTTCAAGTCCGTAACAGGGCTGTACAGTATGGACACATTTTTTTTGTGTGGATTTTATCAATATTACAATTTCGACTTTAACTAGGGATGCACAATATATCGGCCACCATATTGATATCGGCTGATAAACGCCAATTTTTAATGTAATTGTTCAGAAAATAAACATTGCCAAAATTGTCGGATACGCCGTTTGCCATGATGCTTCGAAAGGGAAGATACAGTTCAGTACATCTATTTAATCTCATATAGGATGTGTTGAGTTGAGTTAATGATGCAGTAAAGCACTTCATACCTTTGATCATCTTTATCACGCACAGATCAAACAGCAATAATACTTACAGCAACTGTGTCATACACAGAACATTTTAAAGAGAACACTATTGTATTACAACTAAAGTGAGTTGTGAAGTATTTGGGTTTAGTAGCTATGTTTCATTGTATGGTTACAGAAAGAGAGCATCCACAACAAGAGCTGCACATTCTGATTAGCACACAACTTCAAGTTCATGTGTGCATTCACGTCATTTTGTGCACATATAAGTCTGAACATTACGTTTATATAGTATGAATATCAGATTAACATCATATATTTTGAGTTAAAAACCTGGAGTGAGTGATCAAACAGCAATGCAAAACATTAACTGCTATTGGGGCTGTAATACACATCATAAAAAAATATGAATTCACTGGGTTTAGTTGCTGTGTTTCAGCAGGAAGAACGGATCCACAACAGCAGTTACACAATCCCAAAACGCAACTTAACTCAAACTATGCATGATTTAGTGCAGCAGTTCAAAGAAGATGTACCGATAGTGAAAGAGGTGTCCGATATAAATGATATTGCACAATTTAAAAGCACGTAATATGCACAACAATTGGTGAAATTAAATTAATATTTAAATATTTACTAAATCAGAAATAATAAATTAATTATAATAAATTAATTAACTTATTGAATATGAAAAAAATCTTTCAACCTTCAAAATAATTCTCCAAAAACAAACATTTATTTTTAATTGTGTGTGCCTGTCATAGTATTTTTCACAAATAATTAATAAAATAATAATTAAATAATTTTAAAAGACTAAAAATGAAGTAAACAATGTAAGCAACAGGACACAAAAAAATCTTGGAATCATACAGAATTTTGTAAAATATAAATCAGATAATGCTATGAGATGAATATGAGAGCGGCAAACTAGCTGCAGCTACATCAAAATAAAAGTCTGATTACTATCAAAATAAAAGCTGCTTCCAACATTTACCGGCAGAAATACAGAAATAATCATCAGCTGTTGTTGAACTGAATCCACACTGAACTGACTTGAGATTAATGACACTATTGCCTTTTTTTAGAGGTGCTTCATTGAAAAATGTGTTCTTAATGCTGTCAAAATAAAAGCTTCCGACATTTATCTGCTGAAAAGAAAAAGGCGAAAATGTGAGAATTTAAAAAAGTAAAATACTGGCAGATACATCAGATGTATCAGTTGACACCAAGCTGCTACAGTGAAAAACATCATCTATGTCTCGCAGGCTCGTTTTTTTTAGGGTTCTGCCACATTCGGTCTAGTCATTTCCTGGTGTTGTGGCAGAGCTCTGACACTACCGTAATGTCTCGAGTTTTGTGGAGGCGTGTGATTTCTCGTGTTGCGTGCTCTCTTGTCTGTGTAGCATCTTGTGTGCGGGTTATGATGTCCGGTCCCGAGACTTTGATTTTGTTCATTTTCTGTTTTGTGTCGGGAGTCAGGCATTCATGGCCCGTGTGTTCGTCCTTGTTGTGAGCGCATGAGACGAGTGTTTGCATTGGCTGTGTGCTTTTCATGTTGTGTTTCATGTCGCGTGCAGTTTGTGTTGTCACCAGCTGGGTGCTGTCTCTTGTTTCTTGTGAACACACGGCGACGCGCGTCCGCATTGGCTGCATGTTCATGTCTTGTAATTGTGTAACCCCGCCCATCTAGTTCCCCTGTTATACTTTGATTTGTCCCAGCTGTTCCCATTATCCTTCCTCATGTCTTCCCTTCGTCTTACCAAGGTGATGTTTGCCATCTTGTTTCTGTCATGTTTTTAGTCCAGTCTAGTTTCCAAGTCAGTCTAGTCTTGCTTTCCCCCCCTCAGGGTGATTTTTTTTTTGTTTTTGTTTGTTTTCTTGATTAATGAAATTCCTCATCGCGTGCATCCATCAGTCCTCGCTCAGCCCTTCAACATACCTGACAGATTTAACGAAAGCTAATCTAAAGTTCTAGGTTAAATCGTCCAAGAGGAAGTCTGAATAAAAGCATCCTTATGGAAACTGGAAGCCTGTCTATATTTTAGACATGTCCTACCAACCAGAATCTTAAAGTTTTTTTTTTTTTTTTTTTGCATGCAAAACCTGTAATGGTTTTCTTTCACTCCAGATCACTTCAGCTCAGAAACACTGTCAGTGTGTGGTTGATACCTGTCGTAGCTGCCAACACATCTTTGCAGAGTTTGAGCCAGTGAGGGAGTTTCTCCACAGCCAGAGACGAGAGCATGTGGCCCAATGTGTCGTGAATGTCAGAGCACAACTTCCTGTCCGTCTCACGGTCCAGCATTCCAAACAGAACACCTTCCAACCCCGTCTCTGTGATGTTGAGATCTAAAACAACAACGACACTGAAATGAATGAACAATGAAATATTCAGCAATATTACAGCTCTGACTGCACTGACACCATTGGATAAGAATAAAGCTTTAACTGAATAGATCTGAATAACGACACGATTATATTCAGCAGATGTTAAATTTGTCTCATATGATAAAGTTTGCATCGTTGATTTTGTTATTTTCCTGTTTATTGCTGTGAAGCTGGTCTGTATCAAGCCTTCGGGCAGATTTTTGCTGCTAGATACGAGTAAATATTCGAGATACGAGCACGAGTACGGACACTGATGCCGACGCACGTTCACTTCACGTGTTCACTGACTTCTGTACACGTCGCCCACGAGCAGCTGATTTTCTCTCTATGTTGTGGATTATTCTTCATAATAGCGATGAGTTCTAAGAAAGTGAGTGTAAGGATGGAGTGAGAAGAAGAAACGCATGATGACCATGGAAATGAAGCAGGAAATTGTGGATAAATATGAGCGTGTGCTCGCGTGATCTAACACACACTTATGATCGCAGTACATCCACGATATGAACCATCCTAAAGCAGAACGATGTTATCAAGAATGTAAATCCTTCCAAGGGCGTGACGATTATATTGAAGTTATGTTCGAATATAAATGAGATGGAGAGGCTTCTGCTGTTGTGGATAAAGGAGAAGCAGATCTCCCTCCATAGATATTTCGTTAAAAGCTCTGTGCCACTGAAAGTGAAAGTGAGGGTAGTCAGGCGAAAAAAGGTAAGAAAAGTGATCAAAATTAAAGAATACAAATCTAAAAAAAATCAAAACAACAATATAAAATAGAAAAGTAAAAAAACAAAAACGAAAGCCAAGTTCAGTAATGCTTAGTTCCTGCTATTCAAGAAAATTACAGTTTTTACTAAACGAAAAAGGTACGAAAAGTGATAAATAGTAAAGAATACAAATTGAAAAAAATTATATTATGATACAATAATATTAAATAGAAAAGTGAAAAAATATGTAAGCTAAGTTATGTTAAGTTATGTAGTGTTCGTGTAAGATACGATACGGAATCAAGTGTCTCGTACCAACCCTCTTCCTCCTCCGCACCTGCCGCTACTGTTCTTAAAAAAGTATAATTAAAACCACATTTTATGTGATATCACACATGTATCACACTGTATACATGTACTATAATTGTGTGTGTGTGTGCGTGTGTCTATATCAATGAAAAAAATTTTTTTACCCATTGTTACGGATCTGGAACGGTTAAATTTATCTTCTATTATTTCTTATGGGAAAACATGATTCAATGATTCAAAAAATTTGAGTTACGAAAAATTGGAGTTACGAGCTCCACCCTGGAACGGATGATGCTCGTATGTAGAGATATTACTGTACTGAGTATCTATGACAGAATACGCTTGTTTGTTCACAGTTTTGAACGAATTATCCACTATTGCCTTCGGTACATCTCTTAAGATGTAGTTGAACGTCCACAACGGACTTGCAGAACAACCCGTGATGAATATTTTGGGGCAGGTTATTTACTGATGGTGGTGTTGTCTTTGCTGTCGCCCGCCCTCCTGGCGAGACTCATGGCGTATTCACAGACCTCTGCTGCCTCTCGCTGAGCCAGCTGCCGGAGACACGCCACAGCCGCGCGCCGCAACAGCAGGTGAGAACTGCACAGATGCACCTGCGCACATGCAAACACACGTCATTCAAAATCTGGACGCTTACCTGTGCGCTCTCCATGCTCTTCACATCCGCACATTTAGCATTAATCAAGCAAGAAGGGATTTTTGAATGTGTTAAATGTAAACAGACGTATGGCTGGGAGGGCAGGACTTACACAGAGGCAGGGCACCAGACTGGACAGGTTGACGTGTCGCGGCGCGAACATATGCAGCTGCTGCAGACAGGAGATCGCCGCCGCCTGAACCAGAGAGTCGGAGTGATCCTGCATGATGGCACAGCCCACCAGACACGATGAGCGGATTGTGGAGACGCTGAGGCTGTTACCTGAGAAAATAAAACAAACCAGAGAGAGAAATGATCAAAATACTCTTCTCACCACTGCCAGAGCTAGAGATCAATAATCATGAGATACACAATCTGAAACACAACATTTAACTTACGGTTGCAATTAGAGACGGGCAAAACTTTATACTCTATATCATTTCCAAAATGGTGCACAACACAGGTTGCAACTATTTAGTTTTTCAAAAATGGAAAGCATATTGCTTTGCTCTGAAACATGAAGTGCCATTTCACGCTTTCATAAAGTGGTGCAAAAGACAACGTAGAGCAACTGGCGAGTGGTTTTATGTAATTTCGATCAAAATCAGTCCAAAACAAAGTTTCTTGAAAAGTTTGCTCTGGCTGTTAAACACCTTTGAGCTCCCATTGGTCAGTGATGGTGGTGATGTAATAGGTGGGTGTGTCTCTAAGGCTCCTGCTTCTTTGAGGTGTAAATCTTAATGGTTCCAATATACTTCAAGCAAAACGGAAGAGTGATCAGGTGTGACGTGACTATGAACAAAACTTCATTTCAGGAGTTTGAAACAGTTTATCGAAATGAAATGTCTGGGAAAGTTCGCTCTGGCTGTTGAACAGCTTTGAGCTCCCATTGGTCAATGTGGTGATGATGTCATGAGTGGGTGTGTCTCTGAGGCTCCGCCTTCTTTCAGGAGTAACTCTTAGTTTCTTGTGTTGAGTGTGTGGAGGTCAGACGCGAGTGAAACACTGGAGAGCCGCTTTACAGCAGAAACTGAAGCTGTGATTCAAACTGAAAGACACACTGACACTGTTTCTCATGTTTGATTCTGTAAAGCATCTATTGTATAAAGTGCTGTGTAAATAAACCTGAGCTGGAGCAAATATATCCAGATGCTTTCTGACCTGCTGTTTCTCATTTCTGCTGTGTGTTTACCCATTTACATATTTACATATTCATCTAAATGTGGGCGGAGCCATAATGTTTGCTAACAGTACATTGTATTTTTTACCTCCAAGCAAAGAACGAAAAAGAACTTCACTATGAATATATCAGGGTAACACTAATCCGTGTCAAGTACAAATGCTATAATGGTTGATACCCTGTAGTTCTGGGCCGACGGTGGTGATGAGCGCTCCGAGACACCGGCCCAGACACTGATGCACCTCTGTGTGTGAGGGCGGGACCGTCAGCAGCAGCGTCAGCACCAGAGACAGCGTGGGCTCCACATAACCACGGTACATGGGCCCGCTGGAGTCCACGATCAGAGCCAGAGAGTGTAGCGCCCACGTCTGAAATAACCAGAGGAGCTCGTTAGAGCCGGATTAAACCCGCAGCATAAGCTCCTGCTGTCTGCGACGCTCACCTGGACCTCATGACACGTGGCGTCCTGAGCCAAGGCCAGTAGGATGCTAACACTGGTTTTGAGGTGCTGGCCCGACCCAATGCCGCCCACATAACGGTGCAGGCAGCCCAAAGCCAGAGAGTGACCCGTCCTGGACACCACGTCACGCGCCGACTTCAGCCTGTGCAGAAGAACCAAGTATAAGTAAGAGTACGAGTAAGAGTCAGAATAAGAATAGCTTGAAAGACAACAACATTCAGGGTATCTGCAGGCTCTTCAAACTCAAGTCTAAGGCTTTTTTTAAGACCTGCACAAATAAAATGAATACATTAGTGGGAGATGTCTTCTTTGCAGGTATATGATATAAACCAGGGGTGGGCAAACTACGGCCCGTTGGGCTAAATAATCCATCCCGCCGAACTCGTCCAAGTTATATTATTAATTTAAATTTTATTATACTGTAATTAAACCGCCTTCATTTGACCTTTCCCTGTAATGTCTGTGTTTCCCCACCAGATGGTGCACACACAGATTTGTTTGAGTGTGATGTTACTCTTACTTCACTTTTTCGCTTTGCACTTTGAGCTCTTCAGTAAAAATGAGCGGACCGAAGTAAAGAGAAGTAGACAGTGAGTGTTGAGTGTTTAACAAAGAGTGGATAGCAAAATATTTTTTCACTGAAGTTCGATTAAGGGCTGTATGTCTGATATGCCAAGAAACTGTGGCGGTTTTTAAAGAATACAACATTATCCGACATTTTTCCCCAAAACACGCTAACTACGCTAGAAAACACCACACAAGAATGGGCGACTACGGCTCAGAGATTGACGGCTAATTCACAGAGTCAGCACAGAAGACGCTGATGTTGTTTGGCTCAACCACTGTTCCCAAATGCATTATCTCGCTCCCGCTCTTGAAAGGGAATGTCTTGGGTTAATATCGTAACCTTGGTTCCCTGAGCGATGGGAACAAGACGTTGCATGAACTGCTGTGATTCTGACACAATTACCGCACTCATGCTGTTAATACTGTCTGTCAGCCAGAGCTGCGTCGCGCGACTAATGGCCAGTTGTCAACTGATATTATCCTATAAGGTTTGAGGTATTATGAAGGGATGGAGTTCGGATCCGTCCTGAGAATCAACACAACAAAACTAACTCCAGACTTTGATGCACTTGCGATAAAGGAGATCAACAACACTGTTCCCACTGAAACTAAATGAGAAACAGGTTTTACAGTGAACCCTGAGCATTGAAGCTTTGCTTAAAGGCCAAATATTTTCATGTAATGGTTTTTAAATTTCATTTACATTAGTTACACAAACACACCGTCCTTCTATTCTGGCCCCTCTGGCCATTTTTAGAAACCGTTGTGGCCCGCGAGTCAAAAAGTTTGCCTACCCCTGATATAAACACTATGACGTAAATGTTGCTATATTTCATCAGCAGTAGATCAATGCAATCGCTTGATATAAATGTGGGCTATGCGGTGATTGAGAACGGTTCTGAAAACACAAGCCTATAAAACAAACAACAGACCTGCATTTTTACTCTAAGTTATAATCGCTATTCCTGGTTTTATCTTGAAATGATAATTAAGACTTTCCTTGTACCATTTCAGATATTTAATTATGTAAATGCAAGACTCTTAAAGACCCTGTATTATTGTAGCAGCAACTCTTGCATACTTGTCAAAGCTGTGCTGTGCCATCCTGGCGATGAATGAAGCTTCTCCGACGACTTGTGCCATGCGGCCCAGAGCCTCACCCGCCGCGCAGCGCAGGATGGGGTTGGGGTTGTCCAGGGCGCCCATCACCAGCGCCAGAGCCGATTTACGCACCTCTTCCGGACCCAGACTGCTCTTGTTCTCAGCCAGACCCTGTACAAACACAGAAAAGTCCCAGACAACAATGAATAATCATTATTCTTCTTCTTAAATTATTCTATTATAGGTTAATGAACTACTACTTTTGAAACCTTGAGAGCGCTCAGCACGGCAGTAAATATGTTTAGCTGGACGGCCTGTTGACGGACTCCTTTAGCTTGTTTAATGCATTCGGCAAAGTGATCCAGCATTTGCAACCTGGAATTACAATACGAACGATACGAGGAACAGTCAATTTATCATTCATTTTATCTTTACTGCAGCAACACAATCACAGGAAAGCAGAACAGATGTTACCGTACAAATGTTTGGAACAATTTTGTCACCATTCTGCATTAACTTATATTTAAAATATTACATGAGTGAGCAGAGCGGGACACAGCAAATCTGTATGTGTAGGGGAGGGGCGCTGTGACTAGCCTATCACATAACGCAAACACAGTCAGCTACCCAATGAGGATTTTTATTCAATCCGAGCACAGATATTGACTCGTATTACTCGTATGATACTCGTATTCAGCAAAAGTGCTTTATCCGTACCGGATACTCGTTTCAGCTGAGTACCCGACTCAACTCTAGTTTTAACCTCTGATTATTGTAATTTTATTCTAAGTATATGTGGGAAAACGTCTCGGGTTACGTATGTAACCCTGGTTCCCTGAAGGGGAACGAGACGCTGCGTCAGAAAACGCTAGGGGAAACCCTTGACGTCAGTCACGTGAAGATGTGTACAACCAATGGGAATTTTACGCGTGTGAATGCGAGTCACGGAAGTGACGTCATGAACAGAGCATAAAAGCGCGCCGGAACCCGGAAGTGACAGCAAAAGAGTGTCTGAAGCGGGCCCGGAGGCGCAAGGAGCTGAGGCGAAGACGCAGCGTCTCGTTCCCCTTCAGGGAACCAGGGTTACATACGTAACCCGAGACGTTCCCTTTCATGGGAACTTCGAGCTGCGTCAGAAAACGCTAGGGGAACGTTATACCAACGTCACCTCAGCGACGCCGGCCTACGGATGTGTCTCAGCTCACTGAGAGAGCACCCTCGTTCCCGGAGCGGAATCGAGATCTAACTGATAGAATCTCATAAAGGTGTGCGGTGAGGACCAGCCAGCCGCAGCACAAACATCAGCAAGGGAAACTCCTGAGAGAAACGCCTTGGAGGTCGCCACGCTCCTAGTGGAGTGGGCCCGGACCCTCAGGGGAGAAGCATGTCCGGCCGACTCATAAGCCAGACAGATAGCCTCGACTATCCATCGGCTTAGGGTTTGTTTGGAAGCTGGAGCCCCCTCAGGGGTCCCAAAACAAACGAACAGTTGGTTTGACTTACGCCAGGTAGCAGTCCTGAGGACGTAAGCGTCCAGTACTCGTACTGGACAGACCTTGTTCTTTCGCTCCTGCTCATGATCGTCAAAGGGGGGAGGACAGAAGGCCTGTAGCATGATAGACCGAGCCACGTTCGTAAGAACCTTAGGGACATAGCCTGGCCTCGGGTGAAGAAAAACCTTCGTCATCCCGGGCGCAAACTCGAGGCAAGAAGGAACCACCGAGAGAGCTTGAAGATCCCCGACCCTCTTAAGCGAGGTGATAGCCAGCAAAAGAAGGGTCTTTAGGGAGAGGAGTTTAATAGGAAGCTCCTCTAATGGTTCAAAGGGTGCCTGGGACAGGCCTTGGAGTACCAAAGACAAGTCCCAGGCAGGAACCCTGGTCTGTGCCACAGGTCTCAGCCTTAGAGTGCCACGAAGGAAACGAGAGACTAGGGGGTCCCTGCCCAAGGACACCCCTCCCAAAGGTATGTGGCAAGCCGCTATGGCAGCCACATAAACCTTCAAGGTAGAAGGGGCCAACCCTGTCGCAAACTTCTCCTGCAGGAACTCCAGCACTTTGCCAACGGGACAGGTTACTGGGTTTAACTGCCTTACGCTACACCAAGCAGAGAAGAGTTTCCACTTTAGAGCGTAGAGTTTCCTCGTGGAGGGAGCTCTGGACTGAAGGATGGTCTCTACAACCTCGGCTGTGAGACCAGATTCGAAGAACTGGACCCCCTCAGGGGCCAGACCTTCAGCTTCAGAAGTTCTGGACGGGGGTGAATAACACAACCCTCCGCCTGGGACAGAAGATCCCCCCTGACCGGAATCTCCCAGGGGACTCCGTCTAGGAGGGATATCAGGTCCGAGAACCAGATCCTGCTGGGCCAAAAGGGGGCCACCAGCGTGAGACGGACCCTGTCCCGACGAACTTTGGCCAGAACTCCCGGGAGCAGAACAATCGGGGGAAAAGCGTACAGGTGTAGCCTCGGCCACACCTGCATCATGGCATCCTGCCCCAGCGGCGCTGGGTACGTTAAGGAGAACCATAGAGGGCAATGAGTATTCTCGACCGAGGCAAACAGGTCTACCTGTGCCTTCCCGAATCTCTTCCAAATCTGCTCCACCACCTCGGGGTGGAGCCGCCATTCCCCGGGCCTCGGCCCCTGCCTCGACAGGAAGTCTGCTCCTATGTTCTGGACTCCAGGGATGTGAGCTGCCCTGAGTGAGAGCAGCTTGCCCTGGGCCCAGAGAAGAACTTGTCTCGCCAATTTGTACATCGGACGAGAACGAAGACCTCCCTGGTGATTGATGTAAGCCACCACTGTCATGCTGTCTGTGAAAACAGTGACATGATGCCCAATTAGGTCTGGGAGGAAAGCAAGTAGCGCTCTGCGGACCGCCAGTAACTCCAGCAGGTTTATGTGCCAGGACTGGTGCCGCAGGCTCCAAAGCCCTTGTGAGGAGCGGTCCCTCAGAACCGCCCCCCAACCTGTGAGGGAGGCATCCGTTGACAGAGTTACTCGTCGAGACGGAGCCCCCAACACGGGGCCTTGTGACAGGAACCAGATGTTCTTCCACAGGGTCAAGGTGCGTAGGCATCGCCTCGTGACCTTGATTGTGCGAAGCGGGTTGCCCCTCGGGGAAAACCCTTTGGTCCTGAGCCACCACTGCAGGGGTCTCATGTGCAGCAGGCCGAGCGGTATAACGCTGGACGCTGCTGCCATGAGCCCTAACACTCTCTGAAAGTGTTTGACAGTGCGTAGCTGGCCTAATTTTATGCTCTCGACAGTTGATTGAATGGAATGAATGCGCCCGGGGGATAGCCGAGCAGACATTGTTTCCGAGTCCCAAATGACTCCCAAGAAGGTGGTTCTCTGAGCAGGAGAAAGCACACTCTTCTTGGTGTTCAACCTTAACCCCAGCTCTTGCATGTGAGCAAGCACGACATCTCGATGACGTGCTGCTAACTGAGACGATTGGGCTATTACTAGCCAATCGTCTATATAATTGAGGACACGGATGCCCTGTAACCGCAACGGAGCCAGTGCAGCGTCCACGACCTTCGTGAACGTGCGGGGTGAGAGCGATAGGCCGAACGGAAGTACACGATACTGGTACGCCTTCCCCCCGAAGGCGAACCGTAGGAACTTCCGATGCTGAGGAAGGATGGAGATGTGGAAGTATGCGTCTTTTAGGTCGATTGTGACGAACCAGTCCTCGGACCTGATATGCGTCACAATCTGCCTGAGCGTCAACATTTTGAATTTTAGACGCAAGATAGTGCGATTTAGAAGACGCAAATCCAGAATGGGCCGCAACCCTCCATCCTTCTTCGGAACTATGAAGTATCGGCTGAAGAAACCGGACTGTCTGTCTGTAAGGGGCACATACTCGATGGCCCCTTTCTCCAGCAGAGAGTCTACTTCCTGTTCCATAATCAGAGCCTGCTGGGGCCCTACCGCGGACGATAGGATCCCCATAAAACGGGGTGGTGAAGCCCCGAATTGAATTTTGTACCCGGAGGTTACTGTGCGCAGGACCCATTGAGAGATGCCCGGCAGACGCAACCATGCGGCCTGGAACTCTACTAAGGGAATCAGCCTCTCGAGACTGATCTCTGATACGAGCAGAGACACCACAGGGCCGGGGTTTCCGGACACCGTACTGGTGGAATGCTCTAGGACCCTCCTTAGAGGGGGCAGTGCCTCCGAGACGGGCTCCCTCGGGAACCGGACACGGAGCTGACCGCCTTGGTGCGGCTTGCCTCTGGCGTCAGGAACGCTTAGAGGTAGCCTTCTTGGCATTTAGGACGTTCCTCAGATCCATCCTTTTACCAGAAGGCTGGGCCCGAGAGTGTTGTCCCGACCTCCCTTTATTAGGGGGAGGTAAACGAGATGCAACACTCTCCTTCTGTGAGGCCCTGTACGAGGAACTGCGAGCCCGTGTTTGGCTACTGGGCTCACGTGAAGGGTGGCGGGGAAGGACTTTGCTGAACGCCACCTGCTGTCGTGCAGCCTCCTGAAACTTATCGACAACGCTTTTTACGGCGTCGCCGAACAAGCCCGAAGGGGACAGAGGGGCGTCCAACAAAACGAACTTGTCCTTATCCTTTATGGCTGAAAGATTGAGCCATAAATGCCTCTCCGTAGCCACCAGAGCTGCCATTGAGCGCCCGACAGAGAAGGCCGTTTCTCTAGTGGCTCGGAGAGACAAATCCATGGCCCGACGCAGCTCTGCCACTGCTTCGGGACCAATACCGCCACCTTGATCGAGGTCTCCCAGCAAATCTGCTTGGTAGGCCTGCAGCAGTGCCGTGGTGTGCAGGCACGCTGCAGCCTGACTAGAGGCAGAATATGCTTTTCCCACCAGTGATGATGTGACTCGCAACGGTTTGGTGGGGAGCGCCGGGGCTTTAATAGTGGATGCCGAATGGGGCACAAGGTATCCCGCAAGAGCCTCGTCCACCTTCGGCATCCCTCCGTAACCGTAAGGATGAGCTCCGGTAAGAGTAGCGTACATCGCACTAGACGATGTATGCACCCTATCGGAAGCTGGCTTCTTCCAAGATCTCGACACCTCAGTATGGAGATCCTGGAAGAAAGGCATTGCCCGGCGCTGGGGAGCGACACGAGCCGGAAGGTAACGCTCATCCAACTTACTTTTGCTGGGACGGGCGTTCCTAGTCTCTGCCGGCCAATCAATATCCAGACGAGAGACTGCTCGTGTCACAACCTCGATCAGTTCCTCGTACGCCGGTGAAGAGGGTGGCGAAGCCTCCTCAACCGGATCGATGCTAATCACCTCCTCCTCCTCAGAGCAGGATAATGACAGCACCGAAGTCCCAGTCGGATTGGAAGAAACCGCGCCTGAAACGCGTGCTTCCAACCTCCGGCTGGAACTGGGATCAGCACAGTCGAACTGCGAGGCGGGCTCACCCGCCCCGCAACCTTCCGTGAGATCCATTTGCGATCCCCAAGATTGAGAACGCCGCCGAGCCTCAGCCGCAGCGGGTCCCGAACCTTGAAGAACGCGAGTCTGGTTAGTATCCGCAAATACTGCCAGACGGGAGCGGAGAGTACGCAATGAGAACCTCTCGCAGTTCTCACAATCACCGCCCTCAAGCGCTGACCGAGCGTGCTCCGCTCCCAGACAGACAACGCACTGAATGTGTGTGTCCTTTCCCGTAATGAAACGAGTGCAAGGAGAAACACACGATCTAAATGTCTGCTCCGCCATAATCACAACGCAATCCAATGGGAGGTTTGAAACTCGCAAGCACAAACTCTCTGACACACGCACGCTGAAGACACTCAAAGCTGTCACTTCCGGGTTCCGGCGCGCTTTTATGCTCTGTTCATGACGTCACTTCCGTGACTCGCATTCACACGCGTAAAATTCCCATTGGTTGTACACATCTTCACGTGACTGACGTCAAGGGTTTCCCCTAGCGTTTTCTGACGCAGCTCGAAGTTCCCATGAAAGGGAACACGGCATTATGGTCAGCTTGGTTCTAATGTAATGACCTCCAGTTAGATATACAGTAGTACCTCAAGATACGAAAGGCTCAACTGACGAAAAATTTTACTGCTCTACATACGAAACGTTTTCAAGATACGAAAGGTTTCTGAAAGTCTGAGATTCGCCCCATAACAATTTTGTAACTCGCGCCGCACGCCGCCATCTTAGTTATAGTAGACTCGCCACCATCCTCCTGCTCTCCCATTGGTTCCTGATGCTAGCCAGGCCGTGAGATCCTTCTCTCTAATTGGACAGCATCCCTCCCATCATGCATCTTCTATACGTACGTGCTGGCGTGCTTTAGCTCAGCCACTCCGCACCCCAAACTTTACATTTTTTATGTGTTTTCGTAAAGTTAAGTGTACGTACGTACGTTATCTGCCGTTTGTCCTCTGCCGCCACTTTTGGAGATTACGAAAGGTAAGCTTCGACATTTTACGTTATTTCATTGTTTATAGGTCAATAGAAAACCTTTGTTGGGCTGATTGGGCCGCGGGCTTTACTCAGTTTATTTATTTTAAAAACAATCTTACTGATCACAAACTTTTGAAAGGTAGCGTGTCTGATCTTTAATATCCAGCTACACTTTGGACAATCAATAAGATTTCCCTTTGATCCACGTTACTTAAAATGACATCAAATACTGAAAAAAGAGAAAGTCACAATGTGACAATCAATGCATGACACCAGGACAAAAACAAAGAAATTATAATGCTTTTAAAATGTGACAGACTTTTGTTAATGTGTGCCAAGTAACTGAATTAATAAAAGAAACTGGCAGAGGCTCTTACCTCCATTACCCATGATAATATCATTTTCTACTTTATGACTCACCCATGAACTAGTGACTTATTTTAAAGATTTGATGGTGTAAAACGAATGTATAATTCTACTCAGGGTTGATAAAGTGAATGAAAGCACCTGTGCTTGAAAGAGACGTGTGGAAAGACGACTCCGAACAGAGCGACGGACGCATCGATGACGGACACACCCAGCGGCAGCGGCCCGGGAACGGCTTCGCCGGCAGGAACACGCAGGTATATGGAGGACGGGTCGTGTTCCAGAGCGCCGCTGCCCGACGCACTGTTGGGCTGCAGCTGTTCGACAAGCGCTTCAGAAAACTGCAGGGTAACTGAATACTGCGAATGTCACACTGCGATTGGACTTACCTGATCCTCAATGGACTTATGATCGGTTTCCTGAAGCCACGAGCCCATCAGCACGCTGTCGTCATAATGACACAGCGAGCGCAGCAGAGACGTGGTGGTGTTGGCAGAGTTATCCGTCAGCGTGAACTCGGCCACCAGCTCCCTCAGAAGAGCGTTAAAGCTGCCTGTCAATCATCAGAGACATCATCATCATCACACTCAGCGCTCACGTCACCAGTGCTGACAGCAGCAGTGCAGGCATTGGCTGAAGGACTTGCCTTCGTATGTTTTGGGCGGCAGCAGCGCCAGTATGTCGTAGAGTCGCAGTCGCACCATGGCAGCGCTGGCCTTCAGATGAGCTCCATGAACCTTTATCACTGCAGGAACACTACGCAACAAAACAACACAGACACGTCACTACACAAAACACAAAGTGCTTTGGAAAATATAACTACTTATCTCCAGTCACGGTTAACTCACCAATCCTGTTATGTTGACGTTTTTTGAAGTGGAACCGCCAAACTCCCTATTTGTCTAAGTATTTTTGATTCTTTAATGTTGCTGAAATCTAATATCTCAAGCAAAAAAGGGACAAATTCTCCACTTCACATGGTTATTTCGTGACTAATTTGCGTACCTAGTTCACTGCGTGGATCGCGGTCCGCTCACGGTTCACTCCCTGTCGTTGATCTCGTCTGAGGGAAAACACGCTGTAGACCCGCACGGTTTTTGTGATTTTGTGAGCAATCTTTGTGTTTGCATCGTTGGAGAATATAATTAAAGGTTTGTATCAAGAATCAAAGGTGGTTTTTATTGTTAGTGGTTTACATGTAAAACATTTTTTAGATGAATGCCGATCACTTCAAACAAATCACGGCAACACGGTTGAACACCAAAAACTCGAGCATGTACATTCTCATTTAATAACTCACATCATGTACATCAGTAAATGTTCAGTAAACAAGAAGACGTGCTGTGCTGCCTAGGGATGCACCGGATAGCAATTTTTATTATCCGGCCGGAACCGGATAGTTCCGGATATCAAATGAACTATCCGGCAGGAACCGAAACCGAACCGGATATCAGCGGATATATGGATACTTGTTGCACCACAGCCAATTTTTTGTGTGTTTACAGTTTAGACTACAGTGTAAATAAAAATGTGTTATGCCCTGTGTTTGTTGTTGTTTTTGACACACTACATAGCCCGACAGCTAGCAGAGGTAAAAAATACTTGGTGTACATGACAGAGTAGTTGTTAGTCTTAGTCGACTTTGTTGAGTTTTTCTTTAATAATGAATATTTTTTTTTAAAATTACAAATTCAGCTCCCAAAAAAATAATTATACAAGATATTTTTGTTGGGTTCCCCCAAATTCCGGTCCTTACTTACGATTGAATCAGTTTAGCATTGAACTTCATGAAGATCAGTTTTTCCGCATTATCAGGGAGCAGTCGCGATCGATGTTCAGTAATGATCCCTCTAGCTGAAAATAATCCCAAACGACGCTAAATTTACGTGACGACATTGTTGTTTTTGTTTGTATCCAACGTTTAAAATGGCGGCTGAACTAAATTAAACTAATAACCGAAAATGACCGAGCAAACCGAGGGCGGGCTCTTCTCGTCTCATCCGATGATCAACACAAAATTTCTAAGCGATTTTCTGTTCTGACTTGTGCTTGTTTTTTTATTGTGTGAATTTTGCGCACAAGCACTGTGTACCAAACCTGAACAGTTATGGATAATTTAAGTCATGCGAGCAACATTTGAAATTCGAAATGTGATTTTACACAAAAAAGTTCATCAATCTATGGGTGCGGATTATGCCAACGATTTTTTACACAAACCCAAAACCCGCAGCTATATGAGTGTGCGGATTATCTGCTGTATGTTATATGGCTTATCTCGATAAACTTATCTCGATGCTTTTTAGGCCCCCGAGGCTGTCCACTGTAACTGTAAATCATCAACTCCACTGTAATTTGTCAGTCCTCACTGAAAGGGAAAATACTGTGTGAAGAGATCAAATAACACTGTCACACTCACTGAGACATCATGGTCATGGCACACTCGATGGGCGTCATCAATCTGCGGATCACGTCCTCCGTCAGCAGCTCTGGACAATGTGCCACAAAACTGCGCATGGCTGTGAGGAACGACAAATATCATGTTTACACATCATGTTTATATATAAAGCAAAGAAAGCCGTGGAGGGATGATCTGAGGTGTTTTACCGCACAGAGCGCCGGCGCGACCCTCCAGCATCACCTGCCAGCTGAAGGAGTCTCCCCTGGCCTTCTCTGCCTCCAGCTCCTTCTGAGAGCGAGGAAACACGTTACGCCACAGCAGAAGCATCTTGGGCAGGTGGTAACGGACTAAAGACGGTCCTGAGGAGATGAAACAACACGACTGCTAATATCACTGCATCATGAATGCTTTTTTAGGCCATAAACACACTGCTTCAAAGTGTTGTCATACTGCAGGTCTTTCAAGAAATGTAATAAGACTCCAGTGACCAGCAGTTTGTCTGTCCACACCAGAAGGGACAAAATCAATCAAAAATCACAGCCAATCAGAAGAGCTTGTGGGCGGAGTCTCTCTGCAAGCGCACTGCACTCGCAACCAAATCAATCAAAAATCACAGCCAATCAGAAGAGCTTGTGGGTGGAGTTTCATTGTAACACTGCAATCTCAATCAAATGGATAAGCAAAAATTCATAAATATTACACAATTTGAATATGATTAAAATATGCTTGTGTTTTTACTAGAATGATTGTTTTGTATACTGTAATGGATATTGAAAAGATAAATAGCAAAGATTTGAAAACGTTTTTTCTCAAATCAATACAGTGGAACCTCGAGATACGAGCAGCCTAACATACGAGTTTTTTGAGATACGAGCCGGAGCTTGGGACATATTTTCGTTCAAGATACGAGCCCAAATCCGAGATACGAGCCGTGTTTCGGGAGCATCCCGTTAGTTGGCGCGCAGGGTCGAGCATCATTCGAGAGCATCTCTCTCACTCGCACGTGTTACCCACGTGTGAGTGCAGTTCGCGATTGTTGATGGGGCGGGGGGGTGTAGAGGGGTTTACGACACACGCCTACTGTCGACCACAGCTTCAGCGCCACTGCCGCTTGCAGCCGCGACAGAGAGACGTTACACAGAAATGTAAAATGAAGGAGGTTTGATACAAGTTCGACGGGCCGGATTAAAAAGCCCAACATGGGGCCCAATGGGGGGAAGTGGCCCCCAGGCTGTAGTTTGCCCACCCTGTCTCCAAAGTAAGACTATTATACTAAATAACTCTTTTATTTATTTATTTCATATTTTGTTATGTATTTGTTAATTATACATGTTTATTTGTTAATTATACATGTTTATCTTTATTCATAATTTACAATGGTTTGGGGATTTTTCATAGGTACGGAACGGATTAAATCGAATTCAGTTATTTTAAATGGGAGAAATTCGTTTGAGATACGAGCCGATTGACTTACGAGCTCGGTTCTGGAACGAATTAAACTCGTATCTCGAGGTACCACTGTATTTCACATTTCCGTAATTAAATTGAAGTTGTTCGTTCGCCAGGAACCTTCTTCATGGACGCTTCACGCTTAGTGAGCAAACAAAATATTTAAATTCAAATCTATATTTCTGTAATTCTATAAATCAATTGTGAACATTCAAAACAAGAACCGACCAAATATTAATAATTGATTATATTCCGATCAGGTTGACAGACTCACCCAAGGTCATCAGCGCTCCCAACAGCAGCCAGCCGGCTTGAGTGCGCTGGAGAGACAGACGGCTGTTCTGCGCTGCCGAGCGAAGCAGATCTTCAGCTATACTCACCACCATCTGAAACAAACCATTCATAGTCAGGTGATTCTCAGAGGTTTAACAACCCGACACGTGCCAGTTCAGCATGTTCAACTGGCAAAAACAAGCATCCACAGCCGGGAGAAACGCACTGATCCAACAAAACCTGACGAAGTGTGAACTGGCCTATTCTGGTTATTGTCCCTCACTGTGTATTCGCTTATTTGTATTCTCTTTGTATTTTATGTCTTTCTTGAGAAGAATGGAGAAAATAAGAATTTCATGATGATAAAATGTTTCATGCTGACCATAATCATAATTATTTTGACAGTTTGAAAAGACAAAAGTCATACTAACAGTAACGCATGAATGATTCTAACATTAAAACCTGATTCCTTTTAGACTTGTGTGTAAATGACGTTTATGTGGTTTAAACTTGCGTTCATCTGGAATGCTGTAACTTGCTGAATACTCAATAGTGAAGACAAATAATTTTTATAAATCTGAATTTCTCAAAGTATACATTTCAAAATAAAAACAGTATTTTCACTAGATGACTAAAATAACTAATTAAAATAGTATTAATCATTTTAGAATGATTGGGGTGATTTTGTGATTTTGATTAAAAAAAAAAAAAAAATTCAGGGATTTTTTTGGGTTGAAAAATGTGTCTAAAAACGCAAATCTCTTTACGTTAACCATTACAGTTCAACATTGATTTTAAAAATTATTGCAAAATAAAAATGAGATATATTTAATATCAGTACTATTATAGAGTAAAATAAAAACTGAATATTTTAAAAAATATATAAAACAAATAAATAAATACTTATTTCTGTCTTAATTTCTTCAATTTCAAACTTTAAACCATTATTTAGCTGTCTGTGTGTTTCAGTGAAAAAGAAAAGAAAATGCTACGAAAAATAGGGAGTTCGGCGGTTGGCGAGTTAACCGAGCTCCACATAAGTGGGTTCCACTGCATTTCCAAGATGCTCTGTGTGTGTAAATGAACACAATACTTCAAGATACTCTCATAATCTGAAAATACAATCATGAAATGGATTGCCAGACGTGAGGATGTGGAGACTCAGACCTTGCCCTTGGAGTGCGGGATGCCCAGAGGACACTGATACACTCCTCCCAGCAGAGCCGCCATGGCGAAGCTGTACCCGCTCACGGCCTCCGGCGAGTTCTTCAGGTTGTTGATGCACTCCGCGCAGCGATCCAGCAGAGGCGTGAGCTGGTGCGGCAGAGCTACAGCGACGCAGCGCAGACACCAGGCCGCCGCCAGACGGGCCGCCATGCTCGGGTGCAGCAGCACGGACGTCACCGTCTCCAAAAAACCTGCAACACAATCACAGGACGTCCAGATAGTGAGCCCTCGTCTGGTGGTGGGAATTAAATTTAAAAAAACTATTAATTTACTCGACTTTAAACTGAATCTGAGAGATTTCAGTCCCTCCACTGAAACTTTCAAGCTACAGAAGTTCATTTAGAGATTGTAAAATCTCTCCAAATATGGAAAACAATCCTGATTGGTTCTCGAGCTTCTGTGTACCATATTTGATGAGCGTTACATTTATATGTGAATAAAAGCCTATATTAAATCTGTTCATCGTATGAAGCGATCGTGTTTCTTCAGACGCCTTAAAGAATTTCATTCATATGGATTTATTTTTATGAATGTTTTGAAGCGTATGGGTGAATAGACATTCAGTGAAGGAAATCTACACAAATCTCTCAGATCTTCAATTGTGCTTCAAAGACGAACGAAAGTCTTATGGGTTTGGAACAACATTTTAAATGTGTGTAATGTATAAATATATAAAAGACTTTGAAGGTTCAACAAGACATGGACTTTTGCAAAAACAAACTTTCCATCATAACAACTAATCAACATAATCAACTTTTAATTACAGAATTACCGTATACTACAAAGCTTAGCCATTATACATATAAAAATATGTTATTTTACATATTTAAAAAAAACAGAACCAAAAGTTGGTCTCAGACAATGATTAAAAAACATGGGTAAAATACACAAAACTGCTATTAAATAGTTCAGACGCGTCATTAATCGCTACCCTGATTAAATGTTTGATTAATTGACTTACTGAGAAAAAAATAGACACTGAAAAACATGGGTAAAATACACAAAACTGATTAAATAGTATATAGACACTGATATATATTGAAATGAAACAATGCAAAATTGAATCACATTTCAAGCTTGTGAATAGAAACGTTGTGAAATCTGTGTGAATGGTTAAG